>CM039477.1:18912453-18950649 GCA_022433065.1 Begonia loranthoides | reverse complement strand
ATATATATATATATATATAAGTTATTTTCCCCAAACTATTCAAACCTCAATTTATCCTCTTTTAATCAAGGTATAATCTATAATTCCTCCTCCACCTTATTCTTTACTAAATTCAATATACTTTTAATTATTAACAACTTTATTATTCTCATCAACTCGAATATTGTAATTCACTATTTTTGAAATACATTTTCCCTTGACCAATATCTTAAATCATCCAAGTAAATTTCAATAATTCCTAAATCATCCTACTAAGCTTAATATAAACCTAATTTGGGGTATCATAATGCACTTCTTCCAAATATGTTTATCTTGTCCAATACTTTAATCGTTCATGTTAGCCATAAATACCCCAGAATTATTACTTAAGTCGTATGCTCAACATAACAAAAATTTGGGATATTAAAAAGGGTGGTCGACCGGTCGAGCTGTTTCTATAAATAGGGGCACTTCAAATTAAAGATTAACCAAGAGAGAGAATCGTACTGAAATGTTGTTGAATTTTCTACACGATTTTTCATCAGCAATTGAGTGTTAACCCTAACTCTGCTACTCCTAAACTTGAGAGGTTTCATTTGAGAGAGTTGGGTCTCTAAGTTGTAATTTTTATTTCTGTAATTGTAATCCCCAACATCTAGGGTGATACCCCATAACAATCAAGAGAAAAGGGTGAAGCCTTGTGAATAGTCCTTGAAAGGTTTGGTTGGCACCTATGAAATCAATAATCACTAACCAGGGAGGTTAGGTGAATAAAGATCTCCAAGTGGGAAACTTGGAGAGCGGACGTAGGCGAGTTTGCCCAACCGCGTGAAAAAACAGTGTCATCTTTAGGCGTGCATACTGTCCAACAGTGGTTATACATGAATAAATAGGATACCTTAGACATTAGACATTAGATAGACTATCTAGTGGCACATTTACACATGAGTGTTACCCAATATACAATTGAAATGTGCAAAAGTATGATAATTATAAGATAAATAATAAATCTTATGATGTCTTCTTATGGGAGATGACATGGTTAAGACAATGATAAAACAGTCATAAATATATATGTCCTATATATAATACAACTTGTTTATATTATTTGTGGGTATTATGACCTACCAATTTTGTTACATTGCTTGATTTTAGTTTATAATATGTTTAATTTTTACAAGTCCACAAGCTTAAAATGCATGGTTTGTACATGAGCGCGGTTTTCTAACTTGGGATATCAGGAGAGCTCGAGTGAGTGTATCATTCTGGCTTGATTGTAATGATTGAATGTGGGGTTGCTTGCCTTTCAACTTCAAGAATCCATAAGCTGAGATAAAATCTCAATATTTATGATAGTCAAAATTCAAATCTTCTAAAATATCATAAAATCTTATCAAATTAACTAAATGCTCTATTTAAAACATGGAATTTGGTAACGTACGCAATTAATTCATATATACATATATTTTGCTTGCTAAGATTATTTCTCATTAGTAGTTTTGTGATGTATGTGATTTTTTATACCAGAAATAACTGACGTTGATCACTATGTATTTTAGTTTATTAGTAGTTGAATAAATTATGTTTTAATGTTTTTAATTAATAAAATTTTGATAATTGTTTTGTATTTTATTTTGTTAGAAAATGAATTAACTCTATTAAGTATTTTAACTTTATTGTTGATAGTTGTATTTTATTAAATGAAGTTATTTAATGATTGACTCAAAATAAATTACATAGATGTTTCCTAATAATTATTATTTTTTGTGCTTAATAAATTATTATGATATTTTCTAGGTATTCCATATTTTAAATCAGGGTTTGTAATGAGCTAATCAAACTTAACTTTTCAATCGATTTGGGAAAATTTAGGGTTTGAAATTTTGGAAACAAACACTGAAATTTGTGTGTCGTTGCAATAGGTATTAGTGCACTAGACTTATAAGATTTTGTAGACTATATATATGTTAATCTGCATCAAAAATACTATCGATTAGTAAGTAAGTAATTTTTATTGTTCTTTTTTTACAAATATTTTTATAAAAACTTGAATATATAATTTTGAAGGTTAGTATACTATGAATTTCTTTATTGAAAATATTTCTAGTTATTTTGAAGTATATTTTAATATATTTTTTTAAAACAAATTTTGTGATGTAGAGCTATGATTAATCTTAAAAGACTTAGTCATAATTAACAAATTCCCTTCCAATAATATTAACAAAAACCCCTAGTATGAAATCTAAGCCAAGTTTAATATATACATGAGAAGTGGATATAGAACTAACACCAAATTTTGATATAAAAGCCTACAAAGATTTATATAGGAACACTCTAGGTTCTTGAAATACAATTGATAAATTTTATGTTAGGAGAATATACAAACTTAAATTTGAATATTTTAAATCAATGAGAAGTTGAGGAACTTAATATGAGAATTATATTTCAATATTTAGTTTAAGACAATTGCTGAGAAAATATGAAAGTTGGATTTAATTTTACAAATTTTGAGAATATAGTTGGTTTATACAAAGTTGAAGACTTGGGGTATAAATGTCTTAGTTAAGTTTTTAGTGTCAATCAATCATCCTTTAAGGAAACATGAATACTATATTACAGTTGAAGAATTATTAAATTTTGAAATTATAATTGATTAAAGTGAAATTGAGGAACTTTAATATAAATTGTGTTTAAGTTTGCAATTCTAATGATCATTGCTGGAAGGTAACATTGGAAACATATTGTAGTTGATATTTTTTTTTTTAAATTCTGAGGATGGATTTAATTAAGATTAAATTTGAGGCATTTAATTATGAATTTTATATTTAACTAATAGGTTTAGAGTAAGCATTGTGGAGAATTCTGGAGCTTAGACTTTTGTTAAGAAATATTAAACTTTAGAGAAATTTTGATGTTGTAGTTAATTAAAATGACATAAAGATCTTTTAAATATGAGATTTGAATGCTAAAACAATATAAAATTTCGAGGATGAAATTCTTTTAAGAGGGGTAATTGTAACATTTTCAAAATTTTAAAATAAATTTAAAGTTTGAATTGAGATAAAATCTTAATATTTATGATAGTCAAAATTCAAATATCTGAAAATATCATAAAACCTTATCAAATTAACTAAATGCTCTATTAATTAAAAGTTTATGAATCTTTCAAATTTATTAAAATTTCATTAGATTTGACTGTTGCATCTTCAATTTTTTTAAGAATAAATTTAAAATTATGAATTAGGAAAGAATCTTAATAAATCTTCTTGAATCGTGTAAAATATAATAAAATAGTTATCTTTTGAATTCTACAAGATATGCAGTTAAAAGAATATAAGTAAAATCAAATTAGAATAAAATGTTAAGATTTTCGGCTTCAAAATTACTAAATTAAATGACAAATTTTATTCTCAATTATGCAAATTTAAGAGCATCAATCTTCCCAAATTAAAAACTCAACAAGTCATAATAAGAGAAATTATATTTCCAATTCTTGATTTGAGGAAAATAATCAACCATAAATCAAGTATTTATTTCAATATCTAGCATAAGGAAATATCACTTCCTAAAACAATAGTGAATATAGCTTTGATTTGAATCAGATTCACTAAGCTCTCAACATGAAAGAACTAAAGACTTTTCCCTATAAATTAAGGTTCACTGTGAATGAAAAATTCACATCAAAATAATAATCTCTCTCTCTCCCTCCCTCCCTCGCTTGCTCTATGGAACTTATTAATCCATTGAGAAACGTCGACGTTGCCAAATTTGTAACGCCCAATTTTTTTACCACAGCTTGCTGCCCCAACCTAGCAAAACCAAACCAATCTAACCAAACTAGATCCGATCCTATTGAACAAGATTTCTCTTAGACCATCCAAATCGATTCGAACTCAACTATAGTCCACCTATAATGTTATCAGTAAGGATTTCCTACTTATATCTTTCAAAAAAGGACTTTCTTGTAACATCTGAGTAAAAATTTAACCAAAATTTATTTAGCTAGGAAAAGTTATCTTAATGCTTGAAAATTTCCTAGAACCTTACTCATTCGGAATACAGGTAAGTAAAACATCAAATTTTCAACATTTTGACTGTAGGCCTTACATCACAAAATATATGCTTAAATTATTTTCTTTATACTTATTTTATTATTTAATTCTGATATTTTACTCGAACATGCATGGTTAGGCATGAAGAATAACTTACGCTAATCGAGAATATTTTAGAGGCAGCGAGCATATAGAAGAGGGTGTAGTCATGTCAGGAGAATAAATCTAATTTTCTATTTAGTTTTAATATCATAAACTTTATTTCATATTTTAACATTTAGAAGATACTACATATTTAAGTTTGTTAACAGTTGAATAAATTATATTTTAATGTTTTAATTAATAAAGTTTTGATACTTGTTTCATATTTTATTTTGTTAGAAAATGAATTTTTAACTCTGTTAAATATTTTAACTTTATTGTTGATAGTTGTATTTTATTTAATGAAGTTATTTAATGATTAACTAAAAAAATTACATAGACACTTCCTAATAATTATTAGATTATTTTTTTTGTTTAATAAATAATTTTGATATTTTTGAGATTTCACGTATTTTAAACTAGGGTTAATAACGACCTAATCAAACCTAACTTTTCAATTGATTTGAAAAAATTTATTGTTTGAAATTTTGAAAAAAATTAACTGAATTTTCAAGTCGTTACACTTGAGAATGAATAATTAATTCAACCGTGAGTAAATAATTTAAGTGGCAAATATCCTTGATGGAGAACTAACGAGCTAAATAAACTTCTAAACAAAAAGATTATTGTCACTAGAAATGGTGATATCATCAACACGAACAAAGTGAAAGATATGGATGCCACTTTCATCAAAGATAAATAGTGATCGTCTCTAATAGAGTTATGAAACCCAAATGTAATAAGAAACTATTGCAACTCATTGATATCATGCTCTAAGAGCTTGTTGGAGGCCATAGCCTAACACAAGTTTGATGATATTATTGGAATAATCTTATCAATAAATTTTGATTTCGAGACATAAACTTCCTCTCATAGAGTACTTTGCAAAAAAGTATTGTGAGCATCAATGGGCTAAATGACTTTGCGCATTGTGAACATCATACAAAGATTAATGTGATCTTTTTGTGATTTAATTAATTACTACATCAATGACAAGAACACTACACACAATCACATACATGCCTAATAAGCTGCCTACAAGCCACGTTACACAATAATACATAACTATGTATTATAACATATGATACAGAATGTGATATGTAAATGTACAGACACTACAAACTCCATGCATAGCTATGTACAAGGCCACATGTCTATACAAACACAAACATATAACGGAAACTACACCGATGAAAGTTAGAAAAACTTAGTAGGAACTCGTAACGTAGTCTGCATTACTATGCCTCTAAAGACAAAAATGCATCGGCCTACCTTTGACTTTCCTTTACCCTTTCGGTCGTCATCACTTATATCTGTAAAATGAGACAAATTTCATATAATAAAAGTTTATATTAGTCTAGTAATAGAATCAAAAACTTTAAAGATTTAAATAAGTATAAACTTATGTGTGTCTAGCACACCCCAAAATTGTGCTCGACTATATAGTTTACCAATGCTATGTAAATGATCTTAGCACTCTAATGCAATACTTCACGTTTAGTGCTAATGCAAATAATAATTTATTATATATCATCATATATTTCCATATTAACACTCTACTGTCTATGTCAATATTGTTAAGAAAAATATAAATGATTAAATCATTTCTCATCCTATAAGCTTAAGCTTTTGAGATTGTTGGTAATTTGTCATAGTATCAGAGTTAGAGATCCCAAGTTCGAATCTCGGCAACGTAAAAAATTAATTCCATTAAAAAATACCCAAGTCAGAGCGAACAATTTTTTAGGCATAGTCAGAGCGCATATGTCAATCACGATATAATGTTATCAAATTAGTATATGATCCATCATACAGTGCTAGACCTCATGGAGTCTCACCGCATAGTGCTGGCCACCAACCTCTTCTATGTCCTGAAATATTAAGATTTTGCACTCAAAGAGGGCATATAGTTGATCCAAGATCTGCTCAATAGTTGCATATACTTCACACCTCCATGTCTACTAATCATAATCTTCTTATTCTCATACATGTGATGTATGTCTCATCATCACACAATGGAGTGTTAATGCATTTAATTTTATTTATGCAATGATTATCCATTCCAATATCTTTTTAGTTTATTCACATAATAATAGTTGTGTCATAGATTAACACTGTGTTCTATTATTAAAATAAAATAATTAGAAAATAACTTCAAAATTTTCAATTTCAAAGCAATGTCATAACAAGAAAAACATCGTGGCTTAAATGTCCTTGAACACCCTAGCTTATTTTCACTTACATCGTGGCATAAAATCTCTCAAATGTCAAGGCATCTATCAAAGAACATCGAGGCATACACATGTGAAAACGTCGTGGCATTATACCGCCAACGTCGTGACATTCTATTCTTTAGAACATCCAAGCATTCATCCATCTATGAACGTTGTGTCATTAATCCATCTATGCAAACTTTCATCAAAACATTATGACATCCAAACACTGAATGTTGGGGCATTAATCGCGATTGTGACGATCAACACCTATTTTCTGGCCAATTTCTCGATCAAAGGTGATTTTCTTGCAAAAATAAATTACACAAACATATTCATAAACACATTCCGTACATTTTGATACCAATAATTGTGGTAAAAACACATTCTAACACGAAATCAATTCATGCACATTCAAATCTAAAAATTATTTATTTTCTTGCCAATTTCAACGCACAAAACAAAACTTATACCAATGTGTTCGTCTCATTGCCATGGTCAAGTTTTGTGTGGAAGTTTGTCCAAATAATTGCCAAAATTCTTGTTCCCATAAATTCTTTGCCTGGTAACTTTTCCCCCACTAGCTTTCTCTCTTTCTTTTTTATTTTTTTAAATATAACATAATTGATAACGTGTGATTCTTTCTGATTTGTAATTTAGAAAATTATCAATTTAACCTTCAATTTCCTAAAAGTTATGAAACTACCAAGTTTAATTCTATTTTAATGATCATAAATCATTTAATTAATCAGGTAAAACGCGTTAATTCTTTATTAGTTAAATATTTTCTTCCTACTATAGCTAAATCACACTAGCACCAGTCAATTTTTTCTACTTTACGCTCTTTAATTTGTACTCTAACGTCATTTCATAACTTATCAAAGCTAAACTTCTTACCTTATTTATTTCTTAATTCAGGCATTAATTTCGGATACACATAACTCATTTATTTTAAATTCAACTAACATAATTTCACAGTCATTGAGTTTTTTTTTTTTTTTTTTTCCCTCTTTCATTTTTTACCTTTTATTTGAAAATTTGAGCATGGTCCTCTCTATTTCTTAAATATCCTCTAAATTAGAAAAATAACAATTATATCTCAATAATAACAATATAAAATATTCTCAAAATGTAACTAACAAGATAATTACATATACCAGGCAGACTATTACAGTCATGCTCCTAGGTTTGGTTAATGGAACAATCAGGCTCATGGTTTGAATCATTTTAAAGACCAAACTTAGGCTCTATACAGGAAAGGGACATTGTGGCACTAATGCTGCAAGTCAAGCAGGATAAAATTTTAGTGGTCATTGGAAAAGATAAAGAGAAACACAAGAAGACGTGAGATGTAGACAAAATTAAGCACTTTGAAGAATGAGGAAAGAGGTTGCGAAGACTCTATGGATGAAGTCATGGTCAACATAAATATGCAAAATTATTTATTCTACTACACTTGGGGAGTGACCAAAGAGTTGAAGAGTGGACGTGCGCAGACGCTTGAAAAGATAAACTGTTGCCGGGGCAGAGGCATAGAGGCATCGAGAAAAAGTGAAAGACTTGTTTCAACAATATGACAGCGATGATATTCAAAATAACCATTGTGTTTTGGAGTATACAAAAGTGTTGTTAAATGAGAAATACCATGAAAAGAGGAAAAGTGTGACAATTTTAGTCTTAAATAAGTTTTTAACTAAGGATTTAAAATGACTAAAGACATAAGTACATGAGATTTTCATTAAAGGGACCAAGCTATACATTTTTTGAAGTGATCGACAAATATAACATAATATTTGTCATCATCAACAAAATGAATTGGATAAGTCCAAAGAATATAGCAATTAAGTCGGGAGTTGTGATTGACTTGGTGAAATAGACTCTTGACCATGATGGTGTATGTCGAGGCTCGATCCTCCAACCTTTGAGTCTCAACTTGGACTCATGAAATGAGAAGGAACGACCATATGTTTGAATCTTTACTATCGCTTTTATAATGCATGAATCGTAATCAAATATCCTAAAATATAATATAACATACACAAAATCACGCATTCAATCAAGCACCATGAATTATATAAAGACTAAATTTGTTATTGAAATTGAACTACAATACAGGGACATTTTGATTTATCAAAACAACCTCATGGCCATATATTTACAAGACTTAACCAAATTTAGTACAAACATGGATCACAACTAAACAAACTACATAGCATGCAATATATGATCTTTTAGACTTCTTGTGCCAAGATCTTCAAGCTGTCTTTGACTTGTTTTTTGTGTTATCCATTGCCACATGTACTTCAAAAATTGGAGAGACCATATTATATTATGAGCTTTTATAAAGCTTAATAAAAATTCTAGTATAGTGATTGATTAAACCAATTTGAAATCATATCTAATTATGTACTAATTGATTATATGATTAGTTTTTATAACCTTAATTTTCTTACCAGATTAATTATATACTCGTATACACACATATCTCATGTTTTATGTGTAACGTGGCCCTCTAACTTTTAGACATATATAAAGTAAAATTTGATAACAATTTTTTTTAGTAAAATGTAATTTAAATCATAACGTTTAAGATTATTTATAAATTAGACAATAAACTATTTTTTCTTTTACAAATAGAACCTCCACCTTTTCAGGTAATAACAATTTAAATGTTGTCATTAATTTTTCAGTTGAATTCAACACGTGTTATTACGTTTGTCATTCAATTAAGTTTTAAAACCTGATTTCTAACGTATCTCTAACCTAATTAGGAACTTACTCAATCTTCTTTCAGTCAATTTGGAACTTTGTCGATTGTGCAATAAAATTTAAAATAAGGTAAGAAATTATTAAAAATGTTAGAAATCAACTTAAAATAACAAAAATGATACAAGTGTTAGAATTAACAGATAAATTATTGATAATATCCAAATTAACTGAAAGATGAAATTTTACCAAAAATTATTAAGTTTTTCAAAATTGAAATGGACGACCGACCTGTCTATTGCCTAACCAAACCCATCCAATATCCATCTTTGATCTTCCTAGGGTACACACTACCATGTTCTTCGTTTCGTGATAAGAAGGTGACGTAATCAAACGGTCTCCAATTCGTCGTTTCATGCCACCTTCTTTAGAACTGGCGCGTGGACCACACTCATCCATACTTCCATCTGCTTTTGCCAAAAAGCATCAGGAGTAGTTGCCCGTATTAAAGGCTCTCTCTCTCCTCTCCTCTCTCTCTCTCTCTCTCTCTCACTGTCTCTGGTTCTTTGAGATCTCATTGGAGCTCTTTCCCCTCCGTTTCTTCGCGCTCAGCTTTGTTTCTTCGAAAGATATACTTGTTTTTCGATTTCTCGCGTAAGTGTAAGTGTTTGTTTTTGTTTTCGTAGATCCTGTACCGCATTTCTTGGATCTGTTTCTTCACTCGCCTGCATTGCATCTTACTTGTTCGTACCTCTCTCTTAGGGTTTTTGCGTTTTTATGTTTTCTATATTTTTTTCTACTGACTTTGGTGCTGCTTTTATATTTTTTTGGCTACATTTAGCCATGCTGTGGGAAACTTGGAGTTTATTTTGCTATGGAGAGGTATCACGCTGTCGACTCGCTCTGTGGAACTGTTGAGGATTTTGTCTTTGATAGCCCACTGGAGAGTCTCTTGAACGTGGAGGAAGCTACTGCATCTGAAAATGATGCTTTTGTCTGAGTTTTGGTTCAACGACAGAAAATGTCTTCTTTGATTCTGCGTCTTCTTCTTGTTCTTCTCCCCTTCACTCTGTTTTTCACTTGCTCAGGTACACTCAATCTTCCATATTATCTTATTATCAAATCACAGCCTTTTGATTTACGAGTAAAGCACTAACAAATGTTTAAAATGTTTTTTTCCACTTGATTGAAGCCAAAGTGCTCTCTCATAGCCTCTTAACTGTTATGAAACTTGGGACACTTTTTATTGTGGAGTTCGTGTTGAAAAATTCTCTTTTGTTAGGTGGTATGTCAGACATGTGAGATGATTTATAATTCATAGTCCAAAAAGTGGGGAGTACTTATAAGGAGTTGGTCTTTGTAACTCTGCAGTCATTTTCTGTTGCAGTTTTTCTTCTTATCTGCTATTAACCTTAGAACTGAAAAGGCATGAAAAATTGAAGTGGGGAGAACATTCATAAAATATATGTTCAGTTGAATGTGAGTTAAATCCTAGGGTGTGTCTGTGGTCTGTAGTTTTTAGTGAATGCTAACCTAAATCATATAAGAATATGCATAAGTCTAGGCTAAATTCAATGATTCATCACAATTATGTTAAAGTTTTCATTCATACTAAATGCTTTATTTTGAGTGCTATGTTACACTATGTTTAATAAGAATGTGTAGTATTAAGTTGATATAGTAGCACAACTTTTCTACTCATGTTGATACTGAAATAACTAATTTTTACATGCCTAAGAGAGTTTTAGCTGCGTAAAAGTATTACAGAGACGTTGTATATCCCTATTATTTTCAAGTGGTGGATAGATAATTGAAAATAATGCTTCTGCTGAATGTCTTCTTAAAGCTTTTTTTTTTGTACTGAACAATGTTCATAGAGTTTGAATAGGAAATCCTTTCTTTCAATTATTAGAATTCGGAACTTTCAAGAAATTTGACTGATATCCTACTTATGTTTCAGGATATTCACTAGTTCATATATATTTGTCACCTTCTGTACAGCCAATTCAACAAATTAGAGAATTCTCCGTGGAAAAAGGTATAATCATTTTCTTTGATTTACTGTGAATAATAAATTTCCCTTTTTATACTTTTGAAATGACAATGATGATAAGACTGATAAATGAACAAATCTATTAAAATTGTGTATCATTGAGTTAGAAGTAGACTCTTTGAAATACTAGAGTAAGTGTGCTGATTATCTCCTTGTAAGAGCACCATCATCAATTTCTGTTTTGAAGGAGCTATTTTAAGGTCCCATAAGAGGGAAAAAAAAGTTTGTAATGACGGTGCTCCTTTTGTATGCTCCTTAATAGATATCTTGCCGGGAATATGAGGACTTTTTTGTCCACTGTCAACTAATAAACTTACATTTGACATCCATGTTGATTGGTTGCGTGTTCAAACTAATACTTGATCTCATGGCTTTGATTTTGTGTCCTAGCCATTAATTCTATGAAGTAAGCGGTCAGATCATACAATGCTTTGAAGTCATCATCTTCTCCTCCCAATGCCGTTAATGTTCCTTTATCAGCCTTCAGTCCAAACCTTTTCTTCTTTTCCTAGGGAAAGACTTTTGTAGAACGGGTGCTATTCTGTAGTTTCATCACTGACACTGCAACATACCTTACTCTGACTAAAGTTTGTTTTTGTTTTCACTTTGACTATCAAGTTACCAACGTAGGGACAGGAAAGGGTTTTTTTTAAGTGAATTAGTGAACCTACTGAAGAATAATGGAGAGGTTACAAGAAAAGATTTGAACTCAGAAAATAATGAGAAGTTGTTGGAATTTTCTTAGTATGTTAATCTGATTTGTAGAGTAGAAAATATAATCAATTTATTGCTGATTGTTGAGCCACTAAAGCAGAAACTTATGTCTGGGTAGAAGATATTTGACTCTCTTTCTTTTTTGGTCTAGCAAAAAATTGGTCTAGAATCTCTCAATTATAACTCATACACGTGCTTAGCACAGTAAGTTCAATCTATCTGTACACGGTTTAAAGCAAATATCTTACGGCCTTATTAATGTGTTCTTCAAGAACAGAAAACAATTTGAGAAAAATCTGAATTCAGTTAGTAATTAACTAGTAAATTAATTATCAAGTTTGATTCGAACCAAGCTAGGTGATTTATCTAGCATTCCTGTAGACTGTCAAAAACCACTCACAGGAACTGCAATCTCCTTTTAAATAAATATTTACACACGTAATATAGACAAGTAATATAGATTAGTATTGGCAGACAGCAAATAAATGTTTACATGATCAAAAGCACATTATATCTACTGCATCACTTATATTGATTGTTATGAGTTTGACGATTTCTCTCAGATATACATAGTAGGAAGTTCCTGGCTGAAATTCCGTGAATAAAAGTGATAGTGCTATTTTACTTTTTAAGTATTTGTATCTTGGTTTTAGTTCTTTATACTTGTGTATCTGTTTATGTTGCCATTGCCATTTAATTGCCCCAATGTGGTTTCTATTGCAGCAAGATCATTCTTAAAGAGTTTTTCATACAGTTCGCTAAAATCACACCATAGAAGAGTGTTTAAGTCTTCTAGGAGACCATCCTCTGCTCCTGCACCCTCTCCAACTTATACAGGTATACTATTACAACAACGGTATCCACTATGATACCAAAAATCTATTTGTGATGGTACCTCTTATTTTTCAGGTTCTAGTGGTGCACCATTAAAGAGCCATCATTGGCATCGGCATAATCATCCTCATCATGGAAGTCCTCATGCCACTGCCCCTGTACCTTCGAAAGACCAAGGTTATGTTTTGGGTGTTTATCTTCTCTTTGGAGGCTCAATTTGCTAAAGCAGTTCAAATCCATAAATCTTAAATTATTTCAGTTTATTGAATATCTATGCTAATTGTAATTTTATTTGAAAATTTAAACAAATCGACGGGACTTTAGCATGTGCGATTGTCTGGCTCCTGCCTATAACTTTCTTTTGGCAGGCTTCTGTTTCTGAATCCAATTAAACATGAAGAAAGTTAACATCTCTAAAGTTTGTTTTATTTAATATCGTTTTAATATATTGGCAGATTGTGATCAAATATGTGTGGAGCCACTTACATCAACTCCTTTTGGTTCACCTTGTGGTTGTGTATTTCCCATGAAAGTTAGAATTCTTCTAGATGTAGCTCCCTATGCTGTTTTTCCAGTTATGAGTGAGCTAGAGATTGAAATAGCTGAGGGAACATATTTGGAGCAAAGTCAAGTAAAAATCATGGGCGCAAGTGCTGATAGCCAAAATCAAGGAAGAACGGTGGTGGATGTTAACCTTGTTCCGCTAGGAGAAAAATTTGATAACACTACTGCAGTACTAACATATGAGCGATTTTGGCATAAAAAAGTGCATCTGAACACAACTCTTTTTGGTAATTATGAAGTGATATACATCACTTACCCAGGTAATAATATTAATCTTTAACTAACGTATTGTGTTGGCATTTTCATTTTGTTGTCATTAAGACTGACTTAGAAAAATCAGGCATTCCTTCTTCACCTCAAGATGGAAACTACATGGGAAATGGTCCGAGTGGAAGCACTGGAGATCTCCCAATTACTGCAAATTTTGTGAACAAAAACCAGAGGATGAATATTAGAACCATTGCTATAATTGCTTTGTCTGCGTTTGTCCTCTTATTGGTTATTGTTGGGGCTATTTCAATTTTTTTAAAATGGCGGAAGGTGGGAAGACCATCTAGTGCTGTTGGTCCTGCAATTACTCCATCTATAAACAAAAGGCCAGGTAAGTTTGTATATTGTAGCTGTTAGTTGTTGCAGAATGTCCATTTACAAGCTGGTCTATCAAGTCAAAGGTATTTGGGTTAGACAATTGAATTACACATTTTCATGCAGGTATTGGTTCTGTTTTGTCAAGCAGTATTGAAAGTTCTGCTTCGATGTCCCTCATTTCCACCATGGCTACTACTATTCTATCTGTTAAAACATTCACATTTGCTGAACTTGACAAAGCAACCAATAAATTCAGTTCAAATAGAATCTTAGGAGAAGGAGGATTTGGGCGTGTTTACTATGGAAATATTGAAGATGGAACTGAAGTTGCAGTTAAGGTGCTTACACGGGATAATCAGAATGGAGACCGTGAATTTATTGCAGAGGTCGAGATGCTAAGCCGATTGCACCACCGTAATCTTGTGAAACTGATTGGCATATGCATTGAGGGACGCACACGCAGCTTAATCTATGAACTAGTCCATAATGGCAGTGTTGAGTCCCATTTGCATGGTATACTTCTTTCTTACCTTATCTGTATCTTTACACTTAAGTTGATAAGGGGTGATCATCTCCATTACTGGGTAAAATAACCTTAATTTACACCCATTTCACCTTTTCTCTTTATCTAAGTCATTTTTTGTGACTAACTTTTTGAAAGAAGAATGATTTAACGCTCTTATACTGTTCATAAATAAATGCAACGTACCATTTCAGGTGTTGACAAAAAGAAGGGACCTCTTGATTGGGATACACGGTTGAAGATTGCACTTGGAGCAGCAAGGGGGCTGGCATATCTTCATGAAGATTCTAACCCTCGAGTGATTCACCGGGATTTCAAAGCAAGTAATGTTTTACTAGAAGTTGACTTTACCCCCAAGGTATCCGACTTTGGATTGGCAAGGGAAGCTACTGAAGGAAGTCAGCATGTTTCAACACGTGTCATGGGAACTTTTGGGTAAATTAACTTAGCATATATCATACATCTAATTATACTAATCTTTTTTGTATTCCTCTACTATAATCAATTTGTTAATGTGCATTATGTTGTTAAGAAGTTTGACCATGCATTTCTCCCTCATTGTAGCATTTAATGATGATTTATCAATTTTTCTTTTTCATTCTGTTGCCACAAATTTGAAGCAAATAGCCCCTGAATGGCTGGTTTCTGGTGTATTATTTTATCCATGGCAAAATTAGTGACATTTTTTTTTTTGGAGGAATATGTTTCTTTTATATGATGGAGGGTTGATGAATTTTCAGGTACGTGGCTCCTGAATATGCCATGACGGGTCATCTACTTGTCAAAAGTGACGTTTATAGCTATGGAGTAGTGCTACTTGAGCTTCTTTCTGGAAGAAAACCTGTGGACATATCTCAACCTCCGGGACAACAGAACTTAGTAACTTGGGCTCGACCATTATTGGCCAGCAGAGAAGGTTTGGAGGGACTGGTGGATCCTTCGTTGGCCAGCTATGATTTTAATGACATGGCCAAGGTGGCAGCCATTGCTTCTATGTGCGTTCACCCTGAGGTGACTCACAGACCATTTATGGGAGAAGTCGTGCAGGCCCTTAAGCTAATATACAATGACACTGACGAGACTTGTGCAGATTGCTACAGTCAGAAAGAGTCTTCCGCTCGAGATTCTGACTTTAAAGGCGATCTAGTGCCTTCGGATAGTAGTTGGTGGAATGCAGGGGGCCTCACTCCTCGGCTGACTTATGGGCAAGCCTCATCCTTTATAACGATGGAGTACAGCTCTGGCCCACTCGAAGAAATGGACAACAGACCATTTTCAGGTTCAAGTTTGATCGGGGATGGTGTATCTTTACCAATCAGGCATGGGAACAGATCTGGTCCGTTGAGAACGATACGGAGCAAACCCACTTTCTATCGGTTGTCGGGAAGTAGGAGCGAGCATGGAGGACACCTTTTGAGACGAGTTTGGAATGACAGTTTCTGGGTTTGAATTTTCGTTCTTTGGGGAATTTGAAAGTGTACAGTTTAAGGAATGACTGAGGCTTTTCTTAAGCCATTGTTGTTTAGCTTTAGTCGTTTTGGGGTTGTGGTAGTTTGGATGTGGAGAGAGGAAGTGAGTGTCAATGGGGTTCTAATTTTGAAATTGTTAAATTTATTACCATAGGGGCCGGATATGTAATATCAAAACACGACATGTATTATATTGCTGCTAAATCTTCATTCTTGAGGTTCAATTCTTTATCTGTTGACAACTGCCCCTTTGATTGTTGTCGAAATCAACATCCGTAGCCGGGACAAGGGCTGAACTTTTTGGGAATGGTTAATTTTCTGGGCATTGTTTTGGCTCAGAAGATTGAGGACCTTGGATGTGATGCGGGACATTACATTTCTTAATTGTAGGAGAATGTCACAATCTGAGTATAGCTGGAACAGATCGCAAACAGAAATGGTTTCCAAAAAAAACAGAGGTTCAAACAGCTTCAAAAAACAGTTGTTGGGGCCATTATTTTCCGCAACCCAAGTTCAAGAATTGAATTGCACTTCGTGAAATATAAAATGTTACTTGCAATGCATGACATATTTAGCCATTTTTTGAATCTTTATATTTTACCTATTAACAATTTGAAAATTTCTGTTAATTTATTTGATGAATCTAAGTATGTATACATGATATTTGTCATTTAATAAGATGTTTTACCTTAATTTCTATCTCCTTTCGCAATTTATAATATGATATTTAACTCAATTTGTGCACTTGACAAAGTTTAAAATTGTCATATAGGAGATTAATTGCATTCGAAATTAGTTAGATGTTAGAAATCGGGTTAAAATTTATTACTAAAGTAGGAAACATGGTGACGAGAATTGAACGCGAAACGGAAAAAGAAAATATGCGCAAACAAGGACACCAAGAAGTATGTGGAAAACCCTTATAGGGAAAAATCACAGGCAGAGGAGAAATTCATCAATGGGAAATCAATGTACAATGAATTTTGCGACTCAAACTTATATTTATTGCATAAACAGGAATTCCACATGAGAGATCCAATGCAGGCTTCTCAGCCCACCCCAAAGCGAATTCAGAACACTAACTCTGACAATCTCCATCTTCAAAGAAATTTCAATGCAAGGCAAATGAATCCACAAAACTCCAACGAAAAATAATCTCCTCTTCCACATAGGCCCTTGCTGGGCCAACTCAATATCTGACATCAATCAAGTTTAAGCCCTGCTTAAACTTGAGAGATACACTCGAAAAGAAATCACATCTCCTCCATGGTACCACCGAATAATTAGAGTTATCACAACGAACTGCATATGAATATGTTGAAGACTCCCCACTGGAATCAATACCCTCGAACACACTCAATGCATAACCCATTGAAGTAGTTTCACCATATTGTCATGAAGCTTTACCCTTCCTCTTGGTTTTGCCTTTGACGATAACACTCTGACGTGAAACTGAAATGGTGATGATGTGGTGACTACATCACGCTGAACATCTATAATAGGCTGACTTATCGGCTCTGATGTAGATTCAAAACCTAACTTGAACTTCACTTGAGAACCTGACTTCTTCTGAGTTTTCTCCAAAAAAACTTTTAGAAGGTAAATTCACAAACTTGCAACCTGATTACCTGTCACTATAGAACTCTGTAACACATATAAATTTGTAGAGCTTCTGTGTCCCTTTAACTTGATGAGAGCACCTCTACTGATCTTCAAGGCTCCACCTACAACATTGTACTTGTATCCTTTCGAATCTAGAGTACTCAACGAGATCAGATTTTTCTTCAAATCAAGAACATGTCGCACATTACCTAGTTTCCTCACAACTTCATCAAACATTCTGATTCTCCTGGTATCAATACCAGCTATCTTGCAAGGTATGTTATTACTCATTAACACAACACCTCTTGAAACAGTCTCATATGTCCGAAACCACTCCCCGATTGTAACACATATGAAACGAACAAGCTGAATCCAAAATCCAATCCTTGTTTGACTTTGAGTTTCCCTCTAACACAATTAGAAGATCTCCATGACTATAGTCTTCTTCTTCTGTGACAACAACTTCATTAGACGTCATCAGTTGTTTTCCTTTTTCTGCAAATTTGTTTATTTCATTCTGCAATTTATGACACTCGGTTTTAATGTGCCCCTTTTTCTAACAAAAATAATAGATTCTATCATGGTTCCTTGACTTTTATTTGCCCTTCGAATTCTGAACATTATCACTACCTTTGTTGTTTGACTCTCTTGTTCTATCCCAAACGATGAATTCCTCACTTTGAGACTCAGATCCAACAACAATTTGCTTCATCTTTTCCTTTAATAACAAAGAACCATAAACATCTTCCAGAGTTAGACTTTCTCTATTGTATAAAATCGTATCTCTGAAGGTACCATATGAAGTAGCTAACGAGCATAGCAAAATTAACCTCAAATCCTCCTCATCGTACTTGCATCTCATAGTTTCCAAATCTGAAACTAACTCCTTGAATGCAACCAAGTGTTCTGAAGCTCCTTCGATCAACTGATGAGAATAAAGCCTTTGCTTCAGATGCAACTTGCTAGTCATGGTTTTCTTCATACACAATTGCTCCAATTTGAACCATAACTTAGCGACATATTTCTCATTCAAAACATCCTGCAAAATCTGATTTGACAAATGCAGACGTATCAAAGATATGGCTTTTTGATCCTTTCAAAGTTTCTCCTCTTCACTCCAAATCGTGGGCATTTTATCGAGCCCTAATAATGCGTTTTCTAAATCCATTTGTGTGAGAACATCTCACATCTTCAACTGACATAACTGAAATCTTGTATTTTGATCCAACAACAAAATATCAAATTTCAACAAACTCATCTCCCTTAAAAATTTCAGTCTTTCCCCAAAAATATCTGATCGAAAATATCCGCCCAAAAACTTTGATCCCCAAACGATTTCAGAAAATTTCCAACAAAATTCAAATAAACCCAAAAACAGAATTTTATGCCCAAAGTCACTCAACCTGCAATGTCCAAACTTCAGGAAATTTTCAAAACACCAAATCAACACTCAAACCAATTCACAGTTCATGGGTATGAGGTCCAAGGCTCATTGATTTGGTCGGAGGTAGTAGGGCAGATACGACGGCCGAGACAGGACACGGTCGGTTGTCTCTGCGTGCGCTGGTGAAGAGAAAGCTTGGCGATGACTCGGCAAGTTTGCGGTGCAGTTTTATTTCTATCGATGGAAGAGAGGTCGACAGAGGCAATGGGCGGATGTTGACGCGAAAGGGCATGTTAGAAACTTCCCTTCTCTTCTCTCTGTCTTCGATGACCGATGATCGACGACGACTTCTTCTTCTCTGGATTGAACGACCGGCCTCAGCATAGCAATTCTTCAAAGGGGATGGTCCCCTTTTCATCGCTTCACGGTTCTGTTCGTCGAAGGAGAACTCCGCTGGCAGCTCCTTCTTACGTTGAGGAAAGATGACCCGGGCAGCAATGGCTGGCAGTGGAGAAACAAAAAAGAAAATATTTTTTTTAATTTCTTTCTCCTAAAATTACAATTTTCCAAAAATTGCAAACCCCAAAATTCGTTCGATCCGAGTACTTTACTCTTAACTTCGCTATGATACAAATTGTTGAAAATCGGTATAGAGA
This sequence comes from Begonia loranthoides, assembly GCA_022433065.1. Lineage (NCBI taxonomy): Eukaryota > Viridiplantae > Streptophyta > Magnoliopsida > Cucurbitales > Begoniaceae > Begonia > Begonia loranthoides. The sequence continues at coordinate 18,931,171 of CM039477.1, read as the reverse complement.
ATCTCAACCAAGCTCTGATACCAATTGTTGAAAATCGAATGCGAAACAGAAAAAGAAAACCTACAAAAACAGGGACACCAAAATTTACGTGAAAAACCCTTACAGGAAAAAACCACGAGAAGAAGAGAAATTCACTAATAAAAAATCAAGGTATAATTAGTTTTCCGACTCAAGCTTATATTTATAGTATAAACAAGAAATTCAAGTCATACTGAATTAGAAAATCCTAATCATACTAGAAATAGAAAATCCAAATATTAGATATGGGTCCAACCTGGCCTAACTATAATTCAGGTCACAACTGAACTCTAACACATGGTATGTACATGCTAAATTTAACGAATAAATTAATAGCAAATTCTATATTGATGATATATGAGGTGGAGGTTGGATTTATTAAAAAAAATAATGTGAGTTCTAAAAATGACTATAAATATTAAATTTTAAATTGCGCTTTACCTTGTTTTGAAAGTACATTTTTTTAATTTACCAAATTGACTGTTAGTATTATAAAGAGTATTTAACATAAAAAAAATCTTGAATCATAGGATCAACGAAAAACAAAATCTTAAACAAATTTTGCTTATAAATTAAACCATGAAGTATGAAAAATGAACAAGGTAAACCTTGCACTCACTTTTGTTGTTAAAAAACAAGTTTAGACGTTTGCATCAGACAAATACGCATCCATGGATGAATACGTATATGCAGATGAATACTTGTCTACGGACGCGTCCATGATCCAATTATATTAGCCCAAATGAGTTGATTTAGTGTTTGTGTAAAATTTTAGGTCAATTCAGAGTAGAAATCGTGAGAAAATGTGAGGCAACCTTAGCCTTCTGTGTATAAATACAGGGGAGAATGGGCTCCGGGTGTGAGCTTCTCCTCGATGGAGGAGTGCAACAAGTGAGGTGCTGTCCGGTGAGCTAAGGGTGACGACAGGAGGTGCGGGAGCGACGAGTCACAGGGATAGGGCTCAGAGTAACTCATCCCACGAGATGATTGGAATGAAGCTACTATGAGCTAGAATGTTGCAGCGCCTAAGCAAGGCAAGTGGGTTGGCGAAGGTGGGGATTGTGAAGTGGACGTCAGGTGGCAACGCCTTCTCTGATTGAGGTAAGGTCTCTTGTATGTTTGGCTACTCGGTCTCCATGCTCAGCCCTGTTGGTTCATTTGTCGTGTTTCTGAATGAACTGAGTGTGTGTGTAGGTGTGACTGCAATGGTTTAGTGAAGAGAAGGAATTGGGCGAAGAAAATAGCAGAGTGCAAAAGAGACGGGGTGTAGGGAGCTCTCAGAGGTTCTTCCAATAAGGAAATTTGTCACTGCCATTTATGGATTTTAGGTTTTCTGTTTATGGTTCTCTGCTTATGGATTTTAATGGGATAATTGTAAAAGATAAAGGGTCATTGAATGTTATTATCTATTGATGATTTTTGTTGAAGAATGTTAATTAGGGTTAAGGGAAAAGGCTCTCTGTGAATTACTGCTTCCTGGTTTTGAGAGGTATCTATGCTTGCATTTATGTTTTGTATCTCAGTTACTGAATAATAAATGCGAGTTGGGATTTATGTTCTGCAATCATTTTGGTTAGTGATCTGTTAAGCATGGATATTAGGGAGGAGTTGTATTTTGTTTATGGATTTTATGGGAATAATAAGTAGNATGGATATTAGGGAGGAGTTGTATTTTGTTTATGGATTTTATGGGAATAATAAGTAGGAGATAAAAGGATGCAAAATGTATTGTTATGTTGGTAATATATGATTAAGGGAAAAATCTGTAAATGTATATGGCCGTTGTTGCCTTGCGCATTATGAAAAATATGGTTTAGTTGATTAATTTAATGGAATTTGATTTGGGATGGTTGAACTAAGTATTGATAATTGAATATTAATTGTAAAGGTATTGAGAGGAGGGAAGGATAAAGTGCAGAAACATGTTACGGACCCCAGGTAAGTGATACGTATGTGTTTTGGTCTTTGGACCCTACATCGCAAGAATTAGTGTAACACCCCGGATTTTTAAGTTAGAAAATTACCAAGGACGTGTTCGAAGCGTTAAGTTTAGGGGTATTTTTGTTACAATTTCCCCATAAATGAGATGTAATTAAAGGATGGGGTAAGTAAGACATTACATTGGATATTTATACGTGTCATTTTATGACATGTATTTATGGGGAAAATGTTATAGGATTAGGGTTAAGTGTGAAAAGTTAGAGAAAATGTGATGAAAGGCTGTCTAGGGTGTTTTCGGACGCCTGAGGATGACATTTCGGACGCATTATGTCTTCTGCAAGTACATTGGCCTAACATCCTTGAGTCTAGGGCGACTCAGGACGCTATATTCTGTCCTAACTTCACTGTACAGTGGAGTTGCGGACGCAGGTCCTGGACGGTACAGACGTAGAATGATTCGTCCGCTTTGAATCTGTATAAGTCTGGGAACATTTGGACGTTTGCGGACGCAATGAGCCATCGTCCGATTTGCCTCTGTCCAAATCCTGGACACTTTCGGACGACACTACGGATGACTACGGAGGAGGGGCAACCTCGTCTGAATCGACTCTGTCCAATTCATGGACACTTTCGGACGTGGGCGAAAGCTGTTGCGGACGCCAAACCGCTTCCGAAAGACACTTCAGACAGTACTGACGCGATTTGGGGATGCCATTTCTCGTACGAAGCCCCGTTTAGCTTGAGTGATTCTGGTCATGTGGACGTATGCAGACGATGGGGATACATCTGCAGTCGTCCGAAAGATCATAGAACAGCGAGATTTTAGGAATTTAATATCCAAACTCTTGTCATTTAGCCATTTATTCCACGCCCAAGAGACACGGACGGTGCTCCCCACGTCTCCAGACCGTAGCCCATGCTAGAAGCCGCCTCCTCCCCACCCTTAGGCGTCCAATTTGTCTCCCTTGCCATTAATGGTGTCTCCCACCTTTCCAGGTATATCTCCTCTCCCTCTCCATTATTCAGCTGTGGTTTTCCTTCTGCGATAGAGAAAATCCTGAGAGCGAGAGAGTGAAAAGCCGAGAGTGAAATGACCGAGAGAGAGACTTCTCTCTTGGGAGAAGTGTTCCTACGTGAGAGTGAGTTAAGTGAGGAAAGCTGTGAGAAAAGTGAGAGAGCTGAGAGATGAGTGTGAGCTCTCCCATGTGAGCTCGTGAGAGTGTTGTACATGAGGGAGAGCTGAAGCGAGCTGTAAGGGGTTGGGTGTACATGAGTGTCCTGGTGAGCTTAACGAGTGCTGACTGGGAAGCTTGGAGCTGGAATTGCTCCAGCTGCTGTAAGCTGGAGCCCAAACTCTGTGTGAGCTGGGAAGCTAGGGGCTATTGACTGTGAGTTGTAGAACTTGGAGTTGCTGTCCCTGCTAGTGTTTTCAAATGGGTAAGAAAATAGGGATGTCTTGGCCATGTGGAGGCCCTACATCGCAAGTGTGTGCATGTGTTTAGTGTAAAATGTTACTGCTAGATGTTAAGTATGTTGTTTGTCTTAAAGTGCTTACTGCTAGATGTTTAATAGGATGAGTTTTTTAGTATGTTACTTGTTACTTATTGCTAGTGTTAAATGGTTGTTGATTAGATGATAGATCTCTTGGATAATTTTCTGCTATATGTTTTTGATATGTTCTGTAATTTGTAGTTAAGAGTTGAGATGTTTTCCATTTGTTGTTGGTGTGCTCTGCTTCATTTTTAAGTAATACAAATGTTTAGAAAACAAAGAGAAATGAGAAATGTTAAAGTCTAATAATGAAGAAGGTTCAAATGTATGAAAAGATGAATGTTTGATGCATAGTTTCCTGCTGTTAGAAGTCCATAATATGTTATGTTATTTCCTTGGTGGAGTTCATAGATTTCCTTGCTAGATAAATTGTTCTGTGATGATTTTTACTTGTTGTTAGTACGCTGGAAATTATGAAATGCTTAGATAGTGAAATGAAAACATAGCAAGTAAAATATTATGCAAAGTAAAGTCTGAAAATGAGATAAAAGATGATTGAATGTTCATATGATGTGTAGTTGTTATTTAATTTCTTAAGCATGATTAGTTTACTGTCAAATCAATTAGGATTGCATGCTAGATAAAAATGAGTAATTAAATAAGTTAATCAATTGTGTGTTTATCTTTACTGCTAAGAAATTTCTAGTTGTTAAGGATGGTGTTGAGAAATAGAGAAGAATGAACTAAAAAGCAGAATAAGTAAAAAGAGGAATGCGTAAGAATGAGATAGATCTAATAGTGTTATTATTTAATGTTTAACTGTTGTTAATTATTTACTTTTTACTCTGTTATCAATTAGTTGTTTGACTTCCTTAAATCAACATGTTTAGATTTAATTCACTAGTTAATGGTTAATCAATTGAGCATGTTAACCAAATTAGTTAAATTGTAAATTAACATGTTTCAATGTTAATTAATGAGCATGTTAACCGGATAGGGTAATGAAATAAATTAGATATGGTGCACGTTAATGAACGAAGTTTAAATTAAAGTAATTGATGAGCATGTTAAGTGATTAGAACCATTAACTAATTAAACTTGAGCATGCAACTAATTGATAATTAATAATGAACACTTGAGTATGATAATTACTTAGTAAGCATAGTAAGCATGATTAACCAATTTACTTGACTAAATGAGCATGTACACTAACTAAGATAATTAGTTAACTTGAGCATAATATTGAACTAGCATAAGAAATTAAAGTAATTGCTTGAGCATGTGTCATTAGTTTATATTGGGTGTTCAAAGCATGTTTAAATCACTTAGATAATAAAAGTAGGAAGCATGTAAATGGACTAGCTTCTTGATCGTCTCTTTACTACCTATCTAATTTCAATTACCGTTATTTATTATATTAGTTTGCTTTTTAATTTCTTTTATAATGTATGTTATAGTGTGAACGTACATAATTGCTTTTGTTATTGTCTTCTTGGTAGGTTATTATTTATAATATAGAATGAAAGCATGTAATTAATTCTGAAGCCTGTTAAATGACTTGGATAATCGATTAAGCTAATGACATAGAATAATAAAATAGAGAGCATGTAAATGGACTTGTTTTGTTATTGTCAGAAGCATGTTAAATGATTTGAGTAACCAAATAGAATAATTACCTAGACTAATAATGGTAGGAAGCATGTAATTGGATTAGGAAGTTAACTAGATGATTGGCATGTTAAATTTCGTATTCGAATTTATAAATGTTCTCTATAGTGTATTGTTCATGTGTGGATTATTTTCATTGCTATGCATTTTCAATTCCAATGATTCTTGTATATACACTTTTAATTTCAGCTACTTTCGTCTATGTGCACTTTAAGTTACGAATGCTATGTTATGTCATCATGCATCATGATAGGTTGAGAATGTATGGACATGCATCATGTTAATAAAAAGAATAAAATGCATGCATGAGCGAGGAAAATGTAATAAGAAATGATAGAATAGTAAGGTGGTCGGGTCTAGTCTGGCAGCTAGTATTCACACAGGAAGCCAATGGCCTTGCAGCTAGTATGCACACAGGAGACTAGTTTCTAGCCTGGCATATAAAACGCACACATGAGGCTAGTTATAGTCTGGCATCTAGTATGCACACAAGAGAGTAACTCGCCGAATGAATGAATGAAAGAAAAGTAATGAATGAACGAATGACATAATAAAAGGATTGGTTTGGGTAACCCCCACTCCAACAACAACAAAAGAGAGTCATAAGCATAATGCATTAACCCTTTTTCTTACTAAGCTCTCAGGCTTACAGTTGCTTGCGATGTAGATGTAGGTACTGTACGTGAAAAGAAATGCACAGACTTAGCAGTAAAAGCGAAAGACGATGAACAAATAATAAAGCAGGGATGAAAGATTTGCACGCGCGAGACTCATGGCTGGCCAGACTTAAATGAAAAGAGAAAACGGTTGTAATTTAATGATATTTAAATTGTCAGTTTCATTTATTAAATGAGGTATTTTAATTGAGTTCTTTTTATTAAGTTTCTTTCATTAATTTATTTACGATTACGCAATATTTTAAATAAACGATTTATTTTACGCTTCCACATTTCATTAAATTGGTTTTCATAATGACTTTAAAGAAAGGTCAGTAGCGATCGGGTTTTAGGCGCTCTCTAATTTGTTTTAAAAGAAAATTTTCAAATTTTCACGCATTTTAAAGGAATTACGAAAATCTGTGTCGTTACAATTAGGGTTGTATGTTAATTGTTTATTAGATTTAGGTTCTTTTATGTTATAGATTTAATATGATAAAGTTATGCTTTGATGGATTATAGGATTTGATAGAAATCATGTTTCGAGGATTGTATTGCTGTTTGTTGTGTATTTACTAGAAGTATGTTCTTTTAATGATATGTTTATTAGATTTTAAATGGTATTGATAACGATCATGTTTTGAGAATTTTACTCATGATATAGAATTGTATGCATTTATGAGCATCATGCATCGTGGTTTTAAAATGATACGAAAATGAGTTTTCATGCATGGTTTTGAAAAGGAAATGGAAACGAAATCAAATGGTACATAAATGTGGGTCAGAGTGTCCTGTGTGACCCAACTTCCCAAAGAGAACATAAATGTGGGTTGAAGTGGCCTGGCTTCCCAAAGAAAACAGACATGAAATGTAATGAAATAGGTCTTATGGATTGATGATAAAGCCCGACTCAAAATGAAAGAAATAAACGTAAATTGGTGTGATGAGATATGATGTTGCGTTGGCCACTTATCCTCGTCAAGTTTAGACATTCTAGCGCCGTCAAGTCAAGATAAATGTAAAGGGACGTTTTGAGTTGTGAGGCTGAGTGGGCCACTCTTCCTCGTCAAGTTTAGACATCTCCAACCCCTGTCAAGATAAAGTAAAGTCAAGATCAAGAAAATGAAAAGATAAAGAAAAGATAAAGGAAAGACAAAAAAAGAAAACGGAAATAGAAAACATAAAACGGATTTTAAAAGAGGATAGAACGTGCATTCAAATATTTATTTTATATCACTTACTAAGCGTTAGGCTGATTAGTTTAAGTCCTGTTGATGTAGGTATGTAAGAAAACAGGTCATGGAGCAGTTGATGCAGCATTTGCATGCACGAATCTTGTGGTTGGCTAGGCTAAGGATTTAAGAAGAAAAATGCTTTGTAAAAGGTTTTGTAAAGATAAAGTAATAGGTTTATTTATTTTATTATAAATGATTTGTTTTATGCTTCCACTACATTTCCAAAAGGTTTTAAGAAACGTGATTTTATAATGAAAAGTTTTCTAATGTATTTATAAAAAGAAAAGTTTTAAATTTTTCACGTTTTCAAATGTAAAAAAAGTTGGGTCGTTACACTTCGTTCATCTGATGTTGGGTCCCAAGGATTTGCTTTGGTCATCCATCATTGATGACAGGGCATCCCAGTTGTCTGTTGTGGAAGTCTGGTCATTTGCATTGGTCAACTATAGTTGAGTTCTAGACGTCCGTGGCAGGGTCTGGTCAACTGCTGCCCAAGTCTGGAAGACTGCAACTGTGTCTTTTTTACCACTTCGTGGTCCCAGGTGACCACCATCTTGTTTTGTCAACTGCTGCTCGGTCCTATATGACTACAGTCGTATCCCATCGACTATGTCCCCAATTGACTGCAGTTGTATCATCAACTTCTGTCTTGTCTTGGTGAGTGTTGTGTCATTCTAGTGGATTACAAATGTACTTGGTCGACCGGTGTTATGTCTTAGTTGACCGTGGAGTGAGATTTCAAAGAATTTTGGGGTTCATGGTCTTCTTTCAATTACCTCTATAAATTATTAGTTTCTTGTCATCCTTATAGTTGAGCTAGGAAGTCTTGTTGTTGGTTTTTTGGTTTGGTTTTGAATCTAGATTTAGGACTCGTGTTTTGTCTCTTGTGTTTGATTTAGAGTTTTGGCATTGATTTTGTTTTAGGTTCCAATGGTGTTCCTAGTTTCAATGCTTGTTTTCGATGGCGAATTTGGCTAGTCGACGTGGCTTTTGGACATCTTTGAGGTAGAAATTTTTATACTGTATTGCATTGTATCATAATTTTCAAAACTTATTTTGTGAGTTGCCACATATGAAAACCTAATGACGATATTCGCTATCACGTTAATTTTATACTATATGTACATATGTTTCACACGTTTGCTTTATATGTGTATTGCAATACCTGATTTTTTCGTTCTTTAATTTTAGCAGTGTAATGTGACTATAGAATTTAATGAAAAAAAATATGTATCTAGTGTCACAATTTAGTGAATTATATAGTGTAAATTTTAGGACTTTATTTTAAAGTATAAAGTAAATAAATAAATTGTAATAAAGTAAATTAATAAATGAAAATTAGATTTATGGCTAAGAATTGAAACTTAGCCGCGACAACCATTTGTGGAGAAAACGTCGTTGTTTATAGGAGTTCATACAACAAGTGGAAAGGCAAACGAGTCAGCAGTTGTTGGATTGTTGTGATCAGGCCAAATTGGAATGGATGCTCCCACAGAAGTGTTGGGAGCGGAGGGATTTTGATGAATGTGGAACCGTTAGATTAGGTTTAAGGAAGGAATGTGGAGTGTTGGATCTGAAAAAAATGCTCTCGCAGAAGGAAAATATTCCTTTCGGGAGAGTTCTTGACCATTAGATTAAAAGAGAACAGCAAGTGAAGCATCGACCATCGGATCAGAAGGCAAAAAGAAACTTTTTAAGTCAAACGAAGTCGTTTAGGATTAGAACGCGTTTCCACGATAGCGTTCGTGTCTGTAGCAACAACATTAAACCGATGGAACGATATAGTTTGGAAACAAGATTTAGCGATGACATTGGGATCCCATGGTAGCGTTGGCTTCTGTTGAAGGATTGGCATCCGCGGTAGCATTGACGACCACAAACTTAAGATTAAGGGCGAACGTGGCTACTACCATTGGTCGATATAAGGAAAGCGAACACCCAAGCAGCAGCCTACACGTCTGCGGCTCGGTGAAACAAAATTTTTAAGATTATCCAGAATTCATGCAAATTGGATTTCGCCTTTCTGGACTAACCGATCATCTTTCAATCAGAGTTTTTACAAGATTTCTATTTTGCTAGGCCTGGCATTTGGTAGTCTATTTATACAACGTTATAGGCAAGGAAACCCTACCTCCCCTACTGCAGCTCAGATGAAAAGAACAATGCTCTTCTCGACTTTTTCTCTTCAAGTTTTTAAGGTAAGCTTTGTATATAAAGCTTGAGTTTTGGTAAGGATAGAAGATGAAAACCGTGTGATGATTTTTCAACTATGTATTCGCAAACCTTGTTCTAACTCATTTTTCTGTTTTCTATTAAAGTTAAGCATATCCACGAGTTGGAAGAAGTGGGTTACAGATTCTACTTATTATCATAGATAAAAGGTGATTTTGTGTGGCATTTTTAGTGTGCATCACAAGCTATATTAGGGTAGGTAAAAATTTGTATGAATAATTGGTGACATGTACAAACTATGACTCTAGAAAAAAAAATGTTTTGAATGTTTTAGGCAGTTGAAGTTTAACAGTGGATTAAGGGTATTGAGATTGATTTGCTATGACTTGTTGTATTGTTTGTTTGTACTTTTGAGGATTTTTATTTAGGACTTATTACCCTTGCTTACCTTATTTTCCATCAATATTTAATGGTGATTGTTCTAGGAATTGCTCTTTGATTTATTATATATAATTATGCCCATTGTTTCCAATGTTCATAGTATGTTCCATTGTTCTTCCCTTAAGAAAGATAACAAAGAATGAAAGAAAACGGAGTAAATGTAAAGGATCGTTATGACTGAGGTTCGAGTTGGCTGTCCAGCATGAGGTGGATCTAATGGTGTCACTCTCCTTCAGACTAATGACTCATACGATCAGACTATAAAGTGAAAGAAAAAGAAAAAGTGAAAAATTGAACACGACATGATTTCTTTATGAACTACATTATATGTTATATATATGTTATGCATCTCTTATTGAGCATTAGACTCATTAGTTGAACCTTGTGGTGTAGGTGAGGGTGAGAACCTCGATAAATCAGATGAGACAAGGATGTAGTGTGGCGGTTAAAGGGGTATACTTATGGGAAAGTTGGCACATTGTTGGAGCGACATTGACCTTGGGTATCAAAGAGAGAAAAAGAATAAGTTTTCTAAAAAGGATTTTATTTAATGAGTTTTTCTTTATATTTAATTTTGGAATGGATATTGGAACTTATTTTGTTGGTTTTTAGCACATTAACTTTAAATGGTTTTCTGATTTTATTATCTTCCGTTGCAAAGGTTTTCATACTATGAATTTGTGAATGACATGTGGTATTTTAAAAAAAAGGGAAATTAACACCACATAGCCTATAGTTTGGTACTAACGATAAGTCAAATCTTGAAGAAAATTTATAGACAGTTAAAACCCTAAACTATGAGAAAAGAACGATGCTGACTTCGTAGTCACATTTCCTGTCAAACGAAGTTGTCCAAGGTAGCAACAACACGCTAGAGACTCAATCCTGCACATTGGATCGAGGAACGGAATTCCCTCGATCAAAATGAATGTCGAGATAGATTTAGGGCATCCCCCAAAATATGGATTTAGGGCATCCCCCAAATACAGATTGTTAGCCTTTTTGTTAGGCTTAGTGTAAGAATCTGGGCTTGTCCAGGACGTGTTCTCCATAGCCCCCATGCTGTCAGAATAGATTCCTTCTATGTTTGGCAGCCTTTGTATTTTTTTTACTTTCTATTTTTGGCAAGTGACTCCTCACCACTTTTGCATGTTCATTCGTGCCAAAGTGGAGATGGAGCGGATTGCTCTTTAGGGGGAGAGACATGACTACATGTAGACCCCCCTACCCAATGTAATTTGCTGACAATCAATGATAATGCTTTTTACATTCAAACTATGCTCACTATGCTCAATGATGCTCTTTTCGATCAATCTCGCTCGCTTACTGCTCGCTCATTAGACAGAAAGCTTGCTCTAACATCATGGGCAATCGGTGCCGTTGGCGCACTTTGTAGGCTGACTCATTGTTCCCCCTAAACAACGAGTGCCGCACACCCCTCCTTAAGTCTCTTGAAAGTAGGACCGTGACAGTTGGTATCAGAGCCCAGTTAGCTCAAATCGAAAGAAAGCATGCTGAAAAAGAATTTGTCAAAGAAGGCGAACTCACCGATGGACCAACTCGAACAGCTAATCGAGTTGGAAGAGGAGATGGAGTACCTCCAAGTGATACTTGATAACATTCGTTTCCTGGAAGAACGAATGAACGAAATGTTTGAATTTCCTACTGAGATTGCTGCTATTCACAATCGGAGAGACACTCTCCCGGTCTGAGAGCTGATGGATCGGGTAGAGAACCTCGAATCCCGATGAGATAAGGGAAAAGGGGTAGAAAGTGGAGAGAGCTCCACAACTGCTATGATCGCTCATGGAGCGCGTCGAAGACATAGACCATGCTCATGTTTAATTATCAAACACCGTGTCTAATGTGGCGAAAGACTTCAAGGTGATGTTTTAATCTCTCAAAGCTGAGATTGCTAAGATGAATATCAAATTGAAGGTCACTATGAAAGCAATGGGAAACCAAACTCCTGTTACAACTGCAATTGAGACTAGTCGGGTGAAAATACTGGAGCCAAAACCCTTTGGTGGAGTCCAGAATGCCAAAGAAGTAGAAAACTTCATCTTTGATATTGAACAATATTTCAAAGCGACCCGAACTGATGATGAATCAAATGTGACGAAAGCTACAATGCATCTTAGTGGCGATGCAAAACTCTGGCGGAGATCCAAATACAATGATATATGTAATGGTGACTGTGTTATCGATACCTAGGATGAACTTAAGAAACAGCTGAAAGATCAGTTCTTCCCCGAGAATGTTGAATTTAATGCTCGTAGATCATTACGAGAGCTGAAGCAGACGAGTAGCATTCAGGATTATGTGAAACAGTTCTCTAGCCTTGTGCTTAATATACATGACACGCTTAAAAAAGACAAAATCTTCACCTTCATCGAAGGACTAAAACCATAGGCCAGGACAAAACTATATGAACAGAGAGTACAGACCCTCTCGAGTGCTCTTGCTGGTGCTGAATGATTATTTGACTACACCAACGAAATTCCTGGTCAGAAAAAGAATCCTCCCAACAATTCAAGTAATGCGAAGTCCCCTAGACCGAGCCTGAACACTATGGAAAGAACGCCGTATGCCTCGAGAGAGGGCCAAGAGACATCGAGGGGAACTAATTACCAACGGCCAATGAATAGGCCTATGTCCTTCTTCTTATGTAAAGGACCGCATCGAGTGGCTGAGTGTTCCCATAGATCTGCATTAACAGCTTTGCAAGCTTCGATTACTAACGACAGCCCAATAGAAGAAGTTGTCGAGGTAGAACCTGCAAAAGTTGCGGAAGTTGGGACAATGACATTCTTGTCAGCTGTTCAGCAACAAATGGAAGAACTTAAAAAGACTCACACTAAGGGCCTCATGTGCGTGGAGACCTTTGTCAATAATAAAGCAGTCAAAAGCACTATGATTGACTCAAGAGCTACCCACAACTTCATAACAGAAAAGGAAGCACTCTGCTTAGGTCTTAAGCTGGAGAAGACCACTAGCAAGATGAAGACTATCAATGCAAATACAATGCCCGTGGTTGGGGTCATAAAAAGGACTCAATTAATAATCGGCCACAAAACTGTAATAATCTGAACTTGCAACTTCAAACGGATTTATCTCCCAATCCAAACATGAACAACAGCTGGTTTTTGGAGATCACAAAAATAACACAACTAGGCAAATCATATCAAAATTGTAGTGCAAAAACTACTCGGAATCTCTAGTTATGATCGAAACAATACAACTCCAAAATCTAGGGTTTCACCCGAACAGATTTGACAACCAGAATTCAAACGGAAATATCTCGCCTTGCATAGATCCAATGAATACCAAATTTTGAGGGGAGTAGCTTGACTAATTGTAGAACAAATCAGCAGAAGGGATGAAATCAATAGGACATATGCAAGGCCTTTGAAATACAGTCTCACTCGCAAAGAACCAGCAGCAACAAATCAAAGGCAGATTTGTGATAATCAAGTAATCCACTCAAGAATCAATCTTGACATAAAACTCTCAACTAGAATCACCAAATAAGATAGTAGCAACCTGTTTACAGTAGAATAGAACAAAAAGGACCAAGAAAGACTTGAAAGAAACTTCAAGAAAACCAAGAAGAAATCATGGAGTCCGCGAGCCTCCTTAGTGAGAGGGGCGACTAAAATGGCTTGATCGCGGGGTAAGCACTCTCCAAGGGCTTGAAGATCTTCTTCTATCTCCACACCACAATCAACACCTTGAAGGGGAAGTATTGGGGAGATAGTAACCCTTCCAACTCGGCCAAGAAGCTTCAAGATGGCTGAGCTCGGGCTATGGATGAATCGGCGATGAGGGGAGGGGATGCCACGGGTTTCTCCATAAAGAAAAAGAGCTAAGTTTTCTATTTCATCAAAAGTGCCTTCTCATTCCAAAAGAGGGTATAAAAACCCTAAGTGTTTACAAAAATAATGCCAAAAGACCAAAATACCCTTAACATGAAAATTTTGGCATGAGGGCGTGGTTTGCATGCAAACCGCGCACCTCTCATGCACGTGCCAAAAGACAAAACAACATAAAGAAACCAATTAAAATTTCAAGAAACATGTCTATTTCTAAATCAACAAAGATGGTAACCAAATGTTAATAATGCTCTTTGAACCTTCAACACTTCATGGAACCTTCGAGGTGGAAACAACGTGTTATCCGTTCAGTGGCGAATGCACCCATGTGATAACGAGAAAATGAACTCCTTTGTCTTCGTGAGATGTTTCCTCTAAAGAATCCCACACTTTGATATTACTTGCAAAATAAAAACGAGTAAAGAAAGAGATAAGCTTCTTGGCTCGAGCCCGAGTGATCGGGCCCTGGGGCACATCAACTCGTGATCGGGATTAGTTGATTTTGTGGTGGCAAAGATGGACGACTTCAACAATATACTGGATGGAATTTTTGATGGAACACAAGGTCATCCCCATTCCATCTACCAAATGCGTGGTAATTACAATGAACAATCCAACAGTAGTTCTCGCAACCCTAAAGCAACCAAGCACCAGTAGCATAAAAATGATCTCAGCGATACAATTTAAAAGGGGATTGAAGAACCAAGATCCAACCTACATCCTTGTCTCTTCGATCATAGAGAAAGACAAAGAAGAAGTAGTGCCTTTGGAAATTATGAAAGTACCCGAAGAATACAAGAGTACTATGCCCAAATGTTTACCGAAGTCACTACCTCCGCACAGGGACATCGACCATCAGATTGAGCTCACCCCATGGACTAAACCCTCGGCCAAGGCACCCTATCAAATGGCTCCACTAGAATTGGCTGAGTTGAGGAAACAATTAGATGAACTACTTGAAGCTGGGTTCATCAGACCTGCAAAAGCACCCTTTGGAGCAACTGTGTTGTTTCAAAAGAAGAAGGACGGTAGCTTGCGCTTGTGTATTGACTATCGGGCCCTAAACAAAGTCACTGTTAGGAACAAGTATCCCATCCCACTCATCACATATTTTTGATCAACTGTACAAGGCAAAATACTTAACGAAGCTCGACTTGCGTTCGGGCTATTATCAAGTTAGAATTGCAAAAGGTGATGAGGAAAAGATGACTTGTGTGAGCAGATATGGAGCTTTTGAATTATTGGTGATGCCCTTTGGACTGACAAATGATCTCGCAACTTTTTGCACTCTAATGAACCAAGTATTCCACAAATTCCTTGATAAGTTTGTAGTGGTATACTTGGATGACATCATGATCTATAGTGAGAGCATTGAAGAACATCAAATTCATCTTCGTCTAGTTTTCGAGAAGCTGAGATAGAATCAATTATATGTAAAGAGGGAAAAGTGCTCCTTTGCTCAGAAAAGTATTGGATTCCTTGGAATTCGTGGAATACTTGGTCTAGCAAATTATTATAGGCGGTTTGTGGAAGGATTCTCCAAGAGAGCAGCACCTCTCACCGAACTATTAAAGAAGGGAGTCCCTTGGGAGTGGAATCAAGAATGCCAGACAACCTTTCCTAATTTAAAAGAAGTTATGATACAAAGTCCAGTTCTAGCTCTAGCAGATGTGACTTTGCCATTTGAAGTCGAAACTGATGCATCTGACTTTGCACTCGGAGGAGTCTTACTACAAAATGGCCATCCTGTTGCTTATGAAAGCCACAAGTTAAAAGAAGATGAAAGAAGGTACATAGCATCAGAGAAAGAAATGTTAGCTATAGTACACTGCCTTCACGTGTGGAGACAATACTTACTCGGATCAAAGTTTATAGTAAAGAACGATAACAATGCAATCTGTCATTTCTTTGAGCAACCAAAGCTGAACTCCAAACAAGCGCGTTGGCATGAACATATCTCAGAATTCGATTTTCATTTTGAGCACAAGTCAGGCCAATCGAATCGGGCAGCTGACGCCCTTAGTCGAAAAGCAGAGTGTGCCAGTCTTTGCTACTTATCTCAACTCCAAGCAAGTAGAATTACAGGATCTATGAGAGATCGCATTCGAGATTGCTTACAAGATGACCCTGCTGTTTGGGCCATCATGCATCTAGTAAAGGAAAAGAAGACTCGACAATTCTGGATCGAAGATGGCTTGTTATTAACTAAAGGAAATTGCCTTTATGTTCCTAGAAGTAATGAGCTAACGTTCCATATTACAGGAGTGCCACGACACCCTATGGGCAGGTCATGTCAGATGGCAAAGGACTTATGCCTTCTGAAGAGAGGATACTTTTGGCCGAAGATGAAAGAAGATGTCATGCAATACACCATAACTAATTTGGTGTGTCAACAAGACAAGACTAAGAGGGACAAAGTAGCTGGTTTGCTGGAGCCACTATCGGTGCCGACAAAGCCCTGGGAGAGTATATCCCTTGATTTCATAACAAATCTGCCGGCTTCAAATGACTTTCAAGCGATCTTAGTGATCATTGACCGCTTCTCTAAGTATGCTACATTCATAACTGCCCTAAAATATTGTTCTGCAGAGACAACGGCACAACTATTCTTCAAGAATGTGGTGAAGTTATGGGGAATACCTCAAAGCATTATCAATGACCGAGACACTAGATTCACAGGAGCCTTCTGGGTAGAATTATTCAAGTTGCTAAGTTCAAGTTTGAATATCTCTTCCAGCTATCATCCACAAACTGACGGCCAAACAGAACATTTCAACAGTTTATTGGAGGAATACTTGTGACACTTCATCAACACCAATCAGAAGAATTGGCCTAGTTTACTCGATGTAGCTCAATTCTGCTTCAACTCTCAAAAAAGCTCCTCGACTGGAATGAGCCCATTTGAAATAGTCTACGGAATGCAACCAACCATGCCACACACGATTGATCATCTGTACTCAGGCAAATGCCTAAAAGCCTATAATTTCTCAAAAGAATGGAAGCAAAATATCGAGATAGCTCGAGCCTATCTGGAATGAGCCTCCAAACACATGAAGATGTGGGCAAACTTGAAGTGACACCCATTAGAGTTCAAAGCTGGGGACTGGTGTTGGTGAAACTATTACCCGAACAACTCCGATTCAGAGGTACGAGAGACAAACGACTTGTCTGAAAACATGAAGGCCCAGTTGAAGTCATTGAAAAGATCGGGTGAGCATCTTATAGAGTCAATTTACCTGCATGGCTCAAGATCCATTTTGTAATCCACATCAGTAACCTGAAGTCGTACCATCAAGACAATGAAGACCAGACGAGGAACAATATCACCAGACCAGAGATCATCCTTAGTAGATCAAAGCATCAAGATGAAGTGGAAGAGATTCTAGCAGATCGAAGTGTCAAGATAAACTGCCGCCGACATACTGAGTACTTTGTCAAATGGAAAGGACGTGGAGATGATGAAGTGACTTGGGAGAAAGAAGAAGACTTGGAGAATCCCGCACAGAAGATCAAATAATTCAAGCAGAAGACAAGTTGACGAGGGCGTTAACAACTCAGTTGGGGGAGAATGTAAAAATCTGGGCTTGTCCAGGACGTGTTGTCCATGGCTGCCCATGCTGTCAGAATAGATTCCTTCTATTTCTGGCAACCTTTGTACTTTTTTACTTTCTATTTTTGGCAAGTGACTCCTTACAACTTTTGCATGTTCATTCCTGCCAGAGGGGAGATGGAGCAGATTGCTCTTTAGGGGGAGAGGCATGACTGCACGTAGACCCCCCTACCCAATGTAATTTTTTGACAATCAATGATAAGGCTTTTACATTCAAACTATGCTCACTATGCTCAATGACGCTCTTTTCGATTAATCTCACTCGCTTACTGCTCGCTCGTTAGACACAAAGCTAGCTTTAACGTCGTGGGCAATCGGTCCCGTTGGCGCACTTGGTAGGCTGACTCGTTGTTCCCCTTAAACAACGAGTGCTGCACGGCCCTCCTTAAGTCTCTTGTAAGTGGGACCGTGACACTTATCTTTATTTTAATGATGAATAAATGATGTTTAATTTAATGAAATCAAAAAGTTGTTATTATGTTTTTATACATATAATCTTTAATGTTTTTATCATAATATTTATACTCATATTTATTGAAAATACCCTCAAAATGAGTATTATTAATGTGATAACATGTTTACCTAAGTACATGTAGGGAAAACATATCATTGTGGGACTTAGAATATTTAAAGGGATAAGATGAGTATATTGTGGGTGAGTTGCAGACGAGGGAAGTGACCAAAACAGGGTTTTGGTCTTCCGATCGTGACGCAGTCGAGTGTTTGGTCGAGGGACGCGACCCAATTGTATGGAGCTTAGCATCTATGTTTCAGCGCGATTTTTCAGACGCAACGCAGTTGAAGATGCGGATGAGTTCGTTGACCAAAAAATCTTAAACTTCGAATCTGTTATTTTCGAGCATTTTGCAGATAAGACGCAGTCGCAGTTTTCAGACGAGGCACGCAACCAAAAAGCAGAACAGTGAGCCCTGAGTGTTTTTAGATGCAACGCAGGCGAGGCATGTGATCTAAAATGCACAGCAGACGCAATCGGCAAATTTCCAACAGTTGAATTTTTAACGGCTCAATGTGAAACGACTATATGTGGTTGATCGAAAATGGCAGTTCTATGTATTGAGAGAAGCACTCCACTTGCTTAACACGAAACCGAGAATTGAGGAGAAGTCATGCCAAATTCAAGACCCAATTCTAAATCACTGTGAGCATTGTAAATCCAACTCTCCCAACCCATAAACTTGTGAGTTATTATTAGGAGAGTTCGGATATAGTTTTTGAGCTTTACTTTCCAAATTTATATTGTGCGAAATTGTAAAGGGTGACTCCCTACGAATTAGTCACATAAGGGTGACACCCCAACATAGTCAACAACACGATTGAACGCCCGTAAGTTCAATCAAAGGGTGACGCCCCATTAATAGTCAAAGGTTGACGACCTTGAATAGTCAAAGAGTGACGCCCTTAGAATTAGTCTTTGTAACTGTTTAATTGGCATCCATAAGCCAATTGATTAGTGGATCTCCAAGTGGAATCTTGGAGCACGGATGTAGGCGGGTTGCCGAATTGCATAAACAAATCTTGTTCAATTCTCTATCCCTTACTCTTTACTTTATGCTTTTAATTGTATGATTTATGTGTGATAAATCACTTAGAGAT
>CM039477.1:18886443-18912076 GCA_022433065.1 Begonia loranthoides | reverse complement strand
TACCCTTTTGAGTCACGAGGAGGAGGAGCAAAAGGAGAAGGGAATTCTTCCAAAGCCCCTTGCTTCAAAGCCTCCACAAGCACAGAAGAGGATTCTGGGGAAGAGAGTTAAGAGGAGGATGACTCCAAAGATGATGAGCTAAAGATCCTCACCTGGAAATTGGATAAGCTCCTTTAAAGAAAGAAGGAAAAGGGTAATAAAAGCATTGTATGCTATAGGTGTGGAAAACCCGAGCTTCTATCTACCGAGTGCCCTAAGGCAAAGAGGAAACACAAAGTCTCAAAGAAGAAAGCGTTAAAGGCCACTTAGGATGATAGCAAGGAATTTTCTTCTGAAATTGAAGAAGTCTCCCACATATGCTTCATGGCCGAAGGTAATGAGGTAATCTCTTTTAGCAATTCTGATTCCGATGATGATAATGATGCTTTCATTGAATTGCTAGAAAGTTTTAATGAGCTCAAAGATAAAGATAAATTGTTGAAAAAGGACATGAATAATTTGATCAAAAAGTACGCAAACTTGACTAGATCTTTTGAGGATCAAATTATTGAATTAAAGAGCATGAATAATATTTTGATGCTACAATTAAAACTTTTGAATTTGATAATAGTGAATTGAAGTTGAAAAATGATGATTTGAATACTATAGTGCTTAAATTTACTAATGGTAGTAAAAATTTTAATATGCTCTTACATAGGCAAAGGGTTACATTTGATAAAGCTAGAATTGGCTATGAACCCTTTGCTAAAAAAAAAAGAATTATACGAATTTCTTTGTTAGCCCTATCTGTGACGACCCATTTTTTCATAACCTTTTAAAATACGCAAAATTTAAAACTTTTAAAAAAATAACTAAAATCCTTCATAATCAAAGTGCTAAAACCGAGCGTATCCATTCTTTACATTCATTATGAAAATCATTTATTAAAACATAGAGGAAGCGAAAACATTATAATTAAAACACGCTAAGTAAATCTCTACTTTTACAAAACACTTTACTCATCTTTAGCCTGACTAGCTACAAGCTCTGCCTGTGTAAACCTTTCATTGACTGCTTTGTGTTTCATCGTTCTTCTCGTCATACATGTATACCTACACCATAAGTAAACTGTAAGCCTAAAGGCTTAGTAAGGAAAGGGAATATGCAATATGATCATGCCTCTCTTTAGTTCACTTGGAATGGGTCCGCCCCAAACCAATCTTTCATTACGTTTCATTCATTCGTTCATTCATAACTCGTACATCGAGTTAGAAGAGAAGGAACATGTGTGGAATGGAATAGTATGATCGGCTTCTAACCCTATGTGGGCTAGATCCGAACTACCCATCCACCCCCCAACTTCCCATAATCATCATCATCATTATCATTCGTTCATTGCATTTGTTCATTTCATTTTCCTTACTCATGCATGTGAGTACCACCCCATAATGGCACTCCCTACTTGTTTCTATTATCATGATGCATGACCATACATTTTCAACCTAGCATGATGCATGATTCTTATAATGTACATTAAATTAAATTGTACGTACAAGGAAAGTAAATGACAGAAATTAAATAACAAAAATTGAAAGCGTAACAAATATAATTGAATGTGCATAACATGGAACGATTATAAACGTGAATTGAAAGCAGCGAACATCAAAAGGGAATTAAGCAACGAACATTAAGGGAATTAAACAGCGAATCGTGGAAACAATATGAAATTTAAGCGCACATATCTAAATAGTATACAATGAATTGTAGCATACTTGGATTTATAGAACACAGCCATAAATGAATTGGAAGTCGACACATGATGTTAATTAATATGCTTGTTTTTACATATTCAAGTAGAATTATCATTTTAGTTAGTTGTCTTAATTAATTTGCATGTTCAAGAAGATAAGATAAATAATCTAGTTCTTAAGTCTAGTTAATTCCCTAGTTAATTACATACTCAAGATGATTACATGCTCAATAAAGGATTTCATTTAATATTCTAGTTAATCAATATGCTATAAATCAACTAAACATGCTTGGTTATAATTAACTAGTTACTTAAGCATGGCGAAACTTAGTTAATAAATGTGCTAAGGATTCTAGTTGATTGGCAATTAAACACGCTTAATGTCTAGTTAAGTTAACGTGCTAGTTAATTTAACATGCTAGTGATTGCGATTTAATTAAACATGCTAGCAATGGCAAGATCAATATATACATGGATCAATAAGAATGACAAGAGCAATATATACATTGACGAAGGAATAACAATTTATAATTTACGTAGGGAAATGGATTTAAACTGGACAGTAAGTAAACGCAAGGAACATAACAATTAAAGGAACTTTTGACTCATTCGACTCATTCATGCTCCTCATCATTCACATGCTCATCATTCTACTACACTTATCGTTCTACCCTTATCTCATTCAAACGTTAAGTATTCCTCACAACCATCAAAGTGAAGCGTTATTAATCAAATTAACAATAAAGGAAACATCAGAGTTGACCAGGGAGGATTAGAACTAACAATAAATCTATAGGGTACTAACAAATCTACATTATTAACAACAAGGAAATACCATTCACGTAAAGCACTAGTAAAGGGAAATCAATTAACACTATCAACAAAGGAAGTTCAATGACAGTAAATCATTCAAGGGCAATCGACACTACTCACGCACACATACTTGTGGTGTAGGGCCTCCAAATGGCTAAGACACACCCAAATTCCTTAGCTCAATTCTTTGTTGTGCGCTAGCACTTATTTGCTGTCCCTTGGGCTCTTTCTGATACCTTCACAATTAACACATTTATCATTGACAACTTCTCATTGAATTCTATACTTTAACACTTAACAAAATTCCTACAAACATGCTCATTCCAATTTAACAGCTTATTCCACAGAGAGAGAGCACATTCACTTCATACTAATCACATGGAGGTTATAAACAATTCAATCCAATTTAATCTGATTTAACAACTTATTCCAATTCTTAACCAGACAAAAGACAATCCATGTATATCATCATTAACCCTTAACAGATGAAATCATTAACCATTAAACAGAGACATTCACTCATTAACCTTACAGCAAGGAAATTCCATTTAATGCTAACAACCAAAGACTACCACAATCGGCAGAGAGAAATCTTCCACTCTTAGAGCATTTCATACACAATTCTATCATCAGCTTATCATTTCTATGTCCAACAATTTAATCTCAAAATAAATCCTCATTATACTTCATTTTAGTGAATAGCAGGGAAGGCTGAGTCACCTAGCAGAGGAATTGAGACATCTAATTCCTCCAGAGAGCTCTACAGCTCGATCTCCATCCTCCAGCACTCCCGAGAGCCTACCTTCTGCCACTTTTCTTCGCCAACGCTCATGCCGCTGGAACACCAATTTCATGGCACTACCCATCAATGGAAAGCAGGAAAATTCATCACATGAAATCAAAATGAAACCTAAAGGAAATCACCGGCGATGGATACCAAGAAGCCAAGACACAGGGGGCTTACCTCACGTAGTCACCGGCGGTCTGCCACTGTCGGACATGCTGCGCACCAACAGCTTCGCCAATATCAGTCCTGGCAAGGCGTCGCGACCCCACAGCTCGCAGGAGCTTCCCTCCAATCGTTCCCTCAGCTCGGCTACGATGAACCCTAGCACGCCTGAGCACGACCCACTGGACAGAACACCGTTCGTCGCCGAGCTCTATCCGACCACACGTCCCTCATCTCTCCCGTGATTGTCTCCCTTGTCGTCCCCCAAGTCTCCCTCTTTCTCAAAAGATTTTTGTGTCCTTATTCCCCCTCCTCCCTTCCTTTTCTCCAAAGAGGCGCACTATTTCTCCCACGAAGAGATTTCGCCCGTCTCCCTCGATCTCTCTCACGATCTCCCCCATTATTCTGCAGCAGATTGCGGGCAAGGATTTCATTGTAGCCTTCCATATAGTTTGAACTGGACCGAACCGGTTCAATGAGAGAACCGAACCGGTTCAACTCATATCTCCTTTCTTTTATTTCAATTCTTCTTTTTATTTTAAATCTCTTTCTTTCCTTTATTTAAATAATTCTCTTTTCATAATTAATTTTCCTTTTCTTTTATTTTAATTAATTACAACAATTAATTTAATTTATACTTTTATTTAATTAGTCCTTTTTATCTATCCCCAATTAAATCACTATATTTTAACCCTAATTATTATCCCAATAATTTTTTTTAAATTATAATCTAATGATTACGTCCTTGATACTATCCCGAGAAATATTCAATAGATCTGAATATCTCATATTACTTTCCAATTATTCATATTGAATTCTGATATAAAAAGTTCTGGTGTTATAGTATCACATGGTATGAAATTGCATAGGGCACAAATCATTTATTTGTCCTTTGAAATCTAATGTAAACTCTAAATCAAATTTTAATGCTAAACTTGAAATCAACACACAAATTTAACGTGGTTCGGACAAGTTGTCCTACATCCACGGACGCAACCGGAATCCCTTTATTTCTGAAGATCAAAATCCAATATTCTTACAGCCTCAATCAAAGACAAAACTAAATCAAGAATGAAGTATCATTGATTAGCCCTAACAGGAGAGAAAGAATCACGTGAAATCACCGTTTTATCGGAACCCATTCTACAGGAGAAATCTTCTTCGTATGAACACTTCTTCAGCCTGAACCCTTCACTTTCAGCATAACCCATCTCCTTCAATAGAACCTCTGACAAAGTATTGCTTTCTTGAAGAAATATCTTCCTCCAAGAAAAGGTCTTCACGATAGCCCTCTCTCTCTCCTTCTCTTAATCACCTCCAGCTTTTTCTATTTTAATATATCTCTTCCACCTATACAACCAAAGCTAGAAAATAGAGAAAGTGATATCCAGCTGTAAATCTTATAACAAATAAAACCAAAAGGAAAATAAACCAATCAATAAGAGAGAAAATGAACCGGACCATTAATGAACCGAACCAACTTTACAGTATCATTAATGAAAATATTTTATTTTGGTTTTTATGAAATCATTTTTCTCTACAATTGGTATAATCTTTTAAGAATTTTATTTTGGTATCATTTGATATCCCCAACCTTTTGGATTTTGTGCATAAATATAGGAGAAGAAAGTTTGTTTTTTTAAAGCTTGAAATCATCCATGAATTTTTGACAATTGGTATCTTGTTGTATTTGAAATTGGATGTTTCTTATTTATGTGGATTCCCTCACTTTATGCTTGGTGTCAATTTTAAAGGGGGAGAAAAATTAAATTGTTTTATTGTTGTTCTAAGGGGGAGAGCAAAGTTTTTAAAGTGTATAATATCCACAATAATTTGTTTAAGTGATTAACATAGGGGGAGAGATTTTTGGATTGATATTTTGTTTTTAATCTTTGGTATATCTCTTGGAAATGAGTTTTGAATTTTATTTTGAATCAACATGTGGAATCATTCTTTGAAAACTTAATTTGACTTTAATTATGGATTTATAATTGGTATCAATCTTTGAAAAATTATTTTGGTCTTAATTGTGAATCAATAAGTGGTATCTTAGTTTGTTTCTTATTTCTTCAATTGGAATCACTCAAATAAATTGAAAATTGATTTATCATTCTTGGTTGCATTAATTGGTATCTAATTCCTGGAGATTTAATTTGGGCTAAATGATCAATTTCCTCAATAATTTTATATGCTTTATGACAATAAAGGGGAGAATATTTTTTGATTGAATGAAATTTGATTGTGGTTGTATTAATTTGATATCTTATTTTGACCACACATTGGATTTGAATGTTTTGATTCCCTCCATTGTTTGCCTTTGGTGAAGATATTTTTCAAGGGGGAGAATTTTTGTTTAGGAACGATCTTTTACTCCTTGATTATTTTTTGCTCCCCTCCCATGAATTGCTTTTTGATTATGACAAAAAAGGGGAGAGTTATATATAAGTTATTATATATATGTTGTGAATGGGGGAGAAGTCATTTATATATTGTTAAAATGGGAGAGTGTTAAATAGCATGTATGCATGAATTAATTGTTTGATAAATTGCATAAGTTAAAGGGGAGAAATCTAATATGCAATATTTGATGCACATACTTAGTTTTAGGTATAAACAAGTTATTGGATTTCGTCATTATCAAAAAAGTGGGAGATTGTAAGCCTTTTTGTTAGGTTTAGTTTTATTTTGATAATGACTAAATGATGTTTAATTTAATGAAATCAATAAGTTGTTATTGTGTTTTTATAAATATAGTTGTTAATATTTTTATCATAATATTTATGCTCGTATTTATCATAATGTTTTTATGTTTTTATAAATATAGTTGTCAATATTTTGTAATTAATGGTGCATACGTAGATTCCTTATTTAGTTAAGCCTAATTCTTCTAATTACTGAATTTAGCTTTCCATTTAACACCCTAAACTCTCACATAATGACAAGAATTCTCACAATGAGAGGTATTTAGTCTGATTTTGGTAATTATATGTATTGTTTTGTGGTGTGTATGACATGCGACACACAAGAATTAATTGGAATGTTCTCTTTATTGAATGATGCAGTTTTCATTCTGAATGCGCCTTGACTTTGGGTAGCAAATTGTAATATTAAGTACTGAGATATTCCCAGTTTAAGATGTGTTGGGATCAGGACCTCAACATGTCACGACCCGAAGACGGGCCTAACAGAACCGCCGGGTCAGGCGACCCGATCCTCATAGAGAACCCGATCACCCAGCCCAAGGCGTGAGTTTTGCGGAAGACTTATAATATTTAATTCGGCCCAAGATAATATGGGCCTAGGTCCGAGTAGGGATCACGAGAAGATAACAGTGCATAAATTAAAATGAAATCCAAGTACTGTGCAACAAATACAAAACCAACTGTGTTTAAGGTTTACAGACCAAATGTAAACATTCTCACCAAATAATGATAAACACCACAAGTGTAAATAACAGAACACTTCAGCTCCTAATCCTCAGCTGCTCTTGCCTTTACCTGAAGTTTTGGGGGAGGAGTCGTTGGGATGAGTGACTAACTCAGTAAAGTATGGCTATACTAAATGCACCTCATGCAAAACTGGTTTTGTACATTTTTCGAAAACAAGGTTATGTTTCATTCTACCGTACATGGATTTTTAAAATCACTTTAAAACTCTTTATCATTTTACCAAACCGACCCAAGGGCCGTCGATGAGGCTTTTATTAAAATCTTGCTGTATACATAGACAGCTATACCTCGCAAAATAGGCCATCATCGTTTTCCAATTCGAAAACGTCGTCAGTGAAAAGGGGTGGGCACTCATGGACTCACCCGCCACACAACACAGAAGAGGTGGTCACCCGTCGGTGACAACACCTTATGAGGCAGGAATAATGACGACGATCCGAAGATTCCGTACGTCACCCGAGTTGCCGGCGCACCTGGCTGCACGGCACAACCCGTATAATCGTATAATCGTATAATCAAATAAAACGGATACAGTTGCTCGCTATATGTGGACTTAGGATAAACAAGTCTCAGCGATTGACAACCGTCTGATCCGTGGGACAAATCCTGGCCAGGTTTAGGGGCTTGCGACCCAAGGAGCCGTCATCACCCTCCCATACGAGGTTTACGACTTTCAGGAGTTTCAACCTGAGGACACGTCACCAATGCCCTACCTATAATTTTCGCACGTCAAACAATCAACCTTCACGCAGCAGAAGGTATCAAAGGGGATGGCGGATCCATCCCTCAACATGGGCCCAATAAATCTCAACCATGTACGGAATTTAAACTTGAGAAAACATACTACTAATAAAAACGGACGTGCTGTCGAACAGTCCCCGTCATTTTCCAAGTGTGGTAGTCCACAAAATAATCATTTTGGAAAACGGAATAGGATGCAATATAACGCAAGAGGTATAGAAATCCCTACCTCGACGGCGGTCTGCCTTACCAACCAGAGCAACCAATTACGCAAGAATCGTATCTCACTCGCTGAAATTGACCAAGCCTGACAAATGTATAAACGCAAGAATATCATAATTAAATTCTAGAAAAATAAGCGAGGGTCCTATACAAAGACCAACCAACTTGCAAAGAATTCCAATAAAGTTTCCAACTTTATCTAACAATACTTCTTAAACTGATAATCCAAATCACGAACACCTACACGGCTTTAAAAATCAAAAGTCTCATTCCTTTAACATTGATAGATTCCATTTCAACCATACAAGCGATTCGAGTATGTATAATGTAACAATAACTATCAGCTTCTCAACCTTATCCTAACTTATCTTTCTATTCAGCAACCCATAACAATTTAAATCTATCCATGGTATTCAACTCAACAGTGCTTAAAACCCAAACATATGACACTTTAACAAAACACAAATCACTTTGCATGAATATTACTTTCTGCAAATTTAAGCCTAACGAATCCAAGCAATATTCAGATATTTATCACTAATTCAGAAACCACTTTATCAGCTTTAGCCCAATCAATAGGTTTGAACAAGATTTACATCCATTCCCGAAGCAAGAATCCAACTAAACTTTTCACACTCAATAGACCACAATCACAATGCACTACTTATCCAAAAGAGGGATTCGACAATAGCACTTTCCTACGACATTATTTCATCAAATTAGTTTAATGCAGAGATCATTCAGTTCTACAACGAAACAGAGCCACTAACAAAAATCCCTCCTAATCAGAAACAAATCCACATTCAAGACTAAAAATTCGGAATAAGAATATCCAGCATTGAACTCATCACGAAATGGAAACGGAGCAGCAAATCGAAAGAAGCCTCACCGAAACAGAACAGAATCGTGTTCTGTTTACTTGCCGGAATCGGATCCGGAGCTGCTGTCGCCGGAGTTGTTCGTCCGGAATCCTTTCGATCGATCGCTGTAAACCAAATCACCAATCAACCAACGACATCATGAATCCCAAAATTAACATCGGAATAAAACTCGGATCGAAAAATCTCACCCACTGAACAGATCGGAATTGTCGTCGGAATCGAAAACAGGTTCGGCCTCGGAGCTCCCGTCACCGATCCGAACTCGTCGCTGCCGGAGTCGGAAAAAGGGGTTCGATTTTCAGAACTCCCGTCACGGATCCGAGATCGCCGCTCGCCGGAATCGGGACTCTGCTCCGGCCAACACTCCGTCGCGCAGGGTGTCCCTGACCACCGTCCGAACCGCCTCAGACGGAGACGATCCACCACTTAACGGAGTTCGCGAACGTCAAAATCGTCGCCCCGGCCGACGTCGTTGTTCGCAGCTTGAGAGCGCTCGGTTCGGCTGCGCGGTGGCTGCGTTCGACGACGACCAAGAACCCGCAGCTCGGACGCTTCGGACGGCGTCAATGGTCATCGTCCAGTCGCCGGTCGCCAGTCGTCTCTTGCGAAAATCGCCCGGCCGGCGCCTCTCTCTTCTCCCTTCTTCGGTTTCTCTCCATCGGCAGGGGAGTGATTTTGGGGGAAGAGGAAAACTAGGTTTTCCTCTTCTCCCGATTCTTTTTTTTTTTTTTTTTTTTTTTTTATAACAACTTAAACCCTGAACTTTACTGGTTCAAGGGCTTTGGGCGGGATTTTTCCCCCTCTTCTCAATCCCTTTTCCAATTTCAATTATTCTAACTCATTTATTTCCTTTATCCAATAATTCTCTAATTTCTTTTCCCAATTCAAATAAATGTATATAAATCAATTATACACATTATATATCACATAGGCTATTCAAATTCTCAATTTAATCCAAACATCATCTAACGATGTTATAGATCCAATTTAACTGTCCAATTTCGTTCCTTAATTGGATTCTTTATTCGAAAAAAATTTCAACTTCACCGATTTTGACCAATTGACCAAAAATTGCATACGTGGCCGCTACACGACAATTCGGTCAGCTTCAACGCCATGACCGATTTTCAACGTGAAAAAAATTACACGTGGAATTTCTTATTTAAAAATTTCACGGCTTTTACACAACATACATAGGATTAGATTTGTTGTTATTTGACAGCGGTATAGTCTTTTGGATGATGATGCTTTAAAGTTAATTCAACCCTTTTTGGTCAGTGTGCATTTGATTCATATGCTTGAAGAAGGTAATGTATTTGTTTCTAATAAAAAATAATTAATTTAGGCTCTGTTCCTCATATGGGATTTATTAAATGATAGTGCAATGTTTTCCTTTATGTAGATAATGATCTAATGACCTGGGTTATTGAGAGCTTAACTGCGGGTAACATAATGTCTAATGATTAAACTTTAGGCAAACTGAATTTTCCTTTTGGAGGATCCAATAAAATTAGTCTTTGTTGGTTTCATGGCATTATATTATAACAAAAAGATGACACAAAGATTCGTCAAAGGGTGACTAGGAAATAGAAAGTTTCTTTAGGAATTAAAACTACTCATAAAATTCAAAATTTCTTTATGGCCATCACTGATTATCTAATGTCAATTTCATTTTTAACCAGAATGCAAATTATTATTAATGATTTCTTTTTTCAACATAGGCTGCTCGCATGAATATACCTCTCTCCTTATTGATGCTAAAAAGAAAAGAGAAGGTTTGGATGATCTCATGAAAATGGCTACTTACATTGTATGCTCAGCAAAATTTCCACAGGCAGGTTCTTTTATATTGCCAGAACTATGTCTTGGAAACCAACTTGGAGTCACATATTTGAAGTTTAAAATTTTCAAATTGCTGTTTTATATTGCTGAATGTCCCCTATGCACGATTCTCTATCTTTGTGCAAAAAGTTACTTGGCACTTCTTTGTTATGCTAACATCCAGAGCATGATATATTTGGATAGTAGCTTCTTATCAGTTATCATTCATTGTTGTTAATATAAAAGATGCACATGCATTTGCATAGAAATAGGTATCTTGCATTCTCATTTTATAATTTTGAACATTCATGGATGCCTTTGCGGTCCACCATACATGGATGCCAAGTTTAGGGATCAAAATAAGCAGCTGAAGTTTAGCTGTAAAGATAAAACTTTCTTTATTAATCAAGGAAACACCAAATCAACGTAATGATTTCTAGGTCTATTGATAACTTAGAGAAAAACATTCCATTTAAACCTATTATTTCCACTATTCCTTTTTATAAAAAAAATAATGCCCTTAGCCATGGAATATGCACATTTTAACATGGAACATTATTCTTGAATTGTCAGAGGAAAAAGCTGGTTTCAAACTTTGATTTGTGTCTGAGCAAATTGTCTGTGTTGAGCATTTGATAAAGATTGACGTGAGTTTAGATGGCAGACGGACGAGTCCTATAGGTTCCGGTGTTTGTGTCAAATATTGGACTTAGAAATTGTATATAAGCATTTGAATGGTTAAGATAATTGTCAATTAAAACACGAAATTAACAACATATGTTCTACTTGAGAGAATGCAACATAACTCTCTTGAGGGGAGAAGGACGTTGATCAGTTTTATTTACTATTTCAAAAATTTAAACTTCTAGCCAGTAGCAAAGCTGAGAGTTGATGGGATTGGAATTTTACATGGAAGGTTATTCCTTGGAACAGCTGAGAAAATACCATCCTCAGAACTTGTTGATACTACTGGTGCTGGTGATGCCCTTATTGGAGCTATTCTTTATGGTGTGTTCTCATACTTCATTTGTATCTATGTGCTAATACTTGTTTCTTGTTATGCCAGAATAATTATTTTCTTTCTTTTTTTCAGTTGGTATAGAAGAATGCCCCTTGAGTTTATCTGATATTGCACTACATATTTGCTAAATTTTATTCACTAAATAGACTTGGTGAATATTTTTCACCCTGGGAAAAGAAAACTGGGAGGAAAGTGCTTTTCTATATACATGTTCGACTAAAGGTTGATTCATGTGCAATAATATCATTATAGCAGGGCTAGTTTAGAGGTTAAAGGGTGATCCGTTCATGTAATCCTTTAGTCATTAATAGGTCTTTGTGGGATTGATATTTTAATGAAAAATTTAAATTGTATATGGTTTTAATCCATTTCCCTTTTACGAAAGTCCGAGGAAAATTAAGAACTTGCTTGGTTTGTTCAATAAATAGTCAGTTATAAGTTGGATTAATTGGTTCATGATAGTATATATATGATCTATGTTTCAATGGATTAATACTTCCAACTGAAACTATAAGGGACTCTGATATAAACCAAAATTGGATATCGAATAAAAACAGATAAATGACACGATAAACAGAGAAATCATACGATAGCGCAGACGTTCAAGAGATCTGCTAGCTCTCCCACTAGACAATTCCCAATTTTCCCGATCACCTTTCTCCCTACAACTCCCTTCAAGGATTGCAACGACTCGACGTTTGCTTTCAATGAGCTCAATCTCTGAGAAAACTCCTCCCGAAACCAAGACAGATCCATCCTGAATTCCTCATGGCCGACTAGATTTCCCAGCTCCATCCTGAAATATTTGCGGCTGACTCTGTCTTCTCCAGCCACCTCTTTTCCTTCCCCTCTCTTCCCGGCCATAATACTTGTATGTCAACAGCTTCTCCTTGCAACGGCGAAGCTTTTGTTAATATCTCTGCTATTGGCGTAACAAGCTTTGATGTTAATCAATCTTTGGTTATCTTCTGTCAATAACCTTAACCTTGGTAGCAACTTCTCTTCCCACAAAATGCTCTGATGCCAATGATATAAACCAAAATTGGATATCAAATAAAAACAGATAAATGACATGATAAACATAGAAATCATACGATAGCGCAGACGTTCGAGAGGTCTACTAGCTCTCCCACTAGACAATTCCCAATTTTCGCAATCCCCTTTCTCCCTACAACTCCCTCTTTAAATAAAAAAAATACTTGAATACTAAGAGACAACGAAATACGAAGAGACAAACACAAAATACTAGGAGACTTATAAAAATTCTAATATAATTTAATTCGTGGAGGTGGTAACGTATCAGACTCATAGAGGAAAGGGAAGATTCTATTTTGAAATTAATCTTTTACCATTTCAGTATTAATTTATGAGCTTGTCCATTGCCTAAAGTTTTGAAATGCTCATTTGTAAGTAGGCTTCATTTATTAAAACTCTGTTCATGGTGGTTGGATTCTTGCCCTAGGTAGAGTATGCTTTGAATCAGCATCTCATTAAATAGTCTGGTGGCTTTTGTATTGATTCTCATGACTACTATTATTTTCTCTAGACACTGATTGGCAAGGGACTCGTGCTATGGTTTTTTCAGCAATTAACTATTGTTTTGCTCGTTTAGCATTATTGACCTTTTTCTGTTTCTTTGTTTATGGGACTGAAAAACTTTTTGTGAGGTTTACTTATTCTATAAGGAAATAAAGGTAGAATAATAATATGTAAAATAAATTAAATAGAAGAATAACTGTCTTTTGACAGTTATGGCTATTTAGCCGTAACTGGAAGGCAGAACTGGGGAGATAAAATAGTAAGGAGAGTGATGGGCCTCTCGAATAACCCTTGTGTGTGTAGTGTTTGGTTGTTCTAGTTGTAATAATAAGAAGTATTTATCATACTCTTCTCTGTATTTGTGTGGTTATACTATTTTGTAAAATGTGTTCTTAACATTTTGGTATTAGAGCATCATACTGTAGTCGAACCATGATGAGCCATTCAAAAGCGCAAAAGGAGAACACTGTGGAGTGATAGAAAGAATTCGCTGTAATGAAGGTGAAACTAGAAAAAATGGCTTCGGTGGAGCGAAACATGGTTATAATGCAGGAGCAGATGGCGTAACTATTAACAAGGATGGAGGAACAACAGTCGACGACAAAAATGGAAGAATCGCCTAGAAATGTGGAAACCGCTAGAGGCGAAGAAGTACGATGTTATGTTACCACCTCTACAAATTAAATTATATTAGGATTTCTATAAGTCTCGTAGTATTATGTGTTAGTCTCTTAGTATTCCGTTATTCTCTTTTAGTATTCCATTGTTATTTCTATTTAAAGGAGCAGTTGTAAGGGGTTGGGGGTATCGAGAAATTTAGGAATTCACTTGTGGGAGAGCTAACAGACCTATCGAACGTCTGTCACTTGTGGGAGAGCTAGCAGACCTCTTGAACGTCTGGGCTATCGAGTTGTTTATCTATTTATCGTCAAATTTCTCTATTTTCATTGGATATTCAAGTGTGATTCTCTCTATTTCTATTTGTTATCCGGGGTTCATATCATTGGTATCAGAACATTTTTTTCTGGGAAGTGGAAGCTGTGACTAAAGATTCAAGGTCATCTGGTGAAGCTTCCGGTTGATAGAACATCTTTTTCATGGCAGGAAAGAAAGGTGAGGGAAAGAAGGTGGCTGGAGAAGACAAAGTCGGCCGAGAAGAGTTCAGATTGGAGTTGGGAAATCTGCGGGATGAGTTGTCTCAAGGGTTGGGCTTGTTGAAGGCTGATATGGCATCGGTAATGGAGTTCCTTGCGTCTCTAAAAATGGAACGCGACAAAGCCCGAGCTGGAAGGTTGCGCGGTGCTGGGGAATTGTCCGGTGAGTTGCACGCTGCTCTGTCGCGCAACAAACCTCAGGCGACGAATGTTGAAGCTCGTCCGAGTGCTGGGTGTGTCCTTCCCGCAACAACAAAACCTACTCTCGTTCCTACAAAAGAGGGCTCTAGGGTTGCTAAAAGAGAAACCTACAGCGACCGCCAGGAAGGGTTCTTTAAAAGGAGGGTAACCTGGGAGAAAATATTATGGGCCTCGAAACTAGGGCTGCCCAGATGAAAAGGGCTCAAGAAACAATAAGTGGGCTGCCACCCTGGCATGGGCCAGCTCGCTGTCATAGACCAGGTGAAGTATTTGGAGTTCTAGTCGGAGATGGCCGACTTAAAAACTTGGAGATGCCAGTGTTCGGAAATGGAGATCCCGATGATTGGGTATTCAGGGTTGAACGATTCTATGCCCTTCAACATTTAATGGATATCGATAAAATAGATGCAGTAGTTGTGCACCTGGATGGAGAGGCGCTGACTTGGTTTCAATGGGCGGATGGAAGACAACCATTTCGAAATTGGGTGGATTTAAGAAAATGATGTTAAGAATTCATGTTACTTTCCTTCTATGACTTCACAATACATAACACAAAACACACTAACATATTAAAGTGAGATAAATCTCACTAGTTTACACAGCCATAGCAGAACACAAAAGGGGTCTGCAATCCCTTCCCACAATCTTTCCTTCAAAATGAATTCTGTAACAACCTCCCTAACTTCCCCTTTCCTTTTATTCTTAAAACAATAAAAACATATTACTAAAATACCCTTAAACCATAATGTCTAAAATACAAACAATTAATATGAAATAAGAGTTTCCTTCCTAACATTACCCCCACCCAAACAGTCACCTTGTCCTTAAGGTGAAAAGGAAGTAATTGATGTTGAAGATTAGCGAAAGATTCCCACGGATCCTCCTCTTTGCTCTTTGTCGTCATCGAATTCATCTATTTTTTCCTCATCTTGACAAATTAAGAGTTATAATTCTTTTGCTTTACATCGATGTCCAATATTGAATTTTTCTTCACAACAAAAATACAACCCTTTAGCTCTAAGATCTTGTACTTCGACATCATTCAAACGTTTGAACGGTTTATCAAAGTTCGGAAGAGCTGTCTTGTGTGCCAAAGTCTCATTTCATAGTGTACTAGTCACTACTCTTGTACCATTGCTTGTCGAATCAACATTAGATCGACTTTTATGACATATAAGATTTTTAATTGAACCCAATATTTGCAGTTTATCATCTACCCTTTGAGCAGTCAACATAAGTTTTCCTAACCTGACCGGCCTCAATAAAGTAATTTCAGCTTTAATTTCATCTTTCAAACCATTAACAAATTGGGCTTCTAAAATATTCTCTGGCATGTTATTCAATGGAGAAGCTAATTTCTCAAAATCCCTTCTATAATCTCGAACAGTACCATGTTGATGCAAAGCCAAAAATTGTTCTTCCTTTGACCCAGTCAGCGTGGAACTAAACCTTTCCATGATTTGCGCTGAAAATTTTTCCCAAGAATGGAATGGCCGACATCCCTCTTCCCACTAGAACCAGGCGAGAGCTTCGCCTTCCAAACAAACAGCGACAGCCTCCATCCTCTCAACATCAGTCATTCGGTTGAAGGAGAAAAAGCGATCGGCGCGATATAGCCACTTGGCCAGATCTCCTCCCTAAAAAATCACCATTTCTAGTCTGCGGGTATGAAACTCTGCTCTCGGTCCTCTGTCACGGTGTCGGAACACACCTTCTTCGGCGACGCCACCAAACCCAGCCTTTGAATGGACAGCATGGTCTTCGTCCGGTAATGTTCGTTGCCAATCATTGCGGAAATGCTGCTCCTCGCAGTTCTCGCCATGTATTTGGGTAAGTCCTTCCAATTTTTCCAAAATAGTTTGCAAACTAGTTTCCAGCAACGGAATTTTTGAAAGGCCTGCTCTCAAAGACTTCATTTCTTCCCTGACTACCTCCAATTTCTCTTGCACAGACTCTAAACACATGTCGGACTTCTTTCCTGCCATCCCAAAACCGGCTCTGATACCAATTTGTTAAGAATTCCTGTTACTTTCCTTCTATGACTTCACAATTCATAACACAAAACACACTAACACATTAAAGTGAGATAAATCTCACTAGTTTACACAGCCATAGCAGAATACAAAAGGGTCCTGCAATCCCTTCTCACAATCTTTCCTTCAAAATGAATCCGTAACCACCTCCATAACTTCCCCTTTCCTTTTATTCTTAAAACAATAAAAATATATTACTAAAATACCCTTAAACTATAATATCTAAAATACAAACAATTAATATGAAATAAGAGTTTCCTTCCTAACATACTGGGTCGATTCCGTTTTTCACATGAAGGATCGTTATCAGAACGATTTTTGGCATTACGACAAGGGGGAACAGTGAGAGAGTATACGTTGCAGTTTGAGAAATTGACTGCTCTTTTTTGAGACATTCCCGATCACTTATTGAAGGCTCAATTTATGAATGGCTTGTGGATAGAAATTCGAGCAGAATTAATGGTATTTAGACCAACCAAATTGAGACAAATCATGCAGACAACACAATGAATTGAAGACAAGATTGTCATGTATTTAAATGACGATGAAATCAAGGATTAAAGAAAAATGAACACAAAAATCATGCACCTTGAGGACAAGGTGCATATTTGGGAATGGAGTATTATTACGTTACCACCTCTACAATTTAAATTATATTAGAATTTCTATAAGTCTCGTACTATTATGTGTTAGTCTCTTAGTATTCTGTTATTGTCTTTTAGTATTCCATTGTTAATTTTATTTAAAGGAGCAGTTGCAAAGGGTTGGGGGTATCGAGAAATTTAAGAATCACTTGTGGGAGAGCTAACAGACCTCTCGAACGTCTGTCACTTATGGGAGAGCTAGCAGACTTCTCAAAAGTTTGCGCTATCGAGTTGTTTATCTATTTATCATCAAATTTATCTGATTTCATTGGATATTCAAGTGTGATTCTATCTATTTCTATTTGTTATCCTAGGGGCTCATATCATACGATCTGGAGCTAATCGGGAATTCTTTCCCCAAAAATTGGAATTACCAATTTTTCAGCGTCTCCAATCCAAAATGCTGGATGTTTTGCGTTGATCGGTACTTCAACATCAACAAGTTATCTCAAGAAGAAAAACTAGAAGTTGCAATAATCTGTTTTGAAGGACCTGCTTTAGCCTAGTATCAGTGGGAAAATAATTCTCGCACATTTCGGACCTTGGCAATTCTAAAGAAGAGAATCATGGAAAGATTTGGACACTCACGTATGGGTTCTGGGTGTGACCGTTTGTTGACCTTAAAACAAGAAGGCACTGTGGAAGATTATAGAGGCGACTTTGAGTCCATTTCTACTTTAATGGGAATCCCTGATGAGGTACTATTTAGTGTTTTCTTTAATAGATTAAAAAAAAATCAAGGGAGATGTGTGGTTGATGAGGCCAATAGGATTATGAGATTTAATGGATTCAGCACAAGTTATTGAAGATAGAAATGTGATGATTCAATCAGAAAAGTTTACAGGAGTTCGGGGAATGGAAAGACAAAGTTGGACAATGCTTATGAGTGGTCGAAGCATATCAAGAGAAAGTTCAGTGATACAAGCTGTGGTAAAAAATAATGAAATTAATAGAAGAAGATTAACAAAATCGGAGATGAGGATGTAAAGGGAAAAAAGTCTTTGTTTCATATGTGATAAGAAGTATTCTGTTGGACATCAATGTAAAAAAAAAATGTTCCGAGTGTTAATTGTGCAAGACGAGGAGGAACCAAGTCAGAATAACAAAAAATTTGTGGAATCTGAGCTAGAAGAGATAGAGAAAATTTGTGAACAATGGAGCTATCATTAAATTCGGTGATTGGGTTAATAAATTCATATTCTATGCGTTTGTGGGGAAGTGTCAAGAATAGATGAGTTACAATCTTGATCAATTGTGGTGCCACTCATAATTTCATTGCCAATCAGTTGGTGGAGGAACTTCAGTTAACTAAAACACCAACATCGAGGTATAGCGTACTGTTGGGCAATGGTGAATCGATTGGTGAAAATGGAATATGCAAAAATGTGTTATTAAAGTTGCTAGAAGTGGAGGTTTTGGAGGATTTTTTACCTATAGAGTTGGGTAATTCGAAAGTAATTTTAGGCATGCAATGGCTGAAATCTTTGAGAGATATGAATGTTAACTAGAAAATTTTATCAATGAAGTTTGTACTGGGCAAAAAAATGGTAAACATCAAAGGAGATTCAAGTTCTTGTCAAACTAAAATTTCCATGAAACCTATGTTAAAAGTAGCACGAAAGGAGGGACAAGGAGTATTTGTGGAGCTTAATCACTCGGAAATATCTGCTACAGGGTTCGAGAGTACTCACATTGAAGGTTTTGAGGACTTGCTATTCCAATTTGACCATGTGTTTAATATGCCGAGTGGACTACCTCTAGCCAGAGAGTGTGATCATGCTATAGTATTGCAACAGGAAGTTTCCACCATTAATGTACGACCATATAGGTATCTGGGGGTGCAAAATGATGAAATTGAACGGCTGATTGGAGATATGTTGGATGCAAAAATTATTCAACCAAGTTCTAGTTCTTTTTCTAGTCCAACTATTTTGGTACGAAAAAAAGACTATAGTTGGAGATTTTACGTGAACTATGGAGCATTGAATAGAAAAAGATAAAGGATCGTTTTTCCATTCCTATGATAGAAGAATTGGTGGATGAGTTGAATAAAGTACAAATTTTACTAAGTTGGATCTTAAATATGGATATCATCAGATTCGTGTGCGAAAGAATGATGTACCTAAAACAACATTTCGTACACATGAAGGTCATTATGAATTTTTAGTTATGCTTTTTGGTCTTACCAATGCTCCTTCCACATTTCAATCCTTAATGAATAAGGTATTCTGTCAATAGCTTCATAAATTTATTTTGGTGTTTTTTGATGATATTCTCATTTACAGCCATTCTCGTAAGGAACATTTTGGGCATTTCAAGTTAGCATTGCAAATGTTATCTAATTATCAACTATATATCAATCGGAAAAAGTGTAGTTTTGCTAAATCGAAATTGGAATATTTGGGCTATATTATTTCAGAAAAAGGAGTAGCTGCATATCCTAGTAAAGTTTCAACTATTTTGGATTGGCAATCCCCAAAATCCATCAAGCAATTATGAGGATTCCTTAGATTAACAAGGTATTATAGAAAATTTGTGTCGGGTGGAAGGCAAAAATGGGGGGAGAAAATAGTAGGGAGAGTGATGGGTCTCTCGAATAACCCTTGTGTGTATAGTATTTGGTTGTTTTGGTTGTAATAATAAGAAGTGTTTATCATACTCTTCTCTATATTTGTGTGGTTTTACTATTATGTAAAGTGTGTTCTTAATAGGGACATATTGAAGAGATTCAAACTTTGTCCTTCCACTGCAGGTATCTGTGCCAATATGCCACCAGAGATAATGTTGCCTTTTGCTGCCCGGGTGGTAAGTAAATTTACTTGTCAGTTAAACTGGACTTTGTAATTGGTGGAGGATCAATCATGAATGTGTTATTGCAGGCAGCCGCTTGTGTAGAGCTTTAGGGGCTCGAACAGTTCTTCCACATTGAACAGATCCAATTCTGTCGACATTTTTGGGATGAAGCTTCCTACTTGTTCTATTGATGAAGCAATCATTTTTTTTCATCCTAACTTCCAAGTGACCTCTTCCATGTCATATTCTGCCCTTTCATATGATATGTATTAGTTAATCATAGGGAAGCTTCAATGAAACATGAAGCAGGGGACGAAATTCTGGTTCTATTATTAAATTACAATACTGTGTTCTCAAATGGTTTGCCAGCAGAAAACAGCATTAACCGGTTCACAAATGTATTAGTTATGGGGTAAGGTAATGTTTTCCTTTATAGATCATCAAGTAAAGGTGTTATTAAAACCTCCAACTTGTACCACAAGCTAGTCAAATGAGCCTTAATGTCGAAGAATTGGGAAGGTTGAAAACAAAGAATCCACTTTGTAGTCTACAGAAAAACTGGAAATCTAACCCCGTGCAAGTTTTCTCCATTATTCTTCTAATGGCAGATAATCCAAAAAGAACCAAGCGGAACCAATCGAGATGGTGACATGTTCAGGTAATTTTATTTTGTTTTGATTCTTTTAGTTTTTGGAGAAAATGGAGGTTATTCTTATTGATCTAAACACAATAGAGTAGAAAACTGTTGATTTAAAGGTCATGAGCAAGAGGGAACTTTGCCATTAACGTGACCTGATGCTAATTCAATGCACTGGAAACAATTATCTCATCTTTATTGTGGAGAGTGTAGATCTTATGTTGAAGATGCTTGATGTTATACCGTAAATTCTATATCAAATTTATTAAAGAATATATTGCTTATTACTACTAACTAATGTAACTAAAGGAGACCTAAATTGCATCCATCTAATGCTGTTCTCTCGTGTTAACAAACTGTGTGAACTAGTGGAGACTTACTTATTAGTGAATAAGCCTTGTTCTTCCTTCATTACTTTTGCAGCAGAAGGTGAAATTGCTGCAGCAACTGCCTGCTCAAACTAACTAATTTTTGTCTCATTTGTCCAAGCTTCTCACCGAACCTGGGAAGCAGACCAAGTAGGGTCAAAGTATACCGTAGTCATGTAAATAATAAGACAGTTTAGTTGGCATTGCAGCTCAAGACTACACAGGTTATGATAGGAGTTGTACAATGATCGGCCTAAATGTCAGTCTTGGGTTGGCCCGTTAGATAAAGCATGCAGGCTGGCCCTCCATTCAAAATAAAATATAAGTCTGGCAAAGGTCGAGCCAAACTAAATTTTGGCCTACTATGACATGATCTTGGGCTGCATGATGAGGCAATTTCTCAGCTGCAGTTTCAGTTACATCTGCAAATATTATAGGTCCTTTCTCCTACTTTTTTGTTTGTATGCAGATGAGAACACAGTGTTGTTTACATGGACATCTCAAGCATCACACACTCGCTGCGAAAACCGTGCCAAATAAACTTTGTAAGAAACTTAAATGCCTGATTGATTGATTCGTGACTTGAACATGAATGAGTTCATTTGCAAAAAACAAAGAAAAGAAGAGAAAAGCTAATCATAAAATTGTTTAAACATGTTTTGAAAACTTAATAAACTTTAAATCTACAGTTCATTATGTACAAAAGTCTGAAAATTAATGATACTTTTAAGCTTTGTATCCAAACAATTTTTTATTTTTTGAAATTAGTTGTAAAAACAAAATGAGTTTCTTGTTTGCCTAATTATTTAAGTTTTTTGAGGACAGATTTTGAATACCATTTTAAAAGAATGTGTCTCCCAAATATGTTTTATTGCTCATAATGATATTCCACAGATGCAGAAAGCTTTAAATCTTGTAAATATATTATCAACTAAAAATATTTGAAATTATAGAGTGGTGTAATTAATCTGTATAATTTATGAAATATTGCAAGAATATTTTAGACTTGTAGAGCTACAAGATTTATGTGATAGAACAACATTAATGATTAATAGTCTCCCTCTTTAATTCTTTCTGCAGAAGAAAAGCCCAAACACAAAAACACAACTCAAATTGCCAAAAAAGAAGATGATTGATTCAACTCAATATCTAAACAAAATCATGGAACTTTGAATCATGCAAAGGGAAGAAACAGGAAGTAATGACTTGGATATCTATCTAATAGTGGCCAGCATGACAAATTATTTGAGAAAAATCAAGACCCGAAGAAAATCTCAACCTTGAATTTGAGAATTGTACTTGAAAACCCACATGAGAAGTTCACATGGCAGCATGGGACTGTCGCCAGACTTAGAAAACAAGGGCCTCTTCTTCCTCAACAAGGTCCTCCCTTTTGATTAGGGACCATGAGACCTCCAAAGGACCACCCTTTTGATCTTCAATTCCCTCCATTTGTTGTTGGGCAGAAATTGGGTTGTCAAGAATCTCCATTTTGAGTAATTTCTATTAGGGTTTGGATTTTGTTTGCCTTAAAATAGTAAGTTTAAGTCATTGATCATAGGGTATTATGTTGGACCCTTTAAACGTATTGCAAGTTTGTGACTGAATTATAAGTAAGCTACAACTTGTATGGGCAATTGTTTGGTAAACAATCTAATTATAGGTTATGAAACGTGTTTATTATTCACACGGGTTGTACTTTTTCTCACTAGAAACACGTAGTTTTGAAGAACTGCATTTTATCATTCATTTTTATGCTTTCTCGTCAATTTTTATCTTTAAATTTTAGATCTATTTTTTACTCAGAAGGGTTGATGAAATTGGTATTGACTGCAAAAATATCTTCCCCCTTTTTCATTAATATAGAAGATTCATGTTGATAAGTGAGTAGATTTAGACCATGTTGGCTTTAGGTCCCCTCCAATCTCCTACTCTTCTTCTCAATGAACTATTTGCCCTATTCTCCATCATTCACATGTAGCATGCACCTAGTTGATATGGTCGTGAATGCAATTTTTAGGCCTTTTTTCTTGTGCATTATTGTTTTATTTTGTCCCAACTTTATTTCAAGACTTTAAGCCAAAAGAGACTCATTGCCTAGTAGCTAACTTTGTCTGACATTATATTCTCTTCCACCCAACTCTCATTCAACATTTGCATGTCATTAATAACATTGGTTGCAGTACAAGTTTCTGCTGAGTGCTGACCAATTGATATTGATGTCTCCTATTGTCTTTTACACAAATTTTGAATGTGTCAAGTAGTTTGTATTGATAGAGGTAGGACTTGGAGATTTGTCATTTGTCTTGTGCTAAAACAAAGTATAGGTTTAGATTTTATGTCCAATTTGACTGTAAATCTTGTAACTTTGTTCTCTAAAAAAACAATATTAAAAAACGGTGTATCAAAGTACATAAGATTTTTCATGAATGAATGTAAGATTCTTGGACGGGAATTATTTTTATTATTGTAATTCTTAATATTTGCTCGAAAAAAGTTGTCCCAGGTTATTATATCTTAGACATTCTATATCGTTCTCAGTAATTTTTCGAAACCATTGATGCGATGTCAGATTAATATGGAACTGAATGAAAGAAACGTCTATGAAAGCGAAGAATAATTATTTTAAAAAACTAGTTGTGGAAGTAGAAAAATAATTGTAGGAATGTCAATACCAATGTGAAGACAAAGCATTGATTGTGTATGAGAGATGGTGATGTGTGACAAACAAGTTTTTATCTTTTTTGGGAGGATCTCATGGTCCTCAACCTTATCAAAAATGTCACCAAGTCTAATTTCTTCTTTAATTGATAGTTATTATACAAAAATAAACAATGTTCATAATATGTGGCCCAACAAACTTCAAAATTTCCACTTTTATTTGTCTATAATGTGTCTTTATTGCAACTGAAACTGATCCATAATTCAATGGTTGTTTTGTTGATTATCATGATTAAATTTATTGAATGGAATTTTCTATTCTTTTTTTTTTTCATAATAAATGCAATATATAAAACATGAATATAGGAAATAAAGATGAAGGAATAAACATCAAAAAACAAGTCAAATATAGAAAAACATACAACAATATATACTCTAAAAAAGTTTTGTAGGCTTTTTTATGAATTTTTGTTGTGCTACGAATTATTTTTATCCAATCAAACACTTAGAGCCATGAGCTGTATTTTGAAGACCCGAGGAGGCTGCAGCGTTGGGTC
Organism: Begonia loranthoides; assembly: GCA_022433065.1. Classification (NCBI taxonomy): domain Eukaryota; kingdom Viridiplantae; phylum Streptophyta; class Magnoliopsida; order Cucurbitales; family Begoniaceae; genus Begonia; species Begonia loranthoides. The sequence continues at coordinate 18,887,863 of CM039477.1, read as the reverse complement.
CATCTTGGGCCTGTTTGGGTTTTTGAAATTCTGACTTTGTTGGTGAGTTTCAACTTTTAATCTGAGAAATCTTAATGCCTAATAATGATATTATAGTTATATTTATCAAGATGTGATTTAATTATTGGATTTTTTGGGATGTTGGGCTTTTGATGGTGGCAAACACGGTTGAGGTAGAGATTTACTTTTATGTTTAGCACATCATTCATTATTTTATTAAATTTATTATAAAATTTTTCATTGACATCTTTTATTTGATCACATATTAGTTTTTTGATCATCTTAGTCATATGAACCAAGTTTGATCGACCTATATGAGAATATTTTTTTGTTATATACATTCGATCGTTAGAGAATGTATTTGTTTATTAACAAAAGCAATGAGACAATTGTATGTGTCGCGTCCTTAGGTGTAAAACTTTAAACCTGATCAGCGTCGTTCGTGACTTTGCGATCACTGATAATCACCGTTATTATTGTGTTGTTATGACAATGTCATGGTGTGCCCAGAATCTCTGAATGACTCTATTTTTACTGAAATTTATGTTATAAAGTAAGAGCCTATTTTAAATATGTACCACACTATAGTGAAATATTTTATCACTTGCCCTACTACATGTTTCATACTAAGTTTCTATGAAACATTTTATAATTAACATGCTCTCATTCAGTTTTCCTAACTCTATTGCTAAACGTAAAACTTTAAGTCTACTGAGTTTAGTCGACTTACTCCAACAATTTTCCAATTTCAGGTTTTAGTCAGGGAGACAACATTTACTTTCTTTAGATATTTCTTTCATGTAGAGTTTTTATTGGTGAGATGAGATATTTGTTAGTACACTTTTTTTTTCTAGTTGGTTCATTTTGTTACTTTTACTTTTCACACAGTTATTGTTTAGATATATCATCATATTACTTTGGATATAACTATTGAAGTTGTAAGTTAGTACATTGTTATTGGGCCGTGCTTTTTAATTATTTTTATAAATTTTCCGTTGCTTATAATAAATTAACGTTAAAGTTAGACAATTTAATTTTCTTCTTAATTATTTTTATAAATTTTCCGTTGCTTATAATAAATTAACGTTAAAGTTAGACAATTTAATTTTCTTCTGAACTGGATCGTTCCCAATTCTGTCTCTTTTCTCTCTCTTGGTGTGACATTTACTTTATAAATTTACTAAGATTTCTTTCACTGAAAGCCATAGTTTAATGACATAGGCCCATAGAAAATGACTCTTTCCTAAGTCACAACGAGCTGTATTTCAATAATTGATTCTTCCACTCATCATGGTATATGCATGCATGTATATATGCAAGCATGCATGTATGAGCATGCATGAAATTAACGGTCGGATATCCCATTTTATTAATCTCTCTCTCTCTCTCTCTCTCTCTCTCTCTCTCTCTCTCTCTCTCT
>CM039477.1:18440638-18886433 GCA_022433065.1 Begonia loranthoides | reverse complement strand
CTCTCTCTCTCTCTCTCTCTCTCTCTCTCTCTCTCTCTCTCTCTCTCGTCAAACTTGTTTCCAAAATAACATGATATCATCTCTCTCTAGTCAAACTTGTTTCCAATAACATGATATCGATGAAGAATCTAAACGTTGGTTAATTGCTAATCATCTAAAAAATGATCAAATGAATAATTTTCCAATAAGTGGTTAATAGGGCAACTAAAATCACATGTTAAAAAGATGTACAAAATTTGATAATGACTCGAGATAATATCATTTGTCTTGTAGTAGATATCTTAGAAAAATTAAGATGTACAAAATTTGATAATGACTGAGATAATATCATTTGCCTTGTCGTAGATATCTTAGAAAAATTAATTGAGAGAGAGAGAGTGTGTGTTGGAAAACTCTTGCTAAAACCGGACAAAAACATGACTAAAACAATTGCATATGTAAGAATTAAACTGTTAACAAAAATTAATCAGTGATTAATGCGGTATTACCAAACATTAGATGAGAAGAACATGGTTAGCCACTAACACAACAAGGCAGTTGCCATTTGGAAAGATTGATCTACTTAATGATTAACTTCTTATACAAAAGAATATTGACATTTTAGAGTCAAAAGTTCTTTTAAAATGCAATAAAAAAATATACTAATTTAATTTAGAAAAGTCAGCTCATAAAATTTTGCTTTAAATCATGATTGTTGGACGATGTGTAATGCAATATTATTGACTTACAAATTCAAATGTCATAAGAACACAATATTATTTTATAAATTCAAATTAATATTTTTGATATTCGAAATGACTTTTCGCTCAAAATCATAGATGTTCAACTATGGCGGTGTAATACAATATTATTTTGACTTAATGATTTCAAATATCATATGAATATAACATTTTATAGAATTTTCTTTGTAAATAAGAAAGAATCAGAAGAATAATCTATATATAATTATTTGACTTTGTTCTTGAGAAACAAATAACAATTGGGTCTCAAAACATGGTTCCGATTTGTCACATTGATTAAACTATAAACTCTAATTTTCAATGGTTTGACAATAATTTTAAACGTTAAACTATTACTAATATATATATAATTTACTATACCTTGCCATTTGTCATCACTCCTCAGCCTTAGACAGATGCGTATCTGCAACATGCATGCCATGTGCTTCAAGAAAAGCTACTCTAGTCAACTTAAAACTTCAAGCCTTTGAATGATTAAATAAATTCTAAATTAATAATATATTTTGATTAAGGGTATTAATAATTGAATTTTTGTGATAGGTTTGCAACATAACCTGGTTTAAACAAGTTTATTTACGGTTCTACGTGGATATTTTTAGATTATTAATACCTTTTAAAAAATAAAAAATAAAGACAACAAATTGAGAGAGCAAAGGTGAGGATAGTGTTGATTCAAATCTTGTCCTTGAAAAAAATGATACTGTTAGATTTCGATATGACCTGAATTCTATTGGGTCAGGACGGTGAACCTGCATTGTAGATTTTATTTAGGATTTTGTTTTATCTATAAATTTATGTAACATAGAGTCGCAAAACTCACAATTGTATTTTGATATTTATAGTAGATTTATTCCTCTGTCCGTAAATTTTTCTCGAAAGGATTTTTTTTCCATATAAATTTGATATCTCACGTCCTATTTTCTTTTTCTGATTATCGTTCGATCTCTGACAGATATCAATATGCGGACAATATCATGCGACTCTATTTGGGGGAGCATGTCTATTCAATATAACACTTAGGAGATGAGGTTATGTCTTCTTAGCTGTAACGATCAATATGAATGATTAAATTAAAGAGAACTAACGAATTTAAGGTAGTTGTAATTTATAATCTTATCAGAACAAGAAACTTGTTAATAGCGTATTTTAAAAAAATATATATATGTGTACTTGCTGAGTGATGCACACTTAAGATTAGGCCAGCACGTGATCGTGAGTAGTAAGAACTCATACATTTATGATTAAAATAGGCGTTGACAGTATTGAAAGGCATGAAAATTGGAGGTTGAAAGGGATGAATGTGCATGAATCTTCTAGCAGCTTAAGAACCTCCCACGTAGACTTGTGCAATTTGAGCTTCTTAAAAGTATCAATACGTAGAAAATAGGTCCTGCTCTCCCTCCCAATCTCTCTCTCATCTGAAGATCCCATTCATGCAAGCATGCATCATCGTGTTTCCGTACCCTAACACATGTAGACCAGAAGAAAGACACGTTGAATACACACCATTTTACATACATATTGTGTGGTGTAAAATGCAATTTAACCCTTAGAGTTAGGAGTTGAAGGCATATGATAACCTAAGCTATTATTTTTTAATAAAAATGTATTTATACTTTAAGTTGTTACCAAATCAGGCAGTGTCTTGATAAAAGTCATCAAATATCTCTTGTTATTTGCTTGTAATGATCATTGTATCCTACTTCTTCAGTTATTTCGATACACTTGATTTTCATAATACACTGGATATCATAATGAATGTTGAAAACTATTAGACAATTCAACTCAAGTATGTGATTGAAATTGAATGTGAAATTGAGTGTGTATTTGAAATGGGTGAGTTAAAATAATTATGGTGAGTTAAAATGACCCGTACAAACGTCAAAGTGAAACATTTAATAAATAATATCAAGGCAAAGACTACTGTGGTAACGATCTAGACAGTAAGAAAGTTTTATTTAAAAATAAATAATTTAAAATATCAGTTGTTCCTGATCCTTAAATTCAAAAGATAAATTACACTTTATCTAATATTATATATGTCACGAAGTTGTTGATTAATGTGACAAGAATCTTTACTTTGGAGAACAAAAGTTTGATTTCTTGAAAACACATTTGTTGAAGAGGGTTATATCACGAGGGATGCTTTGAAAAGCTCTCATAGTCTAGACCCTAGAGAGATTAACTATGAGTAATAGGCTTGAAATTTCTTTGATTAACAAATGCTTTGTCCACTTTTATTTATTAGCAGTGGGTTGAACTTATTTTTGTTAATTTAATATGCAGTAGACTACAGTGGAACTTTTTATTCCTTTCAAAATGTGTTGAGAAACGAGGAAACATCTCTCAACCACATCTCATTAAGCTTCGACACATGTTCAACCTTAGCTTCCTCTCTCTCCCTCTATCTTTCTTTAATTCTCCCTCTCCCTACAAGTTGAGAGAGATTAAATTATGGGAATTTTGAGGCCTAGTTCACGTAACCCATGAAGAGATGGGCAGAGAGGATGAAGAGAAAGTGAATTTTAAACTGGAAACATTCTTTAAAAGTTATGAAACATGCTGGAGTTTCAGCATGCAAATGCAGTGCTTCTAACTGTTTTACCCACCCTATCGACCCAACAAGGAACGACTCGAATATATAGAATGAATAATGATGTCAGTCAAATTTCATTTGCTTGAACATAATTATTCCACTTGTTCATCCATTAATCAAGTTTCATTGTTGGCATGACTGTACATTTTAGCTCCTGTGGAAGTTACCACCCAGGTCACCAAAATATGTTGGGATGACGACGACCGATGTTAATACCTGCTAAAAGAATAAAATAAAAATTAAAAAAGAAATTATTTTAATTTGGGGAAACTCTTCCTCGATCCGTGGAAGCGTTGCAAACCGAGAATGAATTTTCTCCAATCCCTTCTCCCTCAAGGAAAGATTTTTATTTTTTTTGTCGTTTACTCTTCTCTCGATTTCACGCTACTTCTCACTTCACATCCGCTCTCCCTTGACAAAACGCAAAATTTTCGTGCTCGGTAAGTCAACTTCCTCCCTCAGTAATTCTGTTGTCTTTGGAAAAATTTTGGATGTTTATGAAATTCATTCTTAGTGATTGAAGGAAATCAGACTGGGTTTAACAAAGTGTTTTTGGTGCGACTTCTGAGGGGGAAGGCATCGATTCTCATAGTAACGGTCGGAAGTTTTGATTAATCAGAAACTATAGGACGCCAAAGGTAAAAATTTGGACTTTTTTTTCCTCTTTGACACTTCTCTATTTGCTAGCATTTTATTGGATTGTTGAACTATTGATATATGATTTTAAATTTGAAATTTTGGTTTAATGGAAAAATCAATGTTGAAGTCGATGGGTTGGAAGAAATCGAGCGATTTAAATCGCACTAATTGCATCGGCAATGGAACACTGAAACGTGACTCAGCAAAGGCTGTGCCGTAGTGGGTGAAGCCTTTGGCTTTGGCCAGTTGAACGACTAGAGTTGAGGTTGTAAGCAATGAAAGAGGAAAAGTCTACAACTTGGCCATGGACGTGCGCCGTGGTCCTAGCTTGCGTGTATTGTAGACCAAAATATCTTCGGTCACGGATTGAGTTGTCTGGTTTGGGTCGCAGTCCAGCTCCATTTGGGTGGCAATCCAATGCCCACTTTGGGCTCAATTTGAAAATTTTCGTGCTCAATTAATTATGGGTTGTTTTTAAATGAAAATTTATATTTTAATGTATTAAAATTTAATCCAAAAATTTATGGATTTATTTTTAGATAAGTACCAAAAATTAAAGATTTAAAAATTATGGACTTTTGAATGAAGGAAGACACTTTGAATACACACCATTTTACATACATATTAGAGTGTAAAATGCAATTTAACACCTAGACTTAGGAGTTGAAGACAAATGATAACCTAAACTATTTTTTTTTATAAAAATGTACTTGTTCCTTAAGTTGTCATCAAAACAGTTCATATCTTAATAAAATTTGTCAAATATTTCTCGGTATTTACTTGTAATGATCATTTTAATCTACTTAAGTTATCTTGATTCAGTTGATTTTTAGAATACATTTGATATCATAATGAATGTTGAAAAATATAAGACATTTCAAGTGAAGTACATGATTGAAATTGAATGTGAAATTGAGTGTGTGTGAAATGAGTGAGTTAAAATAATTAAGGTGGGTGAAAATGTGGAAAGTGAGACATTTGAAAAATCATATTAAAGCAAAAAGACTATTGTGCTAACGATTTAGACATTACAGAAGTTTTATTTAAAAAAATAGTTTAAAATATCAATTGTCCATAACCCTTAAGTTCAAGAGATAAATTATATTTTATCTAATATTATATATGTTGCGCTGTTATTGATTAATGTGGCAAGAATCTTTACTTTGTAGAACAAAAGTTTGATTTCTTGAAAACACATTTGTTAAGAGGGTTATATCACGAGAGATGCTTTGAAAAGCTCTCATAGTCTAGACCCTAGAGAGATTGACTCTGAGTAATTGGCTTGAAATATTTTGATTAACAAATACTTTGTCAACTTTTATTTATTAGCAGTGGGTTGAAATTAGTTTTGTTAATTTAATATGCAGTAGACTGCAGTGGAACTTCTTATTCTTTTCAAAATGTGCTGAAAAACGAGGAAACATCTCTCAACCACATCTCCCTGAGCTTCGACACATGTTCAAGCTTAGCTCTTTCTCTCTCTCTCTCTCACTCTATCTTTCTCTAATTCTCTCTCTCCTTAGAAGTTGAGATTAAATTATGGGAATTTTGAGGCCTAGTTCACGTAACCCATGAAGACATGGGCAGAGAGGATGAAAAGAAAGTGAATTTTAAACTGGAAACATTCTTTAAAAGTTATGAAACATGCTGGAGTTTCAGCGTGCAAATGCAATGCTCGACACAATAAGGAAAGACTCGAATATATAGAATGAAAAATGACATCATCCAAATTTCATTGCTTGAACATAAGTATTCCACTTGTTCATCCATTAATCAAGTTTCATTGTTGGCAAGATTGTGTACTTTTTAGCTCATGTGTACATTACCATCCAGATCACCAAAATATGTCCCACAACCCAAAAGGGATCGCGATGGAACTATGAAACGATCCAACCCTTAGAGAATCTGTGTCTAATCTTGGGTAGATTAATTAGGTTGCTGCAGAATATTTGAAGAACAAAATAATTCATTAGCAAAGCAAAAATCCAAAAATGTCACACTTCAAAAGGAACGTAAGATATAATGGGGAATGACCTAATCAGAAAATGAACTGAATTTTCTGACTCTTTAACTTATAAATTAACTAGGCACTCGAAGACTTAAATGAAACTGCATTCATGGCCCAAAACAACTAGGCTAAATCATAAATCCATAAATCTAAAGGAAGCAAAACTAAGACTCAAAATAACTGTGTGAATACAAGGTTCCACCTTACAAGAAAATTTCAAAAAGAAATATTGAAATAAATGAAAGTCCCACCAAGCTCACCCCTCTGTCAGTTGGTGAGGATCTTTCAAATTAAAATCAAAAGGAGATATCGTTGGAATAAGTCAACTAAACTTAATAGGATTAAGATTTTATGTACTATATTAAAATTAAAATAAAATGGGGAGCATGCCATATATAAAACATTCATGATAAAACTGGTTTATAAATTAAGCAGTGGGGTGAATGATAAAACACTTCACTATAGTGTGCTATAGTGTGGTACATACAGAAATTAGGTCCTACTATACATAAAAAAAATTCAAGTGAAAATGGAGTCATTTACGGACTATGGGCACATCATGCCATAAGCATAGATAACAACGACGATACTCGATGATCGTTAAACCCACAAAAATAAGACCTTGATCAAGTTTAGGGTTTTGTGCCCAAAACATGATACAGTTAGTTATCTCATTACTCTAGTTAACGCAAACAAATACATCTTTGAACGGTTGAATGTGCATAATGAAAATATGACCAATTAAAGGGTCAATCAAAGTTGTCTCATTCGACTAAGTTGATCAATAAAATAATATGCATACTTAAAATAAAACATATCCAGTTAAATATACATAATAGCATGAAAATTGATGACCATATAACAGACACGTTATTTTATGTGAGAACACATCTCAAAATATGGTTTTATAAAACAACATGATACTGGAAATAAAATTAAATCCTTACCTCAAATGGGTCTACCAACAATCAAGCTCAATCTAAAATTGGGAAGTCCAAAAACATGTCGAGTCCAATCTAACTCTTAGTACCTAACCATAATGTTACCATACAATAAGCATAAAAAATTTCACTTTAAGTTCCAAACTTTATATTAAAGAGAAAAACTAAAAAAAGATTGAGTTTAAAGCCTAAAACGGCTCCAAAATGGGCTTCAAAACAACCCAAAAAATTTTGGGTTTGAAGTCCAAAACGGGCTCAAAATGGGGTCCAAGCAGCGGCTAAAACAGTTGGGTTGTGGCCAAGCCAATGGGGTCGCGACCCCAAAATGGCTAAGCCCCAACCTAGCTTGTTCGAGGCTACTGGGCTGCGGCATCGGTTGTCCGAGCGGTGGCTTGGCACCTTCCGAGCTGAGACCCAGTGTCTTCTTCTTTGATGTTGGTCGAATGGTTTTGCTAGAAAGATTCTATTTTTTCAGCGAATTAAATCCCAAAACAATCCACAACCTATCGAGTCTCAAATATAACATTAGTTTGTCTTTCAAAACAACAAAACCAATCCAAAAATTCAACCTTTAAATCTAAAAACTTGAAATTATTACACAGTTGATGTAGGAAATTTTTGGGTTACACCATACCTCTGAAAATCTAGGATTTTGTGGCTCCCTCGATTTGTTTGCAAGTCCCTAAGTTTGACGGTTTAAACTTTCTGGAAGAAAAAAAAAACTAAGATGAATTCTTGATTGAAACTCTGAACTAATCAAAAAGTTTACACCACATTGCAAGAGGATTTTACTTACTAGAGGATTTTACTTACCTCTCCCTTTGGCACACTCTTCTCCTTCACCCTCTCTGCAAAAAAATCTAAATCTACCATAATGGTGAAGGATGCTCGAACATGGCCTTCTTACAATCGGAGAATAATGGAAATAGTAAATTTCCATTAATTTGAAAATTAATGGAATTAAGGAAAGAAAATTTATTTACCTTTTTAGGAGATAAAATGGTAGGTGTTACATTTTTTCTCACTTATAAATTTCGTTATCAAAATTTAGAAAAAATCAAGTGTTCCACCAAATAAGTAAGGGTACTTTGTTGTCATTTTTTATTCAATCTCTCATGTATCTTCTCTTTCGCTATGGTTCTTTCACTAAAGTCAAACCAAAAAGAATTTCACAGTGATGTAGAACTTTGATCTCATGATCCAATATCCTCTCAAGCTCTTTCTCATATGAAAACTCTTCTCGGATAGGTACGTTGATCAAGGAAATGACATGTGATGAATCACAAATATATCTCTTTGGCATAAAAACGTGAAAGACACTATGAACATAATTCAACTATGGTGGTAAATTCACCCGATGAGCCATTGAACTAACACACTCAATAATTCGAAAGGACCAATATATCTGAGTGCTAACTTACCCTTTACACCAAAGCGACTAATGTCATGATGTGGTCGAATTTAAAAAACATGAAGTTATTGGCTTCAAACTCAATTTCTCTCTCAAAGGATAAACATAACTTTACTATTGATTCTGAACGCTTTTCAATTTATCCTTAATATTTCAAACCTTTTTCTAGTAGACTCCCATACATGGCCTCGTAAGAAGAAACATTCATACTAAACTAGCATATATTATTATCAACAATTTCAACTATCTGCATGTGATTTAACTAACTGTCACCATAGTCCAAAAAATAAGATCTAATCATGATTTTAAAAATCCAAATTGTACATTCAGGCTAAACAATAGAATGAGTACGTTACATCATAATCAAATTTAACTTAGAGTCCAATTCCCCGATTAGTTATCCAAGAATTGAGATGTAAGTTGAGACACCTAACGCTTACCATAATGATTAGAACACATGTAAGGAGATGATATCTCCAATACCAAGATTGCTTAATTTGATCAAAGACTGACCCAAACCCAACAAGATAACATATGCAAGTTAGTCAATCAAATTAACACTTACATACCACATTGTCGAACGGTCTCCAATAAACGAATCATGAAATCTATAACAGTCATATTCCATTCTAACTATGGGTTAGCTAAGAGAGACAATAATTCAACAAGTCTGAAATGGTTAGCTCACATCTGCTCATTATTAAAATCTACTCACTAGGTACATCGCACAACTATAAGATTTTTTCACTAGTATGACATAGTATGTATTCACTTACAAATAAAAATTTTCCCAATCTTCTAACTCCTCAAAAGATAATAATTTGTAAATGTCAACTAAAATGTCTACCAATACGTTGGCCTACTAGATTAATATCCCATAAAAATCATAATTAAACTAATATAATTCATCCATCTCTCCTTTGTAGTCTTAAATCATGCTACTAGTACAATATTTTAAACTTCTGAGCTATTAGAAACTTCAAATTTTTGTGTTTATAATAATTTTGTAATACCTTCAACATAAGACATTATCGTCAACGATAAACCATAACTAAGGCAACTTCAATTGTCAAAGCGCATATGCTTTGACTCCATTTGACTTATTAACAGAAATCTAAGTTTAACACTCATATATGAATAACATATGACAGATCACCATCAAACATGTCTAAAACCATATGATAGTCATTTTGGCTCTCAGCTCCTTAAAAGCTATCAAACACCATCCACCTTATATATAAATATACATCCTCACTACTTCGTGATGTCAATGTCAAGCATTAGAGGAAAAAGTTTGTGAGAAGTGATGAGAAAATGGAAGCTTTGATACCAAATGATGAGCAACAGAGTAAAAGGTTGCAATGCAACAAATGGAAACTGTCTTGGATAATAAAAATGGAAAATATAGATTAGGGAGAAGAGAATCAGAGTTGAGGGAGGTAGGACCAAACTAGGGTGGTCGATAGACAATTAGTAATAACAGACATTCAGATGAAAAAAGGATATAGGATGAAAAGAAGATGACTGTTGGATTAGAATAAGGGACGTCTATTACAAAAGATGAACGACTGGGATTAATTAATGGAAAGATTAGATATCTAGAAATAAGAGAACAAATATCTGGAAGGAAAAGTGGAATTGTAGAAAGAAGAATGGTCATTGGATTAAGATAGCGGAGGAAGGAGAGGGTTGTTAGTTGAGAATGGGTATCCTCAATGAAGAAAGAATGGGTTTATGCAGATAGAAAGGCTTCCGCGGAAAGAATCAAAGTGCTTAAAGGAGAGTCCCCAAAAAGGATTGGGCCATGTGGACGACTGACGATGGTAGTTTGGGTATCCGCGGCAGCAGAGGCTTCAGCTACAAGAAAGAAGTCATGTGCATGGAACACACGAAGTTTAAAATAGCTTATATACGAGGACCAAATATTTGCTGCAATGTACACTTCCGTGACAGACAACAGTTCATTGATTGTCATGGAGATGCTTCACTATTCTCCCAATGGCTGTTGGACATGGAACAGAAACCCGATTCAAACTTCAACCTTATTGCAATGAAGGATTGATGGTGCGATGAAATGGAAGATGATTCAAGCAAAATTACATTAAGTTGGTCTGGAACCTACCTAGATACAACTCCCAACTCTAAAGGCGACCTTGAGAAACAAGGAGGCGCTCCAATTTGATAAATTGTGATTTTTTTTCAGCCTTGCTGCATATTCACTTCTAAGGAAAGAAAAGTGAGAAGGACTACATTAAAAAGACAGTCGCTCAACGCTCACAAAGAGTAAGGGTCATTGCGAACAACCCAAAAGAGATGTGGGTTCTTGTAGACTCGCAAAGAAAATAGCAGCGACTAATCTTTATGGTTTCCTATTCATCAAAAATGCCTTAACAAAAACCCTAAGTGAGGTATAAATACCATCACAAAATAAGGCTAAATTCTAATTACTAAAGTAGCCTCTTAAACAAACACACACACACACACACACACACACACACACACACACACACACACACACATTTAAACTGTTACAAACTAAAATAAAATAAAATAAGATAACATAAAATTAAAAAAAAATAGTTAGGTGTAGCCCATGGCATATAATCCTTCTAGGGTTTAAAAGATTTGACCTCAAATCCACAGAGCCATTAAATTCTACTTCTTTTTTTTTTTTTAAGTTTGCCATCTAGATCAAATGGGAAAATATTATTAACACCATGAGTCAGTTCTTTCATATTAGATTGTCCATATCTTCTTACATGGGATGCACAACGAGTGTGGATTCACAAAAGTCATAAACTAGATCACATGGTAGTAGCAAAACAGAGTAAAAATAAATCTTCAATCATATCATCAAAATTTACTTTCCCACGTTCCAAGTCAGCACCATTATGCACAAAATTTAGAAATTTACTTCAACTATAATTAATTCCTTTATCACCAACATGGCTAACAAGTTCAGTGCCATGATGTTCTTTGATCAGCAAGTCTATAATTATACCACTAGGCATGCTAAAGTTGTCAACCCCAATTGAAGTTCCAGTACATATAGAGTGATCAACATCAGCCACAATAACAACATTTCCAATCCAAAGTGGTATAATAGATTCAACATCATCAATATTTTTGATCCATCTAATTTTAAAAACCCAATCAATTAAGAAATTTGACGATATATACCCTTCTTCTCAGTCATGAAAACTTTGCTCCCTTGAAAGTTTGTCTCTGTGTGTACAGAAAGCTGGAGGATCATGAATTCGTAAGATGAAAGGTTCCTCTTGTTCACAACATTCTTCCACATGTACCTCTTTTTCTTCAACTATATCCACTAACTCCTAATCATTTGGCTGGGCAGACGATAATGTGGATCGAAAAACTCAAAATTTTCTCTTTTTTCTGGAGTTAGTTCTATGGAAATTCCCCAGCTTACGAAGCCTGTACAATTGGAGTCTACTTCTTTTGAAAAATCTTCTTCCATGATCTGGGAATCCAAAGATCGTAAAGGCCCTTCTTGAGGTAATATAACTCCTTTTTCAAACTGCTCCTTTGTCCATAGGGTTTCCTCTAATACCTCAACATAGTTTTGTGCATGCAAAGATGGAGTGCTTGCAAAACTTGATTTCATTGACATGTAGTCAAGTTGTTGAGCTAGCTTTTGCTATGAGGCATTTATTGCAATGAGTTAGGCTCGCTGACTTTTGGGAAGTCTCTTCTCGAATCGGTTGGGTGGTGGAGAAAATGGGACCATCTTGGTAAGCTTCGGAGCATATCTTCTTCTCAAAAATCTTTTCATCAAGCCCCACAAATTTATAGTTTCTTCTCCAACTCTTCTTATATTAACAATCAAATTGCTCCACCACAATGAAGCTTGCTCTGCCTAAAAGAAATAAGTTTCACCAAGGCCTTCTCTGTGAAATGGGAATTCTAAAAAAAATTTTCAACTTCTTATTCCCATTCTAAGTAATCTTCTGACCATTCTGACCTATTGAAAGTAGGAATAGATGATTGTAAATTTTCTTTTTCTATATTGTAATTCATTGAATAACTTTGACCTCTTGTCATTTTGTAGAATGGTAAAGAACACAGACCATGATCGAATATGGCTCTATTAGCGTGGAATAAAATCGATGGGCTATGATGCCAAATGATGAAAAAACAGAAGCTTTGATATGAAATGATGAGAAATAGAATAGTTTTGATACCAAATGATGAACAACAAAGTAAAAGGTTGCAATGCAGCGGATGGAAACTGTCTTGGATAATAAAAATGGAAAATATGGATTAGGGGAGAAGAGAACCGGAGTTAAGGGAGGTTGGACCAAACTAGGGGGTCAGTAAACAAGGAGGAATAATGGACGTTCAGATGGAAAAATGATATAGGTCGCAAAGAAGATGACCATTGGATTAGAATAAGGGGTGTCCGTTATAGGAGATGAATGGCTAAGATTAATTAATGCAATGATCAAATTTGAAAAACAAGAGAGATGGATATCCAGGAGGAATAGTAGACTTGCGGAAAGAAGAATGGCCATGGGATAAAGATAGTGAAGGAAGGAGAGGGTCGTTAGATTAGAATGGGTATCCTCAATGAAGAAAGAAAGAGTTTATGCGGATAGGAAGGCTTCTACTGGAAGAATCAAAGGGCTAAAAGGAGTGTCCCTGGACAGGATTGGGATACGTGAACGGCTGGCAATGGTAGTTTGGGTATCTGCGGTAGCAGAGACTTCTGTGGCAAGAAAGAATTCACGTGCACTACACACGCTACTTTAATAAAACAGGACGACTGTTTGATGGATTCAATGGATGAAAGATTGAGTGTGGGATGAGAATCTTTGGTGTTTGTTAATAGAAAAGATTCTCAATGGGAGTGAAGGATGCTAAGGGTGTGTAAAGAATCGAAGGGCAGAAAGAGCATCCGCGCTAAGGACAGGGACACATGGATGGCTAACGATGCTAGGCTGGGTATCCGCAGCAATAGAAGCATTCGTGAATAGAAAAAAGTCATGTGCACAGCACACGAGACTTTAATGAAACAGAACGGTTGTTTGATGGATCAAGTGGGAGAAAGATTGTCTGTTGGATGAGAATATTTGGCATCCACGAATAAGAAAGATTCCCAATGGAAGAGAAGGGTGTAGAGGGAGTTTAAAATACCTTATATACGAGAACTGGATATTTGGTGCAACGCACACTTCCACGGTGGACAACAGTTCACTGAGTTTCACAGAGACGCTTCACTGTTCCCAATGGCTGCTTGACATGGAACAGAAACCCAATTCAAACTTCAACCATGTTGCGATGAAGGATTGATAGTGTGATGAAATGGAAGATGATTGAAGGCAAAGAACTACAAGTAGGTCTGGAAGCTGCCTAGATACAACTCCCAACTCCAAAGGCAACCTTGAGAAACATGGAGGCACTCTAACTTGATAAATTGGAAGTTTTTGTAGCATTACTGAATATTCACTTCTTAGGGAAAAAAAAGTGAGAAGAACTACAATAAAAAGACACTCACTCAAAGCTCACAAAGAGCAATGATCGGAGACTCACTCAAATCAGATTGCAAACAACCCGAGAGAGAAGTGGGTTCTCGCACATTTGTAAGGAAAGTAGCAGCCACTAATCTTCAGGGTTTTCTATTAATCAAAAATCCCTTAACAAAAACTCTAAGTGAGGTGTAAATACCATCACAAAATAGGGATAAACCCTAATGATTAAAGTACAAAAATAACCCCTTAAACAAATACACACACACAGCTAGCTAGAACAGCTCTAGGTGAAACAATCTCAACATAATGTTTAAACTATTACAAATAAAAATAAGATAACATAAAATTAAAAAGAAAAGTTAGGCGAAGCCTGTGGCATATCAAAAAACGACAAAATAATTAAGTTTTCCTAACAAATTCTATATCACCATAACCTTCTTCAGTGACACTTACTCCAAATAACCTTAAACGTAGCTCGAATCTAATAAGATACCATTCTCTAGATTAAATATATCCAACTTTATCTCTTGTCATCCATAAGCCACATTTATTTCTTTAAACACATAACTGGTAACTTCACAAGATCAAAATATAATTCTTACGTATCTGAAATTCTCACTATAAGTTTTAAAAATTACTTTTAATAAAGACAACATTGAACTGATCTAAACAAGATCTATTAACCCGACTATTCAATCCATAAAAACAACTGGACACTGGTCAACTTAATTGGAGAACCATAAAATCAAATACCCATAATGTGTCTAAAAGATTATTCTTGAAAGATTCTTTCCCAAGTCTTTCACTAACGATAGTCAAACCCATAATTTAATCCAGGAAAAATACCTTGATTCACTCAACTGATCAAAAATTCACCAATTCTAAGTGACATATACTAATCATTGTTTAACATTGATCTAACTCATAGTAATCAATGTTCAACTATAGCAACTAACATGCTTCCTTCCAAACAACAATGATACATCCCACAGTAACACACTAGTACAAACAAAGTCATAATACACTAAATCGTTCAATTGCATACAATGCTCTTTCCACACAAATGAAGTTAATTTGTATATAGTAATGAGAATTGGAGCAGTGTCGACTTGCAGTTGGAAGGTAACCCTAGCAGACTCTCAAGAAAAACGTCAAGATATACGATCTTCATTTTTGTACAAAACACATTTTTGAATACTTTTTATCATCTTTGAAAACCTTTTTCACAGTGAAAAACTTTTTGCATAAAATAACATGCAATTCAAAAATTCTCTTCACAAAATTATTTCATGGGTATAAACATTCATCGAACTATTATACAACAATATCACACTACATTTTTATGTGATTGATCACATTTTTGATGAAGGAATTCAGTTAGTTAGCAAAATCACTCTTACTAGATGTTATAGCATACTCATATTATAATAATCCATGTTGTAGCAATGAGAAAAATTTGAAGGTTGCTACTTCATCGGCTGCGTTGTCGATGGGGTTTTTGTGGAAACACAATTTTTCTACACTTCCTTAACAACAAATGATGTTAAACTTAATTCAAAAATAATTATAAATCAATTATGTCCGTCAAATATCCATTGTATTTAATGATTTCAAGTTTACAAACTCAAAATAGAATTTATATTCAAAATTGTAAAATTTGAATAAAAACTATGAGAAAGAGTCCAAATTCAACTTGCACTTGAAATCCTCCGATTTTTGTTGTAGATTGATGCGAGTAGAACACTAATATGCAGTTGAAGCCATTAAAATTGTGATTCTCAAAATTTCCTCTCTCAGCCATTACATCTCTTTAACAAAATGAAAATTTATAGGTAAGGGACTTTAGATGTCATTTTAAAGTAAACCTCGCATATCACGACTTGGAGGTGGGCCAAAAAAGAAATGCCGAGTTGAACGACTTGATTCTCTAAGAGAACCCGACTACTTAACACAAGACATGGTCTATTGTTCGCAATGAAAGCTTCAAATCATTTTAAAGCCATAACCCACTCGACTTGGGCTGAAGTCTAAATAGTGATTACAAGAATATAAAATAGTGCAATAAATCAAATCTAGCAAAAATGGAAATACTATGCATGAAGTAAAATATGTAATACCCAATATAAAACTGCACATACTCAAAAGAAAATAGGAAAATAAAATGATTAATCACCAAAGAAAATAAAGACAACACTCTAAACGAAGGAATATAAAAGGAGAATCAAACTCCATATAAGCAGCTAATCAAGTCACTAAGTTCTTTCCTAAGAAAAATAAGTATAACCGTTGGAGTAAGCTACTAAACTCAATAAAGGTTGTACGACTATACCCAATACATAAAAACCAATTTTATCTTTTATCAATTTAAAATATGAGCTGCTGAGATATGCATTTATGAATTCCATATTCAAAGGTTTTTACCATTTTAAAAACAGGCTCCATGAGCCATCAGTGGAACTAATATTGAAAGCAGTGTCACATATTATAGCGTAGCTATACAGAAAATTGTTTCTCCATGCCTTTCGTAAAAAAAAATCCTAATAAAAATAAAGTCACTCATAGACCTTTATACAATGATGCCCGAAGGCATGCAAGAAGGAAGAGTGACCATCCAGAGAATAATCAAAATGTAAATGAACACCTTGGCCAGATTTAGGGAATTTCACCTAGGAACATGATATTGAAAGTTGACCCAATACAATATTGTGTCTAACAAACAAACACATTTTCCTCAATAGAAGATATATATCAAATAGAAAACTCAAATGGACCTAAGACAGCGAGAAACTACGTTTGGAATATCAAATGAAATATTATGCATGCTAAAATTAAATTTACAAAACCAGTGAACATATAGTACAGACATGCTGTAAAACATAACATGCTAGAAGATGTATATTAAAAATTATTGATTTTTAATGAATTATTGTTAATTAAAAAAACTGACTTGTTGTCAAATAGTTCTTGTCTCATTTTTATATGTGGGAACCCATAAAATAAGGTTTTGAAAACCATAATGTGATGCAGTGCCATAAAGTATAAAATCCTTACCTAGATGACAACAGAATCCTAGCCAACTAGCTGCACACACCATCATAAATAAGCACTGAAACCAGCAATACCATCGGAACCTAAAACTAAATCGGTGTCAAAATCTCAACTAAACCATTAGGGACAAAACACATTCTAAACTGGGATTCAAAATCAGTCTGAAAGAACTAACAACAACACTTCATGGCCCAAATTGAGGAACGACAAGAACCCTCACATCGAACCAAGAAGCCACGATGACTAGAAACAAGATATGGTTAACAGATCACTAAACTCAAACTCTACGAAATTACACTATGCAGTCAACCAAAACATAAAAGCAATCGACCAAGCACATCAACAGTCGACCCAAATGACACACCATATGACAAGACATGACTATGGTTTATGAGATACAACTATGGCAACCCAAACAACACAGCAATGATTATATACAACTAGAGTCAACAAAATATAACTACAGTTAATTGAGATCACAATAGATTGATAAGAAATTGTTGTGGTTGCTCGGAACAAGGCAATACTCAATGAAACTCAACTGTGGCCAAACAAAAATCCAGCAGCACGCAAAAGACACAGTTGTAGTCGACAAAGCACGATTTTGGTCAACCAGGACCACACAATATCAACAAGACATAAATGCAGTCAACTGAAACATTGTAGTGGTCGATAAGACACGTCTGTAGTAATCTAGAACTAACAATGATCGATGGGACACAATTACGGTTAATTGAGACCAAGCAGAAGTCGATGAATTATCCTGTAGTCAACCAGGACCACACAAGAACTTGAACCATAAGGGAAGAAGCCATGCTTGTGAACTTTTACGATGCGCTATACACCTGGCGATGAAATTTGACCCAAAAATACTACCACAGTTGTTTAGACCATAGTGTGGACGACTAGCGCGGTCGCCTAATCCAGAAGCGAAATTCAATGTGGAAGTCTAGTGTAAGTGCAGACGCCCTCCGCAGACGCCCTCCACAGACGTCCATGCTTCCACAGACGTCTGGGCTTCTACAGACGTTGAGTCTGTATTGCGAATGATGAGGATATCAGAATCGTACCGCGAATGTTGGGCCTCGCATCACAAATGTTAGGGATGTTAGGGACATCCACAGTATTTCAAGATACTACCACGATTGACAGGATCCATAGTAGTAATCGGTTAGGGACGACGCTTCCCACCCAAAATCAAGAGAAAAACGTGCCCCTTTCATTGATTCTCACTATGAATTGTCCCAAACTCCTGCATAAACTCTAAATCTACAACAATAACACAGAAAGAACCAAGTGATTCGAGTTTTTAAGCTTGAATCGAACCAAATCAAAACAAAAATTCAAAAGGAAAAAAGGGAGCTATAATTCGACGTCCCCAGGAAGTTTTTTCACAAAAGTCGTAGATCGGAAATCCATGAAAGCAAATCAGGCGAAAAAACGACAGGTTTCTTAATTTAATTATTTTATTAAATATATAAGATAAATTAATATATTATATATATTAAATAAAATCCTTAAATCCTAATTCGACAATTCTCAAAAAAAATTGAAACTCGAGCTATGGGAACTTGAACCTACTAAACATAATATCATAGTTTTGGACCACACGGTGATACACTAATCCACCAGTTTTATTATTTGATAAAAAATTTACACGTGATCAAAGATCCACGACACGCGACAAGGACTTGGTCAATGCAAACAGGTTGATCTCGATTAAAGCAAAAAATTTACTCATAAAAAATATAAAATCTAAAAATTGACAATTTTACAACATAGTTTGGAAAATCTCCAATTGCTGGAGCAAGAGTGAAATCGGTGTTTACTTTCTAGTTATTTATTTATTTGAGTGAATTCCCTTGTAAGGTTGGACTTGTTAAACATTTGCTTAGTTTAAGTTTGTTACTTCCCTTATAGTTCTGGTATAACTAACTTATGAACTTATATTACTATATTATGTTAGATGTTACTGATGTACCTTTGAATTATTCCATTTGGGTTAGGTCCTAGGTAACTTATTTAATTTGAAGTCTTCTGCTATTCATCAAGTATTCAAGTTAAAGGACCAAATGATTTGATTCATTTTCAAGCTAGGTAAATTTTCATTCTCTCTCAGGTCCTCTTTGGGGCATGATTGATGCCCTGGCCATGCGATAAAATTAAATCTTTTGAATTTTTTCAATCTAATTTTTCGAGATATAATGCATACTCTATGTATTTTATGACTATGATTTACTTGGAAGGATAATCATAGAGGAAAAAAGGTGAAACTTTTAGAACAACACAGATTTTAGACTTTATGGATGGTCGTTATTTGAGAATGGATTGTCTTTTCTCAATTGAAAAAATTAGTTCTTTATGATTTTCTCAATTATCTTTACTTTTGTTTTCATTCTTTTTCTTGGATATTTAGTTTTCCATGGTCATGAATTTTCTTACCATCTTTAGTTGATATTTCAATAATAGAACTAATCTTAGTTTGTAGGATTCAATGGAACTAATGAATATAATTTAGATTGAATTTCACCTTTTCAATGGAATTGCCATGTTTAATTTGTTTATTCTATTCTAAACTTAATGTTTTTGATTTATTTTAATTGTGCAAAATGATAATTGAATTCGTAGATATGAATATAATAACACATGATTAAAATTGTTATGTATTAGTCATTTGATTTTAGTATAGAATAAGAATATTGATTTTTAAATAAGGATTTTTAATGAATTATTGTTAATTAAAATCACATACAAATATAGAGAGTATAGTTACAATAATATGTCTATAAAATATGGAGAAAGTTATATAAATAAAATATATTGATTGATTAACAAATTTAGATGATAAGGAGATAAAAAGTTTGGGTGAAATTAAGTTATTGTGTGAGGAAAATTTATATGTTAGAGTTTAGACATTTAATTAATTACAAAAGTTTTAATTTTTTTATTAATTAAGATAATGAAAATTTATTGTATATGGATAAAATTAAGAATATTAGAAAATTAATACTTAAGAAATTAGGGTATCATATATGCTGATACTAAATCAATCAACGATTATTATCACTTTACAATTATGATTATGGATTATGAACACAATTAAACTTAATTTATTCCATGATTAATACTTAGTGATAATTAATCATGTTTTTAGAGTTCATTAGCTTGAAATGATTTTAACTTAGAATTAGAGATGATAAATGTCAATTTAATTAAATCAAAAAATTTGAGGTAACATAAAAAAAATGCAGATTTTGAAATGAGAATATAATATAGTAAAAAACCACTTTAACTAACCATGCAATATATTCTGCCTAATAACAATTAAATTAAACCTGTGGCAGTCTAAAGGCAACCTATTCACGCTTTAATTGATAGTACAAGACCCGTGTATCGTGCTTTAAATTAGTCTTATCTCACCCATAATCAAAGCTAATCGCAGCATTAAAGAATCAAAGGAGGGTCAAGACCATGAGAAATACGTTGAACAGAAACTCTGACAATTAAAGCTAGAGTGACCCTGGAAACTCTTGCAAAATAAGAACATTCAAACAACATATCTATGATTCGACAGCGCATCCAACACGTCTTTCTTTATCCATATTTGCTCTTGTACATTTTCCACGTTTCTCACTCTCTTATCAACATGTAATCACGCTTGTTTTTCATTCTAAAATAAAAATTAAGTTGGTAAAGTCCGCGTGTTGAAGTCACTTCATGACATTACACTAGTTAAATCAGTTACAATTGACTTGTGATGAAGTAGATTTCAAATTTAACTTGACAACCAACAAAACAATAAAGTTGGTAAGATATCTTGGAGTTGCCTTAGTTGAATTGCCAATTTTGTAGATCCAAATATATATATTAGTTAAATAAAGCATAAGTTTGTGGTAAAGGAAGTGATCTATCTCTATGGATTTTTGCCTTTTTCACCTTTGCATTACGCGTGACACAAACTCATTAGAAAATAAAAAAATTAACAAAATAAATCCTATAGTTAAAAATAAGAAATACGATAAATTTTCAAAAATTTTGTAAATAACTAAGACCTCAAAGTATGAAAAATAAATGACGTAAACCTTCCCGTCATATTTCTGTCCAAAATTACAGAGACAAATGGTGCAACAAAAAAAATAATCGAATATTCAATAATTTCAAAGTTTACCATGGTGAAGGACGTTCTTCGCAGACCTCCACCTTCCTCTATGTTGTTGGCCCGTAGGAGAGAAAATAGGTTCAATCCAAATTTAAGTAAGAAACGTCGTCATCTTTTTTCATTTTAAGTGAGAGACAAAGATACATCCCTGATAGGTTGATGGACCTCTAAGGGATGTCCCTCATAGGTTGAAGGACGTCACTTATAGGTCCCTCGACGTCCCTCAACCTATAAGGGATAGATGGACGACCCTTATAGGTTTTTGTCTTTTATAGGTTGAGGAACTTCCCTTATAAGTCAAAGAATGTCTCTTATCTTTGCAATCCACTATGATATATAAGAGTGGATTGTAGAGACAAGAACATCCCTCAGCTTATAAGGGACGTCCTTCTGTAATTTTGGAGGAAAAGATGACGAGAATGTTTGCGCCGTTCATTTTCTATAGTTTGAGGTTTCAGTTATTTTCAAAAATTCTTGAAGGTTTGCTGCGTTTCTTATTCTCAAGTATAGAGTTTGTTTTGTTAATTTTTTTTAGAAAATACAATTTATTTTCAATTAATTATTAGATTTTAAAATTTGATAAAATATGCAGTAAAGATAATTAATAATTCTGAAAAGCCAGCTCCCTAGAAGCTCCCTAGAAGCTACTCCGCCGACCTGAAAAGATTTTGATTGTTTATATATATATTTTTTTGGTGAGAGTCCTAGACCCAGTATCTTTGCTCTTCCTAAAGTGAACTGGAAATAGAATTAATACACCAAAAAGACGTTAGCTTAAAAAATAATTAAAATTGGAAAAGTTAACTTTTTTTTTATATATATTTAAGAAATGAATATCTCCCAAGCTGGCTAGTGTGGAGCTTTGTGAGAGTAGTATGGTGGATAGGCCAAAATTGCATGAGTTTTCCTCTTTTGAACTAAAGTATGGGAGTGGTTATCCTTTTATATACACTACTTACATTTAATTAAGTTTAACCTATTCATGACAGCACACATGGGAAAGATCGAAGCGTATAATCGAATAATATCGAGGATGTAAATTTTGCAAAACTATATAATATGATGACGTGACACGTTATTGTTTTGATAATTCGCCACATCTTTGATTTCCAATATTTCTAGAAACAAAACTAGAAGATTGTGTAGTCTAATATCTATAGCATTTGAAGTTTTGTGTTTGAAGTTGGGTATAGGAATGATTGATCATGAGAAAGATTGGGATGATAGAAAATACTCATTCCAATGACAATATACTATATGATATAATTATATATTATATATATTCATAAAAAGGAGAGACTCTCATGGTATTGATACTTTGAAGCACATGCTTCCATCTCCTACCCTAACATTTTAGTACATTAAGTTGGTGGGGGTGGTGGGTCACCCAATGATTTTTCCAACTTAAACTCTAGAAATGAACACTCATAAGCTTTGTACTTTAGGTCATTTGTATATCCACAATGGGGATTATATTAAACCCTAATGAAACCCTACATCTACCTTTCATCATTTTCTTTATAAGCTTCTAATTTTTTTTTCTACACCATGGGGAATCAATGCGATTTTTATAAAAGCTTAAGATTGTCATGTTCTGTTGAGTTTGTTAGAAAAGATAGACGATGAAAGATATCGATACTGGTGGTGAGCATTATAAAAATGTCACTGTACATTTTTCTAATTCATTGTAAAAAAATTGATTAAATTTGAAAATAATATGAGAGTAATACCAAATATTTTACGCATCAAAATAAAAAATACGATGGTCATTTCTGCCATATTTAGAATGTACATGCCTAACTTGTTTTTTCAATTCTGTTTTTACTCTAAAATTTGCTCTCTTTCTCCTAAAAAGATTATGCCTTTTGCAATGCAATCCAATGATTGTTCCAACTTAAACACTAGATGTAATTGATGAGTTTTTTTGGACTTTGGCTTATTTGTAAATATTTACACCAAAGTTAAAATAGAAAAACTCTACTCCACCTTTAGCTTCATTATTAGCTAAGCAAAAACAAATGCACTCACCCCATGATTCATTGCCTTTACTAATCAAAGGACTTTACAAGTGTCTTATATTTTGGTATTAATCATGAATGAAAATCTTCTTTAATTCAAAAAAGTCTCCTTTTTTATAATATTTATGTAATTAATAAAGTCTTGATATGCATAGCTAATTAATACCAACTCTTATTATATTAATATATGGAAGCTCACTCATTTGCAAAAGAAACTTAAAGATATTCCAAAATATCATCTCATGTTTATTTAATGACAACAAAAACAATGACCCATGCCATCAAAAATAATAATTCATCTCTACTAATTTAACATTTGCAATTTGTATGAAATGTACATTAACACGAGATAATTTCTTGAGTAATAGATTAGTGTTAGATGTATATTTTGATTTTACGTTATAATTTTACACATTTACCTTTTGTTCATATATGGATAGAATATTTATAATAAATAATATTAAAATATAATTATAATATTATCTATATTTGTATTTGGAGAGAGGGAGAGGGAGAGGGAGAGGGAGTCATGATTGATTGAAAATGTGTAATGAGAATTCCTCATTAAATTCATTATATTTGAATGGGTGGATGGATGTGGAAGTGATTAGTGGGGTCGACACGTGGGCTTGGGGAAAACGGGGTATGGCAAAATGGGCTTTGTGGGCCTGCAACCCTTTACAGATTACTAATCCAACGCTTGGAAGTTCTGTTGTGGGCCTCTGACGCTGATTACGGGTCCCACCACAGTCCTTTCCTTCCTTCTCTGCACGTGGTCTCTATCCAGGCATCCCTCGCTCCGACGTTTCTATGCCACGTGGAATTTTGACTCGCTGTGGGCCCGATAGAATCAGTGAGGATGACATGACGTCAACCCCTCTGCCCCCTGATTCTCCCTCCGTTCTCGTGTTTTTTACTTCGTTTTTACCGAGTTTTGAAATTTTTAAGAAATCGCATGATATGTGTCGTATTAAGTAAAACACTTTTATTTTTTTAGATAAATACCAGAGAAATTAACAAAATAATCACGGACTATAAAATTAATGGCAAATTAATCATTAAATAATTTTTTTTAATAAATAAAATATTCAACTATAAGAAATAAATGACGCAAGTATTAGGGGTGCGCAAACCGAATCGGAACCGAAGAACCAAATCGAAACCTATCGATTCGGGTCGGTTTGGTTTGGTTTTGCATACCAAAAAACCGAGCTTCGGTTCTTTTTTGTGAGAACCGGGTGTTTTGGTTCGGTTATCAGTTTTAGTTTCTCAAAACCGAAAAACCAAAACAGAACCGCATAAATAAGTTTTTAGGGCTTTTTTTGGAGTTTTATGTTTGGTTATTCGTGCCTCCGCCTCTGGTTCTTCATCACTTCATCTTCTTTGTTAGGTCTTCAATCGACGTCCACTCCCCTCTCCAGTAGTCCAGCACTTACATATGTTGGTCTGTCGTCGACGCTACCCTCGACAGTCGAAACTTCATTTCTGACGCTTCCATCTCTGACGCGCTGTGGTTGTCTGCTACTGAATCTGTTTCAATCAGGAAGGACGAGGTTTCACCCCAAATTTACAACACGACTAGGGTATTTTTGGCACCTTCAAAGTATGAATTTGAGATCAGACAGAAAGAGACTCACATGGTACACATCCATATTTGAACATTCAATTTGTCAAAATTAGATTTAATCGACGCTCAATATCATGTTCTGATAAAATGATTATGTGGCTTTGAGTTATACTGGTGCTGTTAGGGTTGATACTTCAAGACTTGTGTATGGGTTGATTCTAAAAAGCTTGAGATTTCTTTTGTTTCTATACAAAACTCTGATTTTGCATTTGTGAATGTCATTGAAGTGATCTCAACTCCAAAGGACTTAATACCTAATTTTTGGACAAAACTCCGTTTTAGAGAGAAAAGAGAGAGAATAATTTCAGTGTTATTAATTGTGTTTTTTTTTAAAAAAATTTTATACAATTTTATTATAATATTTGAAAAAAAAATAAAAAAGAAAAAACCGAAACCAGAACGAAGATTTCGGTTCGGTTTTAATTTTTCCTACAACCAGTTTCGGTTTTGTAATTTCAAAACCGAAACCGACCGGATCGGTTTGATTTCACATCAAAACCGAACCGAACAGAACCATGCACACCCCTAGCAAGTATCGCTATTTCGTTTTCTGCTAACAACCAATTTCTCTTGCGTTTTTTCTTCTTCCTCACGGTAACACAAGAAACAAAGATGAGAAAACTAAAGACTCCTAAGTCTATTATAACACAAAATCTATGCTCGAAATTCTTAGGTTCATAAGATAATTAGAATAGTGTTTGTAACCAGTATTGTTGGAAAAAAAAAAGTTGTGATGAAGATTGCGTCCAATGAAGAGAACTCGTCCTCCATAGTTGATTTAACCAAGTGAATTGTGATTGTTAGTATCAGATTAGTTTATAGCTTAGGTGTGCTGGTAAAATAATTTGTAATCATTGATTGAGTTTCTATTTTTCTGAAAACCATCAAAAGCTTCGTCGGAGAAAACTTGAACAAGTTTGTTCCATTACAAACTTCTCTAGTTCCAGTTCAAACTTTGTTCCTGCCCAAAACACGTTCGTTTTGCACCAGAACAAGCTTCGATCAGTTCTTCCTCTTATGATGAAGCGAGTTTTACCTTTCGTTAAAAGATTCAAATGGTCAGTCCGTTCTACCTTTTGTGGAACATGAATTTTGAAAAACACTAATTTCCTTTAATTTTTCTTCTGATTTTTTGTTTTTTCTTCTCAGCAGATACTTCATTGGTCTCTTCAAAAACTTGTCGCAATATCTTTGCTTATCTTCTTTACTACCAAGATTTTCTCGTTTGATAAATTATCTCTCAGATTTCTTTTGAATTTTTCTAATTTCAATTCTACGTTCCCTTCTATAGGCCTCTCCATCCTTTGAATTAAAGAACACATTGCTTCTTTTTGACTTTTCATCTTCTTCTCGGCAAGAGAAATCATCATTGTTATATGGCGTTGAAAATCGTTGTTGTATTTTCACCTCTTGGGCTCAATTTATTTTCTTGATTTGTTGTTCTGCTGCTAGAAAAATAGACGAAACTTAGACAAACGTAACAGTGATGTTTGCTTCATTTTTTATAGTTGAATATTTTATTTAGTAGTAAAAATTATTTAATGGTTAATATATCATTGATCCTATAATTCAATGAGTGTTTTGTTAATTTTCGTAAATATAAAATGTAAAGTGGAGACTGTAAATTACGGTCAATTAATTTGTAGACAGAGGAGCAAATGATCCCACAGGCGGAACACAACTTGAAGCATTAATAGTAATAGTAATAATAATAGCTCAATATCTAATGATTGAGAAGGAGTTAACGACAATATTGGCTTGGCTAAATGGCCAAAATACCACAAATCTCATCATATCATATTATCAGATTGAGAATCTAATCAATCGAAGGCTTCGTAATTTGTGCCAAACAAATTTGATGCAGGTAATTTTACTCATACAACGTGTGTATTCGAATGATTCGTGCTTAATTATTTTGTAATTTAGTTGGACTTAGAAAGGATTAATGAATAATAATAATAACATACACTAAATATAATAACAAGCTTAGGATTACGGGCTCTATTTAACACCCTCCTCCCCCAACCTTCCATCTTCACTTTCTTCTCTCCATTTTCAAACCTCCAGTGAACCGTCTTCTTCCCACTACTGCAAGCTCCAACCGGGACATTTCTCATCGTACCCGTTTGAGGAAAGCTTCTGCAAAAATGGAGAATCTGTTTCGTTCTGCCCACGGAGACGATTTCTTCTCTTGCCGCTGCATTTGGGTGAACGGCCCAGTCATAGTTGGCGCCGGACCGTCTGGGTTGGCGGCGGCGGCTTGCCTGAGAGAGCAAGGAGTGCCGTTTGTCGTCCTCGAACGAGCCGATTGCATAGCCTCGTTGTGGCAAAAGCGAACCTACGATCGGCTTAAGCTTCATCTTCCAAAGCAATTTTGCCAGCTTCCTAAGCTTCCATTTCCAGACCATTTTCCTGAATACCCAACCAGAAGGCAATTTATTGAGTACCTTGAATCCTATACCAAACATTTTGAGATTAATCCTCAATTCAATGAGTCTGTTCAGTCCGCTAGGTACGACGAGACCAGTGGATTTTGGCGGGTCAAGACCGTTTGCAAAAGCGGGCCGACCTGCAATGAGATTGAGTACATTTGCCGGTGGCTAGTGGTGGCTACCGGCGAGAATGCCGAGTGTGTGGTGCCGGAAGTCGAAGGGATGAATGAATTTAGCGGCGATGTTCTGCACGTTTGTGATTATAAATCTGGTGAAAAGTTCAGCAATAAGAAGGTGCTCGTTGTTGGGTGTGGCAATTCCGGCATGGAAGTGTCATTGGACCTCTGCAACCACAACGCTTCGCCATTAATGGTGGTTCGAAGCTCGGTAAGTAGTCATTGCTCAATTGAAAGTAACATGTAAAAGAAAAAATCTACAATAACCCCCTAATAAATACACTATCAACAATTGACTCCAATAAATTTGAGTTATCTAAAGGGATTTGCTCTGTTTTTTCTACAGGTCCATGTTTTGCCCAGAGAAATTTTTGGGAGGTCAACATTTGAATTGGCATTTTTTATGATGAAATGGATACCGCTCTGGCTAGTTGACAAGCTTTTGTTAGTCTTGGCATGGATATTGCTTGGAAATGTGGAGAAATACGGACTAAAAAAGCCAAGTTTAGGTCCATTAGAGCTGAAGAACACGATGGGAAAGACACCAGTCTTAGACATCGGAGCACTGGAGAAAATTAGATCCGGAGAAATCAAAGTTGTTCCTGCCGTAACAAAATTCACTGCAAACAAAGTTGAGCTCGTGAGTGGCGAAACGTTTCAAATCGATTCCGTCGTTTTGGCTACTGGGTATCGCAGCAACGTCCCCAGCTGGCTTCAGGTGAGAAATTGTACGGGGTTTTTTCTTTTTTTTTTTTAATTTTTCAGAGAAAATTTTCAATTTATCAGCGATTGATCTTTGTCAGTTTATGTCAATGAACAGGTAAATGATCTTTTCGCCGAAAACGGGTATCCTAAAACTCCGTTTCCGCAGGGGTGGAAGGGAAATGCTGGGCTCTACGCAGTTGGGTTTACGAGGAGAGGCCTCTCTGGCGCTTCTGCAGACGCCATTAGAATAGCAGAGGACATATGCAAAGTCTGGAAGAAAGAAACAACGAAGCAGAGAAAGACGACATCAGCTTGTCATAGACGCTGCATTTCTCAGTTTTAACGACGAAAAAGTTATTCCAAAATCGAATTTTCCAGGCTGAGTTTGGAAATACTAGTGTAGAGAAACACAGAAATTAAGAAAAATAGTTAGCACAGAGATGGCCCTCCCTCTCCCCCCGGCCCCAAATAATATTTTTTTCTTAACTTTCTTTTTTCTCCTTAAAAATCCCAAATTTTGACTTTTTTTTGGGGGCCATTTTGTAAATAAACAGGAGGACGAGCGAGGCGGTTTGTGTTTTTTTTTTTATTTTTGGTCTTGATGTTTTGAATTTTGACACAGTTTTTTTTGTAAAATAATTCAGTGATATTTATCAAAACATTTATGATCAACCCTTGTTTGTTGCGTGGTAAATTGCTAGGTCTCATGGTTAAATTTTATGATGTTTATAGAAAGAGATATTTTAATATAATATTGAAGAAATATAATGTGACAAATAATGGAATTAAGAATCTTGCGTTAATAATAATAATATATTAATCTAAAATGCTTTTAATCAATTAAATTAATGTTTCTTTCAACTATATTTTCTCCATATATATATATATTTATCCACATTTATTTTCTTCCAAGTAAAAGTCCAACTTACAGCAGCTCTCAATTCTCATCTGACGGTAGGACCTGGAACAATTGAAGAACCTCTCCCCCACTAGAGATGGACAGACATCATTATTCCATTAAATATTATTATCTTGAGTTTGACCAAGTAAGTAGAATAATAGAGGCTGATAATCCTCTGTTGAAACTGCACATGGAAAGAGACGGAGGGAAACTCAGGGCGAGAGTGCAGTGTGGCATATTTTGAAACTTGGATGCAGTTCAGATAGAGATGGAAACTGGCTTCTTATCATATGGTTTGCTTTGATGAAAGAAGATAAGAGATTCTTGCTAGGGTTTTGTGTTTTCTTACCCATTTTCTCGCCTCCCAAACACAAGATTTTCTGTTTATGAGAATTCGACTTTCACTGCTTTGCCCAAGCAAGCAGAGAACATAATTGCAAGCTTCTTTGATCCACAAAAATATCTACTTTTATTCAAAAACAAGTCCAACTCACTTCTTTTCATGCACTTCATTGTTTGAAAGAGAGCTTTCTCACTATATAATTTTCCCATTCTAAAGCATGCATCTCAATACTTATCTTACTCCAAAGCATGTTTGTATAGTTAAGTGTTGAAGAATTGCATATAGAAAAGGGAAGAAGCAGTCACACACACGATATAACGTGGTTTGGACGAGTTGTCCTACATCCATGGACGCAACTAGAGTCCCTCTCATTTCTAAATCCAATCCTTACAACCATAGAATCAAAGACAGAAAACAAAATAATGGAGAATAGCCCAAACACCAAAGAGGAAGAAACCAAGCGAACTCTCCATCTCAGCAGACTCTTCTTCTCTGCAGAACTCTTCTTTGCCGCCGAACTCTTCTTCTCTGCCCTGATTTTCTCATTTCTTGAAGGAAATGTCCTCTCCAAGTAAAAAACTTCTCCCAATAGCCCCTCTCTGCCTTGTCAATGTCTTCTGCCTTTTTTCTCTACCTCTTTCATTTGTACAACTCAGATTAAAAGAATAAATAACGCTAGTTGTAAACAATTAACAAATAAAATTTGAAGGAGATAAACCAAATAATAAAAGAATAAACCGAACCATTAATTGAACAAAAACCAAACTTTACAATTCTCCACCTTAGTTTTAAGTTCATTCAACAGAAATAAAAGAGTACGTCACCAGCTCCACTAGGAGCTTATCCAATCCAGATTCCAACGAAGTCTAAACAATGTTTAAACTTGGTTATGGGTAAAACCTTTGTTAATGCATCAGCATGATTATCCTCCGATGCAATTTTATCAACTTTCATGCTTCATTCTTCAATGATTTCCCTAATGAAATACATCCGCATATCAATGTGGTTAGTTCTTTCATGAAATGCTAGATTCTTCATAAGATGGATTGCACTTTGACTATTACAGTCTATAGTTATGTTAGAATTATCAATCCCAAACTCAGATGACAAACATTTCAGCCACATATCTTCTTTAAATCTTTTAGTGGCAACAATGAATTCAACTTGAGTAGTAGATAAAGCTACTATTTTCTGAAGGCATGATTTCCAGCTAACAACACCTTAGTACACAGTAAATATATATCCAGAAGTAGATCAAAAATTATCCAGACAACTAGGATAATTTGCATCAACATATCCAGAAATAATCTCTTTACCAATATTATTCTTGCCATATTCAATGCATAACTTTAAAGTGTTAGAAATATACCTTATTACCCACTCTAAAGCATGCAAGCGACACTTACCTGGATTAGCCATATACTTACTGATGATACTTACTGAAAAGGCCAAGGCAGGATGAGTGCATACCATGAAGTACATTATGCTACTGACAATATTAGCATAAGGAATCATTTTCATAAAATCATGTTCTTCATCAGCGATTACTTCTTGCTTCTTAGATAATTTGAAATGTCACACCTAAAGGAACATTTACATCTTTAAGGTTTTGTAACTCAAACCTTTGAAGTACTTTTCTAAGATAATTTTTTTAAGATAAACAGAGAGTATTTAACTTTCTATCCCTTATTATATCTATACCAAGTATGCATTTTGCTGCCCCTAAGCCCTTCATATCAAACTGTTTACCAAACTCAAGTTTCAGGTATTCAATCTCAGTCTTACTCATTCCAGCAATTAGTATATCATCAACATATAAAAGTACAAACAACTTCACATTCTCTTGATTCTTTATAACATAGACACAATTGTCATGTTTGCACTTATCAAAACCAATGAATGTGATAAAAGTATCAAATTTCTTATTTCACTATCTAGGTGATTGTTTCAATCTATACACAGATTTCTTTAGCAAACAAACTTGATTCTTATACAAAGATTCAAAACCTTCAGATTAATCCATGAATATGGTTTCTTTAAGATTACCATGGAGGAATGCGGTCTTGATATCCATTTGTTCTAACTCAAGGTTATGGATAGCAACAAACGAAAGAAGTACACGAATTGAAGTTAGTTTCACTATCGGAGAAAATATCTCATTGAAATCTACACCATTTCTCTAAGCAAATCCTTTGGCCACTAATCTAGTCTTGTACCTAGGTTTCTCCACTCCTTCAATACCCTTCTTCAATTTAAATATCCATTTGCATCCAATAACTTTCTTATTTATATATCTATCAACCAGAATACATGTTTTATTTTTCCATAAAGAATCCATTTCTTTATGCATGGCTTTGAGCCAATGATCCTTATCTTTTTTGGATACAACATAAGAGAAGAATATTGGTTCAGAATTTTCCAAATCTGAAACCACCATTAGAGCATATGCTGTAATGTCGGCATATTCGAGTTATTTTGTAGGCTTAATAATCCTCTTAGTTCTATCTCTTGTAAGTTGATAATCAACAGAGGTATCATCACTCAGAGAATCAGATAACTCATCTTGATTGCCCTGAGGCATCTCACTGTCAAGATTAGATCCTTGCTCCACCTCAATCTGAACTTTTTCTGCCTCTCTTATAGGTTGATCAAGCTGTCTTTTCCAAGGAAAATCCTTTTCATTGAAGGACACATCACGACTTATCATAATCTTTGGATTGTTTTCTTCTATGGACCAAAGTCTTTAACATTTAATACCTTCAGGGTATCCTAAGAATATACACTTCCCAGCCCGAGGTTAAAGCTTTCCCTGTCTAACATGTGCATATGCTGCACATCCAAAAACTTTTAGGTTTTCATAATCCGCATGTTTACCACGCCATACCTCAAAAGGAGTTTTGAAATCCAATGCAACAGAAGGGAACATGTTTATTAAGTAGCAGACTATCTTCACAGCCTCAGCCCTAAATACTATAGGAAGTCTAGCTGAAATTAGTATACATCGAACCCTTTCCAAAATGGTTCTATTCATTCTTTGAGCAAGTCCATTTTGTTGTGGAGTATAACTCATTAAATGATGCCTCTGAATTCCTTCTTCTACACAATACTTATAGAATTGAGCGATGCCTCAGAATTCCTTCTTCTACACAATACTTATTGAATTGAGCAGAACAGAATTTCATCCCATTGTCAGTTCTCAACTTCTTTATCTTTTGATTAGTTTGGTTTTCAACCATTTTCTTCCAACTCTTGAAAAGGTCAAACACTTGGTCTTTAGTTTTCATACAGTAGACCACCCTCCTAGAATAGTCATCTATAAAAGTCACACAATAATGAGCTCCACCTTTTGAAGCCACTTTATCAAGTCCCCACACATCCGAATGTATATAATCCAATATCCCTTGAGATGTGTGACGAAAAGAGTGAATTTACCTCTACTACTTTTACTTATTATGTTGTTTTCACAAAACTTCAAATATGAAATCTGATCTTTTCCAAGCACATTCTTCTTTTGTAATTCAATTAAGCCTTTTACACTAACATGTCCAAGTCTTAAGTTTCATAAATCAGTTTTTTCCCTAAAATCTCCTGCAGTAGTAGCGGCTTCACCCACAACCATTGTTCCTTTAAGAATATATAATCTATTATATAGTTCTCCTTTCATAACAGTCAAAACCCCTTTAGACATTTGTCCTCACAGAGCACCCACCAGCATCTAACATTTCTATTGAGAGTAAATTACATTTTAACTGAGGAACATACCTGACCCCTTATAGTGTCCAAATACAATTGTTCAAACATTCTAATTTGATTAAAACCTTCTCCCTCAATCTGACACGACTTGTTATTTCCCAACAATACTTTACCGCCAACTGATATATGAAAATTTAATAACCAATCATTCCTAGATGTCATGTGAAAAGAACACCAGGAGTCTAAGACCACTGCTCACCTGGTTCCTGTACAGAAGCAACCGATATGTCAGAAGACTCATAACCAACTGAAACAACTGAGGCATGCCTTGTTCTATCTTCGTGGCAACCTGTTTTCTCTTTCTCTCAAACAGTACTTTTGAAAATGTCCTTCTTTATTACAGGAAAAACACATCTTCCCTTGCTTAGACTTTGACATATATTTACCTCTTGAATTTTTGTTTTCCCTCTTCTGTGGTCGGCCCCTGATAGTCAACCTCTCTCCTTTCAATTTATCCTTAGAATCTGTTCTCTTCTGTAATTCCTTGGAATTCAGGGCAGCTTTCACCTATGCCGTGGTCAAAGTTTCCTTTCTATAGAGCATTGTATTTACAAAATGCTCATATACTTTTGGCAAAGAACTCAGGATAATAATTATTTGATCATCCTCAACAATTTTGACTCTAATACTATTTAGATCAACAATTTTGACTCCAATACTATTTAGATCTAAAATAATTTTATTGAAATCATCCAAATGTTTTTTCATCTCTTTAGAATCCTCCATAACAAAAGTATATAGTTTCTTCTTTAAATATAAATGATTAGCTAAAGACCTTTTCATGTACAGGGCTTCCAATTTCATCCAAATAGACAAAACATATTTTTCTTCAGTTACCTCTTGAAGGACCCCATCATCGAGGCTAAGAAGGATGACACTGTGAGCCCTTGACTCTATTTCTTCAGCCCTGGCCTTATCCATTTCAGACAAAATTCCAATGGCATTGTGTCTATCGCTTGAGCCAACCCCTGGTGCATAAGAAGAGCCCTCATCTTGACCCACCATAGGCTAAAATCATTTTCTCTAGTAGATTTGACAACCTTGAATTTAGCCATCCCAAAAAAGAAAACTGAAGAACACAAAACAAATCTTGAACCTAACCCTGAAGCCCTAAGTTGCTGAATAAATCTGAAGGTCGCATGAGCCATCCACGCTCACTGCACCATTTGTTGAAGAATTGCAGACAGAAATAAATAAAAATAGTAAAGGGAAGAAGCTGTCAGACACGCGATATAACGTGGTTCAGACAAGTTGTCTTACATTCACAGACGCAATCGAAATCCCTCTTATTTCTTAAGAACAAATCCAATCCTTACAGCCACATAATCAAAGACAGAATTGAAAACATAAAACAAAATAATAGAGAATAGCCCTAACACCAAAGAGAAAGAAACCAAGTGAACTCTCCATCTCAGCAGACTCTTCTTCTCTGTAGAACTCTTCTTTGCTCCCGAACTCTTCTTCTCTGCCCTGATTTTCTCCTTTCTTGAAGAAAATGTCCTCTCCAAGAAAAAACTTCTCTCGATAGCTCCTCTCTGCCCTGTCAATCCCTTCTGCCTTTGTTCTATACCTTTTTCACATGTATAACTCAGACTAAAAGAAGAAATAAAGCCAGCTGTAAACAATTAACAAATAAAACCTGAAGGAGATAAACCAACCAATAAAAGAATAAACCGAACCATTAATTGAACCATAACCAAACTTTACATTAAGAATATAAATGTATAGAGAAAAAAACATGTGTGTAAGGTTGAGCATAGTTCTATCTAGTTCTAGACTTGAACTGAAATTGCTATTCTTGATTTCGAAAGAAATGAAACTTAGACCAAACCGTATGAATAGAAGAATCAAACAATGAAATTTGATTTAGTTCTAGTTCAATTAAAATAACTATTTTATTAAATTATATATAAGTTCGAATCAAGTATGAGTCTAGTTTGAATCGAAGCACAAATTGAGTTAATTAATCTCATTTGAGCTAGATATTTGATGCATTAGTTCAATTTGATTTCTTCAAAAAACCAAAAATTTGAACTCTTAGTTCCATCTCATCCCAAAAAATCGAATCGAATCAAACTTAAATCATCGCCTCAGTTTGGTTATGCTTATTCTTTTATCTGCATGAAGTTTTGAAATGTATTTTCACATTACTTTTTATTTTTATTTTAAATTTCTAGTACATTTAAATGCGTCCCTAACATAAGTTAAGGTATTGTCATGAATTATTATGACAAAGATGAGGCATAGAAAAAACAAAGGGGAAAACAAAATGTCGAAAAGTTGAAGGCCACAAGTAAATGTTAGAGGTCGAGTTTGTCAGCTATTACTAGAGATTTCACAAACAACCCACATGGCTCTCTCTTTTCTCTAAAAAAACTTACATACAAAGGCTTTCACCTTATTGGCCCATCCATCTAATCTCCATAACTCCAATGTCTACACAAATATAGAGTAATACCTTAGTTTTAATACTTTTGAGTTACATTTAAACACATTACATGTTTAATTGTTTTGTGTTTGGACTATACATTTTCGGGGACAAAAAAAATCATACGTCGTGCACCTAAAACTATTTAAATTTCATGTCGTTACCTATTGTCCGATCATTGAACATTTAATGACTAACTGATGTTTTTATTTTGAAATCATTCCAACAACATTTGTTTTGGGGCAATAACTTCCCAGAAGAGTAGGAGAAAACAAAAATAACACATGGGATTGCCTTTATTTTTGTTCCTTCTTCAATTACATCATGAGGACCCATTTTTCCTTGTTTGAAACTGCCAATTTGGAAATACTACATGGCTAGTTGTTCCTTTTTTTTTTTGCAGTTCATATGTCATCTCCCATAGGAAATATTATCGTCATAACCTATGCAGACATACTTTTCAACATCTATGTTAGTCTTTAACAAAATTTCGATGCATGATATAGAATAGATATTTTAGCACTTTTCACTGCCATCACCACCCTCACCCTTCGTTGCGGCAGATATTGGAATACGTAACAACTAATGGGATAACCCGCGAGTGTTTTACGTACAAATATTATTTGTAGTTTTAATATAATATGTATAGTATTGTACATAGGATGAGATTCTTGTAAATTTATGGATTTAAAAGATTCATTACTACTGACATAATATAATCTATTTAAAAACACATCTGTACAACTTTTTTGGGCAAATATCTAGCCTCTACGATCTCATTAAGTGGGCTTTTGCATATAAATCTCTAAAAGATTCATGATATAAATGTTGCTAATTTAAAATTTCTTACTTAATTCTGAGCTTTTGATTAAAATTCTAAATAGTTTTATTTTATATTCTTTTCTCTTCTGTCCATTTGAAATATAGCATGAAAAATATTACCATTAGTATTTATATATTGCTAGATTAAACTTATTCTTGATTTCGAGCTAACTTTTGGCTAAAATAAGTTCTATGAAATTGATTTTAAATATTTAGCAAAGTTGAGACAACAATGTGTTCTTTGTCATTACAGGAATGGAGCAATAGATTGAAAATTCAAGAGAATGTTATGGAAAGATAAACCGTTTATCATTATTGTAAGTTTATAGTGATAGTATAGTCAAATATGAATCTTCTAATAGGGGATCATGTTACACCCCGAAGGTGATTTCAGACCGAATGAAAAATAACCGACTGAGAACGAACCGAGCCACCCAACTCATAACTTTAAATGTTCAATGTAACAACAAAAGATTTTAATAAAAACAAAGTCATGACCCAAAACAACTGGGCTAAAACATATGTCTTGGAATTTTATAATAATAAATTTCACGTGTTAATTTATCGCTTAATAATCAGTTAAGGTGTTGAAAAGTTGACTTGATTTGTCGAGCAGCAGCCACATGTGAATTTTTGGTCAAATGGTCAAAATTGGTAAAATTGGATATTACCGAGCGGTAAATTAATTGAGGAAGTGAAATTGGTTAATTATTTTGATTAAAGAATCATTTTCGGTTAGCGTATGGAACGAATCAAAATTTAGATTGAGAATAAAGAAGAAAAATAAATAAAGAATAAAGAAGAATTAATAAGAAGAAAAGTCTTCTTTTGTTGCACAAATCTATAAAGTGAAAAGCAAGAGAAATCGAGGAGACTGAACTAACGAATTGAGAACATTTGACGATGGATTTGGATTCCCGATGTCAAGACCATCAACCTTTGTGAAAGTAGTTGGCGAGTAGGTGAGTTTTCCTCTCTGATTTTCAAAGTTAAAGATTGAAAAAGTTTGGCCTCGAATTTGAGTTTAAAAACTTGAATGTGAGTGATGATACTGAGTTATATTGGTTGCATTAAGTTTATGTAGGATTATTTGTTGTTGGGAGAAAAAAACTAGCAAAACTGGCATGTTTTTGGTGGAAAATAGAGCCTCTTCATCACGCTGGTCGACCACTGTGCAATAGAAGTATGCAAAAGTTGGTTTGGTTCAATTTTTGGATCGAACTGAAACCGAACCGACTTTTTTTGGTTTGTAAAAAATAAAATCGATACCGAACCGTTTAAAAATAAAAACCAAATTGAAACTGAACCAAAATTTTCAGTTCGGTTTCAGTTCAGTTTCAATTCTATTCATTATATAAAATAATATATATTTTTTATTTTTACATATAGATATAAATTTAATTTTTACCAATATAAATTTAACAAAAATAATTAAAAATTAAAATAAACATTTACTTTGATAAAAATAAAAATAAAATTCAATCAAATAATAAGTAATAATCAATGTATTTAATAATTAGTTAGTATAATTCATTAATATATTTATGGTATAATCTACTAGTTGAATTATTAATTAGCATAATTCAATAATTTTATTAGTAATTAGATAATAATTTAATTACTAATTAGTACAATTTAAGAGGTAATTAGTAATAATTCAATTATTATTTAGGTATTAATCGAATAATTTAAATTTTAAACAATTGTGAGACTTAGTTTTGAACAAATAATAATTTATTAAATAATTACTTAATATTATCTCTAAACCAAAGCGCAAACCGAGTTTTTTTTTTAATAAAAATTGTAAATTTATCGGTTCGGTTCGATTAGTGTCAATTTTAAATAAGCCAAACCGATAACCTCACCAATAACTTCGGCCTACAAAATAGAATTGAAGATCGGATCCGGGATGTTCAAAACCGATCTGAACCGAACCAAATTGACAGGTTTCAATTCAGTTTACCGGTTTCGGTTCGATTTTGAACACCTCTACTGTATAAAGTCTGGTAGACCGAGGGGACCCAGCTTGTGCGGGTGACGTGCTGGTCGACTAGAAGTGGCACTAGTCGACTAAAGCGGTCGACCAGATTACTGTTCCTGGTCGACCGCGAAATGGATAGAATGTGCCCAATTGGTCCCTAGTCGACCACAATACTGTTCATGGTTGACCATAACATTGTTCACGATCGACCGCACAGTGCAGATGCACATATATTTGAGTCGTTTACTTGTCTGTTAAGTTCCTAGTCCTAGTATAAGACCATTTCACCTATTTCTTGAGATTCATTGATGAAAATTCTTATATTTTGGCTTGTTTTTAGACTCAAACGAGTTTGGTTACTTTGAAACTATTCCTAAGGAGACTGTTGCTTTGAGCAGTAGAAGAGAACGCCAAAAAGGTAGAGATTTTTATACCTTATGCATTGTATTGCATCATGTTTTCGAAACTAATATTTTTTGAGATACCACACTTCAAAACCTGATAGGGATTGTTCGACAGCTCATCCTTTTTTACATATACATATGTTTTCTCACGTTTACTTTATCGTACATGGTTCTGTTATAGTATGTACATATATATATATATATTGGGAGAATGAATCTCTTGATGATTTAGGTAGTTTCGGTGCTAAAGCATCACAATGCTATCCCATACAATCTCTTACTGTGAGAAAATTGATTGTTCGTATGTGCGAAAGGGTGATAGGGAATTGGTGACATGTTCTCGAGTTTCGAGCCCTGAAAGTTGAAAGGGTGAAAGTGATAAAGAGGTTTTTGATTAAAAATACATGTATGATAAAAGCGAAGCATGACATTCTTTTCTAAATGATGAGAAAGATTGTTTTTTTGCATGCATTTTATCTACTCTAGATTTCCTTATTGAGTCGACCCCTCATATTCCGGGTAAAGGCAAGAGTGGCTTGGGACTCAGAGTTGGAGTTTCCCCCTTTTATTCCTTGTATTTAGTTATTTTAGAGTGTTCAGGATTTATTTCTTTGTGAGAATATTATTTGGTTTGTATAAACTATTAATTGTTGGTTGGATTTGTTGCACAATATTTTTGATTATTTATTTTATACACCGTTATTCTCGTGATCACTATACTGACCTAGACACATAATTTTTGCGCCATGCTCAAATACAAAAAGTCTTCTGCTAACAAACTAGCCCTGGGATGGGTGATAGGGTTCTTTTCAATGATTGAGTCGCCTGACATGGTGATTCTATCAGGCCCGCCTCCGGGTCATGACAACTTCATAAGTCCAATGGAAGCACAACCAGGACCCACAATAGTTGTGAATACAAGGTCCAACCTTACAAGAAACTTTTAAAAGAAAATACTCAAATAAACAAAAGTCTCATTGTGCTCGCTATTGCGTCGGCAACTGAGAGTCCTCCAAACTAAATTCTGTAATGAAGGAGAGTTATTTGAAGTAAGTTGACTAAACTCAATAGGGGTAAAGTTTTACATTCAAAGTTAAAATTTTAATAAAATAGAGAGTATACCATATATAAAATAACTGTTATAAAACAAGCAGTATGACAAATGATAAAATGTTCTACTATAGTATGATACATATAGAAAATAGGTCATACTATACATAATGAAAAGTCTAATAAAAATATAGTCACTCACGGACTTCAGGGACATCATGCAATAGCATAAATAATAATGGTGATACTCGATGATCGCTAAAGCTACGAAAATAAGGCTTTAATCAAGTTTAGGGTTTTGCACCTAAGGACACGACACAATTTGTTTCCCCATTACTCTAGTTAACACAAACAAGAACATTCTCAAAAGGTTGAATGTACATATAGAAAACAAGATCCCTTCACAGGTCGACCAAACATGGTTCATTCAACAAAGATGATCAACGAAATAATGTGCATGCTCAAATAAAATATGTCTAGTGAAAAAAACATAATAGTAACAAAAAATGACGGCCATAAAATGGACACGTCATTTTATATGAGAACACGTCATTTTCTGTTGGGCTGCGATCTGGGTTTGCTATGGCTACAGACCAAATGCCCTTTTGGGCCGCAATGCAGCTTGTTTGGGCCGCAGTTCAGAGCTAAATGGGAACTTTTATGAGCCAGATTTTGGGCATTCTTCTATCCAATTAAATTAGATAAAATTTTAAATAAAAATTAGAAATTTTAATGTATAAAAATTTGACCAAAAAATTTAACTTTATTTTTAATTAGGTACCCAAATTTAAAGTTCAATTCATGGATTGTTGGATTAGACCTTTTTGGACTATCAGACTTTGGTTAGTGTTAGCCACTTTGAGGTAGAGATTATTTAATGCACAGCATTGCATGATTTTTATAAAATAAATATTTTGAGACATGTTTCATATAAAAATGATGTGTCCATTTTATGGCCGTCAAATTTTTATATTATCTTTAATTTTCACTGTACACATTTTATTTAAGTATGTATTTAAGTATTTCTGGATCAACTCGGTCGTGTGAACCAAGTTTGATCGACCCGATTTGAGGTTTATTTTTTACTTTACGTACATTCGATTGTAGGAGGAAGTGTTTGTTTGTTATTAAATATAATAATGAGACAGTTGTATGTGTCGTATCCCTGGGTGCAAAACCCTCAACCAAATTAGGGTATTTTATGTGACTTTCGTGATCACCGAGCATTTCATTTATTCATGATATGCCTATGACATGATGTGTCTGGAGTCTATGAGTGACTCCATTTTTACTGAGATTTTTATCTAGTACAACAAGGGCATATTTTAATTACATATCACATATTAGGAGATTGTTTTAAACAGGTGTATTTTTATACAAACTTTTCTAAAATAAATTTAAAAAATGTGAGTTTTAAATTCTTGCATGCTTAAACGTTGTTTCAAATAAATAATTGTTAATTTTAAATTTGATCTCGATTAAGTTTAGTCAACTCACCCCAATGAGACAATTTCAGGATTCTATCAGCAAGACTTCCTGTGGCCGAATGAAGATTAAATTCTATGGAATTTATTTATTTTTATTATTTTAATAGTTTTACCTTGAGAAACTTTTTGTGAGGTAAATTTTATTTTTAATAAGTTGTAATTTCTATTTTTACTTTTCTGCACAATTGTTTATTTGGAATTATATTACTTTGCCATATGATATAACTTGTTAGACCTGTTAAGCCCATATTTTTTTGGGCCCTGACTTGTAATCAATATTTTAAGTGTTCCGTTGCTAATTAATAAATTTAAAGTGAAAAAGGGTCGGGCAATTCAGTTTTTCGGGCCAGGTCATTTCCCATTCTATCTCAGGTCTCTCAGGTCATGACAGAATTTTAGTATCAAAGCCAAGTTTTATCTTGAAAAGTGATATCAATAAGATAGAAATGTAGTAATATACAATAATTTACTAATATTGTGGCTAAGGACGTATTGTAACATACTCCGTGATTTTTTTTAGATTTTAAAAAATGCCTTTAAAAAGAGCTCCCAAAAACGTGCTTCTGCAGCGCCTACTATGCAAATGGTTGAGTCACAACCTATTGATCCACTTGTAGCTTTGAGAGATGTGCTACAAAATTTATCTCGTGATGGTGAAAATGAGAACCCGAGACGCCCCGCATAAACTTCTTTATGCAGTTGAGGCATTTCAACCAGGTAGTGTTTGTGGGAAGAGCTGACCCTCAGAATGATGAGAATGGGTTGGGGGTGATGCAAAAGAATCTGATCGCTATTGGTGTTCCATTAGAATATTGGGTTGGGTTTGCAATCTTTTACTTTGAAAAAATGGTCGAAGTCTAGTGAAAATCTCTCAAATTGGATTACCCGCTAGATATGATGACGTGGACCCACTTTGAAGCACTGTTCAGGGACAACTATTGCCATGCTAGTCATCGCCAGAATATGATCAACGCTTGTCATGATTTGGAGCAAGAGAATCTTACTATGCTGTAATATTATGCCAAGTTTATGAAGATGTCACAATATATCTGGGAGATAGATCCGATTGACAAAGTGGTAAAGTGCATGAAACATCTGAGGCCTAAGATCCGACATAAACTATCAGTTGTGGAGTTCAGTTCTATTTCAGATGTCGTTGCTATAGCTTAACAAGTTGAAGTTACTTTGGTTGAGCAGTTTGGTGAATATAAAGGTAAATCAAGCAAAGAGCAATAAGTTGGTGGTAAAATGACCAAGAAAGATTAGAAGAAAGGTTAGAACAAGGGTGGACACACTTAGAGTCGAGCTACTAGACAGTCCAGTGATACTCCTTTTTTTGCTGGTGGGCACTTAGGCTTTTATATATGTCATACCTATAATCAACCTGGACATTTAAAGAAAGAACTGCCTGATGAATCATAAAACTCCACTGACTAATTCAATGCCTACTCAGTTAGCTTCCTTAGAACTAGTTTTGGAGATGGCAAAGAATTTTCTAGTTAGAATCATCATAGTTTTTCTGGACTACAGAGCTTTGCGTCACCATAGCCAATTGGTTATAGACCACAATTTTAGCCTTAGTATCAACCTACGAGTACCGACTTTTAGAGGTTTACTAGGTATCAGTAGAGTTATGCATCTAGTTCCACTCTTGCAGGATCTACTAGTATGATGGATGAAGCTGCTCCCAATTTATCAAGGGGTGAATTTAGTGTTAATAAGAAAGGCAAAGAGAAGATGACTGACCAACTTATGCACTTTCCGGATCTGAGTCTATTGATCAATCTGGCCAGGGAGTTATTGATGGTATGCTCCCTTTATTTAATACTATGGTGAATGTGTTATTTGATACTGATGCTACACATTCATATATTTCTGCATCTCTTGTTTGTGTTTTGGGTACGACAGTAGAGAAGCTAGAAAATTCTCAAATTTTGAGTATTCCCTTGAATAAAATATATGAAATGTATCTCGTTGTTCAATCTT
This sequence comes from Begonia loranthoides, assembly GCA_022433065.1. NCBI lineage: Eukaryota > Viridiplantae > Streptophyta > Magnoliopsida > Cucurbitales > Begoniaceae > Begonia > Begonia loranthoides. Next base: position 18,843,289 of record CM039477.1, on the reverse strand, counting down.
CTGCCCTTATTACTGGTGGGCATGAACTAACAGTTGATCTGATTGACATACCTATTGGTCAGTTTGCTGTAATCCTAGGTATGGATTGGTTGAACTTATACAAAGCTAAGACCAATTTTTATTGGAGAAATATTACTCTTTCGTTGGAAGACGAAAAATTCCTGGTGCATCCATGTAATACCCATATGTTTCCTATTGATTCTCTTTTGTAAGCCTGTTTGGGTGGTCGGAGTATATTGGAGCCTTATCGAGAGTATTTTTGCTATTAGTGGTGACCTTGTTACTGTCAAGCAGGATTCTTATTTGTTAGTGGTTTGTGATTACACTGATGTTTTTCCTGAGGATCTGCCTGGGTTGCCACTAGACCACGAGATTGAGTTTTGTATTGATTTGATGCCCATAACTACTCCAATTTTGATTGCTCCTGTAAAATCCGAGAATTTTTAAGAGTAAATTCCACGTGTAAATTTTTTTTCGCCTTAATATTTGGTCTTAACGTTGGAAAATTGACTCGAATTGTCGCTTAACGACCTCGTGTGAAATTTTGGTCGATTAATCAAATCGGTGGAATTGAAAATTAAATTGGATTGATAAACATCGTTGGGTAATGATCAGTATAGATCAGGATTGAAGATGAAATTTTGGAGATAAGTTAAATTAATATATGATACATATATTAATATATATATGTATTGATATATGAAATGAATGAAAGAGATATGAGTATGAAAGATTAAGATTTAAGATGGAAAATAGGAAGGGAAGAAAAGAAATGTTAAATGAAATTAAGTTTGAAACGAAAGTGGGAAGAGTGAAGATTGACGTGACATTTGAAAAGAAGAAAGGAGGAAAATTGAAATAAAATGAAAAGAAAAGCATTAAAAAGAAGATAATAAAATACAAAAAAAAAAAAAAAAAAAAGAAAGGGAAAGGAATTAAAAGAAAGGAAAGTGGACAAGCAGGCTACGGAGGAAAAGTTTTAGAAAGGGGAAGAATAGGGTTTTTATTTGGCCCCTGCCTCCTTCGACAGATTCAATCGCAAGAGAGGGAGAGAGAGAGGCGATTCGCGAGGAGACTGGCGACGACCTCCGACTGAACCGCGACGACTGGCGAGCTTCCGAGCAGGCGACGGCAGCAGCTCCTACGAGCCTGAGTTGCTGAACGCCGATTTACAAAACGCCGGAGCTCCATTTCTTCCGATTGGGTGAGTAATGCCGTGGTTTTGGATTTATTTTGTTTCCATTCTGATTTCTGTTATGGATTCTGAACTGGATGATGAAATATTTGGGTTGTTCTGCATCAATTTCTGCCGATTATACATTCCGTTTCTGCTATTGTAGTTACATATTTTTTTTCAGTTTCTGCTCTCTCTTTCATGTTGGATTTAAATGCAGAGGAAGATGTTAGAGACTAGGCTCTGTTTGTCACGGTTTTACAGAAGTAGAATTTGGATTTAATGTTAAAGAGCCTATGTGATTCTATTTGATGGGATAGGACTTGAGAGTGGGTTGTTGTTTGACGGTTGAAATCTCTGGTTGCTACAGATTTTTTTTTTTTTGAACGATGTAAAGAACACTTAGAACTTCTAGACCTGTTATTTGCTCGAGGGGGAAAGGTTTAATGCATTGTTTGTTCCAGCACTGTTGATTGTTTGGGAAAAGATTTTCTTTCTGCCTTACTAACCTATGAAGAAAAAAATAATTTGTTGGCTGTAATGATTTGGAGATAGGATTTGGAGATATGAACCTGGGAAAGTGACTTGTGTCTTCTTGTTTGGTTACAACTTTCACGATATAGGTTGAGGACTTGATGGAATGGATTAAGGATTTATGCTCATTCACTTGTTGAGATTAAAAGGAGGAATAATGGGAGATGATTTGGTAGTGCGACGGTAGATGAGTTAGAGTCGTGTTTTGGATTTTCAGGGATAGATGTTGAGCTTAGTCTCAGGATAGGATCTCCTCACTTTTTCTTGAGACATACTTATGAGATTTTTCCCCTGTTTAACATGTTGTAGGCTCGGACAAGTTTGAGGATTTCGAGCCGACACCTGAGATAACAGTTTCTTCGTGTACGAGGAAGGACCGCCATCGAGGTAGAGGCTTTATACTTAGTTGCTTGCATCGCATTGTATAGTTTTAAAAATAAAACCGTATTTTGTGGAATACCACACATGCAAAACCTGACGGGGACTGTTTGATAGCATGTTAGCTTTTTATATTATACATGTACAATAGTTTTACACGTTTACTTTTGTGCATTAGATTTCATGTTTTTATATGATGATAATAATCTGTTTGGGATGAATCCTCCTGACACTTTGAACGGTCGCGAACGTCAAAGTATCAAGGGGACACCCTCGATGCATCTCCTGCTGCGTGGAGATGGTTTGATTGCGCGCTGTGTGAAATAGGAGACTTTGGGAAGGTGTTGACTGCTTCCGTGGGTTGTAAATCCCTAAACTTGATCAGGGTGTGTTTATTACGGGCGTGTCGTATCGGAATTTGCACGACAACCTGGGTGACGGGCCCGGTCTACGGACTGCCGTCATTTTTCTTCCTCCGGGCTCATGAGGTGTTGCTTGCATGATATGGCCACCTTTCTGTGTAGTTTGTTCGGAGGAGTCCTTGAGTGACCTTTTTTCACGGATTACGATTTCGGTAAAACATGACGAGAGTATTTTAAACTTATAATTGTCTATGTATACAACCATGTTTTCTAAATATCTCATCGGAGGCCGTGGGGTTGATTTCCTTGAGACGAAAATGATTTAAATGTTTTATTAAAATGTGCATGATTCCTCGAAACTCATAGTTTTCAAGAAAAGGTAAAACAAGTTTTACACATGCATAGTATTTAGTATAAATTCCATATTGAGCTAGTCACTCACCCCACGACTCCCACCACTCCAGGTAAAGAGAAGATAAATTAAGCCTGAGCAGGAATCAGACTGGAGATCTTGTTTTATTCGTTCTTTTTTGTTGACTAGTTAATTTCTTAATTTATCGGTAAGCGTAAGAATAGGTAACCACAACTTTTAAGTTGGATGACTGTAAAAATATCTAACTTGGTTGTTGGATTTTTTGGATTAGACGCACAGTATTATTTGGACTTAAAGTTTATTATTTTCGCATTATTATTATTTTTAATCTCGCAATCACTAAATGGATCGTGGCCCATCACATGTGGGTCACGGCTGGGTATTTAAACAAGTCTTCCGCAACAATTTAACTAGCCTTGGGCTGGGTGATCGGGTCTTCTACGATGACTGGGTCGTTTGGCCTGACATTTCTGTTCGGCCCCCTTCTGGGTCGTGACAGCTCCGTACCGGATGACTCATGCAGAATTGAATGAATTGAGAACCCAGTTGAATGGTTCATTGTAAAAAAGGTTTATTGAAAATAGTATTTTGTTGTGCTTTGCCTATGCATTGATTATTGAAAATTGAATCATGCTTAGGATTGATGATTTGTTTGATCAGCTTGGAGGATCTATGTACTTCTTGAAGATCAATTTGAGATTAAGTATCATCAACTGAAGATACATGGAGAAGATATTTTGAAGACTGTTATGGACACTTTGAATTTATGATGCTTTTTTTTGGATTAACTAATGCACCAGTTGCTTTTATGGACCTCATAAATCGAGTCTTTCAGCCATATCTTGACCAGTTTATGGTAGTCTTCATCAATAATATCTTGATATATTCTAAGAATCTAGATGAGCATATATGGAGCAACTGAGAATTGTTTAGTAGACATTGAGGGTGCATTAGTTGTATGCAAAACGAGAAAAGTGCTATTTTTTGATGATTGAAGTGAAATTTCTTGGCCATATTATTTCTTAGAATGACATTTCCGTTGATCCATCCAAAATTGAGGTTGTGTTGGATTGGAAGCCATCCAAAAATGTTACTGGGGTGTGTAACTTCTTGGGTCTGGCTAGTTATTATCGTCAGTTTGTGCAAAATTTTTCTTTTGTTGCTATGCGACTAACGCAATTAACCAGAAATGACATTAAATTTATTTGGAATGAAAAGTGTCAGACAACTTTTGATAAACTCAAGTAGAAATTGAATACTGTGCCAGTTTTAGCGGTACTTGATGGGGGTTTGCCTTATGCAGTGTATATAGATGCATCAGGAGTTGGCTTGGGTTGCATTCTTATGCAATAGGATAAAGTTATAGCTCATGCATCCTGACTGTTAAAGACACATGATCGGAATTACCCTACTCACAATCTAGAATTTGTGGATATTATTTTTGCCTTAAAGATTTTTGCAGAGCTACTTGTATGGTGCTAAGTTTGAGATATTTTTGGATCACAAGAGTTTAAAGTATCTCTTTTCACATCGTGATTTAAATCTCTAACAATGTCGTTCGGTAGAGTATATGGAAGACTATGACTTCACTTTAGAGTATCATCCAGGAAAGATTAATGCTGTAGTTGATGCCTTGAGTTGTTATCCTCAAAGATTTCTGTCTTGTCTTGTATTGGATGATTGGAAGAGATGTCTGATTATTGAGGATTATGAGTTACAATATCAGGAGGATGGCCAAACTAGTTTGAGTTTTTAATTTAATAGTGATCCTTATACTTTTGCAACGTGTGAAAAACTTGCAAAATTTTGATGAGGAGTTAAAAGAAAGATGCGAGAAGATTCAAGAAGATCCGAGTTGGTGATCAATTTGATGGTTGGGAGACCAATTCTGATGCATTCCTATTCTTCAAGAATCGAGTTCCCTCGAGCATTGTTTCTGATAGAGATCCGAGGTTCATGTTGTAATTTTGGAGATCCCTTTAGAAAGCTTTGGGCACGAAGCTTAATTTGAGTACAACACATCATTCTCGGACCGATGGTTAGTCTGAGCGTACGATCCAGATTCTCAATGATATATTGAGATCTTATATTCTAGATTTTAGAGATAGTTGGGTCAATCACTTGCCTTTAGTAGAGTTTGTTTATAATAAAATTTATCAGACTAATATCGGTGTTTCGCCATATGAAGCTTTATATAGGAGACAATGCAAATAGCCTTCATGTTGGGCCGAGACTGAGGACTGTGTCACACTTGGCCTTGATTTGATTCAAGAAAAATTAAGAAAGTTCAAGTAATTAAGGAGTGATTGAGTACAGTTCAAAGTCAATAAAAGAGTTTATGAGACCACTGGCAGAGGGAAAGTGGAGTTTGAAGTTGATGATTTTGTGTTCTTAAAGGTGCGACCTTGTCTAGGTATTAGTCGTTTTGGTGTGAAAGGAAAGTTAACTCTAAGATATATAGGTCATTTTTAGATTAATGAGCAGATTGGTTCAGCGACTTATCAATTGAAACTACCGCCACAACTGAATTATGTTTATAATGTCTTTCAAGTTTCTAGGCTAAGGAAGTATATTTCGAACCCTTCACATGTTATTTCTTGGACTAAAGTACCTATTCAGGAGGATGTATCTTATGAGAAAAAACCTGATAGAATTTTGGGTCGTGAGATCAGAGTTCTGCGTCATCGTGAAATACCTTTCGTCGGGTTTAGTGGAGGAACCATAGTAAAAGATAAGCCATCTGGGAAATTGGATATAGATGATGGCTAAGTATCCTCATTTGTTCAATGGTAGTCTTAAGATTGTTCTAAATTTTGGGGATGAAATTTCCTAAGTGGTGGAGAAAGTAAAATCTATTAAAAATTTTTTATTGTTTATTTTATCTTTATTTTCTTTTAGGAAAGAAATTAATGGGAAGAATCTCCCTCCCCGATCGAAGGAAACGTTACAAACCGGGGAAGGAAATTCCTCCCCTATTTCTTCTCCATCGCTCTCCTTTCCCTACTAAGGCCAATTACCGTTTCCCCTCTCCTTCTCGATTTTCTTCTCCATCGCTCTCCTTTCCCTACTAATTGATAATCTGGTTTTGATTCTAAATATTTGTTGTGGGCTGTTGTTGATTGGAGAATTGGATGGAACCAATGATTTAGTTGCTCTGTTAATGTCAGCTTTGGAATGCTGAAACGCTACTCAGAAAAGGCTAAGTCGTGAAGTTCGCCCTATTGTGTTCTGACTTGTTTGGGCAACTGGCTGAGGGAAATTCTCAGAACGTCCAATTCTCCCAACCTTCGAGTTCCAAAACGCAACGGTTCAACCAAACTTATAGAATGGAAAACCTACGACAAAATGTTTATCAAAAACTTTGATTTTCATTCAAAATGTTTCACCTCAATATAGTGGAGCCCTACTTACTGTAAATTTACCCTTGTCGATTCTCGATCACCCAACAAATATCCTTCCTCAATGAAGTCTCTCTCTACAAGGTTCACCAAGACAACCAAAAGTGATGGAACTATCTCGGAGTTACCCTTATATGGTGGAGAGATACAAGGTTCACCAAGACAACCAAAAGTGATGGAACTATCTCGGAGTTACCCTTATATGGTGGAGAGAGAGAGAGAGAGAGAGAGAGAGAGAGAGAGAGAGAGAGAGAGAGAGAGAGAGAGGTTATGAAAAATCCATAATTGCACCATTAAGGAAAAAATGTATTCAATTTAAAAAAAAAATCTTGTAGCCGTTACAATCTCCCCAATTTAGAAAATTTTGTCTTTGAAATTTAGAACAACAAATGATGATATTTTGTCACTGTATCAACTTCAATCTCTTAAGTAGCTTCTCTTTCACATGGTTCTTCCACTGAACTCAAACCAAAGATGTTTCACGAAGACGTAGAACTTTGATATCGTAGCCCAATATCTTCTCGGGCTCCTCCTCATTAGAAATAACCTCCGTCATAGACACATTGATCCATGAGAAAACATTTGACAAATCAGAAATATACTTTTTTAGCATAAACACGTGGAAGGCGTTATGAACATAACTTAACTATAGTGGTAAATCTAACTGATAAGCCACTAGATCAACTTGCTCGATAATTTGAAAAGCTCCAACAAATCTAGGAGCTAACTTACCTTTTATACCAAAACGAATTATACCACAATATGGTCAAACTTTCAAAAATACAAAATTACCGGGTTAATTTCCACCTTTCACTTTAAAATGTTTGCACAACGTTTCTATCAACTTTGAACTATTCTCAATCTATCCTTAATCATTTGAATCTTCCTCATTGATTACTATGTATGGCCTTGTATGACGAAACATTAATACAAAACAAACACTATCATTATTAACAAGTTCGACTAATTGTAGATGGTTTATCCAACAATCACAAAAGTAAAAAATATAAGATCTTAGCATGTCCTTAATAACTTGAACCATACATTTAGGTTAAACACTTGGATGAAAACGTTGTATCACAATAAGATTTAACTTAGAGTCCAATTTGCCCATTATAGCTATCCAAAAATTGAGATGTAACTTTAAATACTTAACACTTACCATAATGATTAAAACACGAGTAACTGATGATATTCTTAATGCCAAGTTTGCTTAATTGAAACAAAAACTAATCCATTCTCAAGAAGATAACATATGCAAGTTGATCAATCAAATCAACACTTATTTAAGCAATACCACAACGTTGTACAGTCTCACAAACCCATCATAAAATCTATAGTAGTCATCATATTCCATTTTAACTCTGGGTTAAATAAGAGAGACAAATTCAACAAGTCTCAAATGTGTAGCTCACATCTGCTCATTATATTAAAATCTACTTACTAGTTACATCACACAACTATAAGATTTTTCCACCAATATGACACAATATAAAATCACTTACAAACAAAAATTTTTCCAATCTTGTAAAAAGAAAATAATTTTGTTAATGTTGACTCAAAACATCTGCCATTATGCTGCCCTGCGAGATTAATATCCCAATAAAAATTAGAATTAAATCTATCTCTCCCCCACATTCTTAAATCATGCTACCAGCACACTATTTAAACTTTCAAGTTGTTAGATACTTCAAATTTTATTTTATTTTTTATTTTTTTTACAATAACTTTGTAATAACCTCAACACTAAGGATCACTCCAACAGTAAACCATACCATAGGTAACTAAAACCGTCAAAGCACATACACCATAACTCCATTTGACTTTATTAACACACATTTAAGTTTAACACACCACATATCTATATAAATGACACATGACATACTGCTATTAAACATATTCCAAAAACATATGATAGTCAATTTAGCTTACATCTTCTTAAAAGCTATCTGACACCATCCTCCCTATATAAATATACATTTTCACAACTCCATGGTGTCAATAACAAACACTAGAAGAAAAATTTCTTTGAGAAGCAATAAATTAATTAAGTTACTCTAACTACCATAACCTTCTTCAACGGCACTTACTCCAAACAACCTCAAACGTAGTTGGAATCTAAAAAGATACCATCATTGAGATTAAACATATCCAACTTTACCTTTTGTCATCCATAAACTACATTTCTGTCTTTAAACACACGACTGATAACTTCACAAAGTCAAACAGAATTCTTACGTGTCCAAATTCCCACTATGAGTTTTAAAATTAACAGAATTACTATTAATAAAGACGACATTGAACTGATCTAAATAAGATCTATTAACTTGACTATTAAATCCATAAAAACAATTGGGGCATTAGTCAACTCAAACGGGAGAACCATAAAAACAAATGCCCACAACGTGTCTAAAATGTTATTGTAGAAAAATTCACTCTCAAGTCTTTAACTAACGATAGTCAAACCCATAATTTAATCCAAAACAAATATCTTGATCTACTTAACTAACCAAAAAGCGATCCATCCTTGGTTCAAGATTCTAATAATTAATTGAAATAGATCTAACATCTAGCCATCAAAATTCATTTAAAGCAACTACCATGCCTCTTACTGAATTATAATGATACATCACAAGGCAATACATTACTATGAACAGGATCATAATGCAATATATCATTCAAATTTTTTTTGATGAAGCTCTCTCCACTTGTCTGGAATTAATATGCGCAGAGTAATAGGAATTTGAGCAGTGCCGAGAATCAAATTAATGTAACATAAAGTAAATCTGGCGGTTAGGTGGTAACTCTAATAGATCATTAAGAATACATGTAGCATACACGATCACAATTGAAAAATCTGGATACTGTTTGACTGTCACATAGTCGCCACTAACAAAAGAAAGCATACTCTCATAATGCTCTAATCTCCTACACCCACTGAAACAAGACCACAATATATTGCCAATATAAGACTAACATCACATGCTTCACTTAACAATCATCACTTAATTTTATGCTCACCTAACACGTTCGTACAGTTCTTACCAATCAGTTTAATCTATTCAAGACATTCAATCTACAGGCAATTCATCTATATTAACCATAACATCTGCTAGGTGTCAAACATGAAACATCTCAATCTAGTCATTTAGTGATCACCCAATTATGAGGAAACACTAAAATTTTCTACCACTATTCTCGAAAGGACACAACAATGTGAAATCAACATTTTGCCACATCCTAACGCCCCACATCACTCACCCAATAAATTTTAAAAGAAGTTACTATACTATCAATAGCACAATGTCTATTCTAATCATAGACACTGAAACTCTAATTACATAAATATACTTCAAAAGACTTCCCTTAAGCTCATTATTTGTATCCTCCTTAACTATGTCACTCCATGCCAATTATTTAACATACTCACCCAAATACTTAACAAAAAATCGTTTCAACATATTAAATAATAACCTAACTTTCAGAAATAGAGCTCAGCTTGCAAGTCTAAAGATAATCTTAATTTTAAAGTGCTTTTTACACTTACAATTTCATTAGTCGCAATCTAGGATTTTAATATAATATGTCAACTCCACAACTATGCATTATATTCCAAAAATGGAGAGTCTACTTTAAACCAAATCATGATCTATCTACATATCATTTATGCATTGAACTTTGTCTCAAGTTCTATCAACCTTACACTCTCAACCACTAGTTAACTCTAAAAAATTTTCCATCATTACCTTAAAATAAATTATAGCAAAGTCAATCCTGTGCTCCATAGGAATAACAATGACTTTTAAGTTCTTTACCATATTTTTCTGAGCGGTTCGAAACAAGTTTCGATAGAGGAAACCTCCACTGTAGTCATCCCTTAGTAAAAAAAAAAAAACCACTTGAACGACTCCATTCTTCGGGCCAAATATTCCCAAGAACCTGCGTAGAAATCCACACTAACGCCAAAACACAAAAAATAAGACGTACAACAACTTTTGAACCAAGGAAACAATTATAATTTATCACCAAATCAAAGTCTACAAATGAAAGGTCCAAATTTGAACTAACGAGTTGCAAATAAGATGAGAAAAGAGTTGGATTTTTGAAGGGAATGAGACTTTGAATTGTCTTCTAAGATAAATTTCTTATGTTCAAACTTCATAGGCCCACACACAATCTAGAAGAGTTTTGGACTCATATTTCTAGAAAGATTTTTCCAACTATTTACAAAGTGTACACCCTATCGCTTCTAACTAAATTTCGGACTGTATAGACGATAAATTATTGTCATTCTCTAACAGATGACCTCAAGATGCCATCTTAGTAGCACTCTGACTCGATAAAAAAATTGACTAGATGTTTGAACAATCCCATGCACAACAATCGAATGTTTAAAATATCACACTATGAAATTCTTAAGTTTTAGCTCCGAACAACAATGGAATCTAACTCTGTTACTAAAGTTTTTGTCAAGCTCCGAATGAGACCTGAGACAGAATGAGGAATTACACAGCTGAGAACGAATTGAGTTGCCCAACCCATAACTTTAAATCTCCAATGTAGCAGCAGATGACTTTAATAAAAACAAAGTCATGACCCAAAACAACCTAGCTAAAACATAGGTCCATAAGTCCAATAGAAGCAAAACCAAGACCCAAAATAATTGTGTGAATACAAGGTCCAACTGTACAAAAAACTCTCAAAAGAAAATACTGAAATAAACAAAAGTCGCATCGAGCTCACTTCTACATCAGCAACTGAGGATTCTCCAAATTAAATCTTGTAATGAAGGGAAGTCATTTGGGGTGAGTTGACTAAACTCAATAAAGGTAGAGTTTTACGTTCAATGTTAAAATTTTATTGAAATGGGTAGCATGCCATATATAAAACAATTGTGATAAAACCAGTTTATAAAACAAGGAGTAGAGCAAACGATAAAACGTTACAACATGTTTTGGTCATACAGAAAATAGGTCATGCTGTACATTATGAAAAACCCCAATGAAAATGGAGTCACTGACGGATTTCAGATATACCATGTCATAGACATAAATAATAACAGCAATATTCGATGATTGCTAAAGTCATAAAAATAAGACCCTAATAAGGTTTAGGGTTTTGCGCATAGGGATACGACAAAGTGAGTTGTCCCATTACTCTAGTTAACACAAACAAACATATCCTCTAATGGACATATGTACGTATAGAAAACAAGACCCCTTCATTGGTCGATCAAACTTGGTTTACTCAACCAAGATGATCAATGAAATAATATGCATGATCAATGAAATAATGTGCATACTCAAATAGAATATGTTTAGTGAAAAATACATAATAGTACCAAAAACCAACAACCATAAAGTGTACATGTCATTTTATATGAGAACACATCTCAAAATAAAGTTTTATAAAATCATGTGATACATGACATAAAAATAAACTTCTACCTCAAGTAAATCTATCACAACTATGCCCAATTCAAAATTGGGAAGTCTAAAAACATGTCGAGTCCAAATCTAACTCTCGGTACCTAACCATAATGGTACTACACACAATAAGTATCAAAAGTCTCACTTTAAGTTCCAAAACTTACAATTTTAAACTATTAAACCAACCATCTATTGTGTTATATACTTGGGTTTTTATCTTCTGAAAATGTCAAATTCTCCCAACCTTCGAGTTCCAAAAGACAGTGGTTCAATCCAACTTACATAATGGAAAACTTACAACAAAATGTTTGTCAAAAACTTGATTTTCATCCAAAATTTTTCACCACAATATAGTGGAACCCTGTTTATCGTACATTTACCCTTGTTGAACCTCGATCACCATGTGTATATCCTCCTCAATGAAGTCTCTCTCTACAAGGTTCACCAAGGCAACAAAAAATGGTGGAACAATCTAGGAGTTAACCTTAAATGGTGAGAGAGAGAGAGAGTAGTTATGGAAAACCTATAATTGCACCATTAAGGGAAAATTTTATTAAATTAAAAAAATATCTTCTTCCCTAAAATCTTGTAGCCACATTTCATATATATTTTATTAAATTAAAAAAGTCAATTATCTATCAATGTTTAGATTTAAGCAGTATTTTACAAAAGAATGGACGATCTCAATGTTGTTTTGAGTGAATAAAACGTTTTGTCGTTTTGGAGTTTTGCATGTATCATGATCTTCATCCTATGAGACAATCTTTGAAAGTTGCAATTATTCATTGGCTAATTTATTAAATTCAATTAATAAAAATCTTTTGAAATAAAGTTTCTTATGAAATGTTAGCTTTTTCAGTTCTAAATTGGATTATCATACGAGTTTAAAAGACAATTGTAAAACAAATAAAAAAGAAGAATTATTCAAGAGAAACTTTCTGGTTGCAATGTTACAAGAATAGTTGAAATCCGATCTCTCCTATTAGAACACAATCTAATCCTATTAGAACACAATCTAAGTCTCACTGATCATGAAGTTCCTCAATCTCATCAAAGCCAAAGTTATTTGTAGAAACATCTGCATAGTTTTCTTCATTCATTCGAACCAGAACTGGGTAACGAGTCTTTGGGTTCTGGCCAATCATAAAATCCAAAAAATTTACGTTAAAACATCAAATGGGACTTGTTTCTTTTAATGATTTATGGAGAGAGAGAGAGAGAGATTCTTCATGCATACCTGATCCACAGCTACAACAGATCCAATGCGATTGAACCAGTTCGACACCTTCCTCAGAATTTTAACTTGGAATTACATGAAATTAAAATTATTGAACTCTTTTTTCCCCTTTTGTTATCACTATTTCCTATGTAATATAAGTTTACAATGAATGTAGAAAATTACCGATTTTGTTTATTATTTTATAATTATATATATTTAGTCATGAGATACATGAACAGGTAATTGAGTGATTAACTGATTAATTTGGTTTGAAAATAATCATTTCGAGTTTATATTATAATTGCGACGAAGAATGTAAAAACAAAAAATTAGAGAAATGATGATAAATAAAAGATAATACGTTTGTTTCTCTCTTTGGTGCAATGGGTGTAGGCTGTGGAGATTCATCATCAACTGCTACTAGTGGTGGCGCCGCCTCTTCAGCTGCTCTTACTGCAACCCTAGAGCTGCTACTTTTGCTAAAAGCTATGTTTTTCTTCTCCAGTGTATTAACACTAGTTTTTACAACAAACCCTGGAGAAGCCATTGAAGCCATGCTTACTACTGCTCTGTCTATGAAAAGATAAGATAGAAGTAGTAAAAAGATGAAAAAGAAAAACAAGATATTTGAGATTCGCGGACATAGAGCTACACCAGCAGCTGTCCGCACATCTACTGAACCCTACCCATATGCGGACTCATGTGCTTCAAGTGCAATACCGCGAGGAAAATGTGTCACTTTTTGCCTTCATCTCCAAGCGACCTAAACCTTACTATAAATCGACAAGAATAAGCTAGAAATAAGCCAAAATTTTGAGTTTCCAGGTTTGAAATCTAAATCTAACCCAAACGGAAACTAAAAGGGAAATCGTGGTTAGGGTTAATGTACTCTCAAAGAGCCTTCACAAATATGGAAACTAAAGGAGTCACTGACGTGGTTCCAACGTCGAAGGCTCACTTTGTGAATGTGAAGCTTGATCATACCCCTCTCTCTCTCTCTCTCTCTCTCTCTCTCTCTCTCTCTCTCTCTCTCTAGTAGGTCTCGGCCCAAAGAAGAATAAGAAAGGGGTTTCACCCTACCTATAAATAAAACTCCTTTCTTAAAATCATATAATATATAATATATTATTGGGTATCTAACAAAAAAAATCTTGAGCTTTAGGGTTTGCAACAAGTCAAACCTTGAACTAAATTTACTAACAAGTAAAACCCTGAACTATGAAAAATGAACAATGCAAACCTCGCAATCATGTTTTCCATTAAAAGAAGTCTCCCCAATGTCCCTTAGTGTTGAAGGATGTCCAAGACTAATCCTTGGAGATTTTTTTATTTTTTGATTGCAGAAAAATAAGTCTATGGATACTTAATTTCAAATATATGTGTGACCGTGCATGAGGTGTATCCACAAAAATGTCAGTGACTGCGTATGTGTTTATGTCCATAGAAGTGTTGGTGTTTGTGAATGCTTTGTTTAAAAAGGACACATAGCCACACATGAGTGGTGTTTGCAGAGTGATCAGATATCCGCAGTAGAAGTGTTGGTGTCTGCAAAATGAGGTTTGTCTATGGAAAGACATGACGTGACGGATTGTGATTGGCAGACAATGTGAGCGGATATCCACAGTAGAAGAGTTGGTTTCTACGAATGAGTTAATGTTCATGGATGTAAGTGGAATCTGCAAAATGAGATACATAGCAGATTATGATAGGCAACCAATATAAGTGGATATCCATGGTAGTAGCGTTGGTGTCCGTAGACTTAAGGTTGAATCTGTGAAATGAGGTACATGGCAAATTGTGATTGGTGGACAATGTAAGTTGATATCCATAGTAGATAGGAGGAATATTGTGCATGACACATGAGCAATCACATTAATCCTCGTTAATTAACTTGAGCTACCCATGTGTCCATCATTCTCTCTGCAGACGCCTCCTTCTTCATTTGTTTCTACTTTCTCATTAAATCGTGTGTGTCGTGCCCAAGATTCCTTCTATGCATAGATGCATTCCTTTTCGATTCACTATTCATGGATATCCGCTTCCTCCCTAATTAACGTGAGCTGTCCAGGTGTCCATCCTTCTCTCTGAAAACGCCCCTTTCTTCAGTCATTTCTACTATCTCATTAAATCACATGTGCACTTGATTCTTCCTATCCGCAAACATGTTCCTTTATGTTTCACTTTTCATGAATATCTGCTTCCTCCCTAATTAATATGAGCTGCCTACATGTCCATCCTTCTTTCTACAGATGCCCCCTTCTCCATTTGTTTATGTTTCCTCATTAAACCTCATATGTCGTGTACGTGATTCCTCTTGTACACTACGGATATCCACTTATATTGTTTGCCAATCACAATTCGCCATGTACCTCATTTCGCAGATTCATCATCACATTCGTAGACACCAACGCTTCCACCCTGAATATCGACTTACATTGTTTACCAATCACAATTTTTCACGTACCTCATTTCATGAATTCCACCCCACTTACGTAGACTCCAATGCTTCTGTGAAAACCAATGCTTTCACAGCAAATATCCGCTTAAATTGTCTGTCAATCACAATACCATGTACCTCATTTAGTAGATTCCACCTCACATCCGCGGACATCGATTCTTCCGCTCGCTATGGATATTTTTTCACATTGTCCACCAATCCCAAATCCACCACGTCATGTTTTTTCGAGGACAAACATCATTTTTCGGACACCAATGCTTCCGCTGTGGATATCAAGTTACTCGCCAAACACCACTCATGTACGAACACACATCCTTTTTAACCAAGTATCCATAGACACTAACAATTTCACAGACATAAACACATCAGAAACAAGTGTCCCGTTTGTCGTGAAAACTCTGATCTTTCCCTACTTTTGAGTTTGTCAAAGACTTTGTACCTCTGAACAATATGTTTGTCATTAAAGGGTACATATTTATCATTAGTCACCATAGATTTGCATCGATGTTCTCCATTCTCGCTCTCAAGTCGTTTTGATTTGAACTGTCGTGAGAGTGTCATCTGCAAAGTTAAATTTTTTGCCAGAGATAAAATTTTTTGAAAATTCTTGGGATTTTTGGAAGATTTTTGAGAGATTAAGTTTGATGATTTATGGCAGATCTGGAATTGTAGCAATATCCCAATCTTGGAGATTATTTTTGGTTTAAATTCAAATCAGATTTGAATTTTGTGATATCTGCAATTATTCAGGAGATTAGATTTGATTTGATTTTGAGGATGATTTGTTATGATAAAAATATCTGAATTTTGGGGATATCTTTTGGAATATTGTGATATCTGTGAATTTAAACTTCCCTTTTTTGGGGTTGAATATTTTATTGAAGCTAGTGATTTTGGGTCAGATATTTTGTTGAAAAATATGCTTTGTGGTGATGAGATTATTGATGTAGATCTTCCACTTTTGGATCAAGATTCGATATTTTGTTATGGAAAGATAACGATAGTGGAATTAGAAAGTATTTCAAATGATAGATATGACAGGTCAATAGGCGAGATACACTCGCACATATTTAGATTATACTTTGTGAGAATTGAATATGTCATCATTGTGGTTTAAGTATTCTTAAACCTGGTTAGCATCAATTGCTAAATTTACTCTTGTAGACTTTTATATTGGTGATTTGTATATTTCTTAGAGACGGGCATATGAGCCCTCGTTATAGATGTTCTTAAAGGGTGTGGAAGAGAAAATTTTGAAAATTTAAAAGTTGGTTCCTTGCAGTAGAATTCATTTTGTGATGGAGATTGTTGGAATTTGGGGTTTTGAATTTATTTCGCTGGGCCGAGCTAACGAGCACACACTATGGATCTCTTTCATAGAATTTATATCAAGGTGGAGATTGTTAGATTACGGTGTGACTCAAATTCTATTGGGTCGAGTCGGTGGATACCCATTGTAAATCTCATTTAGAGTTTTGTTTTCTCTATAAACTGATGTAAGCTAAAGTCGCAAGCCTCGCGATCGTATTTTGATCTTCATAGTAAATTTATTTATCTGAATATAGTTTTTTTTAAAGGATTTTTCCACATAAATCAAGTGTTCCACATCGTTTTTTCTTTTTTTGATTATTGTTCGATTTCTAACAATTGATATCAGAGCAGGTTAAGAGTTTTTAGTACTAGGATTGAACGAATTTTTGGGTTTGCAATTTTTGTTGAAAAATGGTAATTTGAAAAGGAAAAAAAAACAAAACAAAATTAAAAAAAAAAAAAAAAATCCTTTTGAGCGACTCTTCCTTTCTTCTCAAAAAAAGAAGAAGAAGAAATAGAGCCTCTCCTGCACCGCTGTGTTCTTCAACAAATAGAGGAAGAAGATTCATTCCTTTGCTAGCGTGGTGCCACTGCTGAGGAGAGGAGAAACCAAATGTCGCTATAGTTCAGCCACTGCTGAACTCACTCGTCGCTGTTCTCCTGCGATCCCACGACGCATCTCTGTCAAACGATCAACCGTCTCTTCCAAACCCTTGTTCCTGATCGCTTGCGTGTCCTTCAACCAACCAATGAACCCTGCAGATCGCCCTCCATGGTTCTTTGACAAAAATCAGCCAACTATTTGGAGAAATTTTGGGATAAAAGTTTTGAATTTACATTGCACTGGATTATTTTTTCAAATAAAATTTATGACATTTGGTTGAATTATTGGTTTTGAAAATTTTGGTTGGGATATTGATATTTTTGGGCTTCAAATATTTGGGTGGAATATTTTATTGAAGCTGTTATTTTCGGTGCTTGAATTTTGGTTCAGATATTGTGTAGAAATTTTCTAGAATTATTTGGGGATCAAATTTTTTAGAGGCGGATATTTTGAGTTCAGATATTTTTGGTGAAATTATGAAATTTTTGGAGGAAATGAGTTTGTTGAAATTTGATATTCCGTTGTTGGATCATAATACAAGATTTCAGTTATGGCAGGTGAAGATGTGAAATGTTCTCGCAGATATAGATTTAGACGACGTGTTGTTAGGGCTCGATAAAATGCCCACGTTTTGGAGTGAAGAGGAGAGACTTCAAAAGGATCAAAAAACCCTATCTTTGATACGTCTGCATTTGTCAAATCAGATTTTATAAGATGTTTTGAACGAGAAGTCTGCCATTGAATTATGTTTCAAATTAGAGCAGTTGTGTATGAGGAAAACTCTGACTAGCCAGTTTCATTTGAAGCAACGACTTTATTCTCATCAGTTGATAGAAGGAGGTTCTATATTGAAGAACACTTGACCACATTCAATGAGTTAGTTTTAGATTTAGAGACTATGAGATGCAAGTACGATGAGTGCCATAAATTGCATAATGAAATAAAGAGAGCTGCTGAGAAGAAAAAACAACCGATGACGTCTGGTGAAGTTGTTGTCGCAGAAGAGGAAGACTACAGTGATGGAGATCTTCTAATTGTGTCGGAGGAAAACTGAAAGCCAAACAAAGATTTAATTCTTGATTCAGCTGGTTCGTTTCATATGTGTTACAATCGGGATTGGTTTTTGACATATGAGATAGTTTCAAGAGATGCTATGTTAATAGGTAATAACACACCTTCCAAGATATCTAGTATTGGTACCATCAGAATTAGAATGTTTGATGAAGTTGTCAGGACACTGGGTAATGTGTGATATGTTCCCGATTTAAAGAAGAATATGATCTCGTTGAGTACTTTGGATTTGAAAGGGTACAAGTACAACGTTGTAGGTGGAGGTATAAAGATCAGTAGGAGTGCTATCGTCATGTTAAAGTGACACAGAAGCTCTGCAAATTTGTATGTGTTACAGGGTTCTATAGTGACAAGTAATAAGGCTGCAAAGTTTGTGAATTCACCTTCAAAAAGATTTTTTGAGGAGACTCAGAAGAAGTCAGGTTCTCAAATGAATTTCAAGTTAAGATCTGAATCTACATTAGAGCTGATATGCAACTTATTACAGATGTTCTGTAACGCCCCGTAGCGTTAGAAGTTTTTTTAAAAAAAACATTACATTCATAGAAAACCAGATCCTTTAGAAAAACGTACAACACAAATATTTAATAAAACTTCTTTTGAAATCAGAGTATAGTAAAACTCAACCTTTATTAAATATATTTTTGTACTTTTTTAAAACCATGCATCAGAAGTTTTTATGAAAACTCTATCAAAGTTAAAGTAGTAAAACCTATCTTTTAAAATAACCAAAAGCATTTATAAATGTTTCCTTTTAAATCTAACATAAATAAATCTCAACAAAGAGTTTACATCATTAAATTCATCTTTTCTTAAATTCTCATCCACGGTCAAATTTGCTTCAACAACGCTCTACCTTGGCTCATGAGAACTCCTCTTCAACTGCTTTATCAACAAATTCTTTCATCATGCTTTTTAATCTCCATCATTACCTACATTATAAAGTTCACCTATGAGCCTCATGCTCAGCAAGAGATGCATAACATAAAATATGTAACATATAACGTGATTGTGAAATGCAACATGTAACATGACTATGAGATGCAACACATAAAACCATGTCTTTTATTTTATTTTCTTTTACTTTATAGTTTGATCGTTATGGGACGCCAGTCTAAGGGAGAGTGACATCATTAGGGCCACCTCATGTGGGACAACCAAATTGAACCCTGCCCATAACGATCCTTTACATTTATTTAGTTGACACCATTTGGTCCACCTCATTCGGGATAGAAAACTCATTTCGTATTTTAAATTGTGTTTTAGTTTTTCTTTTATGAAAACATATACATGTAAATCATTTTCGTTACTTTCTTGAAAAACGTGATGCATGGAATTCACATGATACATGATAAATGTTTAAGCATATTCTTGAACAACATGATATAAGTCAACATATTCATAACCTAATAACCAATCTAACATCCCTCACGAAATCTACAAGCATCAAATAACATATCCTCGATCAACAGCTTGTAGGCATCATAAACACAATAACATAAACGTAACAATGATCATATCCTTGAGACTTCCAAGAAGAGTATCATATATTATCAACAAACCTATCCAAAAAATCCTTGGGTGCATATATCATCATCAACAAAACCATCTAGCAACTATAACAAATCTTCAACATGTACATATATATGAGCTGTAAATAACCTAACATTTATCATCACATCCTTAGTTCATAAAATAAACAAGGCAAAACAACAAAGTAAAACAAAATATCAAATCCTTAACAACAACAAATCCATCAAGCCTATCTTTCAACATTATTAATAAAAATTGTATACAATTATCATATAATTTGTAACAATCATACTATCATCAAAAAACAATCTGAAGGCATTACAATATAACATCAAACATTATTCTCAAACAATATAACCTCAAGGCATCATAGTATATCATCAAAGCACATACCCTAGTGTCTTTGTGATATAGGCCAAAGGCCAAACACAATCAACATCACTTAATTGGATATCCTCACAAAGGTTAGCCTAATCCAAAGTCATCCACATGCTGTTCTTCTAAACAAATCCTTATGCTGACATATCCTTTAAAAAAAAAACACATAATTAGCCATTAACTAATACCCATAAAACCACTTATTGTCATTGTGAATTCCATGACTACAAAAAACAAAGAACTCACCGTGAGACAACTTGGAGGGAACCCACTGAGAGACAACCTAGAGGGAAGTCAACTCGAGGCTTGAGAGAAAGCTCTTACCGTCGCCCGTGGCTTCTAGGGTAGCTGTAGTTTCCATCCAAAAAATCTTATTAAAAGACACATAATCAAAGTGCTACGTTGGAGTAAATCCCATGGAAAACGCATCCATATTCCATTGTTTTCTAAACTATCCAATGATCAACTCGTAGCTCGCATGAAATATGGAAACTAATTTGTTTAAAAACTTGCCTGAGCTACAACATATGTGAAACCAACCACAAGAGACATTCGCGGAAGCCCGTTTGTCTAATGGCCTACCGCCATGTCAGCTAAAAATTCATATTCGCGATCGCTAAAGCGATCGTAGATGGCTGCATTACCACAGAAGCCAATGCTTCCGAGGGAATCCCAATTCAAAGGGTCCACATCTATCATGTGTTCTAATATATCGGTAAAACTAACTCATTAAACCAAACAATGACGTTTCACACCATTTAAAGTCTTATTTGTGGACACTAATCCATCTGCAAAAACGAAAGCTTATGCTAAAACGTCGCTAACAGAGACACTACCAATCCAAACGACGCCGTTCCACTTAAAATCTTCGCTCCACCCAAATCATCCAACGGCTAACGCTTCACTTGTTTTCCCTTTTTTTTTTATCCAAAGGTTGAAAACACTCCAAGAAGGAATCTTTGGCTTCCGCGGGAGCATCTTTCTCCAGATCGAACGTTTCACGTTCCTTATTCAAATCTAATCCAATGGTCCAAAACACTCCCGCAATCCAACACTTCTGTGAGGAATCTTTCTCCTTCCAAAATGATCATAGCCGTCCCTAAATCTCATCTGACGGCTTCTAATGCATCATATTATCTTACCCTTATTTTTTTTCTTAATTTCTAGAATTAAATTATTAAACTTATTACTTAAATCATTTTTCTAAATTCTTCCGCATAAATTATTAATCCAACAATCTAAACTTTACATTAACCATGAATATTCTTCACTAATTATTTTATATTAAATTTTTCTAATTCCTTAATAATTCCTATTTTATTTTATCTTTTATAAAATAAACCTCGTTATTTAAATCTTTGTTATATTGTAATTTCTAACTTCTTCATCCTAGTTTTCCTAATTTCATTATTATTTAGTAGTTTAGTATTTTGATCCCTTTATTTTAACTTTCTTCATTTCCAATACTTATTTAGAAAGTCTACTATTTAAATCCTTCATTAAAATTCTCAAATTATCAATAATTATTCTATTAAATTCTATATCTTCGTATTACTTAATTAAACTATTTGTAAAAATCTCGGATGTTACATGTTCAGGGTCATCCAACCAGCACATTGTCACGAGTTTCAGTTTCACGTTAGAGTAGTGTCGTCAAAGGAAGAACCAAGAGGAAGGGTAAAGCTCCACGTCGATATGGTGAAACTACTTTAGTGGGTTATGCATTGAGTGTGTTCGAGGGTATTGATTCTAGTGGGGAGTCTTTAACATATTCAGGTGAAGTTCACTGCGACATCTCTGATAATTCGGTGGTACCATGGAGGAGATGTGATTTTTTCCCAAGTGTGTCTCTCCAGTTTAAGCAGGACTTAAACTTGATCGATATCAATTTTTGAGTTAGCCCTGTAGGGTCTTTGTAGAAGAGGAGGTTATTTTTCGTTGAAGTTTTGCAGATTCGTTTGCCTTGCATTGGAATTTCTTTAAAGATGGAGATTTTTAGAGTTCAGTATTGAAGATTTGTTTTGGGGTGGTCGAGATGTCTGCATTGGATCTCTTATGTGGAATTATAATTAGGCCAGGTTAAGCCCATATCAAATATTATGGTTTTTTATTTTCCCTATCTATTGATGCTTGAGTTGTAAAATTCATAGTACCTTGATTTCCAATTAGTGAATTTCTCCTCTGCTTGTGATTTTTTTTCCTTAAGGGTTTTCCATGTAAATCTTGATGTCCCTGTTTCCACAGTTTTTCTTTTTCATTTCGCGTTCGATTTTCAACAAGGTCGATAAGATCTTTGAAGTAGATCTTTCACTTTTAGATCAAAATTTTATATTTTGTTATAGTAAGATAACGATAGTGAAATTTTAAAAGATTTTGAATGACATTTGGTAGGACATGTCAAAAGGCAAGATATGGTTGCACAAATTTCGAAAATGTTTTGTGAGATTTGAAAATATCATCATCATGGTTTAAGTGTTCCTTAAACCTGGTCAGCATCAGTTGCTGAATTTACCCTTGAAGATTTTTACAGTTTGGTTATCTATATATTTATTTAGGAGAGATAGTTAAGCTCTCATGATGTACCTCCAAGTGCAAGGATGCAAAATAACTCTAAGTGCTCAATCGGCTAGTCCCAAAATAAAGCCTTCACGTTTAAAGAGATAGAACTTCTAGTGCAGGTATCCAAATACCTTCAAATTTGCAGGGTATCAAGAATAGCTAAAGAACAAGCTTCAGTTCAAAATTTGCAATAAAAAACGCAATGGAACGAGAGTTATACACGAAACAAAATTCTGCCCTGAAAACAGTTTCTATAAAATAGATTAAGAGATCTCCAAAAAACCACACACAAAATCACGAGCATATATTCAAGTGTCGTAAAAAATACATCAATTTCATCACAATCTAGAGGGGAACAAACCCTAAAAATTACAGGACAAAATTCCAAGAAACTCAAATCGAACAAACACGGACTTATAAGCAGGTCTGTAGATTCTCCACAGCCGAGATTTGGGACTTCATGTGGACTTTGATTTCAAAGCCTCTCCAGCTCAGTTTCCTTCATTCTTTTGGTCCTTCCCTCTCAATGAGCAACTTGACAAAGCTGTTGGAAGAAACTCAGTATAAAATCCAACCTCAAAGAATGAAAGAACATGAGGAAGGAAGTTTGTGAATGACAAGCCGTCGGTTGGAGCCTAGGCGAGAATCCAGTTTTGCGTTTATGAGGGAGCTCCGAAACAGGGTTTAACAGTAGCTATTAATTCTTCAAATTCGACATAAGGGTTCCTTAAGGAAGGCTAAATACCTCCAGAAGGGAAGTCTTAATGGAAAATTACATAAACACCCCTTTAACACAAAATTGAGCTTGATGTCTCGTCTAACAAGCTAGCCGAGACCACAAAACACTAACATATGATCAAACCTAAATCCAATTAAAATAAACCAAAGTTCTAGTAGTTTATCCATGCATTCACCTAATAATCATTTCATCATATCAATAGAGCATGTTTTAACTATAGGACACCTTAATAGCCTCGGAAAGTTGGCTAGTCGTGATCTCTCGGTTACTTAGCTCCATCTGCTGGTTCTCTCCAAGGCGCCAAGTAATAACATACTTTGGTGCCTCCTTGTCAACATACTTGGGATCCTCCTCAATGCCATCTAAGGTCGCTCCACTTTCAAACTAACAATTTGTTAGAAAAGTTATGAGTCTCATGGCTCGGGCTCAGGTGATAAGACCTTGAGGTGCATCATCCTTCTGGGGTGATTGAGGATTTGTCCTCAAATCCAAGGGCTGGCCATCTTCCTCCTTTTCTTCCTCAAATTCACTTCCTTTCTTTCTTGTTAGTGATTATGCAACCACCCAAGAATATACTTCTTCAATTGATTTATATGGCTCCAAAACAGATCCAAGTACATCTTGTCCCAAAAGAAACTCAAAAAGTTTGGGGCAACACCTTTTTCACTAGCAATTCCACTATATGTAAGCCATTGATCAAAGTCCTCCAAAGTAAATATATGACCATCAATTTGGTTCACCAAGTAATCAACTACCACATAAAACGATAAGTAACTCTCCATGATAGCATGAAGTTGCAATCCAATTAACCACCAACAATCCCTNTAAGTAACTCTCCATGATAGCATGAAGTTGCAATCCAATTAACCACCAACAATCCCTTTGAGAAAAACACAAATATAGAATCGGCATGTCATCATCAAGCAAGGAGTCATGTTTGTTTATAATCAAAGATTCAACATACTCATTCAACATATAAATCCAAGGTTTCAAAAGCGGTTCATGACAATTCAAAGTGGGAAGATAAATTACTAACAAAGTTGTACCTCCCTAGGATTGGATGGGCAAAAATCTATGCTTGAAACCCGTCAATGAAACATCTTTAAACTTAAAATTCCTTTCCTCAATCATAACATTAAAACCTTATTTCCAAAGCTCAAAGACAACACCAACATCAAAAGAATTTCCAATCCAACCAATTCTAAATAGCCAAGTAATCAAATTATTTGTTAGTACATACCTTGAGCACATAGTTTTGGGTAGTTTGCTTGTTTCTCCCTTATAATATTTTATAATGTAGCGCTTCTGTTGCAACAAAGGTTCCACATAAATCTTCTCAAACATCTGCATGGAAATGATAAAGAGATAATTCCTTTTTATCAATATTCATAGAACTAATGTTGTCCTCGCTCAAACTTTGGGCAAGAAAATTTTGTGCCTTTTGACATTTTTCTTCTCGGGTTTGTAGAGTTACATCCTTTTGAATCATCACATGGAGAGGTTCATATTGAGCAATAAAATCCTCCTTATGCTTCAACTCCCCTACTTTATTTGTTGTCAATGATTCTTCTTCACTCTCTGTATAATCAACTCGGAAGGGTTCTTCTTTCGGGCGATATTCCTCATTCAATGGAGACTCCATCATGAATAATGGACCTTCATGAGTATGTATAAATTCTTCTTTCAACTCTTCTACTTTAGTTGCTACCACGGTGTCTTCTACACAACCCTTATCCCTTGAGTCCTCCAACAACATCATAGTCTTTTGGTTCAAGCATTGTGAAACAATGTGTCCAAACCCTTAGCACTTGGTGTACTTGAGCTTTCTAAACTTGGATCGAGAGCTTTCCTCCACAACTTTCTTCTCCCCCATCCCTTTGTTGGTCATAACTTTTAAAACAAAAGGTTCATCTTTAGCTTCAACTTGTAGCTCGAAAATATTGGAGAATTTATGGCTTGGTAGAGAATGATGAAGTCTTGGAAGATCGTGCTAGTTGCTTTTCAATTTTTATGGCTAGTTGAATTACACGATATCATGTCACAAGGTTGGATCTCCACCTCATCTCCAATCTCTCGGTTTAACCCTTTGATGAATTTGCCAATGCTATACTCCTCCGGTTCGTCAATTCCACTCCTTATTTTAAGAGTTTCAAACTCGGTTACATATTCCTCTATCGAGAGCAACCCTTGCTTGAGACTTTGCATTCGAAGAAACAAATCTTGTTTGTAGTGGTGTTGCACAAACCTCTTTCTCATAAGTCTCTTCATCAATCTCCAACTATGGATTTCCTCTTCACCAATATGCCTCTGATTTTTCAAGTCTTCCCACCACACACTAGCACTCCCGGATAACTTTAAAGAAACTCGTTGAATTTTCTTCTTTTCCGAATAATTTGAACATTCAAAATTTTTCTCTACTATTTCCAACCAATCAAGAGAGTCATAACCATTTCTAGAACATACAAAAATAAGAATGGACAGCTTTAAAGGTTTTAACTCAACACAAAAATTATTGTTGTACCTTGGACAAGATGGTTCATAATAATCAGTTTCCATATCATCTTTATCTTGTCTACTCTCTTCTCGGCCTCTAGTTTCAACTGAGGAACTAATTCTTTTTCTTGGTCTTAGGCTTCTTGGTCCCCTCACATGTCCACTAGAGGGCTCCTCTCAACTTTACTGTAGTTTAAGCAAAATTTCCTTAATCTCATCAAGTTGGTGTTGCAAACTAGAATTGGCATTTTCTTGCTCTTTCTCGGTGGACAGATTTGTGACCAGAATTGTATCCTTGTTATGAGCATTGTGAGCACCACTTCTTGTGTTCATTTTTCCAACAAAAGTAAACTTAAAGAGCTGCACAAATAAGCTACTTAGGCTCTGATACCACTTGGTGCACCTCCAAGTGTAAGGATGCAAAATAACTCTAAGTGCTCAATCGGGTAGTCCCAAAACAGAGCCTTCATGTTTAAACAGATAGAATTTCTAGTCCAGGTATCCAAATACCTTCAAATTTGCAGAGTACCAAGAATAGCTAAAGAACAAGCTCCAGTTCAAAATTCTCAATAAAAAAAGCTATGGAACGAGAGTTATATATGAAACAAATTTCTGCCTCAAAAATAGTTTCTACAAAACAGATTAAGTGATCTCTAAATAACCAGGCACAAAATCACGAGCATATATCCAAATGTCGTCAAAAATACATCAATTTCATCACAATCTAGAGGGGAACAAACCCTCAAAATTATAGGATAATATTCCAAGAAAATCAAATCAAACAAACACAGACTTACAAGCTGGTCCGCAGATTCTCCACAACCAAGAATTACGACTTCAAATGGACTTTCATTTCAAAGCCTCTCCAGCTTGTTTTCCTTCACTCTTCTGGTCCTTCTCTCTCAATGAGCAACTTGACAAAGCTGCTGGAAGAAACTAAGTATAAAATCCAACCTTCAAGAATGAAAGAATGTGAGGTAGGAAGTTTGTGGATGACAAGCGATCAGATAAAAGGATCATCTTTTTTGCTGGAGGATCATCTTCAACTCCGCTATGCGCCACAGATGAGGAAACTGGGATTCATCTTTTTAATTGGATAAAAGGATCAAGTCTTCTAATTCACCGATTAGATAGTGGTAGCCCCTGACTTCTAGTTTGCCAACCTATTTATATTTGTTTCTATTTCATTATATTAACAAACAATATTTGAAAATTGACATAACAAATGGGCTTCGGCAACACACAACACAAACTAATGATGTATTATAAGACAATGTCTGACAATAAATTAGAAGACATGTATATTTTCAAGAGCCTGCCTTGCAATGCTTTCATAAATGAATCCTGGCTAATATCACGAAATATTTTTGAGGGAGAGCGGGGAGGGAGCTCCGACCCCAAAATGGAAGGTTCTTATGACGAAGAAGAATTTACAACCAAGTGAAAGAAAACTTTTCAGGGGTTAGTCGCCATTTGAGTTATTCGCCTTTTTGCATGCTTATTTGAAGAAGAAGACTCTTTACTTCCATTCTTTTCCTCCTTGTCTTCCCTCTTGTCCATTTCAATCACATCTCCTCTACTTTTGCAGGACTATCCCCTTCCAACCTCGCTTTCCCATTGGCTCTTTCTATTTTTGTCTTGTCTCTATTTCACTTTATTTAGCTCC
Organism: Begonia loranthoides; assembly: GCA_022433065.1. Taxonomy (NCBI): domain Eukaryota; kingdom Viridiplantae; phylum Streptophyta; class Magnoliopsida; order Cucurbitales; family Begoniaceae; genus Begonia; species Begonia loranthoides. The sequence goes on along the minus strand of CM039477.1, from coordinate 18,815,610 downwards.
ATCCGCGGGTTCTCTCCAAGGCGCCAAGTAATAACATGCTTTGGCGCCTCCTTGTCAACATACTTGGGATCTCCCTCAATGCCCTCTAGGGTCACTCCACTTGCAAAATAGCAATTTGTTAGAAAAATGATGAGCTTTATCGCTCGGGCTTGGTGATAGGACCTCAAGGTGCATTATCTCATTGAAGATCCTTTTTAAGGGTGTGGAAGAGGAAGATTTGAAAATTTGACAGTTGGTTTCTTGTAGTAGAATTAATTTCAAGTGGAGATTATCAAAATTTAGGATTTAAAATTTTTTTTTTCGGCCTAGCGAGCACGCGCTATTCATAGAATTCATGTCAAGGTAGAATTTGTTAAAGGTCAGTGTAACCCAAATTCTATCGGGTCAAGTTGGTGGGTCTGCATTGTAAATCTCATTTAGCGTTTTGTGTTCTCTATAAATTTATGTAAGCTAGAGTCGCAAAACTCATGGTTGTATTTTGATCTTCATAGTAGATTTGTTCCTCTGCCATTGGTTTTTTCTTAAAAAAGTTTTTTTTTCTCATAAATCCTGTCCCTCGTCATATTTTCTTTTTTGGTTATTGTTTGATTTCTTACACCTTGAGAAGACAAACTTGACTGTGTTCTTTGTATGAAGGGCAGTGTGCAACGATTGACAGAAGGCATGAATGACAGAGAGGGTGACAAACTGTCACGCTCCAAAGGGGACCGAGACAAAACAAGGAACAATCCGGCCTAAAAACCGAATCATCCAACCCTTCTCTTAATCCAAAATTTCTAAGCAGCGGAATTTGCAAATGAAGTTAAACTTACAAGCCAAGCCTAAATTAAATAGGTCCATCAGTGACTTTTAAATAACGTGAAATAATTAGTCTAAAATTTAAAGGACAACATCTAAATTTTAAATTAAATAAAGTCTAATAGCAAACCTTACTAAAATAAATAATTGTCTCTGGAAAGTAAAATAATTTGAACGGGATGAACTTTTGAATTTCTACTCTTGAGGTCGAATCTGGGGACTAATTTGATTAATTCCTGAAAAGAAAATAAATCAATTGGGGTGAGTCGACTAAACTCAATAGGAAATTATTTTATATTTAACTTTTATGTTACATAAATTTAATATGTTTTTCAGGTAATTAATTTAACAGATTAACATATAAGGAGATGCTAATGAGCAATAAATTGAATAACAAAATCAAATAAAGACGATACTAAGGTGACTTCAAATAGCCAAAAAGACCTTGATCAGGTTTAGGGTTTTGCGCCTAGAGACACGACACATACAGTTGTCCCATTACTCTAGTTAACAATAAAATAAATAAACGTAAAATAAACGTAAATGAATTATGATATGCTCGAATTAAATTAAATATTTACATTTTAGGAATTCAGGTACGTTAAATATAAATTAACCTCCACCTCACTTGGGCCAACTGATACCAAATCCAACAAAAAGCCCGGAAAAGTTCCAAAGTTTCTAAGTGTTGGAACCTAGCCACAATAATTTATTAAAAATTAGGAATTAATTTAAAAACTCAATATGTAAATTTTTAGGTATATGACTTTAACCCAATTTGGGGGATCCAATCCATTCATTAAACTTTACAATACTCAAGAACAACCCATTGGTTGTATGACCCAAAAGGAGGCCCAATTCCATATGCCCACTATGGAGGCCCAACATGGAGATCCAATCTAGAGGCCCAATCTTAAGGCCCAAAAGTTTGATCCAAATTAAAGTTTAATTTAGCCCAATACATAAATTTTGATTTGGCCCAATCAATAATTGTGGCCCAACTGGGTCTGTTTTTGGTCCAACATTTTAGTCTAAGATAGGGCCATTAGCGTTTCTGGCTAATCACTGAAATTTAGGTTGGAGTCGAGAACTCCTTCCTATTTTCAAAATCAATTTCACAATTCTAAACTTAATCCAAATGTTCAATTCATACTTTAGAGCATCAAAACCAATCAAATCCAAAAATTCAGCAGCATCGTGAATCGATTTTTACATACCTTGTAGAATTCTTGTCTTACCGAAATTTTGCTGAATTTAGACGCTCAACTAATCCTTAAAATTGCAACCTTTAGAAAACCCATACTCGTTAGAGTAAATCTTGTGAAGAACATAACATGATTTGAAGGTAAAACACTAAAACTCACTCGACGAAAGATGAAATCTTGCACTGTCCAAAGCGTTGAACAACCAAAATAACCCAAAATCTTCAACCTTTGACGAATATTAATCAATTAGAATCTGTTTTAGGGGAAAACAGAACAGAAATCAAAAAGGACTCTCACTTACTCGCCAAAAATATAGTCTTTCACTGATTGAGAGATCCGAGAACTGAAAACTAATTGCTCGCCGGAGTGAGTCCTCCAAGTCCTTAACTATGACAGAAAGAAATTCTCCATTAACAGGGTACCCAGTATGAACCAAAAATCAACATTTTGGGGATACCTTACCTTGGTTCGGTCGATTTCAATCCAGGAGGAAATCAGACCCTGCTGTGCGACGACAAAGAGGAATCGACAAGAGAGAGAGATGAAATTTTGAAATAGAAGGAGTGGGCATAACTCCCCACAGCAACTCCCCTGAAATGGGGAGTTTTAAATTTTTTTTTTTATTTGCATTGGGCCAAAAAGGCCCAAGTTTTACACAAACAACTTCTTTTTGTGTACTTGGAGAAGAAAACATTAGATTGAAGGAGATATTGGAGGAAAGGTTGCACAAAACAGACAGTGGTTGCTTGTGGTTCGAATTCAAATTTGCGTGTCAAGATTTGATACCCAAGCCGTAACAAGAAAAAGACAAAAATACATTCTAAAGGAAAAGAAACAACTTGATTTCATTCCCACATAATGTCTACGTTCTTTGAGCTAACATATAACGAAAGAGTAGTGGAAAACAAAGATAAAGAGAGGGCTCCACGAATAGCTCTCTTCCTTCTACATATGCAAGACTACCCTAAACTACCCTATAAAACTTAACCACCTGGAACATGGATGATTGAACAACCAAAAACCACATAGTTCATAACGCAGTGTATGAATTGACAGACTGAAGAAGAAGCTACTTCTTCTCGACGCACAACCAAAAAATATTTTCTTTTTTTTCTTTTTAAAAATCATAACAAAATTGCTTATTAAATTTAGGAAGGATGTTTTAGATCACTAAGATTGGTATGAAAACCTTTAAAATTGCCTTTGCCCGAATGTTTTCAAAGAAAAAGTTATAAAATTTTTTGAAAATTTAATAGATTATATTTCTAACGCTTCTTATAGAAAATAAAGTTATAAATCATTGAGAAATTTGATTTGTAATAGTCTGCAATTAAAAGTGTTAAAAATGGTGTCCCAAAGTACATGTAGTTCTTCTTGTGAGAAACGACATGTGGTTTCTTGATTATGAGAACAACGTGTGCAATCTTCGAAAACAATGTTCTTTTGGTTTGAAAGTGATTTTATTTGAAAAATAACTTTGACAAAACTTCGCGGTGCGCCTGGGGAAGCAGACCACCGGCCAATTCTAGTTTGTTGCAATGTTTTAGCTTGTTAAACATTTTATAGCTGTAATAAATAAAATAAAAATTTTAAAATACCTTGAGATAGGAACAATATAGAATGCTGACACGAAAAATCAGCAGTGGTACCAAATTTGTTTTATGGCTTCTGGTTTTACAGTTTCCTAGATGTAGAATTTAGCTGTGGAAATCATTTGTTTGATTTTATTATACATGCATTATATTAGGTGAAATAATTTCATTACAGTCATAATAATTGGATGTGAATTGAGTTAAAATTATTTGATTTTGTTACGTATACCTTGTTATGCATGCAAAATTAAAGTAAATAATTATTGTATATTAAAAATTTATTTTTGTATTCATATTTTGTGGAATTTATATGAATTATTTTGTAGATATTTTAAATACTAAATGATTTATATAATTTTAAAAATTATGGAGTGATTTAACAAAATTATATATTAAGTATTTTATGAGCACCCTATCACATTTATTGTGGTCAATGATATAGATATAATATATTTTATTGCACATCAATTTATTGTATTTTTATAATTAATCAGGGTAAAATATTAAATTATATTTTTTAATCTACCAACATGGATTAAGATAAGAAACACAATTGAATAGTTTTAAGTTTGACTGTGTTTAATTGTATGAATTTTAAATGTAGAATGATTTATGTAGTTTTAATTAATTTGGGACCAACCACAATATTCTTAATTATCTAAAATTATATATTAAAATTACATTATCACATTTATTATAATTAATTATACAAATATAATATATTTTATTTGACGTGAATTTATATTACATTTTTATGACTAACTAGAATGGAATATTAATTATATTTGTTAATCTCTATAAGAATAAAGAAAAGTAACATAATCTGATATCATAAACTTTAAATGAATTTGATTGAATTAAAATTTTAACACACATGCAAATTTTATGTCACTATATTTCTTTTTATTCAAAGGCATGACTCCCATTGGTAAAATATGACATATTTGTTAGTCTCAGTTTTGGATAATCAACATGTGCATTTAATTTTATGTGATTATATAAACTGTGAATTTCTTTGATATAAAATGTGATATTTTTGAACTGAAGATGATAACTATAAGGTTTTAGAAATTATTTCTCTTTCATTTGAGGTTGATCGACATTTATTATGTTATGAGAATAGGTAGCACTCACAAAAATAATTCTTGGCGAACTATGGAAGTGGCCCAATAATCTTAGTATGATGTTCACTAAGATCAAGACCTTTGCTAGTATTTAAGGTTTATTCGATGAGAATAATAATGTCAAGACACTATATGTATCAAATAAGTAATATATTGAAAGACATGTTCGAATATGCAAAGATAGAGGAGGGAGAAAGAGTTCTATGTCCTACTTATGTGTTGATTCGGGATGTGAGGTTCTGGTGGGACTCAATTAAGACCACCCACGATGCGAAGGAAATGACGTGGGAAAAATTTAGAGAGATATTCTATGATAATTACTTAGTCATGCTGTGAGAACATAGAAGTTGGTGGAGTTTACTCAACTTTGCAAGCTGGGATTTGTTGCAAAGTATGTGCAAAAATTTGAAGCGTTGTCACGCTTCACAACACATTTAGTGGCTACAAATGAGCTCAAAGTATACCAGTTTGTGCAAGGCTTGAAGTTGGAGGTATATAGAGGTGTAAAGATTTATGGCTCCCAGGATGTACCCTATTCCCAGACTGTGCCTGAAGCACTAGAAGTAGAAGGAGCAGAATCTATGAGGTCTAAACAATAGGAGGCAAGAAGGAAATTTTGTAGAGAGAATCAGTCTCAATAGAACAAAGGAACGGAGAGGCCCTTTAATGATGGTGAGCAACAAGGTAAAGGGAATTGCGTTGAAGGTGGGATGCCTTAAGTGCAAAAATAATCATATAGGCGAGTGTAGAGCTAGTACCAAGGGTTGTTACAAATGTAATGAGTTGGACCACATAGGTAGGAATTGCCCAACTTCAACTAGGGAGCAGAAGAGGGTTGTGTATAGAGTCTTTTTTCTCATCAAAGACGACAATGACAAGCAACCTGTTGTTGTGTCAGGTACCATATTTGTTAACAACATTACGAGTTATACTTTGATTGATTATAGAGCAACACACTCATTTATGACCTCTAAATTTTATTCTAAATTGAATTACCTAACTGGATTTTTTGAGTATGTCTATAGAGTAATTTTACCATTAGTGGAATGTTAAGATGTAGTGGGTATTTTAAAGGAGTATAGTATTGGTGTGAATGACCAGCTTTTATATGTCGATCTTATTGTGATCAATATGAAGGGGTGTGATGCTATTCTCGGCATGGATTGGTTGTTTCAACACATTGCAACCATCAATTGTAGAAAAATGATAGTTTGTTTCCATCCCCTAGTGGCGATGAATATATATTCCATGGTACAAAGGATATGAACAAATTGTGAGTTATTTTTGCAATTAAAGCACAATGGCCATTGAGAGGCGGATGCATGACTTCCTTGGCTAGTACAACTGATACACGTGTGAAGAAGGATGTGAAGCCCAATGGCCTTCCTATTATACAAAAATTTCCTTAAGTCTTCCTAGATGATTTACCTGGATTGTCACTAGACTGGGAAATTGAATTCGTAATTGATGTGTATCATGGCGCTGAACCTATATCAAAAGTACCCATACAAAATGGCGCTCGTCAAATTGAAGGAATTGAAATGCCAGCTTGAGGAATTATTAGATAAGAGCTTTATACGCCTTAACTTCTCCCCATCGGGTGCCCTTACCTATTCATTAAGAAGAATGATGGCTCAATGTGGATGTGTATTGGCTATAGAGAATTAAACAAAGTAACAGAGAAGAATAAGTATCTTTTGCCAATGATCGACAATTTGTTTAATCAACTCTAGTGTGCATGTTTGTTTTCAAAGATTGATCTACAATTGAGGTATTATTAATTGAAGGTCAGACCTGATCATATTCCTAATATTGCTTTTTGTACTAAATATGGATACTACGAGTGTATGGTTATGTCTTTTGGTTTAACCAATGTGCCTATAGCATTTATAGATTTGATGATCTACATTTTCAAGGACTTTGTAAACAAGTTTATAATTGTATTTATTGACGACATATTGATCTACTCTTGTTTGAAGGAACAATATATGTAGCATATGGAGATCACATTATCAATTTTAAAGGCACCAACTATACACAAAATTTTCTAAGTGTGAATTTTGGTTGGAAAAGTTTAACTTTTTCGGTCACGTCAATTCTATAGATGGTGTAGTTGTTAAACTAGCTAAGATTTAAGCAATTTTGGATTGGCCACAATCAAAGAGCATTAGTAAAGTATAGAGTTTTTTTGGCCTAGCAAGATATTACAAAAGATTTATAGCAGGGTTTTTCAAAAATTATCTTGTTGTTGACTAGTTTAACTAGAACAAGTGCCAGATTCTTGTGGTTTAATAAGTGTGAAGAAAGTTTCCAAAGCTTGAAACATAAATTGACTACGACTCCAATTTTAGCCTTACCATCAAAAAATGGTATGTACAGTATTTATTGTAATGCCTCAAAGAACGAATTGGGCTGCGTGATTATGCATGAGGGTAAAGTAATGGCTTAAACTTCCATGTAGTTAAAAAAATATAAATGTAACTACCTGACTTCTGATATAGAGTTAGTCGCGCTGGTGTTTGCGCTTAAAATTTGGAGACATTAATTGTATGGCCTTCAGTGTGAAATTTTTACAAACCACAAGAGCTTAAAGGATATCTTCAGTTTGTAGAAGTGAATGTGGTAGCAAACGCATTAAGTAGAAAAACAGTTGCAATGCACTCTTTAACACTAGAAATGTATTCAACTCTTCAGTTAGAAATTCAAGATTTTGGATTAGAGATAATTACAACACAATTGATTTCTACACTTTCTGCTATGGTGTTAATGCCTACTATATTGAAGAAAATTAAAGAGACACAAATGAACAATCCCAAGTGTGGGAGCCTTAAATTGAATTAGACATTATTGTACAAATCAAATTATTCGATTTCCAATTTAGGGTTATAAAATTTAAAGGCAGGTGGTATGTCTGTAAGAATAATAAGTTATAACGAGAAATTATGGCAAAAGCTCACTCCTTTAATTTTTTTTTTCATCCTCGGAAAACCAAGATGTCTAGAGACTTGAAGCAACATTATTGGTGGTATGATCTTAAGATAGATGTTGCCAAACATGTGAAGTTATGTCTAACTTGGTAACAAGTAAAAGCAGAACATCAAAGGTCAATGAGATTATAGTCTTTACATATTTCTAAAGGGAAACGGGAACCAATTGAGATGGATTTTGTTATTTGTTTACCAAAGACAGTAAAAGAACATAGTGTGATATAAGTAATTATGGATAGGTTAACAAAGTCAAACCACTTTTTGCTTGCCAAGATGACCTATTCGATGAATCAGTATGATGAATTGTATATTCAAGAAATTGTACAGTTGCATGGAGTTCTAGTTTCTATTGTATCAGACTATGATTTGAGATTTACTTCATCCTTTTACGAAAGCTTACATAAGCCTATACGTACGGAATGAAAATTCAGTATGACGTTCCACCCTCAAACTGATAGCCAATCGAAGAGGACGATTCAAATATTTGAAGACATGTTATGTGCTTGTGTGCTTGAATACCAAGTCAGTTGGAAAAAAATGTTACCTTTGGTGGAATTTGTGAATAATATTAGCTACCAAGCCACAATTGGAATGACATCTTATGAGGCTCTATTTGGAGGAAAGTGTCAGTCTTCATTATATTGGTGTGAGGTAGGTGAATCTCAACTACTTTGCCCTGATATTATTTAGCAAATAGCAGAGGCGGTGGCTTTTATTAAGTAGAGAATGTTAATTTCCCAAAGCCGTCAAAAAAGCTATGCAGATTGAAGGCGGATAGAGTTAGAGTTTGAAATAGGTGATGTGGTGTTTTTGAAGGTTTCATCTTTTAAAGGAATTATAAGGTTTGGTAAAAAGGGTAAACTCAATCCAAGGTATGTTGGACCTTTCTTTGTTATGGAGAAGATAGGAAAGATGACCTACAGACTGGAATGCCCATCTTTGTTGTAAGGAGTCCATAATGTTTTCCATGTGTCAATATTAAGGAAATGTGTTCATGATCCGTCTCGGTGGTGGTACAAGAGAACATTAAAATAACCAACGTTGAGTTATGAGGAAAAGCTAGTGCAAATCTTAGATTTTATGATTAAGGAGCTTTAACACAAGCGAATTCCATTAGTGAAAGTTTTTGGCAAAATCACTCATTAGATGAGGTGACATGGGAAAGGTAGAAAAGAAGTACTCGGAATTATTTCCATATGCAAATTTTAAGGACAAAATTTAATTAATGGGAGAGGTTTGTAACACCCGAAACTTTTTAATGTTCATAGTTTGATTCGTTGATGTACTCTTACATTTAATTTAATGATATTGATGTTATTGATCATGTTGAATGAATATATTTGGAAAACATGTGGTTCTAAAATGCAAGAAATGGTTAGATGGTTTGTGATTAGTGAGGATGTGAAATTAAAGCTCATTTTGCACTTCTAGAAGTTTTTTGATCAACCAAAACTTAGTAATGGTCAACTGAACTTGTAAGAAACTTTGAGTTTGCTCTATGGAAGTTTTTAGGTGAACTGGGCATGGTTACGGTTAACCAGAATGGTAAGAATTAAGTTAGAACCTCACTGGAAGTTTTTCTATCGACCAAATTGGAAAACGGTCGACCAACAGATGAAAATTTAATGTTTTATGCTTGCTGCCCATAAAGTTGTTGACCACTCAAGGAAACCAGTCAACCGAACCAAGGAAAAAGTAAAATTTTGGTGCCAAAAAACTCTCAGGTGATAGGGCGCTCGACCAGAACTTAAAAAGTGATTGACCAATTTGCATTTTGCTGTGAACTTAAAAAGAAAATTGGCTGAAAACCTTATAATATTTTCATTGGGATCTGTAGGACCGTGCAATTTTCTCTCAAACTCTCTAGAGGAAATTGAAGAGCTTTGGAATTGAAAGAGATTGGAAGTTGATTTGAAGTGATAAAAATAACAGTTTTAGGGATTATATTATGCTAATGTATCACCTAGAAAATTTATGCAAATAATTTTATATGTAATGTGATATTGTAGAATTTAAATAAAATAATTATTGTCACAATTGGTGAATTATAGTGGAGGATTAAATATAGGATTTATTTTAAGACAAGTTATGGAATTTTGAAGGCTAGAGTGAATGATTTTATATTTATAAAAGTATAATATTTTTAAAGAAAATTATGGATTAGAAAGGTAGGTGAAGAAGGAAAGGGTAAGAATGTTCGCGAAAGTGTTAGGATCAGCAGGAGCGTTTGTGTTTGTAGAAATGAGTTGTCTGTGAAGGACATATATACGTGGTAGATTGGCAGACAAGGTAAGAAGGTATCTACAGAAGAGTGTTATCCACAAAAGTGTTAGGATCTACGGAAGTGTATGTCTCCGCGGAAAGGAATATGTCTGCAGAATAGATAGAATCGTCTTAGGATAAGGAGCATATCCATCGTAGATAAGTAAAAAGTGAAACTTCGTCTTTTAAATCTAAAGATCTATGAAGAATAGTGAATACCATGGAAATTTTATTGTCCACAGAAGCATTGGTGTCCGTAGGAGAGATATCTGTGAATGAATAATCGTATGTGGCGAATAGCGATTGACATATATATTAAGAGGAATCAGCGAGATGAGGAATTTGCAAATATGTTGGCATTCTTGGAAGTGTTGTGGACTGCAAAAATGATTATTTCTGCGAAAGCAAGTGTAAAATGTAAATGTGGCAGATTGTCATTGGAGGATAAAAGCGAGTGGACATCCCCAGTAGAAGCCCACGCATCTGCAATAACTAAGAACAAATTCAAAACACAATTTTTCACAGAATCCACAAGCTACGATTCAATTCTTAGAATGATAAGGAAACAATAATTTCAAGACGTGTTATATGTGAGGTTTCTTCCATGAGATTTTAAGATTTGACAGTTTACAAATATGAAGGATTTGGCAAAACCCTAATCACTCTTGACCTGCAAAGTCTGGAAGAATTCTCTCAAGAGTTTTTTGAAGGTAGGCTTTCTACAATTAAGGACTTCATATTCTAGAAAGGCGATGGTGAGGAACAGTGAAATTATGGAGCTCAAACAAAGTAGGTTTTTAAAGTTTCTTTTTTTCTTATACTATCCTTATTCTTCTTCTTTCTAATTTTAGGGGAAGTAATTGGTTGGAACAAAGAAATTGAATACGGTGACTTAACAGAATTTGATAAGAACTTTAGGTGAGTGATGTTTGCTTGCATTTGGCCTTTGACCTGTATCACAAAGTGTTAGCGGGTAGTGTTATGTTGATATTCTATTGTGATGCCTACAAGCTCTTGATTGAGGATATGATTATAGTTTTTTGTTTATTGTTTATGTTAAGACGTTGATCAAGAATATGTTTATTGTTTGTTTACTATTTATGTTGAGACATTGATTGAGGATATATTTACTATTTTTTTATCGTTGAGACGTAGTTCGAGGATATGTTTACTGTTATTACGTAATATGTTCATGCATCATTTTTTTTTCAGAAAAGAACAAAAATGGTTTTCATGCATATGTTTTTAAGTAACAATGAATGAACATATGCATGAAGCAGAAACAAACACATGTAATGAAGTATACGAAGGGTTGAGAACAGGCTGTCCCAAAGGTTGAACCTATGGGGGCATAAGACCGTTAGTGAGGGATGTCATGGGCTTTGCCAAAGTTTGTGAACTTGTCACCCATAAGTGCCTCGACAAAGGTCACGAGGTTATTGTGCATTGATGTACATGATAGCTAACAGAGGTCTCCAGAGGTTGGGACTATCTTGACAAAGGTCGCAAGACGGAAGTGGTGTTTGGTCCATAGCTGTGCCTACTCTCCCCTAAATAGAAAAGAATAAAAGAATAAAAAAAGAAAGAAAGGAAGACTGAAAATGTATTACATGTTTTTACGAAAAACTGCATCTCATGTTCATGATATATTTATGCATATTTTACTAAGTGTTAGGCTCATAAGTGAACTTTGTGATGTAGGTAAGGATGACATTAGTGATGATTTTATTGAGGAACCTAAAAATATGAACAAATGATAGATACGGTTGGTGGAGAGTTATCATGGGCGAAGCTAAGGTGTTGTCGAAGCAAAAGTGACATGTGGGTGATGATTTGAGGAAAATAAATTGAAAAATAAAGCCTTTTTATTCTAATTATGCTTTTAATTTTTTGAATTTAACTTAAAATATTTTTAAAATATTTATATTATTTTATGTTAGGTTTTACTACGTTCAGATTTTTAAATGAGATTTCTTTAGAACTTCTGATGTATAGTTTCAAAGGCACAATTTTGATATAATTTAAATGAATTTTAAAAAAATGGCAAGGAAAAAGAATTTACACTACGGGTCATTAAAACTGCGACCCCAAAGTAAGTAATGTTTTGCATCCAATTGGATTATGTCCTACATCGCAAGGACACTAGGATTATTTTGATGCTAGCTATTATGTTGTGATTATATTGACTGATAATATATTGCTCGAGGATGTGTTACATTTTTTTGATGGATTGTTTGATAATATATTTCCCTATTTGTGATTTTTGAAGATATGATGTACTGTAAGATGATAAGTCATGTTCCATTGACTCGAGGATGTGTTGTCATATTATGTTTACTTCAAGGATATGCTATAATATGCTATGTTTCACTGTCTCGAGGATGTGTTATGATGTTGTGGTATGGTCATTTGATAGGTTGAGATACATGTATGCTACATTTGGTTTCATGCATCATGTTTTTTAGGAAAAGAACAAAAAATGGTCTTTATGCATAAGTTCTCATTAAGAAAGAATGAAATGGAAATAAATGTAAAGAAATTTCATGTGGGCGGGGCTTGAGGACAGGTTGGACCTATGGGGCATAAGCCCATTAGTGAGGGATTTCAAACACTTCACCAAAGGTTGTGAGGTCATCACAGGCCTCAACAAAGATCGTGAGGTTATCGTGCACAGAGACCTCGACAGGGTCGCGAGGTTGTTGTGCATTTATATACATTACAGCTAATGGAGGTCCCCAATGTTGGGGCAATCTTGAAAAAGGTTGTGTGACACAAGTCGTGTGTGGCTCATAGTCGTGTCTACTCTCTTCTCGATAGTTGTCCCACGATGATAAGTAGTAAAAAGAAAGAAGTGAAAGAAAAATAAAACAAATGTTTTTACAAAAATCGCATCTCATGACATTTATGCATCTCTTACTGAGTGTTAGGCTCATAGTTGAATTTTGTGATGTAGGTGAGGATGATATTGAAGATATACCTAACGATAGAAATGAATAAAAGTTATGGTTGAAAAGGAATTCTCATTGGCGAGGTTGCGACGTTATCTGAGCGATATTGACTTGTGAGCATGGCTAGTAAAAGACTTTTATGATCTGGCTGACTTTTATTGTATTGTGTATTTAACTTAGTTTGAAATAAAAAAGCTTTTATAAATGTTGGAATTTTATCAAAAGGAATATTTTCTTTTAAGCATATGTATGTTGGATTATAACTTCGATTTTATGAAAGATTTTGTGAAAGACTTCCGCTGTTATTTTCAAAGAATTGTTACTTGTATAAAAAAAAATGACATGAAAGAGGATTTCACCATACTTTTGAAGTGTAAGACTGTTTTTCCAAACCAAGCTCGAAGACTCTTTCTTTAATCATACAACAATTTGCAAAGACAATAATCTTTCTCATACTCCCTCTAAACAACAAATCAAGGTAATTGCTACATAAAGACTTCCACCTAAAGATCACTACGTGAGAAAGTATTTTTGTTAACTAACTAATGTAGGATTTAATTATGAGTAGCTATCATAGAGATGAATAACCTCAGAGAGGTCAATTAAGGAATATGAGAGAATGTGTCAGAATGATCCACTCCATACATGTGTATAGGATCGTTATAACTTAAGAAAGAGGTGAATTAGATTATTCGAAAAATTTATTAATTAACAATCTACTTAGTTTGCAAACATATATTGATGAAAATCTCTAAATAGCAAAGATATATTTGTCCTAATACTTAAGCACACCAAGTAACTAAGTAAAAGTATACAAAGAGAGAGAGAGAGAAAGAGAGAGTTTACAAATGCTATTGTTAAAGCAGTTCGGCTAAACATCTTATGTCCACTCTCCAAGTATAGTGATTGGGATTTTTCTTAAAAGAGAGAGAATACAACATATATATATATATATATATATATATATATATATGGGCATCATGTATTTTAACTCACGATTTTATAGTTTTTCTTGGATTGAAATAAATGGTTCAAGATATTTTATCTTATGGGTATTCATAGAAGACAGGAAAGTGGACTTTATTTATGCTTTCTATAATGTTTTAAGGTTGTCTAGCAAGAAAAAATAGGAGTTTGGAGCTTGTTAGCAATAAGGATGGGCATATGTCAGGGACTTCCTTTGTAGAAATGAACAATGTCGTTATAATGAGGAATGTCTACTGTGGAAATGATGTGTCCATGAAAAGTAATGTGTCTATGGAAAGGAATGTGTCCGTGAAATAGAAAGATGTCATATTATGATGAAGGATTTGTTGATGGCATGTTTCGACATAAGGGAATGCATCTGCGATGGATAAGTAAAGTGAAAAATGTCATCGTTTGGATTGAAAGATCCGCTGATGACATGTTTTCGTGGAAGGGAATATGTTTGCAGTGGATAAGTAAAGAGAAAGACGATGTCATTTAAATTGAAGGATCCGCGATGAGCGAAGAATATTACGGGAGTGTAGGCGTCTACAAAAACAAACTCACCCACAAAATGAAGGACTTCATCATTTGGATTGAAGGATTAACTGATAACTTGTTTCCACAAAAGGTAATACATCCACCTGGGATAAGTAAAGACAAAAACGTCAGTGTTTGGATTGAAGGATTCACTAAGGACATGTTTTTGCAAAAGGGAATACGTTTGCAGCGGATAAGTAGAGAGATAGATGATGTATTTTGATTTAAGGATCTGCGATGAATAGTGAATATTGTCAGAGTGTAGGCATCTATGGAAAGGAACGCGTCCATTGAAAGAAGGATGTTGTCATTTGGATTAAAGAATCTGCAATGAACAGTGAGTATTGCAAGAGTGTAGGTGTTCATAAAAAGGAATGTATCTGCATGATGACGTGTTTGCGGTAAACAGTGAACACTGCGGAAGTGTAGGCATCCGTAGATGCTGAAGGATGTCCATCTGAACTTTAGTCGCGTATATAAAAAGAGGATTTAATGAAGAAACCTAGCCACTATTTTCATTGGAGTCTACGTAAACTATCTCTACTCTTATGTTACTTGAGGAAAACTAGGTGTGGACATGAAGGAAATTAAGAAACGAAGAGACTTCACTAAAAATCTCAGGTAAGTAATGTTGTATTTGATTGGGCTTTGGGTCTACAACACAAGGTATTAGGGTGAGGTTTCTAATTGTTATTGACATTTATTCTGGTTTCTATGTTGCATGCAGCATAAATTGTAATGTTCATGCATCATGATTTCTAAAACAAAATGAGAATGGTTTGAGTTTGGTTAAAGTTCACCGCTCACTCCTCATCAGTTAAGAAGAAAGAGAACAGTATAAGTTCATCATTCTGGTATAAGTTCACCATAACGGATAAGTTCACCTTTATGATATAAGTTCACTAGTATAGTACAAGTTCACTATTATAGCATAAGCTCATAGTTGATCAAAGTTCAATCATTCGTTCTAAAATGTTAAGAAGGATTAGGAACGGTTGAAGTTCTCTGTTATGGGCAAAGTTCACCATTGATTTAAATTCATCACACTTTCTATGTAAAAAAATGTTAAGAAAAAGGAAAGGAAAACTAAATCTAAATGTTTTATAACGTGCATATCATGTTCATTATGGATTTCATTTCTTACTAAGAGTTAGACTCATAGTTTAAGTCTTGTGATGTAGGTATGCATTGTAACGAGAAAAAGAGCAGTTGATGAAGGATTTGTGCGTTGTGGACCTTGTGGTTGGCTGAGCTCAAGGTTAAAAGTAAATAATGTAAAAGGTTTTCTATTTGTAAAAGGTTTTTGTGAAGATGATTGCTTTGTAAAAGAAAAGAATTTTATTTATCGCCTTTTCATATTTATGGCATTTTGTTGTATGTTTTCTTTTATTAATAAAGGTCTTCCGCTATGCCACGTTTTCTAAAAGAGAAAAGAGTGCTAATTTCTTCGACATTTTAAAATATAATGGGAAGAGTGTTTTAAATTGCAATGTTTCAAGAAAAAGGGAAACAGGTCGCTACAAAACTGGACAAAAAACATGACCTAGGCCTTGGCCCAAAACGGGATGGGCTGCAGCCTAGCGACTATGTCGAGTCGTTGGTTGATAGAACTCCTCAGCAATTCGATAAAAAATTTCCTGATTTTTGGCCTTCCTCCTAAGCACCGTAAATTTCCAGAACAACCAAAATTAAACTTCAGAACAATCAAAATTTTAAATTTTCATCATAATCCAATATCAAAACTAACACTCAAAAATTTGTAGAAAACTCCGCAAAAACTAAAATTTCCTCCTTTACCTGAAGGTGTTCTCTTCCTTGTAAGTCTAGCCTTGTCGGCGTCGACCTCCCAACGTTGTTGCCCAAACTTTAATCCTCAAAGAAATTAGTTTTTGTCCGTCAGTCACTGATTATTCATCAAGGGAAAAACATAAAAGAAATCTTATTCTTTTGAGACTTACTTCGAACGTCTGATGGAGAATGGCTAGATATCACAGGGAAAGACTCATCCTTACTCTACTCTGACTTGGCTCTGAAGGAGGAAAAACTTTGTTGGAGAGGGATGTGCCATAACCCCCCTTCTCCACCTCATAGAAATAGAAGAAGAGGTTTCCTTAGTGAATTGTGTTTTTCTTTTAATGAATATTTTCTAGAATATTTAGTTTCTAGGAAAATATTGTAAATTCTATTTTTCATAGTGAGATCTTTCTAGACTCGGTCCCCGTGGTTTTTTTCCGATTTGGGTTTCCACGTAAAAATTCTCGGTGTCTATTTTAATTGGTATTTCTCTTACTTCTTGACTGTTAAATTATAGCAGTGTGGGAAAACTATTTTTGATATTTTTTAGGTCACATATGCTATCATTTTTCATACTGGTTAGTGGTATAATTGTACTGTGTAAGTAAGCTCTGTCTAGGAGACTGGATTTTAAGTGGGACCGTTTGTGACCCATCCAACCTTTCCTGGGAACTTACTTGGAAAGGAAAATTCTATCTAAGGAGTTTGCTAAGAGCATTCTTTCCTGAAAATTATCCTGATCAGTAC
Organism: Begonia loranthoides; assembly: GCA_022433065.1. NCBI lineage: Eukaryota > Viridiplantae > Streptophyta > Magnoliopsida > Cucurbitales > Begoniaceae > Begonia > Begonia loranthoides. Next base: position 18,798,647 of record CM039477.1, on the reverse strand, counting down.
TATCCACGTTTCTTTTAATTCTCCATATTATCCTCGTTTTTTTCCCAACAGAAATTCAAGGTAGGAGATGAAGTGTATGGAGATATAAACGAGGATGCCTTGAATAAACCTAAACATATAGGCATTGTGATTGAATATACTGTTGTGGTTGAAAGAGTTCTTGCTCATAAACCTGATAGCCTAAGCTTAATTGAAGCAACCAACCTTCCTCTTGTTGTTGAGACTGCCTATATTCCACTCGAGCAACACAAATTTTCTGCAGAGAAATCAATTCTTGTCTTAAGAGGGGCTGGGGGAGTTGGAACTCTTGTCATTAAGGTCAATTCTTGAATTCTCCTTCATAACGAAAAAGAAAATTCAGAGATTTCTCTTCGACATTTTGTTTGAGTTTTGGTTCTATAGTTGGATTTGAAGATGATAGATCCTTCTTTTTTGGTTGTATTCAATTGGCAAAACATATTTTTGGTTCATATAGAGTAGCAGCAACCTCAAGCACTGGAAAGTTAGCCTTGCTGAGAAGCTTAGGAGTTGATTTAGCCATTGATTATACCAAGGAAAATTTAGAAGATATGTCTGAAAAGTTTGATTTAGTCTATGATGCAGTTGGTAAGACATTAATTCTCAGAACTTCTATGTTTTTTTTTTATTTCTTTTTAAGATGTCTTGTCTTTAAATTTCTTATTAACACGTCAAATTGATGAAATAATTTAAACAATTCTTAGCTGATTGAATATTTGGATATAAATTCCAAACTACAAATGGAGATGATAAAAATGGAGTGTTTGTTTTGGTGAGAAAGGAGAAGATTACTACTCTAAAGATTCTTCAAGATTTGTATTTTACTCTCTTTTTCTCAAATGAGCACAATACAATATTTATAAACTCAAATAAGACTCTTAAAATTCGCACAATAATTAAAGCGATAAACATACTTAAAGACCTTAAAGACAGAATATGAAACATCACTACAATTTTTTACCTTTGTTTACTAAAAACGTCATAAGTTCTTCTAGAAAACTTTAAATAACTTGAACCTTGAACCATCCAAAAGTAGTCATATGGGGCATCAACATCTATAGGTCATACGTTTAATTTGGTTGCCATTTGACCCTTCAAAATCTCGTTGAAAACATCCCAGAATGCTGACCATTTTGAGTTTAATTCTCAACAAATTCCTCCCTTAAAATCAAACATTTTCGATCTTTCATTCTGATCATCTTCTTGAGGTTTTCAAATAGCACCATTTGCAGTGTGCTTTGTAAAAATATCTGCAACTTGGTCACGACTCACAACGTGACTCATTCGCACTTCTCCTTTCTTGACATGCTCTCTAATAAAATGAAAACGAACATCTATATGCTTACTCCTCTCATGATGAACTGGATTCTTTGCCAATTCAATTATCAATCTGTTGTTGACTCGTATTTCAGTTGCCTCATATTGCTTGAGATTTAACTTATGTAGCAAATTTCTTAGCCAAATTGCATGGCCCACACACCAAGATGCAGCCACATATTCTGCCTCACATGTCGACAAAGTCATGATAGGCTGTTTCTTTGAAAGCCACGTGAATGTTGTGTCTCCCATATAGAACACGTATCTCGCTATACTTTTTTTACCATCTACATCTCCACTCCAATCACTATCAGAGTAACCAACCAGCTTGTATTCGTTCGTCTTTGAGTAGAGTAACTCTAGTGACTCCGTTCCTTGAATGTATCAAAAAATTCCCTTAATAGCTTTTAGGTGCAAGTGTTTTGGATCCTCCATGTATCGACTCACTATGCCGACACTATATGTAATGTCTGGCCTTGTGCATGTGAGATACCATAGACTCCCAACCAAATTACGATAGTCACTTGCATTTACTTGATCTCCACCCTCAAATTTAGAGAGTTTTGTACCGAGCTCTATGGTGTTGCTACCGGTTTGCAAACTTTCATCTTGCTCTTCTTCAAAATGTCCCTTGCATATGCTTCTTGTGACACAAAAATTCTAGATTTTCCTTGTATAATCGCAAGACCAAGAAAGTACCTCATCAATCCCAAGTCCGTCATTTAAAATTCTCTCTTCATTGCTTCTTTGAAATCTTCTATCATATTCTCTTTGTTCCCCATGAAGATAAGATCATCAACATAAAGAGCAACAAACAAAAAGTTCTCTTCTTCTTTCTTCACGTACAATGCATGTTCATAGGGACATTGTATGAATCCGTTCTTCTTGAAGTAGGTGTCGATTAAGGTGTTCCATGATTAAGGTGCTTGCTTTAGCCCATATAGAGCCTTCTTTAACTTCAAGACTTTGCTCTCCTTTCCGACTTTCATGTATCCGAGAGGTTGCTCAACATAGACTTCTTCTTCAAGCACTCCGTTTAGAAATGCAGACTTCATGTCCATTTGATAGATTGACCACTTGAATTGTGCTGGTTGAGATATAAGAAGTCGAATTGTCTCCATTCTTGCAACCGGAGCAAAAACTTCATCATAGTCGATCATTTCTTTTTGTCTATAGCCTTTTGCAACTAGCGCGTGCTTTGTATCTTTCAATCTCTCTTTTGGCATACATCTTTTTCTTTACACCCATTTTACTCCTATGTGTCGACATCCTTCCAGTAACTCCACCAAGTCCCACATTTCATTTCTTTCGATTGACTTTATCTCTTCATTCATCGTGCCTTTCCACCTCTTATCTCTCACGGCCTCCTCAATGGCAAAATTCTCTACATCTGCTGTAACGACCCATTTTTTTTGTAATTACCATTTAAAAATCATTTAAAACTTTTTCTTTATAAATACAGTGGAAGACTTTTCGTTCTAAAAACCAGTTAAAAGATAATAATTAAACATTTTGTAGAACACGACAGAACTATTTTTAAATAAAACAAACATTTAAAATACAGTTTAATTACTTTAAAAATAATTTTTCAAAACTCGGTTACAACCATCTTTCTTTTAAATCCCTTTAACCTAACCAACCACAAGGTCTGCGCGTGCAAATTCTTCATCAACTGCTCCTTAACTTGTTCTCCTGTGTGTGTAACTACATGGCAAGACTTAATTAATGAGCCTAAGGCTCATTAAGTGATATAAAAGAAAACTATAAACATGTTATGCATCTTTTAAAACAACGCGTCATTATCCATTTTTGTTTTCTTTTATCTTATACGTGTTAGTCTCTATTCTTCTATTTTTGTTCCGGCCTTTACCCACCAAGCCACAGAACTTTTTAATTACATTTCTTTTCTTTCTATGCCAAGCTTTACCTACCAGTCCACATAAACTATTTAGTTACATTTCTTTTATTTCTGTGCTAGCTTTACCTACTGGTCCACAAAAAATGTTTAATTACATTTCTTTTGTTTCTGTGCTAGGATTTACCTACCGCTCCACAAAAACCGTTTAATTACATTTCTTTTGTTTTAGTGCCAGACTTTACCTACCAGTCCACATAAACCGTTTAATTACATTTCTTTTGTTTCTGTGTCGGGCTTTACCTACCGGTCCACAAAAATTGTTTGACTACATTTCTTTTGTATCTGTGCAGGACTTTACCTATCGGTCCACAACACCATTTAATTACATTTCTTTTATTTCTGTGGCGGGTTTTACCTACTAGTCCACATAAACCGTTTAATTACATTTCTTTTATTTCTGTGTCGGGCTTTACCTACCAGTTCACTAAAATTGTTTAATTACATTTTATTTCTGTGCCGAGCTTTATCTACTGGTCCACAAAAATTTTTTAATTACATTTCTTTTGTTTCTGTGTCAGGCTTTACCTACCAGTCCACATAAACCATTTAATTACATGCTTTGGTTACCGAGCATTACTTACCGGTCTAACCTCTTTACTTGAATTTTATTCATATTTGATTTCATTTTCCATTTTCCTTTCAAAATCATGCTTGAAGACTAATTTCGTAATCTTTTGAAAACTATGATTCATGATGTTTGTGAATGCATACAATCTCTATCATATAATTAAAGGAATCTAATAACACAACCAATATACAATTCACAGATCATGCTTCATAAAACGGTATCCTTTCTTATAAAACAATAGACGTGCTTATAAAACAGTAGACGTGCTTATAAAAAGATAGACATGCTCAACATTCTATTATTATAATAAAGCGGTAAACAAGCAAATGTGCATATCCTATTCTTGCAATGTAGGACCTTAAGAACCAAAGAACATGTAATATCACTTACCTGTGGTCCATAATGCGTTTAACACTTTATTCTTCTCCCGTTGATACCTTCAAAATAATTAACATTTATTCATCAATGTTTACCAATTATGAACCCCAACTTGATACCGTTAGTACTCGTTAATTATTTAATACTTTAATTATCACTTAATTATTTCACATTTTTCGTTCATAGACCAATTAACCAATAGAGCTGTAACTATTATTCCAAAGGGTGAACAAAACTAATAGGGTATATTTCCAATTCCAACTGACAGAGATTTCAACTTTATTCCAAATCACACAGTAAACATCCCTAACTTTAATAAATCATCAAGAATAATTGGCCTATGAACCTAAAAAGTAACATCATTAACTCATCATAGATCGTACTAATTTCCATTTCCTTAGTAAGCACTAGAATTCATCCACTTTCTCACAGCACACTTTCTCCAAAATTATCTCGGCAGAATCTAATCCAAGAACAAAACAACTTTACAGAATATATGTCATTAACAGAATGCCCAACAGATTGTTAACCAAACCAATTGTAGAGAAATCAAAAGAAACAACAATCCCATCATCATCAACAGAGAATAATCCATATTTTAATGTCTAGTAATGTCCAGTTAACAATATACAAAATACTCATCTAGTCACAGACCACCCAACAACAACTTAGCATCCAACAAATCCTCACAATTGTCACTCGACAGAACATCAAGTCCAAGGATACAGAAAGCATTCATTAAATAATTCATCAACTAATTTCATCAACAGATTACCAATTCATCACAACATATCACCATTTCAACAAAATTGTCTAATCAATAGAGACCAACAACAAGGAAGGAACTTTACTTGATGAACACCGAAGGAAGAGGCTGCTCCATCCTTCAGAAGCACAAAACCAACAGACCCGAAGCACAAGCAAGCTCCTTCAGCTCTTCATCTTCACCCTTTTCATTCTATCTCTCAACTATCCTCACTGTCAATTTCCTTTCTTTATAATCTGCCATTGATTTATAGATACAAGGAGACCTTCAGTGACGCAAGGTTGGTGGATAAATCACCCACTTTAAGGAGGGTGGTCCATTGCTCAATCTCCACGTAGAAAGTCCCTTACCCTTTTCTGAAAAATCACGTTGAATTGTTGGAGAGGAGTATTCTGAAATATTGAGTCGGCCAGAACACAGTTCATGGACTGGGTTCACACAGAACCGGTCACACACAAACAACAGGCCACCGACCCTAGCCCGAATGCAGTCCAACCAAAAACCCCTGCCCTTCGTCAGTTCGTCCCTGCAAATCATCCATACCAATTCCCAATTGCAGAATCAACATACAGACTACAATTCAACTGAACCATTTACCTCAGTTCGACAATTTTGCAGCTGTAAATCATAATTTCATTCGATCCGAACGAACCCTAGCCTCACGTACCTTCACCCGTGATAACACTGAGCCCTACGCTAGCTGAAAATCCCATGACGTCACATGGAGTCGCACCTCCGAGCCCTAATAGGTGACGCGTCTCCCTCTTGTCGTCGCCCGCAGTCTCTGTTCGCCTCTCTCTCTCAAATCCCCCAAATTTTCATCTGCAGAAACCTTACCCGATTTTTCCTTATCTCATCTCTTCCTTTCATTTGTTTTCAAACCAAACCATGAACCGGCCAGACCAAACCAACTTAACCCGGCCAGCATCCTTCCCCAATTTAATTACATTTTCTTTTATTTTAATTCCCATTAATTCTATTTAATTTTTCTTTTAATTTAAATCCTCTTTTTACCCAATTAAATTCCTCTTTAACAATTTAACTAAATCCTTCATTTAGTTAAATTATTCCCAACCAAATTTCGATTCTTGATTTATTTCGAATATTTCCTGACAATGATTATGAGTCCAATTTAAATCCTTCAATTCGATTTCCCAAATAAATATTCAATTATCCAATAATACCCAATTAATTTCCTAATTATCTTTACTTAATTTCATTACGGGAAATCAAGGTATTACATTCCTCCCTCCTTATATGAATTTCAGCCTCAAAATTTGCTTAACGTACTCACTTCCTTAAGTTAACAAAAATACTTGTTGTCAATCTTATACTATACCTCTCAAAGGAGCTTTTGTCAATTTTTCTCTTCTTTCATTCGCTAGGGAGTGGCAAGTTATTACAACACTTGCTACTTTATCGCTCCAAACACATCTCTTAGACCTAGTCATGTATTTTCCTTACTCATCTACCGCATTTTCCAAGGAGTAAATTCACCCAAACCCCACTGAACTTATATTTTTAACGTTTGCATTTACCAAAATATAGCTCTTATTCTCCAAAACTCAATTTTAATTTGCGTCTCAACAGTAGAAAACACCTTCAATGTAACTATTTTTGGTCCCTTAAGCCGAAATTGGACTGTCTTTGACCAAATGACCACACTTATTACATTTAAAACACTTCTTTGAATTAACAAGACACCTTCCGAGACGATCTCTTTGCATTGAATCTAAAGCATGACTTATCATTTATCACATCCATCATTCAACTTTCTCAAAAGAAACACCACTCCAATCACCATCATCTAAACACAACATTATCTAATCAGCATTACACCTTCACATTCCTTACAAACATTTCCAAAATGAATACATTGCAATATGGACTAGTCCTAGTACATTATGAAATACCACACTTTTTCATACCTCACATTTTTTGACATCTTCTGGAAAATGACCAACCTTTTAATGAGATCAAGCCAAGTATTTCAATCTTCTACTTCTTTGATGTGAAGAGTCATTGATACAATCTTTCCATAGGTCACCTTTTCAACACTAGATGCTAGACAAACCGTGATAAAGTTCAATTTTACGCCCATACTTTGGAACTATTTTTTTCCGAGTAAATTCTAGCTTACTTGTCCTTATTGTGCAGTGGAAACACTTGGTTATCTTTAACTGAGTTTCATCAAAATCATGCGTCCTAAACATGGCACATACTACATTTCCTCTTCTCTTCTTTTAGCATAGGTAGACATGTCCTCCCTAGTTTTTATCTATTCTTTGACAATGGTTGGGTTACTAATTTCTCCATTCACGTTTTGTTTTCGTGTTCAACCCCCTTTTTCATAAATTTTTGCAAGTGCTAACTTGGTCAACCAGTTGATGGCCTTTTTACTATCGTTGAACTAATCTTTGACCAAGGTTATGTATTTTGTTCAACGTTTCATTATACAATTTTTTTGTTCAATATCTCTTTGTCTTTTTAAAATTATCTTGTTCCAATATTTACAAATTTCATACTTAATTAATCCTCAACACTTTACTAATTACTTATGTTCCTCATCATTTTTTAATATTCCCTCAATTTCTTTGCTCACTAGCTTCTTTGTTATTTGTACTAGGGGAAGTAATCTTTACTAATTCTTATTTAAGTCAGATCAAGTATGTCCTCAAAATCCAACTTAGTCTGAAATCCTCAAATGTTCTATCTATCCATTATAATTCTTTTCCCCATCTAATCATTTTCAACTTAGGCAACCATGTCGAGTTGTTTACTAAATTGAGTTGTTGTTTTTCCCTTATCTCTTTTCTCCAATTAAAATTTTTGGTGGGTTCTCTCACTTTTCTTTACTTTTTTCAAAACTTATGAAATCTAAGTGGCTCTAGTAGTGTTTATCATCTCACTTAATCCAAAAGAAGAAGTATCTTCATCCAAGCTCAGTAATATCACCTTTTCCATAGACCCACTTACTTATAAATTTTAACTCATTATTCTATTCCTACATATTTCCATGGTGTATTAAGAAATTGATTTTGTATATTTAGGGAGTATTAGGAATTTATAAATTTTTTGCAAATTTATTAGTATAAGAGACTATTGAAAATTTTTTCTCAACCAAAATATGCAAAATACTAATTTAGAAAAATAATTTTATTACATACTTACAGTTGATAAAGTATTTCCACGTCAAAGTTTGCACTGGTAAGCAGTTTACAGAATCGTTTCTAAAATATGGGCGCTCTGATACCAATTGTAACGACTTTTTTTTTCCTTTTTTTATTACCTTTTAACGACTTCCATGTTTACAGTGGAAGACTTTTTTTTTTTTTCTGAAGACCAGTTAAAAGAAAATAATTAAACATTTTATAGAACACAATGGAAATCCTTTTTAAATAAAACAAACATTTAAAATACAGTTTAATTACTTTACAAGTCCTTTATAAAACTCTGTTACAAACCATCTTTCTTTTAAATCTCTTTAACCTAACCAGCCACAAGATCCGCGGGCGCAAAACCTTCATCAACTACTCCTTAAACTGTTCTTCTGTGCGTGTACCTGCATAGCAAGACTTAACTAATGAGCCTAAGGCTCAGTAAGTGATATAAAAGAAAACTGTAAACATGCTATACATCTAATAAAAACATGTGTCATTATCCATTTTTGTTTTCTTTTATCTTATACGTGTTAGTCTCTTTTCTTTTGTTTCTGTACCGAGCTTTATCCACCGGTCCACAAAACAGTTTAATTACATTTCTTTTGTTTTTGTGCCAGGCTTTTACCTACCGGTCTACATAAACCATTTCTTTTGTTTCTGTGCCAGACTTTACCTACCGGCCCACAAAAACCGTTTATTACATTTCTTTTGTTTCTGTGCTTGACTTTACCTACCGGTTCACAAAAACTGTTTAATTACATTTCTTTTGTTTTTGTGTTAGGCTTTACCTACCGGTCCACAAAAATCATTTAATTACATTTCTTTTGTTTTTGTGGCAGGCTTTACCTACCGGTCTACAAAAATCGTTTAACTACATTTCTTTTGTTTCTGTGCCAGACTTTACCTACCGGTCCACAAAACCATTTAATTACATTTCTTTTGTTTCTGTGTCGGGCTTTACCTACCGGTCTACATAGACCATTTAATTACATTTCTTTTGTTTCTGTGTTAAGCGTTACCTACTTGTCCATAAAAATGGTTTAATTACATTTCTTTTGTTTCTGTGCCGGGCTTTACCTATCGGTCCACATAAACCATTTAATTACATGCTTTGGTTGTCGAGCGTTACTTACTAGTCCAACCTCTTTACTTGACTTTTATTCATATTTGATTTCATTTTCCATTTTCCTTTCAAAATCATGCTTGAAGACTAATTTTGTAATCTTTTGAAAACTATGATGCATGATGTTCGTGAATGCATACAATGTAACGACTCAGTTTTTTTTCTTTTCCTTTTAAAAATTCGTTAAAATTTAAAACTTTTATCAAACCCCTAAAACCTTTATGAAAACCCTTTTTAAGATAATATCAGTGTGCAAAATCGTACCATCAAAACCTTTTTAAGCAGTTATTAAAATCTTTTTTGAAAACGTAACGGATTTATTAAAACAAAGCAGACGCGTAAATCGTTTGAGATATGAAAACTAAACAATTAAATACTGCATTTGAGAAATGAAAACTAAACAATTGAATACAATTTATTTACAACCGTTATCTCTTCTGCTCTCTTTAGCCGACCAACCACGAGTCTCACCCGTACAAACATTTCATCCTTGCTTTTTGATCTCTGCATTAACTTCTCGAACAAGTATCTACACCTACACCATAAGTAAACTGTAAGCCCAAAGGCATAATAAGGAAAAGGGTTTATGGAGTATGATATGCCTCTCTTTAGTCCATTTGGAATGGGGGCCACCCAAACCAATCCTTTCATTTCTTTCATTCGTTCGTTCTTTACTCGTACATCGAGCGGGAGATTGAAGGACCCATATGGGATGGTATAGTTGATTGGGCTAACCTCCTGGGTGCATACTAGGTTCCCATTCTCGTCAAGGTAGGGGTTTCACCTAGCTACCAGACTATACCCAACTACTCATCCGCCCTCCAACTCCCCATTCATTCTCTCATTCATTTTCTTTAACATTTTCTTCACATAATGCATGTATGAGTACCACCCGGTGGCACTCCCTCCTTGATTTCTATTACCATGATACATGATGCAGTACAACGTAACAATAAGCATGATGCATGATGACATAACAATTTGCATAACAATTGAATAACACATATAAGGAAAGTAATTGAATAGCAGGAATTGAGAGAGCACAATGAAGAACAATTATGACATTGAATTGAACACAACGAAACACATAAGGAAATCAAACAGCGAATATTAAGGAAATTAAATATCGAATCATGAAGGAAATACATAAATTAAATATACATATCGGAACAATATACAATAAATTATAACATGTTTGAACTTATAGAACACAACAATAACGAAACAGTAGTCAGGACATACTATTAATTAACATGCTAGTTATCCTAGTTAATTTACATATTCAAGAAAGATTACATTTATTATTCTAGTTAGTTATTCTAGTTATTTAACTTAGCAAGTTAAACATGCTCAATTTACAAGCTTAATGAAAATTATAACATGCTCATGAAAAATTACAATTATTAATCATCCTAGTTAATTAATATGCTCAAATTTAGTGGAGTCTAGCGTGATAAATATGATTTTATTCTAATTTAATTATGCATACTCATATTTAGTAAACTGTAGTTTATAATTAACATAAAGAAAACAATAACAAAGGAAAGATAGAAACATATATTCAAATAGTCAATGGAACCCTTAATTCCTTCACGTTTAGCTCATTCCTCTTTCATCTTCTCGATTGTTTTCTAATAAGGTAAAGCGTCAAATTGTAGAAGTTACAGGAAATTGCAGTAGAAAACAATATATAGAATATTAATAAAGGAATTCCACACTACTCAGATTAATTGGTTACTTGGTTAAACATGTTTGGATTAATTATTAATTAAATAACTAGTTAAACATGCTCAGATTAGTTATTTAATGATTAATTAATTAAACATGCTCAAGTCTAATTAATTACTCTAGTTAAGTTAATTAACATGCTCAAATAATAATCACAATTTGGATTCTAATGGATTAACAATTAAACATGCTTAAGGACTAATTAAGTTAACGTATTAGTTAATTTAACATGCTAGTATAGTTGCTTAAACATAGGGTTTAGTTAACACATAGATATCAAACAATGGTAATGGTAGAATAATGTGCGAACAATATATACATTGAATGAATGAAATGACAGTTTAATTAACACAGAGAATTTAAGACAACAAGTAAGTAACAAAGAACATAACGGTTAAGGGAACTCTTAACCGTTATGTAACAAAGAACACACTCATCATTCTACACTTATCACATTCGAATATTAAGCATTCATAATAGAAATTAAGCATTTTTAGCGCAGAAATTAAGCATTTGCAGTAAAGAGAACAACTAACAATAAAGAAATATCTATGGAGTATCAACAAAGTAAAACATTTAATCATAGAACCAACAAGGAAATATCACAGAGTTAACAATAATCTACAGAGTACTAACAAATCTACACTATTAACAACAAGGAAACACACTCACGCACTCTACTTGTGGGTAGGGCCTCCACTGGCCAAGACACACCCAAATTCCTTACCTCGAAACTTTATCGCATATTACACTTAATCGCTATCCAATACCATCACAATTAAAACATTACAACTTATCAATGACGTATTCTAACTTGTACAAATTCTAAGTACTTTTCCGACGCCTAAACGCAATATAACTTATCTCAATAAATTAATCAATTTAGCAAAACTACATAACATAGGCTTCATAACTCATCCAAAAAAAATCCAACAAGAAGCATGTCCATTAACAAGGTATCAATCTATTATGCAAGGTACTTAACTTAGATCTCACAATTCTACAATTGACCCAATTCCAGAGTATATTCATGCTACAACATTGAGCATATAAGGACAGTAGTAACAATCATCCAACCAATTTGATTCAGAGCATCAAATTAACAATTCCTACTTCCAACAATCCATTCATAATATACACTTAACATGCTTCACACCAATAACATCACAGAGACATTACCCGGACCACAACAGTAATCAAAACTTTAGAGCATAACTTGAAGCACTCTAGAGTACCATCACTCAAACAATTCCAACAGTTATATATATATATATATATAACTGTTGGAATTGTAGCTTAAAAAATGTCCCTAATTAACATTTAGAATAAAAAATGTAGCTTAACAACTTAATTCACATAATGAGATTTCGCACAATAATTATCCAGGGTAGAACCCATCAATAACACAGAATATATCCTTTTTAAATAAAAATCACATAACCCAATTCCAACTTAACTCAATAAATTAGCAACCCATTTACAAAACCAAAAGCAGAAACCCAACAGATTATCTCATCAAATATCTCATACAGAATCCTTAACTAAATAACTTAACTAACTAAGGTAATCTAACACACTACTCAATATTACTGTTAGACCCCATACAGAAACCAATCCAACACCAACAGGGCATAGATCACACATTCAACATCCAAAAATCCATCCAGAACATCAATCTCAGCTTAATAATAGACTAATAATAGTTAGAGGATTTCCTTACCTGAATTACTCCTACCAGCTGCATTGATCAACACCGAAACCTTTCCAGCCATCCTTCTTTCTTCGGCCAAGCACAACTTTCCATCACCACTGGACCATCAGCTTCGCAGCACTTTGAGAGAGAATACTCTCTGCCACAATTTAATGGCAGAGAGTATATGCTCTCCCCCACTCCCAAAATTGAATACCACAGGACCGTTTACATCAGAATTAACCCAGAGACCCAAACACCCGAGCCTTGAGCTCCATCTCGACCATCAGCTACCCAGCTCTGGAGAGCTCTTTCCTCAATCTCACATCACTGCCCATCCCCTCTCCCTATCTCTGCTCTATATATCAACACCATAAAGGACACTCTTTGCCAATTCCCAGAAGGCAGAGAGTGAAATTCTCCAGCACGCCCGACCAACCACTGCCCTTTTCTAAAAAAATCACCCGACATTATCCCATAAATTCTGTCCAGCTTTATGGAGTGTTCCCCACTCTGCATTTAATGTAGAGTGCGATTCCAAGCTGGAAGGAACGTGGGGTTGTCTGCATAGCAGACAACAATTCAACTTGAACAGGTCATACCGAGTTCGGACGCAGCTGGGTCGCGGGTCTCCATCTGCACCAGTCCGAAGTCCCCCGACCATCATGAGAACGCCGCCATCGATCGCGAATCGCTTATTTGTCCCATGAATCATGCTTCCAGCTAACGACCAATCAATAGAGAAAGCAAAGGAGGAGAAACTCGACCAAATCATCACTAGAAACACGACCCGCAGAAGCCCCAATTCCGAGCCCGAGTTCTACACCTCGCATCACCGCAACCGCTCACTCGCCGTTTGTCATGAAGGAGCCAACCCGAGCGTGCTCCCTCTCGCTCATCTCTCTCCTTCGCTCGACCTCCTTCTCCGTCGTTCTCTCTTCTCTTCGCAGAAATGGCCAAAGGCCACACAACTTCTCCCCTTGTGCTGATGACCCGAGCCAAACCAGCTTGACAGCCTGAACCGGTTCTTCTGTTGAACTGATTCAGCTATCCCTTTCTCCCCTTCCCTTAATTCTTTCCTATTTTAATTATTTCCTCTAATTAATTTACCCCCAACATAATAATTTAATTAATTAAATTTTAATTCCAATTTATCCAATAAATTCCTTAATTTACAATCCTACGAATACGTCCTTGGTAATACTATGATAATTATCCAATAACTCCAATTATCACTAATTACTTTCTAATTATCCTTATTAAATTTTGATATAAAAAGTCTGGGTATTACATACAATCTCTATCATACAATTAAAGAAATCAAATAAAACAACCAACATACAATTCATAGATTATGCTTCATAAAATGGTAGACATGCTTATAAAACAATAGACGTGCTTATAAAACAGTAGATGTGCTTAAAAAATGATAGACATGCTCAACATTCTATTATTCTAATAAAGTGGTAAACAAGTAAATGTGCATATCCTATTCTTGCAGTGTAGGGCCCTAAGAACCAAAGCACATTCAGTATCACTTAACTGCGGTCCGTAACGCGTTTAGCACTTAATTCTTCTCCCGTTAATACCTTCAAAATAATTAACATTTATTCATCAATGTTTACCAATTATGAACCCAACATGATACCGTTAGTACTTGTTAATTATTTAATACTTCAATTATCACTTAATTATTTCACATTTTTCGTTCATCGACCAATTAACCAATGGAGCTGTAAATATTATTCCAAAGGGTCAACAAAACTAACAGGGCATATTTCCAATTCCAACTGACAGAGATTTTAACTTTATTCCAAATCACACAGTAAGCATCTAGTCACAGACCACCCAACAACAACTTAGCATCCAACAAATCCTCACAATTGTCACTCAACAGAATATCAAGTCCAAGGATACATAAAGCATTCATTCAATAATTCATCAACTAATTTCATTAATAGATAACCAATTCATCACAACATATCACCATTTCAACAAAATTGTCCAATCAATAGGGACCAACAACAAGGAAGGAACTTTACTTGATGAACACCAAAGGAAGAAGCTGCTCCATCCTTCAGAAGCACAAAATCAATAGACCTGAAGCACCAGCAAGCTCCAGACCCTCCTTCGGCTCTTCCTCTTCACCCATTTCACTCTCTATCTCTCAACTCTCCTCACTGTCAATTTCCTTTCTTTATAATCTGCCATTGATTTATAGACAGAAGGAGACCTCTAGTGATGCAAGGTTGGTGGATAAATCACCCACTTCAAGGAGGGTGGTCCATTGCTCAATCTCCACGTGGAAAGTCCCTTACCCTTTTCTGAAGAATGATGTTGAATTATCAGAGAGGAGTATCTTGAAATAGTGAGTCAACCAGAACACAGTTCATGGACCGGGTTCACACAGAACCGGTCACATAGGCAACAGGCCACCGACCCTAGCCCGAATGCAGTCTGACCAAAAACCCTTGCCCTTTGTCAGTTTATCCCTACAAATCATCCATACCAATTCCCAATTGCAGAATCAACATACAGACCACAATTCAACTGAACCATTTACCTCAGTCCGACAATTTTGCAGCTCTAAATCACGATTTCATTCGGTCCACACGAACCCTAGCCCCACGTACCTTCTCCCGTGACAACACCGAGCCCTACACTCTCTGGAAATCTCTCGACGTCGCCTGGAGTCGCACTTCCAAGCCCTAGTCGCTGACGTGTCTCCCTCTCGTCGTCGCCCGCAGTCACTCTTTGCCTCTCTCTCTCAAATCCTCCAAATTTTCATCTGCAGAAACCTTACCTTATTTTTCCCCATCTCCTCTCTTCCTTTCATTTGTTTTCAAACCGAGCCATGAACTGGCCAGACCGAACCAACTTAAACCAGCCAGCATCCTTCCCCCATTTAATTACATTTTCTTTTCTTTTAATTCCCACTAATTCTATTTAATTTAAATTCTCTTTTTACCCAATTAAATTCCTCTTTAATAATTTAACTAAATCCTTCATATTAAATTATTCTCAAACCAATTCTGATTCTCGATTTATTTTGAATATTTCTTGACAATGATTATAAGTCCAATTTAAATCCTTCAATTCGATTTCCCAAATAAATTTTCCATCAAATAAATCTTCAATTATCCAATAATACCTAATTAATTTTACAATTATCTTTACTTAATTTTGTTATGAGAAATCGGGGTATTACATATACTAAAAAGCAAACCAAATGCACTTCGTTTGTCGAGTCATATAGATCTTGTAGACTCTGCATCCTTGGTTGTCTCAGCTCTCCTTCGTCGTTGGATGCTTGAGAGATTGTCGGTGTGATTATTGGTGCGGTGGTTGATGGTTCTCTTTCATCTTGTGTTGCCTCCTTTTGATTCTTCCAATCTCATATCATTTTTTCATTCACTTGTACATCTCGACTAACCACCACCTTTTTGTCAATTAGGTCAAACAGCTTGAAAGCCTTCGTCTTCTCATCATACCCGATGAACACATACTTCTTGTCTTTATCATCAAGTTTGGTTCTTCTTTGATTCGGTATGTACGCGTAGGCTACACTTCCAAATACCTTAAAATGTGATACGGTTGGTTTATAGCTGCTCCAAGCTTCTTGCGGTGTTTGATTTGCCAATATCGCATGTGGGCATCAATTTTGAATATATACAGCCATTGCACTGCTTCAGCCCAAAACTCTTTCGACACATCTTTGCTCTTTAACATCGACCTAACCATATTGAGAACTGTACAATTTTTTCTTTCAGCCACCCCATTTTGTTGAGGTGAATAAGGTGTGGTCAAGAATGTTTTGATTCCTTGTTTCTCACAATAGCTTGTGAAAGCGGTTGACATGTACTCTCCTCCTCGATCGGACCGTAAAGCTTGGATGTAGAGACCGGTTGTCTTCTCCACTAGCACTTTGAATTTCTTAAACACCTCAAATGCTTCTGACTTTTCCTTCAAGAAATAAACACAAGTCTTCCTTGTATGATCGTCAATGAAAGTGATAAAATACCGCTTCTCACTAAATGACTTCGGTGTGATCGGGCTGCATATGTTGGTGTGTACCAACTCAAGAAATCTCCTTGCACGATAGTCCGCCTTCTTTTGAAATGTACTCCTTGCTTGTTTGTTGAGTACACATCCATCGCAAAATTTCTTGGTGTAGTCTATGTTCAGTAGCCCATGGACCATTTCCTTCTTTGCTAACTCTTTTAGGTTGTCGTAATGTAAGTGCCCAAACCGTAATGCCATAGCCATGATTTGTCCTCCATATTTACTTGCAAACACATTTCTTGCACGTTCTTCAAGTTGAGTTTGAACATTCGATTCTTTGCCATCTCAACGTGTGCGAGCAAGCGACCATTTTTGTCTTTTAATTGCAACATCCGGACTTCATGAAGACCAAACATCCCTTCTCCAATAATTGACCCATGCTAAGAATGTTACTCTTCAAGTCGGGTACATAGTTGACATCTTCCATTGTTCCTTCCTTTCCATCCTTTTTTGAAAAACGTATTTTTCTTCAGCCTTTGACTTGAAACTTCGACGCATCTCCAAAAAACATGTGTCTGTCATTAATCTCTTGCATATCAACAAAGAGATGTTTGTGTCCAAAGATATGATTGCTAGCACCTGTGTCAAGATACCCTACCGTGTCACTTTCTAGATTGGTGTCCTTTTGGGCCATCATGAGAACGTCATCATCTTTCGTCTCATCTTTTTGCGACTAAATTCACGTTTTCTTCCACTTTTTTCTCAAAGTAGCATTCCTTTGCGTAGTGTCCATACTTACCGCAGTTGTAACACTCAACAGTTGAATGATTTGACTGGCCACCTTACCGCGTCCTTGTCCATGCCAATTTTGTTGGCTGGTCTTGCCCTTCTATCCGCGATTATTTATGCGACCCCGTCCTCCGCCGCGACCAAAACCATGGCCTCCACGGCCATGTCCTCTTCCTTGGTTATTTTGCGCGTACATTACTTTATTCTCGTTGATAGTCATCTTTGTTTGTAAGGCCTCCTCCAAGACTTCTTGTGCCTTCTTCTTCTTCCTTTGTTCATGTGCCTCAAGAGAGCCTGTGAATTCATCGATGGTCATCTCTTCCAAATTCTACGACTCCTAGATTGCGCATACACCATTCTCAAAATTCTCGATCAATGACCAAAGAATTTTGTCCATGACTCTTGCATTCGGGAGAGTTTCTCCATTGCGTTTAAGATGATTCACCACCGTTTTCACACGCGTGATGTAGGTTCATATTTCTTCCGACTCCTTCATCTTCATGGCCTCCAATTCGCCACGAAGAGTTTTAAGCTACATTTGTTTAACTCATCGGCACCCTTGAACACTTTTTGCAAAGTGTCCCATGCTTCCTTCGAAGTTGTTGCACTAGAAATCTTCTCAAAACCCGACTCATCTACTGCTTGAAACATGAGATAGAGATCGGTCTTGTCCTTCATTTGCGTTTCTTTCAACGCTTTTAATTGATTTGCTGTCAAGGAGCTAGTGGATTCTGTCTCCATGAAACCGGTTTCGACTACTTTCCACGCATCTTGTGCACCAAGCAGTGCACGCATTTGAATACTCCAATTGTCATAGTTCGTCTTGGTAAGTCGTGGCAGCGGCATTTGTCCCAACGGTGTGCTCCCATAGTTCCACATGCTCTGATACGAATTTGATAAAAATGGAGTGTTTGTTTTGGCGAGATATGAAAAGATCACTATTCTAAAGCTTCTTCAAGATTTGTATTTCACTCTCTTTTTCTCAAATGAGCACAATACAATATTTATAAACTCAAATAAGACTCTTAAAATTTTCACAATAATCAAAGAAATAAACATACTTAATGACCTTAAATACAGAATATGAAACATCATAGCAATTTCTGACTTTTGTTTACTAAAAATGTCATAACTTCTTCTAGAGAACTTTGAATGACTTGAAACTTCAACCATCAGAAAGTAGACATCCGGAGCATCAACATCCATTGGTCATACATTTAATTTGGTTGCCATTTGATCCTTCAAATCCTCGTTGCAAAACATCCCAAAATGCTAACTTTTTGAGTTTAATTCTCAACAGGAGAATGAAAAACAAAATATAGGTCAGAGTGAAAAGTAGTCAAGGCTATCAAAGAAGGTGGGAAAGTGATCTCCACCGGCTTCTCACTCTTTCTCCCTCTCCTTCTTTTTCTTCTTTTCTTTCGGCTTTGTTCCCCTGCTCTAGAGAGCTTTCTTCCCTCTTGGTTCCTTCCTCCACCCACCACTCTCTCTCTCTCTCTCTTTCTTCTTTCATCATCAGATTCCTACAATTCGCAGAGAGCTCCACTCAAATTTTCTCTCTTCCTCTCTATCTATTGCCTTCACGACCTTCATCACTCCCTTTCTCTTCTTTGCCTTCATTTTCTTCTTTTCTTTCTCTCACGCTCTTAGCCTTCCAGAATCTCTCTCCCTATATTTTTATTTTCTTCACGGTCTCTATTTATCCAGAGTGTTAATCATAGAACACTTCTCTGCATTCTTCATCTGAAGGCTTCACATATAAGCCTTGCAATATTCCCTAAACAATCTCACCTAACTATTCTATAATTTGCCATCTGTAAAGAAAACATACGTGGAGGAATTATAAACTCAACCGCTTTGGGATCATCACTTACACACGGGCAAGAGACAATAGAATTGGGTTCACACCACGCGTTCCACACCCTTCACTTCATCCGTTGCCCACACCACTGCAATGTTCTTTTATGAATTCACGGTAACTCAGAACACAGAACAATCCCCATTAATAGAACCGCACTACGTACCCCGATTTGGCGTCGCGATACCTCAGCCCACAGAAGTTTAGTCTGATCACCCCCGTAGTATTCGCAACTTCGACCCCTAGCTCTGCAACCCGTCACTCATCCTTCTCACGATGACTCCGGCAGCCCAACGAACATCTCGCTCGACACACTCCTTCATGAAGCCCAGCACCGGAGCTTCGTTTGGCCTCGCCTCTTCGCTCCCCTACAATCTCTTCGTTCTCCCTCTCTGTTTTAAAAGAAAATGGTTGAGCCATTTCTTCTTCGCCCGATGCCTTTCTTCCATACACGGAACGAACCGGTCAGGTTCAATACTCCTTCAACCTCTTCTTTTATTTTAAATCACTTCCTTTATTTATAATTCCTCATTTAATTAATCCCTACCTATATATATATATATATATATATATATATATGTGTGTGTGTGTGTGTGTCAAATTACGTATCGAATAATAATCGACCCAATTTCAATTTTTGACTTACTCCAAATATCGATTAACGATTATTAAGCGTTCAATTTAAATTTCTGAATTTCATTTCCTAAATTAATTTACATTAGTTAAATCTTCAATAATTATCTCAACAATCTCGTTACACCCAATTAATTTCTCAATTATCCTAACTAAATTTCGCTATGGAAAATCGGGGTATTACACTCTCATCATAAAGAGGGACCATCCTGCAACAAATCTTCCCCTTGATTTATGATGAGGTAAGGTCATAGTCTTGCTAAGATTCTACATAATATATGTTTATTTCTCTACAAAATGTTTGTTATCATGTCTGAGCCATTTTTATTTATGTGAAGTTTCTCAAGTTGTACTTATTTTATGTTTGACACATTATGAATCTAGTGATATTTAATATCAATGCTCCAATGAATAACCATTTAATTATCACACTATAATATATAATTTTTTTGTTTAGGACTCAATTCTATTAAAAACTTTTGCAACCACAAAAATATTTTATTAAATCTCTATTCCTCGTTTGTCTGTCGTTACTATGAACTTGAACGAAAAAACATGTCTACATGCGTTGATACACGAAAAAACATGTCTACATCCGTTGATAGATCACGACAACACACTATTAAATATCATTAAACCCCACCCAACTTCTTTCAAATATCATGCGCAGGTGCTTCGAGTGTGACGATACGTCAAACCTTTGTGTCTATGGCTGCTGCTTACGGTGACTCGTTTCCCTCTGAAATCAAGGGCTGGGTTTACTCTGAGTATGGAAATGCCGTTGATGTTCTCAAGCTGGAATCTAACCTACCAGTTCCTGAGATTAAGGAAGAAGAAGTATTGATCAAAGTTGTGGCTGCCTCCTTAAACCCAATCGATTTCAAAAGAATGCTTGGGTATTTCAGAGCCATTGATTCTCCTCCTCCGGTGAGTCTTCTTTCTCTTCCTCACTTGTCATTTGGGCCTGCTTTTCTTTTCTCTCCCTGAAGAAATAGGGTTTACCCTTTCTGATATGAACTTTCTTCTTCAATCTAGCATTATTTTTGGAATTTCCTTTCTTTGGTAAAATTCATATCTTTGAGCTTAAACCCACATCTGTATCAATGTTGGACAATAATATTTGAGCTATATGGACACGTTTATGACAGACCAGCAGTGTTATTGAGAATTAGAAGGATTGTTGCCTGCAAGTTTTTATTTGATTTATTAGTAGCAATGACAAAAGTAGAGGTAGTGATCTAAGCTAATCATAGACAATCATCCACTCATGCCAGGTGGCATAAAACACCAGCCACCCATCAACTTAGTTCATATCAAAATTAGATTTTTGTCACAGACAGAAAAATAGCAAATTGTTAATAGTCCTTTTCAGTTCCCACCATTAAAGCAGTCTGAAGCTTTTGAAAAGTTGAACAAACTATGAATGGATTTTCTTTTTATACGAACAGATTCCTGGCTATGATGTAGCCGGTGTTGTGGTGAAAGTGGGAAGCCAAGTGAAGAAATTCAAGGTAGGAGATGAAGTGTATGGAGATATCAACGAGGATCCCTTGAACAAACCTAAAAATATAGGCACTGTGACTGAATATACTGCTGTGGTTGAAAGAGTTCTTGCTCATAAACCTGATAGCCCAAGCTTAGTTGAAGCAGCCAGCCTTTCTCTTGCCGTCGAGACTGCCTATATTCCACTTGAGTAACACAAATTTTCTGCAGAGAAATCAATTCTTGTCTTAGGAGGGGCCGGGGGAGTTGGAACTCTCGTCATTCAGGTCAATTCCTGAATTCTCCTTCATAACGAAAAAGAAAATTCAGAGATTTTTCTTCGACATGTTGTTTGAGTTTTGGTTTTATATTTGGATTTGAAGCTGATAAATCCTTCTTTTTTATTGCATTCAGTTGGCAAAACATATTTTTGGTTCGTATAGAGTAGCAGCAACCTCAAGCACTGGAAAGTTAGCCTTGCTGAGAAGCTTAGGAGCTGATTTAGCCATTGATTATACCAAAGAAAATTTTGAAGATCTGTCTGAAAAGTTTGATTTAGTCTATGATGCAGTTGGTAAGACATTAATTCTCAGAAGTTCTATGTTTTTTTATTTCTTTTTAAGATGTCTTGTCATTAAATTTCTCGTTAACACGTCAAGCTGATGAAATAATTTAAACAATTCTTAGCTAACTGAATCTTTGGATATAAATTCCAAACCACTGATGGAGAATGAAAAACAAAATATAGGTCAGAGTGAAAAGGCAGTGAAGGCTACAAAGAAGGCGGGAAAGTGATCTCCATTGTTAGGTCTACAAATCCACTTGTGTTTAATTACATCCTCGAATCGTCGGGAGGCGTCCTAGAGAAACTGCAACCTTATTTCGAGAGCGGGAAACTCAAGCCGGTGATAGATCCAAAAGGCCCATATCCATTCTCAAAGACAGTTGAGGCATTTGCTTATCTTCAAACTTCTCGAGCCACCGGAAAAGTCGTGATCTTTCCGATCCCATAGAGAAAGCGATGAAAGCAATGAACACCAGGGAGTTAGTTTGTTGTCTGCATAATAAATCGTGGGTCTTAAAGAGTCTATTAAAGAAGTGGATGGGTATGTGTTGGAGGAAAGTTTAAAGTGGTTTGTTTGTTTCTTCTTGGGTTTTCTCAATCTTTCACTGAACTCTCAATCTAAATGCAGATTAAAGTAGGTTATATGTTGGTGATATTCTATTTGGGTTGGGTGGAATGTTCATACAAGTGATTAAACAAAAGTGTAGTTTTTTCTATGCAACTGTTTTAGTGTTTTGGAGTTGCTTATGAGTTGTGCCTCATTTGAGAGGTGGGTCTCATCATATTATTAAAAATGAAAATGTTTGAGAAATTTTAGAGAGATAAAGAAAGAGACAGAACGAGAGAAATAAGAAAAGAACAATTATTTCTCAAGTGTAGTTAATATGTGGGCAAGATCAAAAATACGATTTTTTGAAGTTTTATCTAAGATTTAAGGGAGTTATTTGTAGCAAATTGCTCCACAATTTTATGGCTTGTGTTTTTCGATTAGCCTTGGTTACTCCAATTGAACCACCTGAGATTAATATATATATATATATATATATATATATTTTTTTTTTAATTTGTTGAGAATATTAATTTTAGAGAATTATTGCTCTTATATTTGATATTGATTTCTTCTAATTTACTTTAGAAAATATTATATTGTGTACTCGTTATTTATAGTTGAAGATTACTGAACACTTCAATTCTGTGGATATAGGCATTTTATAGGACCAAGTAAAAGTTTGTAGTATTTTGTTATTTTGTACTTTATTTTCTCTTATTAATTTATTGGCCTAATAATCTACTTTAATGAGGCAAAATGAATTTACTTACTGTGAAATCAAATTTACTTACTATTTTTGCCAACAATTTCTTATAGGAAATTAACAAATCAACCATTGTTTTTTTGTGATCAATGACAAGTTAACCACTAACGTATTTTTGCTAATAACTTGTACACTAAACTATGAAAAATAGCCACCACGAACATCGCCGTTAACTTTCTGAAAACTCGAAAAAGAAAATAGCTAATACCCATAGAAAAAAGAATATTAATGTTTTACATTTCCGATAATTTAGAATTGTTTTATTGTCCATGGGTGAATCACAGCTTGTCTGTGTTGTTTGTGTTTTTCTACGAAGAAGACAATGATTTTTTTTATTTGCAGAATTTCCACTGTGGAAAGACAACTTTCCTCTGCGGAACATTGTCTTTCCACTGAGGAAAATCGTCTTTCTTTTATGGAAAGTTGTCTTTCTTCTGCTGAAAGACGACATTCTTCTACAAAAATATGAATTTTCTCTGCAGAAAGACGACATTCCACTGCGGAAAGACGACATTCTTGAGTTCTATTTCAAGTACTCACTTTTCACATCAAAAAGAAATCGTTCTGCTGCAGAAAGATAACGTTCTGAAGAGAAAATAAGAAATTTTCTATATTTTCTTATAAGAAAATTTCTTTCTTTCCTTTTCTTCTTTCTGAAGAGGGAAAGAAGAATAATTTACTTCATTCCCTAGAGAGAAGAATGAGACGAAAGAAGGAAAATGAAGAATTTCTCTCCATTTTCTTTCTTTTATGTAAGAAAAGAATGTAATTTTTCTTCTTTCCTTCTTTAGAAAGAAGAAAATAAAGAAATAAATTCTTTTTGTGGCGAAAAATTGTCTTTTCGCAGCAGAAATTGTAACATTCCGCCCGAGAACAAAATTTAATTGTGTAACGACAAACATGACAGCAATGATTGCGACGACTTTTTCTCATAGTTCAATGGTTAATTTGTTAGCAAAAATACTTTAATGGTTAACATCTCATTGATCACAAAGTACGATGGTTGATTTGTTATTTTCCTTTTTTTTTTGCTTTGAGTTAGAAAAGAGGAAAAGAGAGAGAAGATGAATCGTTCCGCTGCAGAAAGATAACGTTCTGGAGAGAAAATAAGAAATTTTCTTTATTTTCTTATAAGAAAATTTCTTTCTTTCCTTTCTTCTTTCTGAAGAGGGAAAGAAGAATAATTTACTTCATTCCCTAGAGAGAAGAATGAGAGGAAAGAAGGAAAATGAAGAATTTTCTCTCCATTTTCTAAAGAAGGTAATTTTTCTTCTTTCCTTCTTCAGAAAGAAGAAAATAAAGAAATAAATTCTTTTTGTGGCGGAAAATTGTCTTTCTGCAGCAGAAATTGTAACGTTCCGCCCCAGAACAAAATTTAATTGTGTAACGACAAACATGACAGCAATGATTGCGATGACTTTTTCTCATAGTTCAATGGTTAATTTGTTAGCAAAAATACTTTAATGGTTAACTTGTCATTGATCACAAAGTACGATGGTTGATTTGTTATTTTCCTTTTTTTTTGCTTTGAGTTAGAAAAGAGGAAAAGAGAGAGAAGATGAAGAAAACGTTGGGAAAAATAACTAGGTGTGAAAAATGACCGTAGATTGTGATTTAAAAAATACTAGGAATATTTTCTTATTCTGTTAAAATATCAGGTCAAGAAGTAAGAGAAATAACAAATAAAAATGAACTGATAATCTTTACATAGAAACCCAATCAGGGCAAAATCATAGAGACCGAGTTCAAAAAAATATCACTATAAAAAATAAGATTTATAATATTCTTTTATAAAAAAAAATATTTTATAAAATATTCACTATGAGAAATTGATCACTCTTAAAATTCATAATGTCCATAAAAGTATCTCACATATGTTTTACTCACATTCTTTCTTTTCTTTCCCACAAAATTCCTCACTTTGTTTTCTTTCTTCCTCTCACACTAGATATTCTGGTTTCTTTCTTCTTCTCGGATGCTTAAACCTTCTTTCATGCTTCCTATTTATATGGAATCAATAGTACTAATGGAAAGAAGAAATAAATGATACAAGAAGCAAGGGGGGATTATTGACTTTCCTCCCTATTGCTTCTTCTTTTAGCAACCAAAAGAACTTTTCTACATTGAATTGATAGATGGAGGTGTAGCGACCTGTTTTCATACACTTAAAAATGTCGAGATTCAAAGTACTTTTTCTTTTATAAAACATAGCGTAGCGGAAGACTTTTTGGAAATAAAAACGTTTGGAAACAATTGAGAAAAACAATGAATTAAATACCATGAAAAAAATTCTTTTTATTAAACCATTTACAACTTACAAAACATGTTATAACTTAAAACACATTTTTTTCTTTCCTTTATCTTTTAGCCTAGCTAGTCAAAAGGACCATAACGCACAAATCCTCCATCAACTGCTCATTTTCTCATTACAGTGCATACTTACATCACAAGACATATTCTATGCTTAGTAAGAAATGATATGCAATATGGATATGATATGCATTACATAAAACATTTTCCATTTCCGCTTTTTTTTTCTTTTCTTAACATTCATTTGCTTAGGGAAGAATGATGAACTTCATTCAATGGCAAACTTCAACCATAATGGTGAACTTCAATTGTTCCCTTTCTTCTTAACGTTTTAAGAGTGAGTGGTGAACTTTGACCCAACTCAAACTCTTCTATATATTAGGAAATTGTGATGGTGATCTATACTATAATGGTGAGCCTTGGCCATCATGGTGAACCATGACCGTAACAATTCCCTTCCATTATTTAGGAATTAGTAGTGATCTTCATCCAATTAATCCCTTCTCATTTCTTAATTTCTCTTAACAGTTCATAATTTCTTTTACAATTCATGATGCATGAACATAAGTGACTGCATACAATTCCTCATATTATCTAGCACAATATCAACATGTAAAATCCTGAACCAACAATATAATCATTTGAACTTAGCATCTATTAAGCATAAACATCATCAATACAATCATCCTCAAAACATAATCGCACTTAAAAACTATTAAACACAAACATCAAACGGCACATCAAAACTTAATGACGCGAAAATGGAAGCTTTAGATGAAATTATAAGGCCAAAAAGGCCAACCTTAGGAGTCGGCAGTCGAGCTCGGCAACAAACTGTGGAGAGAGTGGTTGACCTCACGGTGGTCAAACTCGCGATCGTTCAAAGGCGAGTAAATTTTGTAGTGGACGATTAAGGAATGGTGGGTGGTCGATTGTCCAAAGGATAATTTGAGTTGTACGTTGACTCGGTGTGAATGGCGATCGATCAATGCGGACATGTTGGTCGACCGGTTGGCTTGGGAAAAATTGCTCATTTACAATTTTCCTATTCCTCCAATGAACCTCTCCTTGATAAATCAATAAGAGAATTCTCACCAACAAAATAGTGAGTTTGATTGTAATCTTTGAACGTCTTCACCAACCGAAATTGGCTAGAAGATTTGCACTAATCTAAAAATCAAGTAATTCTCACAACACTTGACTTAGTTTTTCAATCACAAGGATTTCAAGAATCCAAGAGATGAAAACAATTCTACTAGGAATAGGATTGGCTTATAGTTATTCCTAACTAATCTCTATCTTCTATTTGAAATATAAAATAACTTGAATTTAAAATGTCTAGAAAAACTTTAAAATAACTTAAAAAGCAACTAACTAAATATTTAAATGAATTTGAACTTCATTCAATTTGAATGAATTCAACTTCGTGGTCCTTCCTCCTCTTTGGTGGATTACTCATCAAATTACTAAATAAGCACATGTGTTGGCATCTCTTGATCCACTTCATTAGGTGTGTCATCATCTTGAATATTTGAATCTGAAAAATAATAAACCAAATAATACTTTGGAAGCTTCTTTGAATTAAGCCTTGTAAGAATTCCTTGGGCCACATCATAAGTTGGTCTTCATATTGATTTGGGCTTCTAATTCGGGTAAGTGAAATCAGATCTCTTAAACAGAAATGTAGCTCTATGTTCACAAATCTTTTGACATAGCAAACAAACTCCAAATTAAACAATTTAACCCGTTCTAGAGGCTTGCGATGTCAGCTACAAACTTTATGAAGAATGATATTTGATATAAAATATTTAACATCGTTAAAATTTCCAAATAGTCCTCAATGGTCAGATCCCAAATTTTGCAATTTACCACAAATCCTTCAATTTTGTGCTTGATTTTCCACTTATGTTTCATCTTGAAGAACACCATAATATATTTGAATGTTGGATGAATGTAATTCATCCTCTTTCTCCCTTGAAGCTCTTCAAAATAACACAATCAAAATCATTAGGGAATCCCCATGCATGATTGTGAATAGAGGCAATTCGTCACATCATCCTCCCCGGGTTGAAAAGATTTGATCTCAAATCTAAGTTTCCTCCTTCATAGCCTTATTTGCCAAAATAAGGACATTAGTCATGAACAATAAAATTTTGAGGCCTTCCCAAGATGTAAGTTGTTCATGTATCCCAAAAGTAGCTTGCAAATATAACATCGACAAACTTTAGAATCATCAAAACTCTTCTAGTCTCCCCACTATACATGCCAAAATTGAAATCACATAATACTCATCTTCGTCCATGAGATCAAAATTGCCATAAAAAATTTTCAAATAAGCACCAATATCCTTATTTTCTTTTATCCATCTAATTCTAAGAAGCCAAGTAATCAAATTATCTAATGGCACGTACCTCATTGAGATAACATCAGCTTTCTTCACATTCAAATTTTGTTAGTTCCTTGCAATGTGAACCAAACTAAGTATAGCCCAAAACTTGTTGCTGATCTTGAAAGAATAATAATTAGTAAAACCATCATGCAACTGTAATACCCCAAATTTTATATTAGAATTTAATAAGAATAATCGAAAAGTAATTAAAGATATTTAAATTAATTAGAAAATTATCAAGGTATTACCAAAGACGTAATCGTCAATTATCATCGAGCGATATTTGAAATAAATCAGAAATTTAAATTAGGTTAAGAACAATTTAATTAAATGAAAATTTTAATTAAATTATTAAAGAGAAATTTATTAGGTGAAAAGATGATTTAAATTAAAATGAGATTTATTGTATTAGTTGGAATTAAAATGCAATAGAGAAATTAATTATGATTAAGGATAGTTAATTAAGTGGGTTTTTGTTTTTAGTTAAAGAAGAAATAAAATAAAAATAAAAAGAAAAACAATTGGCTTTTCAGCCATTGTTTCGACAGAGAGAGAGAACAGGGGAGGAAGAGAGAACTCGACGAGAGAGAGGGAGAAGCGATGAGGGAGAGAGATCGACCGCCGGGGAGCTCGGGATGACGAACGATGCTATCTGACGGCGTGGTGACCTCCTGGCGGCTTCCGTGGGCGCGAAATGGCGGAGCTAGGGCACGGGTTCACTCGACAGTTCAAATCGCGATTCGGTGATCTCCCGCGGAGGCGATTCCGACGACAAGTTGAGGTGAGCTCCGGTGACTTTTCTTCTCCTTTGCATTTTATCCATCGAGCGTGTCTGGAAGTGTGCTACAAGGGTGGTTGTCGGCGTTGTTGGCGTCGGGCAGTGACGATTTTTGTCATTGGCAGGGGCTGGCGGTTTGGGTGGAAATAGCTGGAACGGCTCGGCTACGGTTCTACTCTAAACCCGGTTCCACATAGCCCTCCTTCCAGCTGTGTTCTGCCGACACTAACGATGGGGAGCAGGGTAGATGAGGAATTTAAGAGGGGACAAACCTCATGAAGATGGCTGTCGACCTGCATGAGAAAATGAAGTGGCTGTCGGGCATGAAAAAAGGGCATAAAATGACAGAGAGCTTTCAGCACTCGGGTGAGCTGAGGAGGCTAAGGTTGGAGCTACGATTGCTTCTGGATTTCATTGTTTTCAGGTGATGGCTGAGATGTGGGTGTTGGTGAGAACAATTTCCTTCATTTCCTTGTGATGAATGGACAGTAGAATATGATAGAAAAATGGGTGTAGTACACTGTTGTGTTATTTTGTTATGCCGAGTGTTTTTAAGAAATTATGTTCTGCATCTTTATTATTCTTGCTGGAAATGGAGTTGTTGAACTGCTCTGTTAGATTGGGTGACTACTCTGTGATGGGTTGGATAAACATGTTGGTTAATCTGATGTTGTTGGACGTGCTAAGTATGGAGTTATAGTTTTGATATATTTTCTGTCGGAGTTCTGAATGAATTTATTGGTGTGAAGAGTTGTTTGGTCATTAGCCATGGTAGTTGTTGTAAGTGTGTCGTTCTATTTGGAATGTTATGTCTGGTTCATGGATCTAATGGAAAAAATAGGGTGCAATGAAAGATAATGATATGTGTTAGTTGTGTTGGACATCTACTGTTGCATTGTTTGGTTATTGTTGGCTGCATTTTTGGACGTTAATATATGAATAATGCTCCTTGTTAGATGACTATAGGTTTTGGTTTCGGTTCACTTATTGGAATAAAGATATCATGAGAATTGGGTAAAATAGTTTATGACTCGATTCAGATATTGTTATTGGGCTTTGGTATATGGGCCAATAAATTATGGATAGAATCTTATTGGTTTTCGCTATACGTTAAACTTAGCTTTTAGACGTTATTGATTGAGATTAATTAATTAAGCTAAGTTATAATTAAGGAAACGGTTTTGTTAGGAAACTCTAGTAAGCGATTTATAAGAATTAAAGATAGAAAAAGACAACGAATGATTAATTGATTTGATTAATAATTATAAGTTATTAAATTGTGAAGGTACAAAGAAGAAGAGAAGAAGAATAACGGCTAAACGCTAATGCACGTTAAAGCTTCTAGTTAAGGAATGAGTTGTCTTGGCCAGAGGAGACCCTACACCCAAGTAAAGTGTGTGTGAGTTAGAGTTAGTGTTCTTAAAATGGATGTTGATAGTTGTTCTGTAGAAATTGTTGTGAATATGTGATATCTTCCTTTTGGTGCTCAGCTTTGTTGTTTTATGTTATATTATGTGATGAAAATGCCTAACGAATGTTATATTATGTGATGAAAATGTCTAAGTAAACGAAGGAATGATGGTACGAAAGTGGAACGAGCAAATGATAAGTTATTATGTAAGGTATGAAAGTAGTTGAAAGAGTTACATTATTTGATGAAAATGTCTAAGTAAACAAAGGAATGAAAGTGAGCTACAAGAGTATTTGAATATTTACTTGCTATGTAGCTATAGTCTTAATTTCTTATGCATGCAGATAACTTACTGTTGTTGCTTGTTGTCATTAGAGAATGATTGTGAAATTAAGTGTAGCAAGGGATTTCATGTAATCAATCAATTAGCATGTCCACTTACTTAAGTATATATAACTATCATGATAATTAACAATATCAACACTTGAGCATGTGAACCGACTAAGCACGTAAATGGGCTATTCATGAAATCGGTTAAAAATCTATTAGCCTAATAATTGGTAATCTTCCTGAAATTAGTTCATTTGCTGTATGTTGTCCATCAAAAGAGAAGGTTGAATAGTAATGTAGATGCTATTAGTTGACGAATGAGTCTTGACGTAGTTGTGGAAAGATAGAGAATGATGAACTGAAAACAAGAATGTGTGATGAGCATGAATGAGATGTGTACAATGAAGTGAATGGTTAACTGAACAAACAAAGGAAAAAGGTTTAGTTAACTAAACAAACAAAGAAAAAATGTTTAGTTAACTAAACAAACGAAGGAAAAAGGTTTAGTGAGTTAAAATGCATGAACATTGTAGGTTGTTTCAGATTTCCACCGTTTTCTTTAAATAAGGACTGCAAATTAGTTAATAAATAACAAACTTTACTCGTAAATTTTATTTCTTGGTTCTGGATAAGAATCTTCTAGTTTTAGTTTATATAGATTCACTTAGCATGTTTATTATTGAATTCAATAGAACGGTCAATATATTTTATTGCCTTATTGTATTCGCTCGCCGTTACAATTCGATAGCATAATTATTCTTTATATCTAATGCTTTCAATTGCGCAATTTCAATTATAGTATGTTTACTTCAATGTGTATTTCAGTTTCTGTTAATGTACGTTATAATGTATATGTTTCATGATAATAGAAACCAAGTAGGGGGTAACCTTCGGGATGGTACCCACATGCATGAGTGAGGAAAAAAAAAAGAACCCTAAAGGCGGGTATATGCCGGGAAAGACAGAACCCTAAGGCGGGTATATGCCGGAAAAAGAAAGAACCCTAAAGGTGGGTATATGCCGGAAATAGGGAGTTGAGATAAATGGGTAGTCCGGATCTAGCCTAGCTGCTAGGATACACCCTTACCGAATCGGGAAAGGGACTAGTATGCGCACAGGAGGTTAGAATCCGTACAGCTATGCCATCTCAAAGGACAACCCTCAATCTCCAGCTCGATGTACGAGTTAAGAACGAATGAAGAAAACGAACGTAATGAAAGAGTTTGGTTTGGGTGGCACCATGCCAAGAAGAACTAAAGAGAGAAATGCATAATTGTTTTCCCCCATCTCCTTACTGGGCGTAAGCTCACGTCCTTACTTGTGGTGTAGGTACAACAATGAACAGATAGTAAATGGATAAGAATTAGACGAGAAACACGTAACGAGGCAGAGATGGATGATTTCGCAAGCACAGGGTTCGGGCTGGCAAGGCAAAGGCAAAGGAAAGTAAACGGTTATGAATCAACGAAGTTAAAGGAAAGTAAACGGTTATGAATCAATGAAGTAATGGTCAAGATTTATTTGATAGACGTAATGCTTTTGTTTGATAGACGTAATGTTTAACTGACGTATTTCCTTCGAAATATTTCTTACGCTTCCAATATGATTTACAAAGGTTAATTTTATAACGCTTCCGCAAGACTTTAAACAAATGATTTTTCCTTACAGTATTTACGCTTCCGCATATATAATTAGTCGGTTTTCACAACAAGCTTTAAGAAAGAGTTGGTAGCGATTCAGATTTACGCACACTGATTTAATTCAAAAAGAAATTTCAAAATTTCACGCATTTTAACAATGTAAGAAAATCTGGGTTGTTACAGCAACAACATCCAATTATTTTGCCAAATTTCCCAAGGAGCATTTGACTAGCTTTCAAAGGCACTACATCACTTAATAATTTCTCTTAGTACTTGCCATTTGAGAAAGAAACACTTACTTGATTTGAAACTTGACTGTCTTCCTTATCAATATGACACCATAATTTGTAAGGAATTAAATGTATCAATATCTCCAAGCCAAGCTTTTAAAACATATTCATAGAACCCCTGTTGACATAACTTCTATCATCAATGATCAATGAGCAAACCTTGTCTTTATTGAAGCATTGGATGTGAAAAGTTTGTTTCTTTTGCGATTCCTCTTCTCGGATTCGGAGAGGTAGAGCATTTTGAACCTTTATGTGGAGGGGTTCTCTTTGAATATAATATAATTCTTCTTGTAGTTCCTCCTCTTCATTATTTGGCACCAACAATTCATCTTCAATAGTTGTCATCAAGGAATCAACTTTGCTCTCTATATGTTCGGCTTTCACTTCTTTCTCTTCTAGAGTTAGCTCTTCACTCAAAAGGCTTGTACTTTCAGAGACTCTTTCTTCATAAGATTTTTTGTTCATGCTGTGAAAATCAAATGATAATAATGGCCCATCTTGAGGTAACATAACATCCTCTTCAAACCACTCTTCCGTCTCTAGGGTTTTTTCTAATATCTCAACATGTTCTTGTGTATACGAAGGTGGAGCATGTGGACAACTTGTTTTCAAATTGTCAAGTTGTTGAGTTATCTTTTCCAATGCGATAATAAGTTGAGCTTGCCTTTCTACCTTGAGTGCTAGTTGTATGAAATCTACCATGTTGCAATATACTTGTAGATCCACTACCTTACCGATCTCAATATTTAAACCCTTGATAAAACGAGCGATTGTTTGTTCTTCTAGTTCTTCGAGGCAACTTAGTTTTAAGGTCACAAACTTGGTGATGTACTCCTCTATTGATAAAATCCTCTGCTTTAGGCTTTGAACTTGTAAAATTAGCTTTTGCCTATAATGATTAGGTACAAACTGATGCCTCATTAAACCCTTTATAGCTTTCCATGTCCGAATGTCTTGTTCTTCTACATGGTTTCTATTAGCTTTAAGATTTTTCCACCATAAGATAGCATTCCTTGTAAGCACTAAAGTAGCTGGTCGGACTTTGGTTTTTTTCTGAATATTTGTGGTAAGCATAGACCTCTTCCATTTGTTCTTTCCAAGCTATGTAATCTTCAGGCCATTCAGACCTGCTAAAAGTAGGCATTGAATCTTGTAAATCTTCTTCTGTCATGTAATCTATATCATAATTGTAGCATTTTGTCATCATTTAGAATAGATAAGAACACACAAATAAGATTTTGATAGGGTCAAAATAGGCTTTGATACCAAATGACGCGAAAGGATAGTGTTTCAGAAATGATGCGAAAGCCCACAATTCAGAATTTCATAGAATCTCTAAGAAAACTTCAACTGCAACGAAAACAATGTTAATCAACGAATTTCAGTACGATATATTGACACAATCTCAAGGGATGAGTTATAAAGTAACCCTCAAAATTTCGTGGGCAAATTCCAAGGGACAACCCAAATATGGCCAAAACGGTGCAAGTCGATCAGTAACTACGTTGATTTTGTGTGAATGGTGGTCGATCAATGCGAACGTGTTGATCGACCGGTTGGCTTGGGATAAAGTTGCTCCTTTAAAATTTTCTTATTCCTCAAAAGAACTTCTCTTTAATGAATCAAGAAGAGAATTCTCACCAGTAAAATAGTGAGTTTGATTGCAATCTTCGAACGTCTTCACCAATCGAAATTAGCCAGAAAATTTGCAAGAATCTAAAAATCAAGTAATTCTCACAACACTTGACTTTAGTTTTTAAATTACAAGGATTTCAACAATCCAAGAGAAAGAGAGGAAATATTCAAAGCTAAAAGAGATTTTTATTCATCAAAAACTAAAAACTTCTAATGAGTTTTGTGGGGTATAAATAGCCCACCTTCAAAAAAATTCTACTAAGAATATGATTGACTTATAGTTATTATTAACCAATCTCTATCTTCTATTTGAAATTTAAAATAACTTGAATTTAAACTATTTAGGAAAACTTTAAGATAACTTAAAAAGTATCTAACTAAATATTTAAATGAATTTGAACTTCATTAAATTTGAATGAATTCAAATTCGTGGCCCTTCCTCTTCCTTGGTGGATTATTCATCAAATTGCCAAGTAAGCACATGTATTGGCATCTGTTGATCCACTTCGTTAGGTGTGCCTTCATCTTGAATTTTTGAATCTAAAAAATAATAAACCAAATAATACTTTTGAAGCTTCTTTGAATTAGGCCTTGTAAGAATTCCTTGGGCCACATCATAAGTTGGTCTTCATATTGATTTGGGCCTCTAATTCGGGTAAGTGAAATCGGATCTCTTAAACATAAACGTAGCTCTATGTTCATAGATCTTTTGACATAGGAAACAAACTCCAAATTAAAGGATTTCACCTATTCTAGAAGGCTTACGATGTCAGCCACAATCTTTATGAAGAATAATATTTGATATAAAATATTTAACATCATCAAAATTTTCAAATAGTCCTCAACGGTCATATCCCAAATTTTGCAATTTGCCACTTGATTTTTCACTTATGTTTTATCTTGAAAAACACCATAATATATTTGAATGTTGGATGAATGCAATTCATCCTCTTTCTCCCTTGAAGCTCTTCAAAATAAACACAATAAAAATCATTAGATAATCCCCATGCATGATTGTGAATAGAGGCAATCCGTGGCACATCATCCTCCCATGGTTGAAACGGATTTGATCTCAAATCTAAATTTCCACCTCCATAGCCTTCTTCGCCAAAATAAGGACATAAGTCATGAATAATAAAATTTTGAGGCCTTCCCAAGATGTAATTTGTTCTTGTATCCCAAAAGTAGCTTGCAAATATAACATCGACAAACTTTAGAATCATAAAACTCTTCTAGTCTTCCCACTAGACATGCCAAAATTGAAATCACATAATACTGATCTTCGTCCATAAGATCAAAATTGCCATAAAAAATTTTCAAATAAGCACCAATATCCTTATTTTCTTTTATCCATCCAATTCTAAGAAGCCAAGTAATCAAATTTTCTAATGGCACGTACATCATTGAGATAATATCGGCTTTCTTCACATTCAAATTTTGTTAGTTCCTTGAAATGTGAACCAAACTAAGTATAGCCCAAAACTTCTTGCCGATCTTGTTAATAAACAGAGAACCACTCCACATTTCATAATAGAAAGCATTACCACATTCTCTACTATTTTATCTTCTATCTTATTATCACAAAATCCAAGACTATATACAGCTCTCCCCGAATATCCATATCCAAATAGACCCTTAACCAAAACGATTGCAGAACATAAATCCAAGCATAGATACCTCACAAAACCAGGAAGCAGTAATTCACAGAGAGCCTTATCCATTAACCCTAATTAATATTCTTCAACAATAATCATCAATAGGGATTAACATCCACTAACCCTTTATCTTTTACAATTATCCCATTAAAATCCATATGCAAAGAATCATAAACACAGAACCTAAAATCCATAAAATCCTCAAACGGCAGTGAAGGATTTCCTTACCAGAAGAAACCATGAGAACTCCCTTCACCCTGTCTCTTTTGCTCTCTGCCATTTTCTTCGCTCAATTCCTTCATTTTTCGAACCATGTAGTCACACCTACACACACAATTAGTTCATTAAGTAATGGGACCAATGAACC
Organism: Begonia loranthoides; assembly: GCA_022433065.1. NCBI lineage: Eukaryota > Viridiplantae > Streptophyta > Magnoliopsida > Cucurbitales > Begoniaceae > Begonia > Begonia loranthoides. The sequence goes on along the minus strand of CM039477.1, from coordinate 18,762,533 downwards.
AACAAGGCACGGCGATGGGAACAAAGAAACCAAAACGCATGGGAGCCCTTAACTCACATAGGCACCAGAGAAGATGCCCCTGCTGTCTGAAATCCAAATGCCCAGCATCGCCAATATTCATCTCAGTCAGACGCTGAAATTTCGCAGCTACAGTTCCACTCGTTCCTAAGCCCTAGCCCACCATTCGTCCTCCTCGAGTCGATACCAGCAGCCCAACGGACAACCCTCAGTCCCTCAAACTCCTTCGCAAAGCCCAGCCTCGCCCGAGCTCCACCTCCCGCTCTCTCGTCGTTCTGCTGATTCACTCCCCCTCTCACTCTCTGGATTTCTCTCTTCGCGAAAATGGCCAAGGCCAGACCGCATTTTTTCACCCCTTTCTTCTAACTCCCAGACCAGACCAACATGACAGAACCGGTTCAGTTCCCCTCTATCTCCATTTAATTCTTCTTTTCTATTTTATCCCTTTAAATTCTAATTCCCCCCACTCAATTATTCTCTTACATTTTAATTCCAATTAATTCCACTTTCTTTTTATCCTTAATGTAATTTCACTACAACATTTATTTAATTATTCCCCAATTAATTTTTCTTAAATTATAATCTATCGGTTATGTCTTTGGTAATACACCGATAAATATCCGACTAATCCGAATACTCCAAATTACTTTTCAATTTATTCTTATTAAATTCTGATATAAAAAATCGGGGTATTACTCTTTCCTCCCTATAGAAACTTCAATTCCTTCTCCAGTCAACCCTAAGCAGGAAGTGGCGCATACTCAAGCATCCACTGTTGAGTAATCAACTCCTTCATCTAATAAAAACATGACATCGCAGCTCATCTCAGGCGACCCTTCGCTTTACCGGTCAATCAAATTCCTCGGGTGATCGACCGCAACACAGCTTATAAATCAAACTCTGTACATTCTCAATAAAATTGGTCGATCAACCTCGTCACATGATTGACCACCAATCACCAACTTAACAATCTGTACTGAAGGCGAACGACCACTTATCCTACTTGATCAATCGCTAAACACAAACTTCACAAATCTACTTCAAAAACCTAGTTGTTCACCAATCGTCCACAAAACCTCCTCATTTCTAATCTGTATATAATACGATCGACTGCCCTCCACTAGCCGAATGACTGCTACATCCAAGATCAACCACTCCTTCATCATACATTTCATAAACACTTAATCATCATTCCTCCATAAATCATAACACATAATTCCCATATTAACATCAATTATCACAATTCCAAACACAACTTAGACCATAAAACTCAGGGTATTACATTAGTACTGTTGTAGGTTATGTCACATTCGTTGACTTTGAATATATTCCCAATAATATCGTTCCTAGTGCTAGAAAGATTCCCCGTTGTTGAGGTAGGATTTTCTTTAACTATATTCACACATACTTTATGGTTTTCAAAATCTTATTTTGTTATAAATTACATGAAAAAAAATGATATTTCTTGTTTCATAACATGTTTTTTATACTAATATGTGTGTGTGTGTGTGTGTGTGTGTGTGTTGGTTTTACACTTTTATTTTCAACATGCATGCTATTTCATTTGGTATTCCTAACGTAGTTTCTACTTTTTTTGGGCCCGTGATCTTCGCCATTTGTTTGATATGCACCTTCCACTAAGTGAAGATGTTTGTTTGTTCGTACGATATTGTATTGGAGCAGCTTCCGATGTCTTGCCCTTGTGCAAATCTCTAAATCTTACCAAGGTGTTTCGTTACATTGTGATTAGTCTCTTGACAATCACTCTTCTTTCTTGTGTGCCTGTGGGCACCATTGTGAAAAGATTTGTGAGTCACTTTGTTTTCACTAGTACTATTTTCTACAAAAAAAAAATGGTGATGACAATATTTTTTATATAGCTAGCACTGTATTGACATTGGCCCCACCAATTGCTTTTGATGCATGTTTTTAAAATGGTCAAAAGTTTTTAATATAATTTCATACGTGCACTTTTTCAAATGCTCATTTTGTTTAACTAATAAAACAATAAACTAGTTTTTTTCATGCATTGTGTATAGTTGTAGGATTTCTACTAAGTTTAGCCACTCCCCCTAAAGACTACCTATTTTTTTCCAAAAAGTAACTATGGTCACCAAGAGTAGCTAGTTTGTAAAGTTCCTTGATGTATCCCTTTTTTGTTTGGAGTGTTTTATTTATTTTCTTTGGTGATGACTCATTTTATTTTCTCTCTTGTCTTTTGGGTTTGGATAATTATATATGGTGTTGGATGATTTATTTTTCTAGCATAACACTTTCTTTGTTTTAACCTATTGCACTATCCTATATTTTGTGATCAATATGTAGATTTCAGCTCATCTCGTATGGGTTAAAATTTTAAAAATTATTTTGAGTCTTCTGCTATAAACCATGGACCATGCCTTGGGTTGTTAGATCCTCTATGAGTAACACGTCTTTCAATATGATGTTTTTTCCTTGGCTTGCTTCCTGGTCATGACACCTAAGGATTGTTTTGTAGACAGTGCGAGGTCACTTGTTGTATGCAATGAGAGAGAAATGCTATTTATAGATGACCAAGGTTAAATTTTTCAGGCATATTATTTCTTGAGATGGTATATTAATGGATACAACTAAGATTGAAGTTGTGTTGGATTTGAAACTACCCAAAAATGTTATCAATATTTAGAGTTTCTTAGATTTAGCTTGATATTATCATCGGTTTTTAAAAAATTTTCTTCAATTGTCTTGCCATTGACATAGTAGACCCAAAAAGATATTAAGTTTATGTGGGATTGAAAATGTCAGTCAATGTTTGAGGAGGCGAACTACTGATTGATTACATCATCGAATTTGATACTGCCTGATAGTGAGTTTCTATATACCATCTATACTAATTTGTCAGGAGTTGAACTTGGATGTGTATTGACACAACAAGACAGAGTTATTGTTTATGTGTCTCATCAGTTGAATACACATGAGTGTAATTACCACACTAATGACTTATAGTTGGAAACTATTATTTTTACCTTAAAGATATAACAAAGTTATTTATATGGTACAAGGTTCAAGGTCAGTCCAATCTAGGTCAGATTGATCTAGGTTAGTCCGATCCACTCCAATCCAGATCAGTTTGATGCAAGTTGGCTCTATCCAAGTCAATTTGATCCATTATGATCCAAGTTGGCCCGATCGATTCGGCGATCTAATGATGTACCAAAGAAATTCCAAAATTAAAACGATATCAAAAGGGGTAGAAGTTCAAATTTTTAACATAAGAAAAAAAAATTTTGAATGAAAATTCGTCTCACCATCAAAACTCGTTAATCCCTTGATTTTCATTGCAAATTTACATTCCAAAAATCAACGATATCCGTGGAATCTCCATTACTCTTTAAATCTTTTGATCTTCTCTTCCCCAAACGTCAAACATTCAATCCTATCATATAAATCATTCTACCAAAATCCAGAAACCGAAATAAAATGAGAAAGGCCTGGGAATATAAATTTTGCCTTCCCAATTCGAAATTTCCAAGATGAGATTAATACGTTGAAAATCTCTAAACATGGTCGAAAGCTCATAATTCTGTCTCCATGAGATTCTCCCTCATTGGCCGCCCATCTCAAGCACTAATTGAAGAAAAATAGGTTTGGTGGATGAGTCATTAAGGCAATTGTTTAAGCCTGGTGGATGAGTCAGGCAGAATATGGTGATTAAAATGGCAATAACTTCGAAAGGAAGCTGAAAGTTAACGGTGACAGTAGTTTTGCTAGACATAGTATTATCTATTGAGAGTTTAGCCCCAGACTCTCTGTCTCTCTTTCTTGCATCATGCTAGCCTTTTCATTTACGTCACAACCCATCCTCCCATCGTGACATTAATATTACCAGTTTTGTATCATGGACAAAAAAAACACATAAATGTTGGAAGAGTGTATGGTTAATATAAGTAATAAGTCAATATATTAAACCAAAAAACATGTATATTCAATAAAATATTTTGTTGACCTAGTCTTCCAAAAACACTTTTATTTACCAATTAATAATTATTTAATTAACCAGATAATAATTAATTGTTTATTACTATAATCTCTATGTTTTTGGCCCCGGATGTAGGGGAAAGAAATTTAGATTGTTTGATAAATAGTGGTTGCTGGTACATGGTCCACAAAAGATAATACTTATAAGAAGTGGTTTGACTGTGGACTTTTAATTTAAGTGAGTGAGATTGTTATGTAGGGTCCCTTGCCATAACTATGGTATTTTAGACTCAGTTTTGTTCTTAATCAATAGGGTTATTATCATCTAATACCTCTACTTTGGGTGTATTTTTATCCAACACCTTAAAATTTTTGTTTTTTTATTCGACACCTTAAACTATTCTCAGTTTTCAAGTGACACCTTCTGTTTCACTTCTGTTAAATACCTGTTAAATTCATTTGCTATGCTCATGGCAGCCTATTACAATATTAAAGTGAGCAATTACAATATTAAAGTGCTATTTGTCGCTCTCCGCAATTGACCATGATGGCACGCTGAGAAGGACGATACAAGCTTTGAAGGGAATTCGAATACCCAGCTATAATCTTGATTTGCAGTTCTCACTGAAAAAATTAAAACCATCAATTAAATTTAAAACATTAGCACCATAACACACGTGACATAAGTCGAACCCACATAAGTGATCACATGAAATTATATATGATAGTACAATAAATTAAAATACAGTTAAGAGTACTAGTCATATTAAAAACCTATGTTGTCGCCAAAATAGAATAAAGACTTAGCTCACTCCAGCTAGCCTGAACCACCCTGTTAGTTCCTAGGAAAAAACAACATGGTTAAAATGAGGAATCTCATGTAAGGATATATAATGTTATCTCCAAAGGTTTTGAAAATAGGTTTTAATATTAAGATGCATGGATTAGGAAAAGCACTACCATTTCAAAATTCAGTTTCATGAACCTTTAATGTGGTATATAACAAAAATAGTATCACCATAATTTTCAGTAAAAAAACATTTAGTGCAAAGATAGTCACTCAAAGACCATACCATTGTTATCATAGGTAGGTGTAACATTTCAAGGAGAATAATATAATTTTCTTTACGAATAAAGGATAACAATGTAATATATATTTAACTATTCCTCACGGTAGTTTTTTAAGGAGGGAAAAATTTCTCCTTTTGTCGGCCATTAAAGGACGCATTTATGATATTTTTATTTCTTTTTCAGTTTCTAAAAATTTTCTCTAGAAAAGAACAGAGTGTTGAGTGAGAAAGAGAGTTATCTGTGAATTGAAGTTGGAGTTAACATATCTGGTAAGAAAATTATACCCTTCATGTTGGAAAATATATCATCTTAGAATTTAGAATTCTGATCAATGGAGTTGATCATGTTGACATTTTATCTATCAGATCGAGTTATTGAAAATTTTGAATTTCTAAAATCTGAGTCTTGAATATTCTCAGAAGGTAAAATCCATTCTCTGTATAGTATCTGTTCATAAGTTGTGTTGCTTTGTCAAAAATGTTGGTTTTTGGTTTGAGTATATAAAATCATTGGTTTAAAGAGTGAGATTTATGCATGAAATTATTCTGTGTTGTCAAAGTTGGACAATTTTGGAAGAAAGTTAGAGTCTTTCGAATGCTTGGAAATTCTATGTAGAAGGCAAGTACAGTTGAAGCGTGCGCATACGCATACGCATTCGCGGAAGTGAAGGTTTCCACAGTGGTATGCGGTTGACACATGTCCACGGAAGAGAAGGCTTATGCAGCGGAAATGGGAGTAAAGGTTTTTGTGATGGTATGTGGAAGACACATGTCGGCAGAAGCAAGGCTTCAACAACAGAAATGGGAGTTAAGGTTTCTACGATGGTATGTAGATGACACGTGCTCGCAAGGCTTCCACAAAGGAAATGGGAAAGAAGGTTTCCGCAGAATTTTGCGGATGACACTTGTCTGCAGAAGTGAAGGCTTCCGCAGTAGAATTGTATGCAAGAGCGAAAATTTTTGTAGAAGCATGCAGAAGGTACATGTCTGCAAAAACGAAGGTTTCCACAGCAGATACGTGCACATCCGCAGTAGAAACACATGTTTTTGTGGAAGTGTTCAATTTCGCAAAACATGAACTGAGGGCATGATGCTTGAAGAGAGGACGTCCGAACCCAAATCCACAGTCGACCAAATTTTCAACAATTTAAAGAAATCCAAAGAGATTCTAAAATTTGATATTTTTTGGAGATTGTTTCGTGAGTTCTCCAAATTAGTTCCTATCTTGGTTATAGGGTCCAAAGAATTTTTAAAAGGTTTAGAAAAGTGTATCGATTGATATGCGCATACTTTGATAGGTCCATTAGATTAGCAAAAGATTTGAATTAACTAGATTGTTTATTTTATGTCCAACATTGTATTGTTTTTTTAAAATTTTTTTGAGACATGTTGTCGTATAAAAGTAACATGACCATTTTGTTGGCTCATTTTTTTTTCATATTATTATTATATTTTCAATGGACATGTTTAAAAATGAGCATGCATCTTTAATTTCTTTGATCAACTTGATCATGTGAAACAAGTTTGATCGACCCATGTGAGGTTCATATTTTTCTTTACGCATATTCAACCGTTAGAGGATGTGTTGCTTGTTTGTTAACTAGAATAATAGGATAGTTGTATGTGTCGTGTCCTTGGGTGCAAAACACTAACCCTGATCAAGGTCGTTCATGGCTGTTGTGATCGCTAAGTATCGCCTTTATTGTTATTGCCAATGACATGATATGCTCGGAGTCTATGTGTTGCTACATTTTCACTGAAATTTACAATAGTAGATTATTTTATATTACATACTACACTATAGAGTCATGTTTTGATAACGTACCCTACTGTCTTTTTCGATACTGAATAACTTGTTTTGATTCAGTATGCCCATATTCATTATCTTTCTTATATTGTTAAATATAAGGTTTATCCCCGCTGAATTTAGTCTACTCATCCTAATGAAATTTTTCCTTCAGGATTTAGTTTGGAAGGTTTCCACTTGCTGGAGTAGGAGTGAGCTCGGCGATTTATTTTTTTTTCAGTTAGTGTTATTTTTTAGAGACTTTGTTGTGAGATTGAATATTTACTTTAATTATTTTTCCTTGTAGTACTGGCACAGTTTTTCTTCTTAAACTTATAATATTGCTTCATCTTTGATGTCACTATTAGTCTATTGGTTTTGCCCCTTTGGTTTGAGCCCTGATTATTTCATTTAATTTGAGTTTTCAGCTACTCTTAAATGTAACTATGTTTGAATAGGGTTGAGCGATTTGGTTAGTTTTGGGTCAGGTCATTCCTTATTCTGTCTTAGGTTCCCTTTAAGCAGTGACAAAAATTTTGGTATTAGAGTCAGATTACCATCTTAGAAAGTGACATCAATAAGATAGATAGTGTAGTAATGTACAAGCGAGTTACTATTATTGTGTCTAAGGATGTGTACTAAATTGATTATTAATGTTTTAGATTTTGGAAAATGCATCTATGGAGAGCTCCCAGGAGTCATGCACTTGCTGCACCTACTGTACAGACTATTGAGTCGCAGTCTATTGGTCCTATCATTGCTTTGAGAGATGTGTTGTAGAACATGTCTAAAGATAGCAACAATGAAGACCTTAAAACTCATAGTATGAATTTCTTTATGCAGCTTGGTCGTATGAAACCAGCAGTGTTTGTTGGCAGAGCTGACCCTCAGGGTGTTGAAAATTAGTTGAGGGAGATGCAAAAGAGTCTGACTACTATTAGAGTACTGACTTAATATTGGGTTGGTTTTGCAACCTATTATTTAGGGAGGATGGTTGAATTCTGATGGAAGTCGTTGAAGTTGGAGTACCCGTTAGAGATGATGACATGAAGCTAGTTTGAAATTATTTTCTGGGATAACTATTGTAATGCTGGTTACCATCAGAACATGATCAGTGCCTATCATGATCTAGAGCAGGATGATCTTACTATTCTAGAATATTATGTTAAATTCATGGAGCTCTCCTAGTACATTAGAGACATGGATCTCATTGATAAGATGATGAAATTTAAGAAGAATCTGAGGTCTAAGATTTGTCATCAATTTTCAGCTATGGAATTCAGCTCTATTTCTGTGGTGGTGGCTGGTGCTCAGCATGTTGAGGGTGATTTGGATGAAACGTTTGGTGTGTATAAAGGGAAAGAGAAAAAGAAATAGCTAGAGGTTGATAAGATAACTCAAAAAGATAAAAGGAATGGACAGATAGAGGGAGTCATACACAGAATAGTGGACAGTCCAGTTGTGCACCCTATGTTGGTGGGCATTTAGACCCTTATGTGTATCATACCTATGGACAGCTTGGACACCTAGGGAGGAGTTGCTCAGAAAATCAGAAGTCTTCATAGGCTAACTCAGCTCCCACGCAGTCAATTTCTTCTAGACCTAGATTCGAAGTTGGCAGAGGATTTTCTAATTAGAGTGAGCAAGGTCATTCTGGACAGCAAAATTTTATTTCTCCACAGTCAGCTGGGTATAGACCACCGTATCAACATCAGTATCAGTGCACTTGTGCCAACTTTCAAAGGCCTTCTCTTTACCAGCAAAGCTTTGTGTCTAGCTCCACTCCATCAGGATCTACTAGTCATATGGTGGGTTTGGCTCCCAGTTCATCTAGTGGGGGGGGGGGGGGGGGGGGGGTCGTAGAAGAGGAAATGAGAAGATTATCAGTCACGCTTATACAGTTTCTAGAGCTGAGGTGTTTGATCAAACTGGCCAATAGGTGATTAATGGTACGATCTATATTTATTCTACTATTGTTCATGTGCTTTTTGATACTGGTATCATGCATAGTTTTATTTCTGCATCATTTGTTTGCTTGTTGGGTGTGGTCATTGAAAAGTTAGAAAATCTTCTATTGTTAAGTTTCCCTATGAACAAACAATACGAGATGCCTCATAATTCGATTTGTTGCTTTATCATTAGTGAACACGAGTTTTTGGTTGATCTGATAGTGTTACCTATGGATCAATATGATGTGATCTTTTGTATGGATTGTTTAAGTCAATACAAGGCTAAGATTAACTATCATAGGAAAAGTATAACCCTTTTGTTAGAAGATGGAAAAATTTTGGTACATCAGTGTAGTACTCGTATGTTCCCTATAGACCTTGTTTTACGAGCTCGTTTGAGTGGTCAAAGGAAATTGGAGTACGATGGAAGTGTTTTCGCTATTACCGGTGACTATGTTTCAGTCGGGTAGGATCACAGCGTGTTGGTACTTTCTGATTTCCTGAGACACTAGCCAAGGATATAGAGATCCGATTGAGTGAAATATCCTTGAGCTATTGTGGTGGTCCAAAGGTGAAATTGTGTCCTTGTTGTATTGTGAGTGTAAAAGGTTGGGAGGGAGTTCCTGTAAACACTTGTGTGAAAGTCTTTGAGAGCAATCCTATTCTGCAAAAATGCTGGCCAAGGTGGAACTTTGGTGCCGCACATTCATCCTAATTGTCGCAAAGAAATTAGGGGTGTGACAACTAACACTTACTTTTGCGGACACTAATGTTTTTGCGGTCACCAACATTTTCACAGTCACCAACACTTCCACGGATGCCAACATTTCTGTGGATTCCTTATCCCATGAATCTTTGTAAAGTATCCGCCAATTGCTATCTGCCACTTACGCATATCCATGTATAGATATCTCTCCCGCAGACACAAATGTATCTATGGACACCAATGTTTCCACAGACACCTCATCCGTAGATCCTTTTTAAAGTATTCGCCAATCTTTGTCTGCCACATACACATCCTTCCACAGATATTTCAATACACAGATGACATTTTACTCATTCTACTTTTCCACCACAGATGCGCTTCTTTTCATAGATAAAATTTTTCAACATACTTCAATCCGAACGATGACGTTTTTCTTGTTTCATTTATTTATCGTGAATGCATTCCTTTTTGTGGATACATTCCTTATCATAATACGACACATTCCTCTCTGTGGACACATTCCTTTTTGTAGACGCGTTTCTTTCTACAACTTTACTATTCACTGCAACAGACCGCCTTTATAATACGACGTCATCCATTTTGTGGACACATTTTTTTCTGCAAACAAGAACACTTCTGCGGATCCTAACACTTCCACGGATACCACTCTTTCGTATTGTCCTCCAATAGTTCTCTGCCACGTATATACTTCCTTCACGGACAACTAACTTTCATGGACACGGATGCTTCAACGGACCCATTGGAATCTGTGGGCACCTTTATGCCGACACATTACACATTATTCTTTCCTATTTACTTCAGGCCCAACTTTCCTAATTACTTAATTTACTTAATAAATTTCATATTTTTTTTATAAAAATAAAATTCTTCACTCCAGCTTTTCTTATTATGTGACTTAATGTATCACCCCAACTTTCTTTTTTCCATTTGTCGTTGTAAATTACTCATTTATTTTTTCTTTCTTTCCTTCTTAACCTTTAGTATAGCGAAAGACTTTCTCTTTAACCTTCGTAACAATAATCAAGTAGTAAATCATATCTTTACAAAAATTTATCAATTATTACATTATCACTTTTAGTTTCTTTTTTACAAAACGTGTCCTATCCCACAAGTCAAGTTTGTCGTAACAACTGCAACCGCTCTTCATAAGTATGTATCATCAACTGCATAGTCCTTTATCATCACTCACTTCGTGTGACTTTACCTACATCACAAGATTCATTTATGAGCCAAACGCTCAATAAGTAATGAGAAATAAATATATGCATGACATGTAATAATCGTTTATACTTTTCAGTTTGTTTTCTTTTCTTTTTACTTGCTAGTCTGATTGTTGGGCACAGTCTAAGGATGAATAGACATTATTTGGTCTACCTCTTGCAAGACAACCAAATTCAATCACAGCCTTTCCACGACTCATTACTTGTTTTCTTTTCTTTCAATATTTTATATGAACAAAAGTTCTTTTTAGTTTTGACTTGCTAGTTTGATCATTAAGTAGGGGTGTTCACGGTTCGATTCAGTTCGGTTTTGATGTGAAATCAAACCAAACTAGTCGGTTTCGGTTTTAAAATTACAAAATCAGAATCGGTTTTAGAAAAATCAGAACCGAGTCGGTTTTGGTTTTAAAATCTTGGTTCCGGTTTCGGTTCGGTTTTGGTTTTTTCTTTATTAATTTTTTTTTCAAATATTATAATAAAAATTGTATAAAAATTATAAAAACATAATTAATAACAACAAAATTATTCTTCCTCTTCTCTTTTCAAAACAAAATTTTGTCCAAAAAATAGTTATTAGGTCTTTTGGAGCTAAAATCACTTCAGAGGCTGAGGCACGAATGACCGAATATGGAACTTCAAAAACAAAAAAACACTATAAATGTATTTATGCGGTTCGGTTTCGGTTTTTCGGTTTTGAAAAACAAAAACCGGTAACCGAACCAAAACACTCGGTTCTTATAAAAGAGAACCTTATTCGGTTTCTTTAATAAAAAAAACCTTATTCGGTTTTTATTTTTTGATCGGTTTCGGTTCGGTTTGTCGGTTCGGTTCGGTTTTGAACACCCCTATCATTAAGGTATAGTCTAAGGAAGAATAGACACTATTTGGTCCACCTCTTGCGGGACAACTAAATTCAATCTCAGCCACATAACAACCCATTACGTTTTTTCTTTTCTTTTTCTTATATAATTTATGCACATAAAACATGATGCATGACCATGAATGCATAACATAATCTCGAGCAATAATAGCGTTATTATCATAATCATTAGTACAATCAACATAACACAACAATTCCCCAAAGAAAAAAACAATCATAACTATCGTATCACTTAAATCCTAGCATCTCGTAATGTATGTCGTTAGACCAAACACATGCAGTCATTACTTATCTTGGAGTCTTAGCAATTATCTAATTTATCTCCTTGAGTTAAAGAACCTAAAACATGTCACAATACTTATTAATATCTATATAGTCATCCATCACCTTTACTAAATATTAAATTTCCGATTTTCCTTAATTAATCATGTTAAGTTAGTTTATAAACTCAACCACCTTTGTCATGCTCATATTGTCCAAAACAGGGCATTATTATTGTTAATAATCAGTTTTGTCCCACTTCTTTACCACCAACCTCCAAATTTCACAACTTGTATTATACAAGTCTGATTGTCTTGTTTACAATGCGCAAAGTTCCATTGAATTGTCCATAATAACATATCAAGACAATTTATTAATTGGAAGCTCTTCCAATAAGTTGGTGCTACCAACACAGAATCTGCTCCAGTTTTTCCCAGTCTTTAACCCCCATAAACACCACTTTAATTTAGGAATAACAAAACTTTAACCTTATAACACGAAAATCCAATTTCGTTATTCTTCCATAAACCACCTTAGAATTTTCTTATTTCTTCACCACTTATATCATTTACTTAAACTTAAAAACAAATCCTTACTAATCTTCAGAGAATACTTCTCACTTCATAGAGGAGCTAAAACCCGTAGCTCACTTGTTTCCATTTTGAAGAGCTGAACCCCTCTATTTATAGAAGTTCAAGTTGGTGATTTTACCTCATGAGTCATCCTCTTCACCAATCACAATCGGACACAATAATTTACCTAAGCTAAAATTGTAAGCACTATTGTCATATTAATCAATTGCAATTGGTGGATCATGATCGTCTGATTAATTCTCAATTAATCCTAAAAACATATTCCTAAAAAATCTTATGCTACAGATACATTCCCATTGAGCATCTTTTCAGCGAATATTTACTCCATCCACCAATCGATAATTGCCACATCATCCAGCAGATAAAATCTTTTCCACAGATACTTACGCTCTGTTTCATTGTTTGCCGCGAAAATGTTCCTATCCGTGGACACTCACTTACAAAAAATATTTATTCCAAACGATGACATTTTATCCTTTAATCTTCTTTCGCGAATGCGTTCGCCACCATGAATACACATGTCACAACATCAGGAGGCTCTTACTCTTTTCACAGATGCCTACAGTCCCGCAGTTCCACTGTTTAATGCATGCCACTTATCCCAAACAGTGATGTTTCTTCTTAATAAAGCACTGTTGCAGATATGTTTACTACCATAGACCCGTTCCTTTAGCCCAAAACGATGATGTTTACCTTTATACACGATCATTTTCCCTTCCGCAAGGAATCTTTCTCATCCGTAGGAGCACCTTTCACCTTATAATTTAAACCGACGATTCTTCTTCCTCCCATATGGCATCATTTCTTTCTCACATGGCATCTTTTTGCAAAAACATTTTTTTAATTCTACCTTTTAATCCAACGGCTATAAACTCTTCTATAAATTAATACAATGATATTCCTTTCTCCACACTTCCTTTTCTCTCTCGAATGACATCTTTTTCCGGAAGCATATTTTTCATTCCGCCTTCTTAATCCAACGGCTATAAATCCTCTTATTAATTAATCCAATGATTTTCCATTCTCTTGCAAGACATCCTTTTTATTCAACCCTCAACGCACATTACACCAGCTTTAATCTCAACCATTCTTTGACCTTATTCAACAGACGACATCAACCCTTATTACCACGGACGTCCTCTTCTCCACAATTATTTATTCTCATAATACAACGCCATTTCATATTTTCATGGATATTTTTCCTCTTTACAAATGTTTGACCATTCTAACTTTTAAATCTTTGTTTTATTTTTCCTCTAATATTCAAAATTTTCTCTAACTCAATAATACTTATTTTTCTTGGATATTAATAATTCTAATATTTTTATTAGAATATTATTCTTCCCTCCAGGTTTGATAATTTCATAGTTTGCCTTAATAAAATAAATCTTATATTTTATTACAACATTATTGTTCACTATATAAATTTATAATTGTGATATCATTCATTCTATTAATATTCTAAAATATCACATCACACATGAAATTGTTCGTTGAAATTTTCAAAATGTTAAATTCCCTCTCTTAGGTTACATTGATCCAATAGTGTTGAAGTCCCTATCTCTACCATCTTCACATTTGGGGATATCCAACTAAGACAAAGCCTTATAGGCCAATTGAAAGGAAACTGGACTCTAGTACTTTGAGTTGCTATTTCATTTGAATCTGAATCATCCTTTCCAACTACCTATCAATTTAAGGGTGTTGTATAATATTGAGATTCAACTCTATATACAAAGCTTTCAGTAGAGCTCTTTAAAACTTTGACAAAAGTTTTGGGTCCCTATTAGAAACTATAATTGTGAGAACACTATTTAGACGAATAATGTTTTTTCACGTAAAGGCAACTTAGTTTTGATAAGGTACTATGCCTTTATTGGGATAATATATGTTGACTTGGTCAACCAATCTACAATGAATAATACTAAGTCATGCTTCTGTAGCATCCTTGGAAGAACAATCACAAAATAAAATTATCTTATCTTATTTCCACTCCACAATAGGTAGAGGCTACAATAAACTTGTTAGTTTATGATGTTCTGCCTTAATGTATTGATACATCAATTAGCTAGCCATGAAGTCTATCACATTTTGCTTAATATGACTTCACCAATACTATCTCTTCATATCCTTGAATGTGTTAGTATTTCTTGGATGAATAGTCTACCTTAAATTAGGGTTATTGATTAGGGAATCATCAGGGTTACTGATTAGGGAATCATCAGTGTTAATCTCTCAACCTTCAACTTGCTAAAATTCTCCTTAAACTTATCATCTTATCATTGCACCTATTAATGCAATAAAAGAAGGGTGAAGTTAACACATGATTGTATTCGCAAGTGCTTAGATTGTTCTCATAATACTACATATCAAAATCTCTAATCATCTCATACCTCTTCAAATCATCTAGAACTAAATAGGTTATGGATCCTTGAGGATTTTGACTTAGCGTGTCAGCAATTACATTTGTTTTACTAGGATGGTATTTCAAGTTAAAGTGATAATCCTCTATGTATTTTATCCATCTGCAATGTTTAAAATTTAGATCTCCCTAAGTGAAGAGATATTTTAGACTTTTGTGATATGAGTAGACCTCAAAATTCTCATTGTACAATTACTCTTCCATAACTTAAGAGCAAAAATTATTACCATCAACTCTAAGTTAGGAGTCAAAAAATGTTACTCGTGAGGTTACAGTTGTTGTGATTCATATGCAATCCTTGTTACATCAGAACACATCTCAACCTAACTCCCGATGCACCCAAGTGGACTGTATAAGATTTCTCACTATTAGGTATATTCAGAATTGGTACATTTATCAATTTGAGCTTCAACTCCTTAAAAGTATTTAGCAACTCTAATCCTAGTCAAACCTAACACCTTTCTTGATCAACCTTGTCATTAGCTTAGCTATCATTAAAATGTCTTTCACAAAGTGATAACAATAGTGTGTTAATCCCAAGAAACTACTTCTTCACCCTCTTATGTGGTTGCCACTAAGTGCCTCAATCTTGACAGGATTCATAAAAAAATTTCTACTCGAGAAATAACATGTCTAAGAAATTTGGCCTCTAACATTTAGAAAATTACACTTCTTCCTCTTTGCATATAAATGTTGGTCTTGTACTATTTGCAAAATAATTATCAAATGTTCTTGGTGCTTAGAGTGAGACTTCAAATAGATCATGATATCATTAATGAAAACTACAAAAAAATTAATGCGAATAATGTCTAGAAACCAATTTATTAGGACCATGAAGGAAATCGAGGCTTTGCTAAATGGATTGTTTTTAGATTTTCCTCATATTAAATCTTCAATTGATGTTACCTGAATCTAAAATTGATACGAAGAAAAAACTAGATTGCCTCAATTGATCAAACAATTTGTCAATACTCGATATTGCATATTTGTTTTTTTATGCTTATCTAATTTAGCTTCATATGTTGGAAGTCAATAATTTGAACTAATAACCCACCATCAATTATGGAGTAGTTGGCAGACAATCCTAAAAGTTGGTCTGATTTTTCGGAAGCTTGTGTGTCACCCTTTATAAAAACTACTCAGAGAAGTCTTGATGGAAGACAATTCTGAGAGAGTTTCATTTAGTGAAGAGGTTTCCAGTCCAATGATTTCATTCAGTAAAATACACCATCGCAGAGAAATCAATTGGTTTGGAAGAAACTCTGAAGGACGGAAAAGCAGTTGTCCCCGTTTCTTCACGTCAATGGCCGGAGGTAATTTTTTAATTTATTCCGCATTGATCTATATGCTGTAATTTTGATTCGAGAAGCATGTATAAATCTTCTATGATAACTTACATTTGGTATCAGAGCCATAATCGCCTCTATCTTGACGTATTCGAAATCTTCGTTCTGTAAATCTTGAAATTTTTAAAGATTACATTTTGGGCGATTTTGAAGTTTGTATTGTGAAGAAACAATCAGAAATTCGTTTCTGAATAATCTGCTGTAAAAATTATTGAGTTTGATGCATAAAATGAAGAAAATCAGTCGACTTTTTGACTGGGTTTTGCGTCGGAACGAATTGCAGCTTTTGGAGGTTGAAGATGAAGTGGAACTACATGTAGTTTTTGCACAAAAACTACATGTAGTTTCAGTAGGTTGATTTTTTAAAAATAACAATGGTGCTATTGAGAATCGAACTTGCGCACTATTGAAGGATAAACGAGTAGGTTGCCACTCAGCTAATCAATTTTTGTTGCGTCTTAAAGGTTATACTACATAATAATCTTTTGTTTACATGGATAAGAAAATTGTGGAAAACTAAATAGGCAGGGATTAGAACCCAGGACTTTTGTCATGATAAGTCAAACGTATATCCTCTCAGCCAATATTGTTTTCTATACAAAATATAATGTTTCCAGTTTTATATCTGATAGCCTATTTTGTTGTGTTTATTTTTGTTTTCATGTGTAAAATAAATGCATAAATGATTTCATTAAAATTAAGTAATTTGTCAATTAAATAGCATGCTAATTAATTTTATATTTTTACATGCGTATTTAATTGTATGAAGTTTTATTTATTTTGTATGTATAATTTGTTAATAATGTATACAAAATAATGGTATGTTAAATAATAACATCGAAATTCAGTTAAATAAATGTTGAGTGATTTAATATGATTTTATTTAATTGAAGAATAGCCACAGTATCTTTAATTACATAAAATTATATATTAAGTATTAAAAATCACATTATGACATTTATTGTAATTAATTTTATAAATACGATAAAATTTATCCCACATGAAATTTTATTGTATTTATTTAATTAATTATAATAAAGTATCAAGTTATTTTTCTTAATTACCCACAGGAATTAAAAAAATGGATATAACTTGATAGTTTTATTAATTCGGTAAAAATGAATCTTATTAAATTAGAACTTTAGCCCACAGGCAAGTTTTATGTTTCTAGATTCATTATTATTGCATGATTTATATTGGTAAAGCATGATATTCAGTTTTTGCCTCAATTAAGCATGTTATTTACTTTTTGCAGCTATAAATTCATTCAGTTTCTCTGATTTAAAATGCGATATACCTGAGTTAAAGGGTGATAATTATAAAGTATGGAAGGAGTTCTTCTTCATTTGGGGTGTGTGGACATTGATTATGCTATAAGGAAAGACAAACCAATAATACTCCGACCAGCACTCCAGAAGATCTAGCTCTTTATAAATGTTGGGAACATTCCAATCGCCTTAGTGTGATGTTCATAAAGACTAAGATCGCTGCTGGTATCTGTGGTTCTGTCGAACAGCATAATGATGTTGTGTCATTACTAAAGGCTATGGAAGAACAATTTTGCACTTCAGATAAGGCACTAGCAAGTACAGTCATCATGCAATTTTCATCCTTAAAGCTTACTTCAGTTACGGGTGTGCGTGAGCACATCATGCAGATGAGAGACATTGCGGCTCAACTTAAGACACTTGAGGTTACTATGTCATATTCTTTCCTAGTGCACTACATTCTGAATACTCTTCCACAGGCATACGGTCCTTTCAAAATCTCTTACAACACACATAAGAAGAAATGGTCTATTAATGAGTTGATGATTATGTGTGTTCAAAAGGAAATGAGGTTGATAATGAAAAGAGGAGATAATGCAATCATGATGACCCAAGGAAAGAAAAAGACACAAGCCAAAAGAAAAGATAAAGGGAAATGTAAAATACCGATCCAATATGGTGAAATCAAGAAAGAAATCAAATGCTATTTATGTGATAAGAAAGGGCACATGCAGAAAGATTGCACCAAATTTAAGGCATGGCTTGAAAAGAAAGGTATACCAACCTCATTTGTTTGTTATGAATCTAATATGGCTCATATTATTTATAACACTTGGTGGATTGATTCTGGTTCTACAATCCATATTTCAAATACCTTACAGGGTATGCGAAACCTTCGGAAACCAGTGGGAAGTGAACAGAGCATCTATTCTGGAAGCAAGATGCATTCACATGTGGAAGCTGTTGGAACATGCAGTTTAGTTCTTAGCAGTGGTTTCATTTTGATTTTGGAAAAGATGTTGTATGTTCCTAGTTTTTCTAGAAACTTAATTTCAGTTTCAAACCTTGTACCTTTGGGATTTTCCTTTACGTTTTCAAATGTAAACTTCAGTTTATTTTACAAATCTGATCTTGTTGGAAATGGTATAATGTCTGATGGTCTTTTTTCTATTAATTTACAAAATGATACTACTCATGATATTATGCATGTTCACACTAGTAATAAAAGATGTGTTATAAATAAGGATTCCTCTATGTTGTGGCACCGGAGATTGGGACATATCTCCATACAGAGAATTAAACGATTAGTAAATGATAAAGTACTTAGTTCTTTAGATTTTACTGATTTTGATACGTGTTTGGATTGCATTAAGGGAAAGCAAAATAACGTATCTAAGAAAGGTGCTAAGAGGAGTTCAGAGATATTAGAGATCATACATTCAGACATTTGTAGTCCAGTCATGGACTCAAATAGTCCGAGATACTTCATCTCTTTTATTGATGATTATTCACGATACATGTATCTCTACTTGCTTCAGAATAAATATGAAGTATTAGATGCCTTTAAGGTTTTCAAGGCAGAAGTAGAGAAACAATGTGGTAACCAAATTAAGATCGTGAGGACTGATAGAGGTGGAGAATACTATGGTAGATATACTGATGATGGATAAGCACCTAGTCCGTTTGCTAGATTTCTTCAAGAGCATCGAATAGTTGCTCAATACACCATGCCTGGATCTCCAGATCAGAATGGTGTGGCAGAAAGAAGAAATCGAACATTATTGGACATGGTGAGGAGTATGCATAGCAACTCTAAACTTCCAAATTTCTTGAGGCTTGATGCATTAAAGACGGCAGTGTATATATTTAATCGAGTTCCAACCAAGGTTGTTTAAAAGACGCCGTTTGAGTTATGGAAAGGTTGAAAATCGAGTTTGATACATATACGCATTTGGGGATGCCTGTCTGAAGTGAGAATTTATAATCCACAAGAAAAGAAGCTCGACCCAAGTACCATTAGTGGCTATTTCATTAGATATGCCAAGAGGTCTAAAGGATATAGATTCTATTGTCCATCTCATAGCACTAGGATTGTGGAATCAAAAAATGCAAAATTTCTTGAGAATGACTTGATTAGTGGGAGTGATCTCTTTTAGGATATTGTTTCTAAAAGAGATCACATTGATGTTCAACCTTCTAACTCAAGTGAAAGATTGATTGTTGTTCATAACACTCCTCGAGTTCAAACGAGTGTTGAACAATCAATAAATGTTATTCCACAAGTTGCTGATAATAATCCAGTAGATCGAGTTCTTGAGGAAGTTCTAGAAATTGTTAATCAACCAGTTGAACAACAAATTTCTCAAGAAAATGTTGGAACAACACTACGGAGATCTACTAGAGAGAGAAGATCAGCTATTCCTAGTGATTATGTAACATATCTACAAGAGTCAGACTATAATGTTGGAGCCGAAAATGATCCTGAGACGTTTTCACAAGCCATAAGTTGTTGTGAATCTAATTTATGGTATGATACCATGAAAGACGAAATGAATTCTATGATTTCAAACGGAGTTTGAGATCTTGTCGAGTTGCCTGATGGTGTAAAAGCCATTAGTTGTAAATGGGTCATTAAGACTAAGAAAGATTCATTAGGCAATATCGAAAAATATAAAGAAAGACTCGTTGCTAAAGGATTCACACAAAGGGAAGGAATCGATTACACAGAGACTTTTTCTCCTGTATCTAAGAAAGATTCTCTTCTCATTATTTTGGCATTGGTTGCACATTTTGATTTTGATTTGCAACAAATGGATGTGAAAACGGCTTTTCTCAATGGAGAACTAGAGGAAGAGGTTTATATAAAACAACCTGAAGGATTCTCCTCTAGTGATGGTGAGCATTTAGTGTGCAAGCTTAAGAAATCCATATATAGATTGAAACAAGCCTCTCGTCAGTGGTATTTAAAGTTTCATGATGTTATCTCTTCATTTGGTTTCGTAGAGAACATTATGGATCAATGTATATACCAGAAGGTTAGTGGGAGCAAAATTTGTTTTTTAGTTCTATATGTGGATGATATTTTACTTGCAACTAATGATAAAGGTATATTGCATGAAGTGAAACAATTTCTCTCTGAAAACTTTGATATAAAGGACATGGGTGATGCTTCCTATGTCATTGGTATAAAGATTCATCGAGATAGATTCCAAGGTTGTTTGGGATTGTCTCAGGAAAATTATATCAATAAAGTTTTAAAGAGATAGCGGATGAAAGATTGTTCACCTAGTGTTGCTCCTATAGTAAAGGGTGACAGGTTCCATGAGAACCAGTGCCCGAAGAACGATCTTGAGAGGGAACAAATAAGGAACATTCCCTATGCTTCGGTTGTTGGAAGCCTGATGTATGCTCAGGTCTGCACAAGACCTGACATTGGATTTGTTGTTGGGATGTTGGGTTGATATCAGAGTAACCCTAGTAAAGACCACTGGATTGCTGCAAAGAAAGTGTTACGGTACCTCCAAGGGACCAAAGACTACATGCTTATCTACAGACGGACGGATAGCTTGGATGTGATTGGATACCCCGATTCAGATTTTGCTGGCTGCGTTGATTCTAGTAAATCAACATCATGATATATTTTTATTTTGGCCGGTGGAGCTGTATCTTGGAGAAGTGGTAAGCAAAGTTTGACTGCCACATCCACTATGGAAGCTGAGTTCGTATCATGTTTTGAGGCTACTTCGCATGGTGTATGGATGAAGAGTTTTATTTCAGGGCTCAGAATCGTTGATTCGATTTCTAGACCGCTGAAGATATATTGCGATAATTCAGCTGCAGTCTTTATGGATAAAAACAATAAAAGTGGTAGTCGAAGTAAGCATATCGACATTAAGTATTTAGCCATAAGAGAACGTGCTAAGGATGGTTCAGTGGTCATTGAACATATAAGCACTGAATTAATGATCGTCGATCCTTTAACTAAGGGCATGCCACCATTGAAATTTAAGGATCATATTGTTAAAATGGGACTTGGGTCCATTATGTGATTTTTCGTTGTAAGTACGAATATTTATAACTCTTCCTGTGATATTTATCATTGTAAAATTTATTGTGTACACATTCAGTTTGAGAAATATACTTCAGTTTATGAGCCTCGAATAAACATATGGTTTATTCATTAAGTTTATGGGCAATAAAGAAAGAAAAATAATACATTGTGATACATGGAAGATAATTCTCGATAACATACAGAGACTTTATCGCTATGATACATGTATTATGTTTTCTTACTATGATGAAATATGAAAATACAGACCAAGTGGGAGAATGTTGTAAGTCAATAATTTGAACCGACAGCCCACCATCAATTATGGGAGTAGTTGGCAGACAATCCCAAAAGTTGGTCTAATTTTTCGGAGGCTTGTGTGTCACCACTATTGACATGCGTCCGTCCCCTTTATAAAAACTACTAAGAGAAGTCTTGATGGAAGACAATTCTGAGAGAGTTTCATTCAGTGAAGAGGTTCCCCAGTCCAGTGATTTCATTTAGTAAAATACACCATCGCAGAGAAATCAATTGGTTTGGAAGAAACTCTGAAGGAAGGAAAAGCAGCTGTCCCCGTTTCTTCACGTCAATGGCCGGAGGTAATTTTTGAATTTATTTCGTATTGATCTATATGCTGTAATTTTGATTCGGGAAGCATGTATAGATCGTCTATGATAACTTACATCATATATATTCCATGTAAAGTTTCAAGTAAACCTTTTTTCTTGACAAATAGTATTGTTGCTTCCTAGAGAGACGCATCATTCTAGATAAATCTCTTCTTTAGCGACTCTTACAATTGTGACCTCAATTCTATCATCTTAGCTTAAACTATTCTATTTAGTGTGCTAAAAACTTGAGAAAAACGTAGAATCAAATCAATGTGAAAGTTTATCTAGCGGTCTATTGTCAAATCTAGCAAATTCTCTAGAAATGAGTTAAGATTCTTCATGACCAATGACAACTCTTGAGCTCTTCTTGTGGTTCAATAATCATCATCGCTCGACCATAGACTTTGGTGATGCCTAGCTGCGTCCTTCCTCCCATACAAGCCTTCAAGAAAAGATTTGTTGAACTACTAGGGTACACAAGATGTCTATATTTGCAAGAAATGTCACTCTTTTCACATAGTCAATTGTGGTCTTGTATTTGATCAACCAAAATTCATATCCACAATCGCATAAACTTAGGCGCAACTTAATTCATGTGAGTTAATGGACCCAACTAGATTTATTACCAGGAGTGATATATTAATTAAATAATAATGCAGTTGTGCTAAAACTACTAATTGAAAAGGTACAAGGACGAATTCGAAAGGGCCGGGCTACAAATTTACCAATCATCTCTCTCTCCTACGTTTCTCCTCTCTCTCCTGAGTTTCTTTCCTGAGTTTCTTTCCTGAGTTTAATCAGTCGGAGGATCCAACAAAGCCTATTTCCAGTACGATGGAGAAAATCCGTGCACACCACAGTGCAACACTCCCCTCGCAAAATCTCTTTTTCTAATCTACTCCCCGTACTGAACAGTGAACAGTTCACCATTCCCTTTGTTATCTTCAAAGCTCATCACAGATCGTTATCTCTGATCTTTGGCGAATCTACGTTTGCATTCCGATTGAGGTATTAGATTCCGTTGATCCCACGTCACCAACCGCTACTGGGTCTGTCCCATTCGCTTTCTCTCTGGAGATTGCTGCTTTTCTCGCTGTTCAAAGCGTACTGTCTCCTTTTACCGAGCTATTTACCTTTTTTCATTCTCTCTCTCCCCCATTCTCTGACTTCATCAGTTGCCTAATCAATTAACCGATATGGTCTCTCTTTTATCAATGTCTCCTCATCGATTTGGTCAATGTATACTCGTTTGAAATCTGTTTCTGTGTGGCCATTTCTGACTTTCTACTCCGTTTTGCAGTAGTAGGGATTGAGATTCTGATTTCTGTTCTGTGGGTATCAACGAAAAGGGGCTTTCTGGGAGTGGGACTGATCCTCGTGCTCACGTCATAATTTTTTATCAAATTTTCAAAAATTTCGTATGAGACATTAATGATGTGATCTTTTTCATGTGAATGTTTCTATTGATTTCAACACTGCTACCTTGTTACTCTCCCATTTGCTGTCTCTGTTCCTTCCAAAACTCTCTCTCTCTCTCTCTCTCTCTCACACACACACACAGGACAGCTATTCAGCAAAGTTACTGATCGAGTACGCTTCAACTTCGAAAACAGACGCTTTTAGGTACGAAGATGTATGATTTCATTGAAGAAGAGACTTTCTATTTGATGGTTAATTACTGAAATAGTGTTTCACAGCTATCAAATAATGAATGGCGCTCAGAGGAGAAACGGGAATAACCTTGAAAATCAATTTCCAGGTTGCACAGGCAGGATGGTGAATCTCTTTGATCTCAACTCAAGGATTCACAGCAACAAGCTTATCACAGATGGGCCACATGATGATGGTGACATCCTGTTTCTTCATTCCCTTTCTTTTTGGGTCATTTTCTCTCTTTTTTTTCTTTGTTTAATTTGGATTTTCCCTTTAAATCCTTCCTTTTCTGTTTTTGTTTGAATGATGGATCTGTTATGCATCATGACTTCCAAAATTGGTTTTGAAAATGACTTTTAAGTGTAGTCAATGAAGGATTTCATTTCCTATTTGAACTTTTGGCCTCTAATCGCTTCTGTCCTTTTAGTAAACCAACGGAAGTTTAGCTTCTCAAAAGTTGAACTTTTTCTCTGATGTTCTTTAGCATCTCTGACATCTTTTTGCCATGTTCGATTGGATTTGTTTTTTACTGTAATCTGAAACTGTCTCTTTATGATTTGGATATGGCTAATTTTTCTTCAGATTCTCTACGCTTGAGGAGTCGATCTGATATGGGTACGACATCTCGCCTTTCCGTTCACCGGCGAGGAACGGACGATAATTTGGTAAAACTTGGGCACATTTTTGAACTGAGTGTGAAAGATTTCTCCATCGAATTAAAGGTCACATTTTTCTGAACTGCAGAGTACTTGGAGCAGGAAAGAAAGCCGAATACCAGGGAAAATGCTCAGTGAAGAAGCTATGTCGAAGAAAGTAGAGTTGAAGGACAATCCGCCCAATCTGGTTGCCAAGTTGATGGGACTTGATGCTCTACCCTTGCGTCAATCTGGTTCAGCTGTGCCAAAAATCCATGCAAGAGAGTTTTCTCCACGTAAAGTTGAAGATTCGGCAATAACCCGGAGAAGGATTGAAGAAGAAGATGGGTTTTCGAAGAAGATAATGCAACGTCAAATGACTCAAGTTCTTAGCAGATCAGTTCGTGAGGAATATAAAGATGCGCATGAAAATTGGCAGAAAGTTACAGAGAGTAATTGCGTGGGAAAAATATCGTCTCCCATGTACGGTTATAATGGAACTGTGGATGGGAAGAAAAGGAGCTTTGTTCGTCAGAAACTCATGGAAGCAAAATGTCTCCCTTCAGACGAGAAACTTCAGGAGGCTGAGGAATTTCAAGATGCGTTGGAATTCTTGAGTTCCAACCGAGATTTGTTCGTGAGGTTTCTACAAGAGCCAAACTCGTTGTTTTCGAAGAATCTGTATGAGTTCTATCCCGTACCTCCATCTCCTGGGACAAAACGCATCACTGTTCTTAGACCTTCAAAGATCGAAAATTATATGGGATCAGGGAGAATGAGCGGAAAATCATCCAAGAAACCAGCTCGGGTGGAACAAACTTATTTGCCTGCCATGAGGAATCAGAGGGATGATGAACTCACTTTTCAACCGACTCGGATTGTAGTATTGAAGCCTAATAATGGAAAGATTCATGGCATCGAGAAAGTAGTTTCTCCACCTTACTCTTCACCTGCAATTATTCATGGAAAACAGTTTAGTATCAAACCTGAAAATGACGAGGCAGAAGAATTTGGAAGATTAGCTCGGGAGATAACGCACAAAATACGTTCAAATCTGACGGGAAATGAGTATGCTGTTGAAAAATGGAGCAATTCAGAATTTATGTCACCTTCTTCGACGCATTCGTGGAGTTATGTCAAAAGCCATGGTGGCCCTTTTCTGCCCTCTTCATTTAGTCGTATTTTGTGTTCTCCCGAATCGTCACTTAGTAAGGAAGCCAAGAAGCGGCTGTCCGAAAGATGGGCCATGATGGTATCACAGGGCAATGCCCAAGAACAGAGAGGTGTGAGAAGAAACTCAAATACATTGGGTGAGATGCTTGCTCTATCTGAAACAAAGAAATCAGTAGGATATGAAGATGAAAATAGGAAACAATCTATCCTGGAATCTTCGACAATGTGTAATAGCAGCATCAAATTTGAAGAAGGTTCGGAAGATGTAATGGAAAAGAACGGCAAATCATCGTTGAGAGGCAAAGTTTCGAGCTTATTTCTTTCGAGGAACAAGAAACTAAGTAAAGATGCAGATAGTACTTTACACAAGGCTGAAACTCTCGAGTCGTCTGCTCATCGTCCTGAAAGTAGGACTTTCAGTAATGAGATTAGTAGACTGGAAACATGCTTGTGTTCTAGTTTCTTGGCAGGTACATCGTCCGATTCAATAGAAATGAGACACCAGAGAGGTAGCATCTCTCGCGAGGTAATTTTTGACTTAAGCTCTCCTGCCAACTGTTTATTTATTCCATTTGCTTTTCTTTAATCTTTCTGAATTAGATCTTTAAAAGTATCATGGAGAAGTTGTTTCATCAAGATGTGATCTTCTATTTGCAGAAAGGATCTGCTAGATTAAAGGCCTTGGAGCCTGCAAATTTAACTTTGAGTGGGCACCAACCTGGTCCAATTTCAGTCCTGGATCCACCTTTTGGTAAGTCTCTTGTTTGTGTGTGTGTCTCTCTCTCTAAAACGTTTCTCAAATGTTCGTATATTTGGTCGACAGATTTTCAGCAGTCTGTGGAATCAATAATTGACAAATCGCCCCCTATAGAGTCGATTGCACGCAGGCTACAGCGTGATGGTTCTTGCTCATGTACATCTCCAAGTCCTCCCTTTCGACCCTCATCAGTTTCCACCAGAAAAGAGGAGGAAAGGAACTTCCTTCGGTACGTACAAACCCTTCTAACAATGGCTAGACTTGAAAGCAACTCATTTGCTCTTCGATGCCATTCACTTGAAAATCCGTTGGATCCGTCTTTGAGAGACAAATATGCAAACGTAGACAGCCAAGAATGGGCCCACGAGGCTAAGCGGAGGAAATTCAGATCGAATCGAATGCTCGTATATGACAGCGTCATTGCATCCTTATTGGAAATTACAGATTACGGGTCAGATTGGAATAGAAAGACTTTACCATATTGCAGATCTCGAAACATATCGGTGGAGTTATCGCCTTTGTCGATGGACAGAGTTTTGGCAAAAATGAACGAATGGTTTAATCGCGAGGCGAGGTTTGCTGTTGATGAAGGCGAAGGCACTGGTAGCCTGGTTGTGGAGAGGGTGGTGGGAAGAGAGTGGGCTGAGCATTTGAAAATGGAAACAGAGAATTTGGGACGGGAACTGGAGGTGAGGTTGATGGAGGAGATGGTGGAAGAGGCTGTCATTGATTTTGCAAATGACATTGTTTCTCTCTCTTTCTAACCATTGTCGTATGTTTAGTGAGTTTGCCAGTGTAGGTAGTTTAGTTTGGTACACAAATTTTGTTCATGTTGAAAATATTGTGTGTAAATATTGTATCTTGTCACAATATTTCATAAGAAAAGAATATCATAGAGTTTTTAGGTAATTAAATTTGGGTTAGAGATTCCATCAATTTAAGATTTGGCTAGAAGCAGAAACAATATGATAATAAATCATGAGTCACTAGCAAATCATCTAAATTAATTATTACATCCATCATCTTTTATGACAAATTAACTATCATTTTTTTTTACTAACAAATTAATTACTAAACTATAAAAAAATGATGTTGTCAACATCACTGTCACGTTTTTCGTTAAAAGCGATAATGTTGCGCCTCGTCAGTTCGCATATAAACTGTTGCGGCTCCATAGTTTTAAAAAAACTACACAACAATTTGGATAGCCTGCCGCGGTGTCATACTAAACTGCAGCGGTGTGCCAATAAACCGCTACGGTATCTTACCAAACTGCCACGGTATGAGGATAAACCGTTGCGGTGTCATATGAAGTCACCACATTTTGACTATAAACTGCGGCAGCTTCATATGACGCCGCAGGAGGTTCAACGTGCCTCATTCCGCGTTCCTAGAGCCCTAGTATATAAGAATTGCATGTAAGGTCAGACAAGTTCACTGCAAACCACGGAATCCTCGGCAACGCTAGAAGTGGAAGCAATGTTGGAGTAGAGTTCAACGACGATGTTCTGAGGATTTAACTACTATAGTTGCAAGCAAGATGATAGTGTTCGTTTTCAATGTTTTGGGAAGCTAGGTTTCGGCCATTGTCGGACAGTTACAGGACTACGAGTGCTCTGAGCTGGTCGCATACAACGGAGTGCCTCAAAATACTTGGAGTCCTGTAACTGTACCAACAATGGTCGAAACCTAGCCTCCCCAAAAATCGAAGACGAAAACTTTCATTTTGTTCGCCAGGAAAACCCTAGTACTTAACTCTCAGAACATCGCCGTTGAGCTCTACTCCAACATTGCTTCCACTTCCAACCTCTTCGATGACTTCATGGTTCGCAGTCAACTCGCTGAAGCATCGGTTGAGGGATGTCTGCTAGGTGAAATGACGTTTCAAAAAAAAATGTCACAACGACGTTCACACTTGCTCGAGAAAGATGGAAAGTCGTCGTGCCTCTGCCAAACGAGTAGCAAGCAAAGCATCGATTTTGCATCACGACGAGTCCATCTAATATGTTTGAGTGAGCAAACATGCAATGATTATCTACAACAGTTTCTGGATGTTTCTCAAGAAACAAACAATACAAATACTTGATGCGGTTACAGCACATCGATTCTTAGAGCACATGTAGATTATATGGTTGTAACAGAATTTAATTTGTATTTGTCATGAACATATACACTATATGGTTGTAATAGAATTGGTAAATTGGTTTGCAGTTGTGATACACACGTACATGATATGTTTATAATGAAATTAATAATTTGGTTGTTGATGATGAAATGAAAATTGATTACTATGAAACTGTAAAATTAGTAACATTTCCCTAAGTCAACATTTCACTTTTTTGATCCATAACGTTTCAATTTGCTTCAATCTGTGAAGCCTATTTATGCATAGGTTTCTTAAATTGTTGCATGAAGCCCATATTAATTCGCTGTAGTTTATAGTTGAACCACGACGGTGTGACAATAAATCGCATCGGTTACATATGAAGCCGCAATGGTGAGACAATAAACCGCAGTAGCTTCATATGAAACCGCCATGGTTTATTGTCACACCACTATGGTTTAATCGGCGGTGAAGATGCTTATGTAGTCTTATGTAGCCCACGATCGAGTCTTATGTAATTTGACAGAGGATCAATGAACGAGGCACGCTAAACCGCAACGGCTTCATAAAAAACTGCTGCAATGTGAGGATAAACTGTTGCGGTGTCATACGTAAATCACGAGTGTCATATGACACCACAACGATTTATAGGTCTTTCTAACTTGATCTCAAACTCTATTGATTTCTTCTTTGGATATTTCAAAAATTTCATGAAAAGTATTAAAAATTATGTTTGAACACATGATTAAATCAAATACTTTATATGCACGTTATTGATTTAACAGATAAATTGATGTCAAAGTTTAAATTATTGATGTCTAAAAGGTTGAAGTTCAAGTTTTCTAAAAAAAAAATTTAATATTTAATGTGTAAATGATTCTAAATATCAAGATTTAAATTACACTTAACTCTATACATACAAAATGAATCTTAACAATTGAGGGTTTTGTTGTAGTTGTCTATTTACATTAAATCTTCCCAAACAATGGTCCAGAGACATTAATAATGCTTCCTAACAAAGTTCTTGAAATTGCAAAAAGTCTAACTCTATATAAATTGTATGCATAATATTACTTTATTATCTATTTTTATCTTTTAATTCCTATCTCTTATATATAATAAAGGAGTAATATTACGTTTATCTTTTACTTTTACTTTATAATTATTTTACATAACAATTATTAATTAGTATAATCAATATAATAAATTATAAATATTTAAAATAACTCATTAATTAGGGGAGAAATCGGTTCGGTTTGGTTCGATTTTTGACCAAATTAGAACCGTACCGAGTCTGTTCTATTTTGATTTTGAAAAACCGAAACCGAACCAAGGTTAATGAGAAACCGAACCAAAAACCAAACCTCGGTTTCAGTTCTCATTCGTTCGGTTTTGGTTCTCATCGGTTCAGTTCTTATACAACATAAAAATTATTAGAAAACCAGCTACAATGTTAATGATTAACATACATAGTCTTATGCTAATAGACAAACCTAGAAGACATTCCTCATAATAGATTTGTCCAGAGAAGAACCATCAATCTAAAATGCATAACTATGTGATGCAACAACAAAAATGGGTCATTTACTTCTAAGAATAAAACAAATGGATAAACAAAACACCAAACATCTCATAACGTCGTCGATGAACTATGAAGAACCTACAGTGGCACAACGTCGAACTTGTGAAATGTGAAAAACCGATACTGCCACAAAGACGAACATGTAAACTGTGAAGATTGCACCGACTAGATTGTTCGAATCGCCAATGTCAGGCTAGAGAGGTCGAATCGCCGATGTCCGGCTAGAGCCTCTTACTCTGAGAGAGAGAGAGAGAGAGAGAGAGAGAGAGAGAGAGAGAGAGAGAGTTCGTCGTCGATGCCCGCCTTCGACTAGAGAGACTGTGAGAGAGAGCAGGGTCGGCATGTCGCAATGGTTGCGGGAGATGGAGAGATCTGCGGCTGCGGATGTACGGTTAGACCTAGAGAGAGTGCGATTTGAGAGAAACAAACAAGGAGAGATGAATTTTCGGGTCGTGACGCTCAAGCTAGAGTACTAAGGTTTTATCTTTTTTCTTTTTAATTAATCGGGTCAATTTACAGGTTACTGGTTCTTACCACCCAAAACTGAGAATCGAACCGAAAATTTAGTTTGATTCAGTTATAACCTACATTTTTTTCTTTTTAAAACTGAACTGAATCGACCAAAATTATTCAGTTCAATTACCTGGTTCACCGGAGCGATTCCCAACCCTCTCATTAATTGACTAATTAATTAGTGTCACTTTACGAACAAACGACAAACACGCAAAGGTGTAAGAATTAAAAAATAAAAATAAATAGTGAATATAGCATTAATCATATAGTAAACACCACAAGTGAGAATGACACATAACGCATGTCATGTGCAAAAATGGTATGACATTACTTGCTAAAAGTATTGCATATTGATAAAGTAAATGTGGAGTTTTGGGGATGGATGATGCAGGTTTCATGTAGTTTTAAGAGAAAGTGGTGTATTGAATAATAAATACATCGATTTAACAGTGCGTTGGGGGATAACGTTTTTCAGATCAATTTTATTCCTAAAGTTGCATAAAATACAACGTTGCAACTCCAGCAAAGCCATGACGCCTTCCATTTGGAGTGCAGGGCAACAAGTCTATTTCCACAAAAACAGCTGTTACTTTCATTCATTTAATAGATCGTTATTGACTGAACGGGTCGCCATCTGTTTGGAGTGCAAGCCAAGAACTCTATTTCCACAAAAAAACGTAAGTATGTTTATATATATAGGCCAAGCGGTACATTAGAATAGTGCAAAAGCCACGTCCTTGTTCCTTGGGAAATCAGTCGGCTGTCCTCTCTCTCTTACGGCCAACCAGTTCGCTATGAAGAAGCCAGAGCTCGTTTTCATACCCTCCCCCGGAGTTGGCCACCTTGGGTCCACAGTAGAGATGGCTAAGCGCCTCGTCAATCGGAACAATCGCCTCTGTATCACCGTCCTCATCTTGACGCGACCCTCTGAATCCAACGCCCCCACCCACTACGCAGACTCCCTCTCCTCCACTGATTCCATACGCTTCCACCGCCTCCCACGACTGTCCGTCGTACCGGACGCCGTTCCACATTCCTACGTCGAGAACTACAAAGTCCATGTTAAAGACGCTTTCGCCAAGCTGATTGACTCTGACCCTTCTCGTCACCTCGCAGGCTTTGTGGTGGATATGTTCTGTACTTCAATGATTGACGTCGCCGACGAGTTCGGCGTACCTTCCTACCTGTTTTTCACGTCGAATGCCGCTTTTCTCGGCCTCATTCTTCATCTTCAGGCACTTAGGGAAGCTGATGCTTTGGATACCATCGAGTTGATGGAGTTGAGTGACATGGAATTGGCTGTTCCTAGCTTTTCCCATCCATTTCCATCTAGATATCTTCCTACCCCTGTATTACACAAGAAATGGGCCGAGCCTATGTTCGGCCACACCCGGCGTTTCCAACAGAGAAGGGTATTATGGTTAACACGTTTTCAGAGTTATGCTTTGGATTCACTCTCGGCGGCTAAACGGGTTCTGCCGGTGTACCCAGTTGGACCCATTTTAGATTTGCGCTCGACCGCCGACTCGAGGAACAAGTCGTCGGACATCATCCGGTGGCTGGACGTTCAGCCTCCGTCTTCCGTAGTGTTCCTCTGCTTCGGGAGCATGGGAAGCTTCAGCGCCAATCAGGTGAAGGAGATCGCAAACGCACTCGAAAAAAGCTAGGTAAGGTTTCTGTGGTAGCTCAGGCAGCCACCTCCGAAGCTAGGCGAACCTCCTTCCGATTACTCGGACCTGAAGGAAGTGCTGCCCGACGGATTCCTAGAGCGAACGGCAGAGTTGGGGAAAGTGATAGGATGGGCGCCGCAGGTGGAGGTGCTAGCCCACGTGGCAGTGGGAGGATTCATTTCACACTGCGGATGGAACTCGACGCTGGAGAGCATCTCGAACGGGGTGGTGATGGGAACGTGGCCGCTGTACGCAGAGCAACAAACAAATGCATTTTCATTGGTGAAGGAGTTGGAAATGGCGGTGGAGATCAAAATGGATTACTGGAACGACTTCATATTCAACAATCCGGAGACGATAAGCGGAGCCGTGATAGAGAGAGCGATCAGGGAGGTGATGGGCTTGGACGGAGATGAAAGCGGGGCGGCGAAGAGGAAGAAGGTGAAGGAGATGGGGGAGAAGAGCAGGAAGGCTTTATTAGAGGGCGGATAGTCGCTTCAGGCCATGGACTGTTTTATAGATCTGGTTCTGAAAAATTGTGAACCTCAATTGTTTGACTAGTCGACACTTATCCACTTTGTCGAAAAAACGCTTCCTTTTGTTGACTCAGCATTGACTTAACAAAGGGAGACTTTGTAAAAATAGACTACTGGAGAAGACGGATTTAATGAATTTTAGCACTCTTTTTCTTTCTCCATATTGATTCTTGGTATCTTCATTGCGAAACTATTAGAATGCTAATTTTACAATATTAGAGTACAAATGAAATTTTTTTTATTAAAAATATAATAATTCACTAAATCCCCTAGGGTCGCAAATATGCCTACGGTCATTTTCATTCAATTTATGGTGAATCTAACATAGGGAGTTCGAATTTTATTAGACTTTTGCATGGATAGACGTTACAATTTTAAAGATTATATCTCAATAGTTTAATTTAATCATGATTTTAATAGATTAAGGATCAATAGAGTTTATACTACACTAATGAAACTTTTTGTGATGACATGGACTAAAATTAACCTAAATAATTATATTTTGTATAATTAAATATGATTAAGTAAAAATAAGTTTGGAGATGACTTTAAAGAATTAATTGACTAATTAATTGAAGGTATCTTTCCGAACTAAAAATACACAAAATAATAGATATATTTGACTATGGAATAATAATGAAATTAGATTAATTGAATATGTGCTCATTAATATATAAATTTTTGCAAAGAAGTGATAAATGTGCTTAAATGAGCATTGTCACTGTTTGTGGCTAATTGAAGAAGTTATAGTAATTATAGGTCATAGATTAGATACATAAATGAAACGTATGACTTTGGATTGAAAGAATTTGGATATATGTAATAAAAGTTATGCATATTTAAAGTTAGATGAGTCCAAAAACTACACTATTTTGGAACATGTCTTTAAAAGAGACTTTACAGTGTAAACTTTGTGAAGTATATAAAAGAAGAAATGTTCATAATACATTAAAGTATGTGACCGTGTAAATAAATTGGATAACCAATAGGATTATAGCACGTGTCACTAGTGGATTAATGACTAACTGTGTAATTAAGGTGTAGTTAGTAAATGATTAAGGTTAATAATCATGATTAATTATGATATCATTGAGATTAGCTTAGAACTAAGCTAAAGTGATTAGTTTAAGTTAAGGATAATTAACCATGATATTTTGTTAAATTTTCATAGAATTAAGGGCAAAATGGTAAAGTTTGAAGGACAAATTAGATAAAAAAGTAATTTCACCCTATAGATATTCTAGAAACGTGTGGGATTGCTGAAAAATCATCCATTTTCCTGGTGAAATAGAGGAAATAGGGTAGAAAAGAGAAAAAGGAGAGAAGGAAGAAGAAGAAATGGAAGAATGAAACATTGACTCTCAATTCTTCAAGAAAAAGTGTTCATTTCTCCAAGAGAATCTTTTTTAGCCTAAAATCAAAAGGAGGAAGTAAACCGTCGTGGCACGACATTATCATTTTTAACGACAAACGTGATAGCGATGCTAACGGTATCAATTTTCTATAGTTCAGTGGTTAATTTATTAACGAAAAAGGATGATAGTTGGTTTGTCACAAATAGTAAAAGATGATGGTTGTTTTATTATTTTCTCGTAATTAATAATAGACACATATAATTTATAATATAGAATTGAAAGATAAACATAACCTTTAATATTTTCAATTATATACGTAATTTTTAATATAATATATGTATTATTTATTTTTTTAAAACTTTTTCATCTATTATTTGTTGCCTAAATCTCAGTAATTTCATAGGTTCAAGCTTGTTATAGAAGAGGATGCATTTGTAGATGATTGTGTGCAATCTCTAAGTATTCAAATTCCATTTCTTGAATGATGAAATATTAATATTTTATTTTAATTATTATATCAATTAAATAGTAGAGAAATTAACACAACAGACCCTATAGTTTGCAATCAATGACAAGTCAAACTCTAAAGAAATTTTGCTAACAATTAAAATCTTGAACTATGAGAAATTATTGCTGGTGACCTCACAGTCATGTTTCTTGTCCAAATCTTTCGATGTTAATGCCTCTATTTCGTTGACGCCAAGGACTGTCAAACGAAGACGAAGGACGTCAATTATCGATAGAAGAGGGATGTCCCTTCTGCCCGTTGGAAGACGGACGGTCGTTGGAACAATTATCAAGCGATGACAGATGATTGTCAATGGCCATTGGATCGAGGAAAAACGTCCCCCGCTTGGAATTGATGGCCATGTTTGAATATGTCATTTTCCAAAGGCGATGGCGAACGATCGTGCATGACCGTTGGATCGAGGGAGGGATGTCCCTTATAGGGATTGACAGCCATTATTGAATCTGCCATTTTCCAAAGGCGATGGCAGACAGTCGTCCATGGCCGTTGGATCGAGCGAGGGACGTACCTAGTAGGGATTGATGGCCAGGATTGAATTTGCCATTTTCCAAATGCGATGGCGGATGATCATCCATGGTCGTTGGATCGAGCGAGGGACATTCCTAGATCGAAATAGATGGTCAGGATGGACTCCAAATTTTTTAACGTTGAAGGATCACATGCAAGACACACACATTTTTAAAAAGTGTGAACTCTCTTATATAAGACGGACGTCCCTTTTCCAAAATGGACGTCACTCGACAATACAAAAGACGAATGTCTGTGAATGCTGAGGCATGTCCATGAATGCTGAGGGGTTCCTCAATACTAAAAGATGAATATCCATTGCAGCAGGGACAAGTCCATGAATGTTGAGGGACGTGCCTTCAATACTAGAAGACGAATGTCCGTGAATATTGAGGGAGGTTTGTGAATGCTGAGGGAGAGTAAGAATTTGGTCTCCTCAACTATATAAGTAGGTTTTCTCAACTGGTATATGCGTTTAGACCATAGTATAAGGCAGAGTGGTTTTATTGTCGTAGCCTTTGCTAAAACTTGTTATTACCTCTGGAGACTTATAGTTATAATTCATTGAATTATGATAGCAAGTCTCCAGGGGTAATGATTGGTTCCACCAGATGCTTCACCACTTGCTAAGTCTCCTCAACTATATAAGCTATAAGAATAGGTCTCCTCAATTGGAATATGCATTGAGAGAACGACATTATCTTGAAGGAAAGTTATTTGAGAGCGGCTGAAGGAATTGAGGTTTGAAGTTTGATTGTTTCATTGTTTCATTGAACTTGACTTTGAGGTTTGCATTCTTTTTGCATTACCTGCAGCTTGTTTGGGAAACAAAGCTTGAACGATCAAACCTCACTTCCTTCATCCTCTCTCAGATCGCATACTCCAGTTTATGTGTATTTGTAAATTCAAATTTTAAATTATGTATGTAAATTAAGTTTGTAAATTAAGTTTTGGATAGTTCTAAATGGATGTATTGTATTAGTAATGCAATAGATGAATGTATTGTATTGGGCAAAAAATCTATTATGCAATGAAACCGTTTTACAGATATCCCTCATTATCTATGGCCGTTGGATCAAGGGAGAGACGTCCCTCGATCAGAATTGACGGCCAAGATTGAATCTACCAATTTCCCAAAGGCAATGGCGGACAATCGTCCATGGCTGTTGGATCAAGCGAGGGACATCCCTCTTACTTTGAATGTTCGAATCTGTCTTATTTTCCTTCAGCCCCTCAGTATAATAGACGATGGAAATCGAAGAACGAATGTCCCTCCTATTTCGGACGTTCGAATCTGTCTTATTTTCCTTCAACGTTTGATGAGCCCCTCAATGTAACGGAGGTCCCTATCCCTACAACTGACGTCCCTCTCCGTAAAATGGACGGCCCTCGGCCCTAAAAAACAACATCCAAAGTGCAACAAACAAAAAAAAAAAAAAAAAGCAACCAAAATCAAGAAACAGATATACAACAACTAACAAACAGAGATACAACAATCAAAACCAACAAATAGAGAGACAAAATCTCCATTTCACAAATGTAATTTAACAAATATTTTTTGAAGTTTTTGCAATTTTTGTGGTTTTTGCATTTATTGTAGTTTTTGCAAGGTTGCCCTGGATATCGACGACCTTGAACTGCAAGTTGGGATTCATCTTGACATGAGCTGTGTGCTCAAAAAGGTCCTCCGATTGGTGTGGGTCATGAAGATGGAAGCCTTAATGCAGACACTTAGCAAACACCGACTCCCCTAAAGGGCACGAGACTTGAAATATGCCATGTGGGCTGCAATTGGGCGGTGAAATTAGTTTGTCACTTCTTTCAAAGCACAAGGTGAGAAAATATACCATTTTTTATCTATAGGTGCCATGACAATTGCAATTGACTTCAGTAACATCACTTGGTACCCATATTGTGTGTGAATATGATTGCTTCAGGTGTGTCTAAAATAAAATCAGTATATTATACGAGGAAAAAATATTGCATGAATGAATACAAGTGCCTTATATGGATCCAACCAAGAGTCAACAATCACTCATTCATTTGAACCTTAAATATCCCCTCCCCATTCAATGCTAGGTACTGCATGTTAAGTACGCGAGATATTTATTTATTTATTTTCAATAAGAACTTCTTAAACATTGGTTAAACATTCTTACATAGTCTAAACTTATCGATTGCTTTAGAATGAGGAGGATTGTTATTGAACATGTAACACCTCGACTTTTTAATAGAATTAATTGACTAATTATCGGGGTATTACCAATGACATATTCAGTCTATTATAATTTGTAGGAATTTATTGGAGGGTAATTAAGATTAAATTGAAAAGGGGTTTATTTTGTTAAATAATTGACGTATGAAAAATTGGACATAAATGCACAAAATAGAGATTTTGAACGCTATGCATCAGCTGTGTAATCTGTGAATTCAGATGCACACAGACACAACGTTAAGTCCGAAATCACATGGGACGTGGTCCCTACGTTTTGGGATGCAGCAGGACAGAGGCCTCGCGTGTAACGACCCAAATTTTTGTAAATCGTTAAAATACGTAAAAATTAAAATTTTCTTTGTGAGACAAATCAAAGTGCGTAAATCCGAATCGCTACTAACTCTTTCTTAAAACTCGTTGTGAAAACCAACTTATTAAATATGCGGAAGCATGAATACTGTAAAGAAAATCATCTATTCAAAGCCTTGCGAAAGCGTTATAAAATAACCATTTGTAAATCGTAGCGAAAGCATAAGAAATCTTTCAAAGGAAATAGTAATCTTTTCAACATTACATCTATCAAATAGAACTTCACAATTAACTTAGTTGATTCATAACCATTTACTTCCCTTTTGTATTTGACTTGCCAACCCGAATCCTGTGCGTGTAAAATCATCCATGTCGGCCTCGTTATGCATTTCTCATATACTTCTTATCTGTTTACTATCTGTTCATCATTGTACCTACACCACAAGTAAGGACGTGAGCTTTTGCTCAGTAAGGAGATGGGAGAAAACAATTATGCATTTCTCTCTTCAGTTTTTCTTGGAATGGGGGCCACCCAAACAAAATGCTTTCATTACGTTCGTTTTCGTCGTTCGTTCTTAACTCGCACATCAAGCTGAAGATTGGGGGTTGTCCTTTAAGATGGCATAGCTGTTCGGATTCTAACCTCCTGTGTGCATACTAGTCCCTTTCCCGACTTGGTGAGGGTGTATCTTAGCATCTAGGCTAGATCTGGACTATCCATCTATCCCAACTCCCTATTGATTCCCTTTTTCAGGCGTATCCCGCCTCTAGGTTATTCCTCTTTCCAGCGTATCCCGCCTTTAGAGTTCTTTCTTTTTCCTCCAGCGTATCCCGCCTTTGGAGTTCTTCCTCATTCAGGCGTATCCCGCCTTTAGAGTTTCTTCTCTCATGGCGTATCCCGCCAAGGGGTTTCTTTGGTGATGGACGTATCCCGCTCATCCCGAACATTTCTTTTTCTTATCATTTTCCTCACTCATGCATGTGGGTACCATCCTGAAAGTTACCTCCTACTTGGTTTCTATTATCATGAAACACACTGCATAACGTAAACTGAAATACACATTGAGATAAACATACTATAATTGAATTGGCACATAAAAAGAATCACAATAATTGATGTAGATACGAGAAACAAGTATGCTATCGAAATGTAACAGTGAGTGAATACAATAAAGCAGTAAAGTAACGTACAACAATTATAATTAACTAATCATGCTAAACTAGAAGGTTTTTATCCAGAATCAAGAAATATTATTCATCTGCTAGTTCACATCTCACTTTTAAAGAAAACAATGGAAATCTCAAAAAATTTACAACGATCATGCACCTTAACCTTAAACCCTTTTTTTTTCTTCGTTTGTTTAGTTAACTAAACCATTTTCCTTCGTTTGTTCAGTTAACCATTCACATCCTCGTGGTTCACATTTCATCACACATTCTTACTTTTAGAGCATCATTCTCTACCTTTCCACAACTACATCAAGACTCATTCGTCAACTACTAGCATCTACATTACTATACAACAGTATTGTCGTTCAACTAACTCATAAACTAAATATCACAATCATGCTCACATCTTGAATTTAACCAACAAGAATTAACTACTAAGCATGTTCTTTTGATGGACAACATACATCAAATGAACGAGATTCAAGAATATTACCATTTATTAATTTATTAACCGATTTCATGCTTAGTCCATTTGTGTACTTAGTCGGTTTACATGCTCAATTATTTATATTGTTAATTTGGTAGTTATACCGACTTAAGTGAAATATTTCACTTAATTTCACAAAGTATCACTCTCTAATGACAATATGCGATGGTAGTAAATTATCTGCATGCATAAGGAATTCAAACTAAAACTACATAGCAAGTAAATCAATAACTCTTCTAGCTCACTTTCATACCTTCATTTACTTAGGCATTTTCATCACCTAATGTACTTTTTCAGCCACTTTCATTCCTTACATAATACCTTATCATTTACTTGTTTCGCTTTCGTACCATCATTCATTCGTTTAGTTAGGCATTTTCATCTCATAATGTAACATCAAACAAAGCTGAACATCATAAGAAGATATAACAGATTCACAACAATTTCTACAGAACATCAACAACTATCAATATTCATTTTAAGAATGCTAACTCTAACTCACACACACTTTACTTGGGTATAGGGCACAAGGCCAAGACCTCCCATTTCCTTACCTCAGTTCTTTATTGCGATTAAGCACTTAGCCGCTATCCTCTTTCCCTAGTCCTGATACCTGAATCAATCAAAACATCACAAACCCTTAATCACATAGCTTTAACAAATTGAATCGCACAATCTCCAACAATAATAAACCAATAGAACACCACAAAACCCAATTCCAATTTATCCTACATATTCATCAGCTTTCAGCCACTATAAATCCATAACCATAGAGAGAAACATAATCTAACATCATCAGAGCATCCATCACATATTCAACATCTAATTTCTTTCCAACTTAAAATCCTTGTGTATTTGCATTTCAATGCATAACCTTACGTTCAACAGACTAACATGGTTCAACACAAGGGACATAATCCATCTCTTTAGCATACACAATTCTTCACATAATAAAGAGACCAACATGGATAACATTGCTTTTCAATAACTTGACAACTGATACTTTTCCACATTAACACCCATCTAACAGTTCTAGTAACCCCAAACAAAGTATGATACACATGTACAGAACACCAACAACAGAGGCATACCCATGTTATCACAAGAATCTGATATTCCATGCTTCATATAGAATAATAAAGACAGTAGTTCAACCCAAAATGGATGCTCAACAATCATCACATAAATTAATCCAAAGCAACAGATTAACATAGAGCAACAGAATCATTTCTAGCCACCAATTATTGATTCAAACAAAAGCATTCTACATGTAGTATTTAGAACAACCTCCACTTTCCAAACCAAATTTCAATACCACAAAACCATGAAATCCCAACAGGTATCATTCAGTCCACAATACAGAACCACAATCAAAGTTAAACTATGTTCAGCCAACAAAACTCAAGACGACACTCAAAACAAAATCCAATTGGCTAAACTTTATAGAAGAATTCTCACCAAAACCAAGTGCAGCAAAGTCCTTCAGAATCCTCTAGAGTACTCGGCCTTCAGCTGAGTTCTCCACTCCTTCTCTCTCAATTTCTCTCTGCCCATTTTATCCACTAGTGTCTCAATGATTTCTCTCCTGACAGCCTCCTCAATTCGTCAACAACCCCAACCACTGCGTTAATTAAGTCCTCCTCAGCTCAATAATCTTACCCAACAACATATCCCCTTTTTCCATGCCCGACAGCCACTTCAGCAAGGTGGGCTCCCCATCGTGTGTCGACAGAGCAAAATTACTCGGACCAAACCACAGCCTTCAACCGAGCCGCCAGCCGTTGTTGTTCAGTCGCGAGCCGACCCCTGCCATCCCTGAAATCGCTCCCTGCCAACACACTGACACCCGAATGCAAAGGAGGAGGAGAAGTCAATGGAGCTCACCTAAACTCGTCGCCATAACTGCTGCCGGACCCGTCGCCAGAATGCACACCAGCAGGAGCTCCGACTTCGAGCCCTAGCTGTGACTCACGAGGCCTTCGCTCGCCGTTCGCCATCGTAGCTCACCAGGAGGTCGCCTCGTCGTCGCCGTTCATCGTTCATCGTCGTGAGCTCCGATCGCGTGTCCATCCGATTGCTCGAGCCCTCTCCCTCCCTTCGGTGTTCTCCCTCTTTCTCCAGCCAACATCCCCTTCTTTCTCCCTCTCCTATTCTCTCTCTCCGGTTCTTCATTCATCCAGCAAACACATTGTCAATTTTGTCCTTTTGTTTTTTATTTTTATTTTATTTTATTTCATGTTATTTAATCTTTAATTATCACACTTTAACATTTTAATTCCAACTATACCATATTCATTAAATTCCCTTCCAAATATTCCAAATTTCATTTCTTCCAATTTAATCATCTTTAATCCAAATTAAATTTTTCTTTAATAATTTAATTAAATCCTTCATTTAATTAAATTATTTCCAAATCAATTCAAATTCTTGATTTATTTCAAATATCGGTTGATGATAATTG
Source organism: Begonia loranthoides (assembly GCA_022433065.1). Classification (NCBI taxonomy): domain Eukaryota; kingdom Viridiplantae; phylum Streptophyta; class Magnoliopsida; order Cucurbitales; family Begoniaceae; genus Begonia; species Begonia loranthoides. The sequence continues at coordinate 18,720,721 of CM039477.1, read as the reverse complement.
ACGATTCCATTTTTGGTAATACTCTGATAATGGTCCGATTAATTCAAATACCTTAAATTACTTTCGATTATTCTTATTAAATTCTAATATAAAATTTAGGGTATTACATCGCGTCCATATTCCTCCCTTGCCTCTATCTAGACAATTTCGAACGTATGCGGACTCGTGGGGATTCATGCGGACACAACGATTTTGAATCTATCCAATTTCTGGACAATTTCGGAAGCATGCGGATTCATGCGGATGCAATGGTTTTGAATCTGTCCAATTTCTGGATAGTTTCAGACGCATGCGGAAGAAGGATTTGAACGCCTTCCTGCGTCCAAAAACACAAATCTGCCTGTGAAATGTGAGATTTTAGATTCATATGGATGCAAGAGGACGCAGACCTGCATTCGAAAAGTCTCATACCTGTGTATAATTAGGGATTTCAATAATAGAAATCTTGTCAGTTTGTCAATTAAATCACACTCACCCGACATGGAGAAAAGCACCAAGACCTGGACCTTGTCCTCTGCCATGTCTCCTCTCTTTGTCCAAGTAAGGCTAGATTTAAGCAATCCCTTCTCTTCAATTTGAGTCCATTGTCCTGCGAGAGAGAGTTCCTACGAAAGAGTTCTTCTGCGTGTGAGAGAGAGTTTCCACCAAGGAAGAAAATAGTTTAGTGAGTTGTGTGAGTAAAATTATGAGCTCGTGAGAGTTGGGTGTTCTGTGAGCTTGTGAGGGTACTAGAGATTGGTGTGGGTCTATGTGATTTCTCATACGGGTTGAAAAGTTCAGTAGCTATGAAGTGAACTAGGAATTGCTGTCTGTGAGAAATTTTCCGTCAAAAAGTAAAGATTGGGTAGAGTCTTGGCTAGTGTAGGCCCTACCCACAAGTAGTGTGTACGTTATGTGTTTAATTTTCTGTTCCTTTACTGCAACTCAATACTTTCTATGATTGAAGAATAGATAATGAACTGCTATGATATGAACGAATGAAATGAACTGATGAATTGAATTGGGGAGATGATATGCTACGTATGAATGAACTGTGAAAAATGGTTTTGTTTTGTTTAAATGAGCTGCACATTACTTTGTTCATTAGCTTAGTAGACTGATCCATAATGCTATTAATTTTTCTATTCTAATTAGATATTGTTGTTTCTTTAATACGAGCATGTGTAGTTAACTAGCTTAATGTTCTGGCTCTAGTTGAAAATAATATCATTGAATCATGCTTTTACCTTCGAATGTACACTATCATTGGTCCACTTGCTTAGAATCAATTCATGTTATTAGTTCTTAGCAATTTACTAAGCATGTTTCTGTTGACGTGTTGTATCCATGTCTACATAATAATGTTGAGCATGTCTAATCCCTCTGAGCATCTCGTATGATTTACTGATTTAAACCTCAGCATAAAAGTATGAAAATTGTTAGCATGTTCGCTGTCATTGTTAGAAGCATGCTAAAATGTCTTCCCTTTTATTGTTATGCTCTATAATTCTAAGCATGTTATTCGTTGTTTCGATTCATTGCTATAATCGTTCTCTTTATGTGCTTCTAACTTTTGTCATTCGATGATATGCGTTGTTCAATTATCATTACTTTCCTTTATATGCGCTATAAAATTATTGTCATTGTTATACTGTATCAATATGTATCATGATAATAGAAACAAGTAGGAAGTGCCACCACTGGGGTGAGTACTTGTATGCATTACGTGAGGAAAATGATAAATGAAAGAATGAATAAAGAAAATGGGGAGTTAGAGGACGGACGGGTGATTCGAATCTAATCTTGTAGTTTGGACTAAGTCTCCTCCCTTGTTGGAAACAGGACCAGCTACCCTAGGTGGTTAGAATCTGACTAAGACTATACCTCCAACATGAGTTCCTTCAATCTCCAGCTCGATTTACGAGTTATGTGAGAAAAAAGATTAAATAAAATGGGGAGTTAGGGAACAGATACGTAGTTCAGATTTAAACAGGTAGTCTGGATAAAGTCTCCTCCATTGTCTGGAACGGGACCAGCTACCCTAGGTGGTTAGAAGCCGCCCAAGACTATACCTCCAACACAGGTTCCTCTAATCTTCCGCTCGATGTACGAGTAATGAATGAACGAATAAACAAACAAATGAATGAATGAATGAAGGAAAAAACGAAAGTAAAGAAAGATTGGTTTAGGGAAGTACCCATTCCAAATGAACTAAAGAGAGGCATGATTATACTACATAACCTCATTCCTTACTAAGCCTTTGGGCTTATAGTTTACTTGTGGTGTAGGTACATGCATACGCACACGAGAAAACGATGAATGAATCTAGGAGCAGTTGATGAAGGATTTGCACGAGTGGGACTTGAGGCTGGCTAGGCTAAGGAAAGTAAAGGAGAAAAAATATTTTTGTAATTAATACGTAATAATTGGTTAACATTCTTTTATATGAAGTATTTATGCTTCCGCTATGTTTAAGATTTTGTAACTACGGTTTCCACGGTTTTGAACAATTTTCATAACGAGTCTAAGGAAAGAGTTTTAATAGTCTGACTTTTTAGCGAAGGACTCTGATTTAATTAAGAATGTTATAAAGATTTTATTTATTTTATAAAAGTTTTAAATTTAACGTATTTTCAATTTTCAAAAGGTTATAAAAACTGGGTCGTTATAGAACAGACATCTTTACTCTGAAAAATGACAACACGCTGCATAATGTCTTCAGCATACAATCAAAATTGAGAATAACTTTCAAATCATATTGTTTCTTACCCTGGAGCCGCAGAGTATATCACATGTCTCATTGTTGTTCTTGGTATTTGCCTGTGCCAATTTCAAGAACTTGTCCATCAATTTCACAAGTTGTAATGAAAAACTAGTTTAAGTGTAAATTTAACACATTGTACAAAAAAAATTTTGAAGACATACCACTTGCACTTTTAGCAGTGAAGCAGGCCTTGGAACTGCTTCTGTTGAAGGAGGACCCGTTGCCAATATCTTCTGAAATTTGGTAAGGGTTGGAGGAGGGGACGGTTACTTGATGATAGGAGATCTACACGAGTGTAACACATTGTTAATCAATAGTACTAATGCATATATGGAAAGTGCATGTAAGCTAGCTGACATACCTTGATTCGTCCAGACTAGCATCAGAAGATGCAGGAGAAGCTGATGGAGGAGTTGGTTGGGCTGCTAGAGGAGCTGATTGGGCTTCTTTCATCTGAAGTACAATGGGTTGAATCTTGTCAAGTTGCCTCTCTTGTCTCTCTAACTTGGCAATAAGCCACTTCCACCTCTCCTCACTGATCAGTACGTAGGGCGAGGATTGAGGAGGGGGATGAACAAAATTGTCCTCCACCTCCATGTGATCATAAGGTTGTACAATTGACGTCCACATAATTAGTGTAGTGGACGTCAAAGGAAGAGGTGCAGCTAACGTTGAAGGAGGTTGTACAACTGACTTTGATGGAGGAGGTGGCACCAATGTGGAAGGAAGATGTGCAGGCTAGGTGGAGGGAGTGTCCACTCCTTTGAATACCCACTCCCCTCCTACTTTGTGCAGCTCCATGCAAGCCAATGTCACTTGATTGTACACATCAAGTGCCTTTTCATTAGTTTGTCTCTCCTTGGGAGGGACAACCAATCCACTGCTGTCAACGATCTTTTAAATGAGTCAATTATAGGGGAGATTCTTCCTTGGACTCTTCAGAATTGCCTTCATTTGATTAATAATGACATAGGCAACGTTGAATCTCTTGCCATTGTAGAGATTCTCTATCACATAGAGATCTATGTAGCTAACATGGTCTTTATGTCCATAACGAGCCCAAACTGTGTGGGTGATCATGTGATGGATGACTTTTGCTTTAACATTTAGGTCTTTTCATTTGGGTCGGGAGAAAGATTCAATGACTTCAGAATTGCCAACCAATTGCTTCAGCAATGCTAGACCTTCTTCTTGTTTTACAAAGTCTAGGTTCTTGGATACATAGAAATACTCCTCTGTCGGCTCATCTGTGTAGCATCCAATAAGCTCATTTAACTCCTTAAGAGTTACCCTCATCTGTTTCTCATATAGAAATGTCCTCAGCTCAGTAGGGTTGTTTAGCTCCAAATTTGTGTAAAGTAATTTCACAACCCTCTTATAATAATAGCCCCCCATCATGCACATTCCATACAGACAATGCGTTCAAACGTTTCCTTTAATCCAAAGTCAGCAAACGCATTGAAATCTACCCTCCTAGATATAATTACAGTAAGGGGTATAATGTCATTATCATACCATTGTTTGAAGGATGCTGAGCAGAACACCATGAGTTGTGCCTCTGCAGACAAGCAGGTAGAATCACCCCGTGCTCGACCTTCGGGCTCGGATGGAGCCACTTTACGCTTCTTCATCACTTGAACCACCTTCGATGACATTTTTCCATTCAACAAACATGAGGATAGATATCGAAAGTTCGAGTTGGTCAGAGGTGTTGGGCTCTGCATGGGCCAGCATCCTGCGCTTGCTGGCCCTTCGAAACGTGGCGCTGGCTGGTGGGCTTAAGGGTAAGGAATGCGCCTCTGCTATCACCTATGAGTTTTAGCAAGAATGGTTAGCATCTTGATCAATTGAAGGATCAAAATTAACCTATGAGGGGAAGTGAATTAGGTTTATTAACTTTTTCGTGCAATTATATATTTTCTAACCAATAGCTAATTTCTCACAACAATGAGATTAATTAATCACAATAATAAATAGCTATAAGAGATAGGGTTAGAGATTTCTAGGAGGATTGATCTAAGAACATTAATCCTAATCTAATTCAAATTCCACAAAATGTTTTCTCATCCAATGGTTTTGTGAAAATATCGACAAGTTGATTTTCGGTGGAAACGAGTTCTAAAGAGATGTCACCTTTACATACATGATCACGGATAAAATGATGTCGAATTTCTATGTGTTTACTCCATGAGTGAAGGATTGGATTTTTAGAAATATTTATGGCACTTGTGTTGTTGCACTTGATTGGAATATTCCTGAAAAACTGTCCATAATCTTCCAAGGTTTGCTTCATCCAAAGCAATTGAGCACAACAACTTTCGGCTGCAATATATTCACTTTCAGCGGTAGAAAGTGCAACCAAAATTGACAAGTACCACTTGTGCTTAATGAAACCATGAAATTAATTGACAAGTGAAACCAAGAAATTAATGATTCTCTAAGAAATTGACAAGTACCACTTGTGCTTTTTCTATCGACTAGACTACCAGCATAGTTCGAATCGGTGTATCCAAGTAAATCAAAATTTGTGCCCTTAGGATACCACAATCCAAGACTAGTAGTCCCACTTAAATACTTAAGAATTCTTTTAATGACATTTAAGTTTGACTCTCTAGGTGAATATTGAAACCTAGCACATAAGCACACACTAAAGAGAATATCGGGTCTACTTGCGGTTGAATATAAAAGAGATCCAATCATGCGACGATATTTCTTTATATCCACATCTTTTCTTTTTTCATCTTTGTCCAATTTGTGGATGTGCTCATGGGAGTTCTAGAAGGTTTTGAGGAGTCCATACCAAAACGTTTGATTAGCTCCTTGATATACTTTTCTTGATTCAAGAAAATCCCATCATTAGATTGTCGTATTTGTAAACCAAGAAAGTATTTCAATTTGCCCATTATACTCATTTCAAATTCACTTTACATTACATTTGCAAACTCATTGCAAAGTGTATCATTTGTAGAACCAAAAAAGATATCATCAACATAAATTTGCACAATCATAATATCATTACCATTGTGCTTAACAAATAAGGTGGAATTAACTTTAGCTATCATGAAGTCTCTCTCAAGAATTTGCTTAGCCTTTCATACCAAGCTCTCAGTGTTTACTTGAGTCCATTAAGAGCTTTATGAAGTTTATAAACATGATCTAATTTATCATAAACTTCAAAATCTAGAGGTTACTTAACATAGACTTCTTCCATGATAAATCCATTAAGAAAATCACTCTTTACATCCATTTGATAAAGAGTGAAATTCTTATAGTACGCAAAGGCTAAAAGCATTCTAATTGCTTCCAATCGAGCAACCAATGCAAAATTTTCCTCATAATCAATTCCTTCTTCTTGATTATATCATTTTGCAACGAGTATTGCCTTATTCCTAACAACACGACCACTCTCATCTAACTTATTCTTAAAAACTCATTTTGTTCCAATAATTGCTTGATCCTTCAGCCTAGGAACAAGTTCTCATACATTGTTCCTCTCAAATTGGTTTAATTCTTCTTGCATGGCCAATAACCAATTTTCATCAAATTTGGCCTCATCAAAATTTTTGGGAAATGAATGTCATATTGGTACACACATTTCTAAGGGAGGCTTTAGTTTTGACACCTAGTTTATGATCACCTAAAATATCAACCATAGGATGACTCTTGACATACCTCCAATCATTTGGTAAGTCATCATGGTTTTCTACCCTTGAGATTCCTTCTAAAAATTGGTTTTGAGATTCTTGAGGAGAACTTTCAAGAATCTGTTTTCCTTTTATCACCTAAAGTAAGGCTTTCCAAATCATTTTCTAAGTCTAGAATAGGTCTCTCAACACTAGGGGTAGGAATAGATTCGTCAAAAGTGACGTGCATGGATTTTTCTACAACTAGCGTCCTTTTGTTGAAGACCCTATAGGCTTTGCTAAAGGAAGAGTATCCAAGAAAGATTCCCACATCCCTCTTGGAATCGAATTTGCCTAGGTTGTCCTTAGTATTAAGAATTAAGCATTTGCAACCAAATGCTTTTAAATAGCTAACATTTGGAGTTCTACAATTCTAGAGTTCGTAAGGAGTTTTTTCTAGAGTAGGACGGATAGAGACCCGATTGAGAACATAACATTCCGTGGCAACAGCTTCCACCCAAAAATATTTGGGTATATCGTTCTCATTGAGTATGGTTTGTGCAAGCTCTTGGAGGGATTGATTTTTCCTCTCAACAACTCTATTTTGTTGAGGGGTTCTAGGAGAGGAGAAATTGTGTTTAATGCCATGTTTTTGACATATGGCATTGAATTGATCATTTTTTAATTCGCCACCATGATCACTCTTAACAGTGACAATGGTAAGCTCCTTCTCATTTTGGACTTTCTTTCTAAAGCTAGAGAATACTTCTAAGGTTTCGTCCTTTGTTTTTAAGAAGAAAACTCATGTGTAATGAGAGAAATCATCCACTATAATATATACATAATGTTTTCCTCCTAAGCTAGAAATCTTAGAAGGACCGAAGAGGTCAATGTGCAGTAATTGGAGAAGCTTAGACATAGAGATATATTGTTTGGAAGAGAAAGAACTTTTGTTTGCTTTCCTTTTTGGCAAGCTTCACAAACTCTATCTTTTTCAAACGAGATTTTTAGAAAACCCCTAACTAGATTGTTTTTTGAAATCCTAGCTAAGATATCCATACCTACGTGTCCTAATCTCTTATGCCAAGTCCATGAATTAAAAGAATCACACGCTTTAAAGCATTTTTCTACATCACAAGAAATACTAGACAAATCAATAGCATAGATATTATCATGTCTATAGCAAAATAAAACTTTACCATTCAAATTATTAATGATCATGAATGATTTAGATTAAAAAACAACTTTTTATCCTCACATAATTGACTAATGCTCAACAAATTATGCTTTAACCCATCAACAAATAAAACATCTTCAATATTAGGGTTAAAAGCATTACCTATATTGCTAATACCTCTTATTTTTCCTTTTTGGTCACCTTCAAATGTCACACTTCCTTTCTTGTCCTTTATGAAGGTAAACTTTGAGAAGTTTCCCGTCATATGCCTTGAACAATTACTGTCCAAGTACCATTGATCCTTAGCGGGAGGAGCTTCAACCTACAAAAATAGATCAAGTTGATTTCTTAGGTACCCAAATATTTTTGGGTCCTTTGGGGTTAATCTAAAATTTATCAACACTTCTATTTTTAATGCTTCTAGATAGACAAGCAAAAGACTTATGACCTATAGTATTGCAAGTATGGCAAGTAGTAGGTTTAACAAAGAAATTTGTATAGCTCTTTTTCTTTTGAAATGATCGATAGCCCAAACCGGCTTTATCAAAAGTCATATTTTGCTTACCTAGGAACATATTCAAATTCTTGCTCCCATTAGTGAAATTTAATACCATTTTGTTCAAATCCACATTCTTTTTTTTAAGCATGCTATTTTCATTTTCAATTTGCTTAACATGCTCATCTAGTCTCTCATTCTTTATTTTCAAGCATACAATTTCTTCTTCAAGTGATTTTACACCACTAGCATGCATCTTAGCCATTCGCTTATTTTCCTTTTACAATTTCTTGTACTTGAGTGTTAACAAGTTGAATTCTTCAAGTAACTCATCAAATGCATCACCACCTTCATCATCATCACAATCATCATTATCAATGCTATCATTATCACTATCGCTATAAGAGAAGCTACATATCTTTTCGTCATTGGCCATGAAACACATGTTGGCCACTTTTTCCGTTTCGGATGAGGGTTCCTCTTCATTATCATCCTAAGTTGCTTTGAGCGCCTTCTTCTTGAACCCTTTAGTATACTTCTTCTCTAGAGGGCAGTCTGCTTTCAAATGCCCCAGTTTTTCACAACCGTAGCATTTTCACTCCTTGTCATGGTGAGACTTCTCTCCCTTGTATTTGTTTTTCTCTAGTTGTTTTCTTCGCTAGAGAAGCTTGATTTTTCGGGTGAGGAAAGCTATCTCATCATCATTGTCATCTTCGTCCTCCAATTCTTCTTCCTTGCTCGAGGAGGCTTTAAGCGCTATCATCTTCTTTTTCAGAATCTCTTTTTCTTGTTGTTTCTCCTGCTCATTCGCCTTCATCGTGATCTTGTGTGTCATGAGAGATCCGATGAACTCTTCCATTTTTAGCACTGAGAGATCCCGAGCCTCGAGGATTTCCGTCATTTTTGGTGTCCAACTTCTTGGAAGACTTCGGAGCACCTCACTACAAAGTTCTTCATCTGTAATAAGCTTTCCAAGCACTTTCAAGCTATTAGTAATATTAGTAAAGCATGTAAACATATGTGTAATAGTTTCATCTTTATGCATTTTAAATCATTCATATTCATGTACGACCATATTTAACTTATTTTTTTAAACTTGATTATTGCCTTCGTATGTGACCTTAAGTAGTTTCCAAATGTCACGCGCATTTTCACAACTTTGAATTCTATTAAATTCATTACTACTCAAAGCACAATAATGTTGATTAATAGCTTTAACATTCAAACTCAATTTACGATAATCTACCTCATTAAATTCAGCTTCTAACTTCGGCACTTTCAACCCATTTTCATCTTTAGTAGGGACATAAGGTCCATTCAATACAATCTTCCACATTTCTTAATCAATGGATAGAATGTAAATTTTCATTCTAGCCTTCCAATGCACATAATTTTCACCATTAAAGAAAGACGACCTATTTGAAGATTGTCCTTCCGTATGTACGCTATTTGAATTAGATGCTATATCGTTCTATATTATAAGTTCAACAAATTCACAAATAATCACAACGAAAGCATTCTAACCCGCTCTGATACCACGTTCAAGATCAAGGCACTAACCATTCCTGCTAAAACCCATAGGTGATAGCAGAGGCACATTCCTTACCCTTAAGCCCACCTGCCAGTGCCACATTTCGAACGGCCCCTAAGCGCAGGATGCTGTCCCATGTAGAGCCCAACAGGAGGAAGTCAAAATATTTCTCTGCAATTGCTAGGGCACAAGACGTCCTTTGCGATTATATAGGCATATATTGCATCCGTGGAGAGAAGAAAATTGTCGTTTAACGTTTAGAAAAGGACCTTTGGTCGAAAACGGATGTCCCTCGTATTAAGATGGACATCCGTTATGGTCTGAATGACATCATCTTAAGACAAGAGAAGTCCATTATGAGGCTAGCGACGTCCCTAATTGGCAGAATGACGTAGCCTTGGGTCGAGGGACGTCCATTATGGATGAGAGACGTCTGAAATAGGTCGAGTGATGTTCATTTTGGAAGAGGGATGTCCGTCTTAATTGAGGGAATTCATGCATTTTAAAAATGCGTGGTCTTGTACGTGACCCTTCAACGTTAAAGAATTTGGAATCTATCCTGACCGTCCATTCTGATCCAGGGATGTCCCTTGCTCGATCCAACGACCATAGATGATCGCCCGCGGTCGCCTTTGAAAAATGGCATATTCAATCCTGGCCGTCAATCCCTACCAGGGTCCTCCCTTGCTCAATCAAACGACCATAAACGATCATCCGCCATCGCCTTTGAAAAATGAAAGATTCAATTCTGGCCGTCAATTCAAGCGAGGGACGTCTTTCCTCAATCCAATGGCCATTGACAATCGTCCGCCATCCCCCGATAATTGTTCCAACGACCTTCAATCTTCCAACGAGTAGGAGGGACGTCCCTCGTCTGCCGATAATTGACGTCCTTCGTCTTTGTTCGACGGTCCTTAGCATCAACGAAATTGAGTTGTTAACGTCAACGGATTTGGATGGGAAATGTGACTACGGGAATTTTTCACAGTTTAGGATTTTAGTTGTTAACAAAATTTCTTCGGAGTTTTGACTTGTCATTGATCTCAAACTATAGAGTCTGATATGTTAATTTTCCTAAATAGTATCACATAAACGTCACATCAAGAAGTTGGACCATAATGTAAAATTAGAAGAGAATCATATAAATATCTTTTTATTTCATCCCACCTTTTGGTAAGTTAAACCGATGACAAGTTACACATACAATTTTAAGTATCACTTAAATTAGAGCACTTAAAAAATAGAACAAGTTTGATGAAAAAGATAATTAAAATGAGTTGAAATCATCTATGCTAGCAAACTAAACCCTAGTTTGGAACTACGTTTAATTTTAGGTTTTCATAATTGGCTAATTTTTAAATATCAAATATATTTTAATCATTCACGTAATTTAGAATTTTATTTTCATGATAGCAGTTTAATTTAAATAAGATTTGTTTTTTTTAATAAAAATTAAAATAATCATTGCAATAAAGTTTTATATAATATAAAATTATTCTTAAGCAAAATACTTATTCCTGATCAAATTCATGAAATTTGTCAAATTCATCCATTCCTCAATAATTTGTGGAGACAATTTGAGATTATTATAAGGGAAAATGACAAATTAATCATTGTAATTTGTTATCAATGACAAGTTAACTACTATCCTTTATTTTTTAACAAATTAACTACTGACGTATAGAAAAATGATAAAGCAAACATCGCTGTCACGTTTGTTGTTAACAAGCTGATCTTGAGTCACAGTGGTCCGTGAAAAGAAGGTCAAATTTGGCCTAGACGCTGCAGCGGCGTCCATCAGAACGCCGCTGTGGAGTCCCGTGGTTTGTTACTAGAAAAATTTTGATCGCAAATTAAGGGCTTAAACGCATGATAAGGAGTAGATCTTTAAGAGAATTTCGATTTGATACCTTCTGCAGCCGATTCTGACACCAGTAGCCAAAATTATGGTATTTTGAAGTTGAAGAAGTTAAAAATCTAATAAAAACATTTGATGCATGAAACTCTTTGTTTTTCATGTATGGCTACTTCACAGTCCCATGAAACTCTCTGTTTTTCATACATGACTACTTCACAGTCTGCAGCGGTTCTCGATTTTTAGTCTCTATGTATATGTTTTTCGAATATAATGTTTTTATTAGATTTTTGACCTCTTCAACTTCAGATGACCATAACTTTAGCTACAGGTATCAGAATCAACTGTAGAAAGTATCAAATCAAAGCTCTTTTAGAGATCTACGACTTACCAATGGGTATACCCCATGAGCCCTCTTTCTTGGCCCCAAAATCACCAGTTTAAGCCCTCAATTTTGTGATTAAAAATTTTTCCAGTAACAAACTGCAGGACGCCACCGCGGCGTTCTGATAGACACCGCAGTGTTCTGATGGACGCCACCACGGTGTTCCAAAAAATTGCAGCGTCTCAATGACGTCTGAGACGCTGCGGCGTCGAAGCTAAATTTAGCATTCTTTTCATGGATTGCTGTGACTTTAAATCAACCTGTTAACAATAAATATGGCAATAATATTTATTTTGTCACTTTTTTATATGTCAATGTTTAATTTATTAGAAAATAAAGAATTATATATGATTTGTCAATTTGTCTTTTTCCCTTATTATAATAGCCATGGATTACTGTAATGTAGTAAATATCTGAATTTCGTAAAATTCTATATATTAATTTACGACCTTTCGCTCATTTCCTACCATTGCAGATACCTTCCCCAAAACTCTTTTTCTCTCTCTCCGGGCGTGAGGGCAAGTGTGATTTTCGGAGCGCGATAATGGGTCAGGGGACTCCAGGCGGTCTGAACAGGCAAGGGCAAGGAAATCGGAAGTCCGACGGCGATAACAAGAAGGACAAGAAGTTCGAACCCGCTGTACCGCCAACCCGAGTCGGCCGCAAGCAAAGAAAGCAAAAGGGTTCTGAGGCTGCTGCTCGATTACCCACGGTCACACCTCTTACCAAGTGTAAGCTCCGCCTGCTAAAGCTGGAGCGGGTTAAAGACTACTTGTTAATGGAGGAAGAGTTTGTGAGTAATCAGGAGCGGCTCAAACCTCAGGAGGAGAAGGCAGAGGAGGACAGATCTAAGGTCGATGATCTCCGCGGCTCTCCTATGAGTGTTGGCAATTTGGAGGAACTGATTGATGAGAATCATGCTATTGTTTCCTCTTCTGTTGGGCCAGAATACTATGTGGGTATTCTGTCTTTTGTGGACAAAGATCAGTTGGAGCCTGGTTGTGCCATTCTGATGCATAATAAGGTATGGATTTGGGTCTATATGGTCTATATTTTCTTATTATTGTATGTGCTATTTTTTTTATGTAATTTTGCTCTAGATTTGGAGTTTTATTCATTTACTTTCTCATTTTATTATTAAATGGAGGATTCAGTCGATTGGGAGTAGAGATAGTGCCCATGGTGATTTTATTTTCAAATGGAGGTACTATTGTTCCGCTGATTGGTGAAGATGAAGTAAAGTAGAGAGTTTCTATGTTTATGCTATGTGAATAGGAAAGAAGGATGATTATTTGTATGGCAAGATGTTGTGGTAGTTGTATTATGTGTTATTTGTTTTCATTACTGGGATGCTTAGTTTAAATGCATATTTTGTTGCTTATTATTTTTTTAGACATTAATTTCTTGATAAAACTTTGGGGAATGTAAACAGCAAATAATAGTAGTCTATAAATTTTGTGGTTTAAGATTTGAAGCCTCCTATGGATTAAAGACGTGTTTCCTTGATTAAGGGATGTTGTGATCCTCAATTAGCCCTTTAGCAAATTTGCTTACAATAAGGACACAAAACATGTTTCTTTTTTTATATAGTTGACGAGAATTGGATTATAAGGATTTTGCCCATGTACCTATATCTCTGAATGGTCTTTGCTTTACTTGTCTTAGTAATTCTTGTATTTTTTATTTTGCTCATAAATTTCAACTACAAACTGTGCATGCGGAGTTGTATGTATTGATTTCATTGGTACTTGGTTCTTGTTGCTGTCAGGTACTTTCGGTTGTTGGGCTTCTGCAAGATGAAGTTGATCCAATGGTATCTGTGATGAAAGTAGAGAAGGCTCCATTAGAGTCATATGCCGATATTGGTGGACTAGATGCCCAAATACAGGAGATTAAGGAAGCTGTGGAGCTTCCACTTACTCATCCTGAATTATATGAGGATATTGGTATCAAGCCTCCTAAGGGTGTCATACTTTATGGTGAGCCAGGAACAGGAAAGACCTTGCTAGCAAAAGTATGTCTATTTCTCACACCTGATACTTGGAAAAAGTTCATTTTTTCATATATATTTTTTCATTCTCTAAACTATCCTGTTTTATAATAGTTTTCACAGTTCATATTTGCTGTCATGATGGTACAATTCCTTGTTTTTCAATGTTCACTAGGACAATCAAATTTGTGATGGTTCCTATATTTTTAAGCTAAATGAGAAGGATTTATGGCTTTCTTTGTCAATGTTGAAAAGGAAAATCCATATTTCTACCATTTTTATTGAGCAATGGCTGATTGTTGTAATTTTATAATTTTAGAGTTTGACTCTTGTTCAGTCAGCATACCACTGGGAAAGACTTGTATTTGATGTCTACTGATAAGAAAATAAGTGTCATATCTTGTGTGCTGATTGTTGTAATTTTATAATTTTAGAGTTGAACCTTGTTCATCATGCCACTGGGAAAGAACAATATTTGATGTCTACTGATATGAAAATAAATGTCATATCATGCACTTTGAAAACATGTTTAATGGTAAGTCATCAGTATATAAATAGATTAAGAGAATAGCAATGATTTAAGCAGTGAAAAAGTGCTATGAAACATAACTGCAACCATCATGCAAGGCTACATTTTCCTATAAAGAATTATTATATTTTTAATCATGAGTAAATATTCAGAAGAAGAGAGGTCAAAGCTTATGCGTCTCTTGGATTGTTAGACTTATTTGAAGCTCTTGTGAGAGCTTGTTTGTAAACATTCTATTAAAGATGGGTTTCTTTAAACTTGTGGAAGTGCTTATTTCCAATTGAAGAGTTCAGAAAGAATGAGATATCTTACAATTATCCGTGGCCAATACTGTAGTGTTTGATGTATAGTTAAGATTTTCAGATGGGTTGGTTGTGAAATAGTATTTTCTTTTTTTAAATTCTTGACTATACATTGTAGTTTTGATTCTCTGCGAATTTGCAACATTATAATTTTAAACATGTTGAATAGCTTTGTTTTGATCCATCTTTCAAGGTTTTCTCGATGGAGGGACAAAATTTCCTCGGGTTCTTATTTCTATTGGATTTTATATTTCTGGGAATTAGGAACACTTTATCCCCAACCTTGATTCCTGTGCTAATTATTAGACTTGAAAAAATTAGGACACCAGATTCCTGAATAGATCAGATGCCTTACTATATATATAAACTATAAGTTATCCAAAATGTCAATTTTTCTCGTAAATTTATATTGAAGTATGTATTAGTTTGGCTTGCCATAGCTAACTGAAAAAATTGAAAGCTTCATTTCTATTCTTTCAGGCAGTAGCAAATTCAACATCAGCAACTTTCTTGCGTGTTGTTGGTAGTGAGCTAATCCAAAAATATCTAGGAGATGGTCCAAAACTAGTGAGGGAACTTTTCAGAGTTGCGGATGACCTCTCACCTTCTATTGTATTCATTGATGAAATAGATGCAATTGGAACAAAAAGGTGAGTCCTTTAATATCAATAGCCAATGACCCAGAGTAGAATGAATGTTTTCCAGCATTTTCATATTGTTGTGTTCTAGGTATGATGCCCACTCTGGAGGTGAACGTGAAATTCAACGGACCATGTTGGAATTGCTTAACCAGTTAGATGGTTTTGATTCAAGAGGGGATGTAAAAGTGATTCTTGCTACAAACAAAATTGAAAGTCTAGATCCAGCTTTGCTTCGTCCTGGTCGAATTGATCGAAAAATCGAGTTCCCTCTGCCAGATATAAAAACGAGAAGGCGCATTTTCCAGGTTGCATGATATTCTGACATTTATTTTAATCTGAAGTAGCATAATGAATGTGATCTTACTTATTTTGCACAAAACAAAAATTTGTATCGAAGAAAGCTAAGATAGGAATTTCTCTAAGAAAGGAAATAAAATAATATGGAAAAAACTGCGGTACATCATAAAAATGTTTGGAAATAAAGCCCATTTTCCTAAGAAAACTTAATTCCATCCCCTACCACTTCTCAATAATGGGATGTAACATAAAAAAGCCTTGGATTCCAATCAAACCAAAAGGCGGCAATTGTCATTCCTTCTCAAAATCATCATTTTCTCTTTTTATATTTTGGATATCAAGTGCTTTTTTTGATGATCAACATTTTTAAAGGCAAATGGTATGTTTTGCTTGCAGATTCATACATCGAGGATGACATTGGCTGATGATGTCAATTTAGAAGAATTTGTCATGACAAAAGATGAGTTCTCTGGTGCGGATATAAAGGCAATATGCACTGAAGCTGGGCTGCTTGCTTTGAGAGAACGGAGAATGAAGGTAAGCTGGTTTAGCAGAAATTTCCTGTCATTGTTAGTACATTTTCTGTTTTGGCATTTGGGATGAGATATGTATACTCCCTCGTTAGAATACATGCTCTTACGATCTTCTACCTTTTGGAATCCTGCCAGATACATTTATTAGCTAAGCCTAAAAGGCAAATCCATAATTTTCAACCTTGTCAGGATATGGCTTCTTTTAAGAGTAGTAACTTAACTTCTTGCAAACTTTAAACCTCATACAGATCTCAAGTCTTCATTTCTGAACTACATCCCCCAAAAGGATCACTAAAAAGCTTAAGGTTTTTCGTCATACTGACCCGTAGGGCTGAAGTTGCACAATCCTTGTCCGAAAACATTCTTGAGATAGAGTTGCATGTTTTTTTCTTAACAAACAAATGTTTGAAAGGTTGAAACATTTGCATTTTTCAAACATGTTTGAAATTGTTTTGTAAGTTTTAATGTGCCATCTCTGGCCTGCCATAATTTCCCGTCACCAAGTTTAGTGTAGGGGTAGGACAGTTAGCTGTATGTTTTTGTTAAACTTCAGCTGAACTATTATGATTAAATGAATTAGCATAGCTTGACATAGGATCGGTTTTTTGCTATTTATGATGTGTTTTGCTTAATTGAAGTCATTGGAATGTAGATGTCAAACAGTTTTTCAGCGTGTCTTTGCTGTGAATTGTAGTCCAAAGTTGTTGTTTGCCTGTTTCTCCATGAAAAGTTACCTACGTCTTATGGTCTAGTCCCCTCTAATGATTAAGCTGCTGTTAATGGATGCTTAAATCTTGCGTTGCAGGTGACACACGTAGACTTCAAGAAGGCAAAGGAGAAGGTAATGTTCAAGAAGAAAGAAGGGGTTCCAGAAGGCCTTTATATGTGAGAGTTAAACTCTGCTCTGGACAGAATATTACTTCAATGGATTGTTTTTCCTCGTGTTTTCTGGAGCTGACCTGCTTTCATATTCTCTGAATACCTTTGCCTCACTAATTTTTGCTATGTCTTCCCCTCCAAAACATTTTGGTTTTACTTTGACGAAAATTGAAGTCATCAGCTGATTATACATTACATGTTCGGTTGGTATCATGCTTCCTCATTAATGTTGAAGATTTATGCTATTAGTACGTCTGGAGATCCGCCCTAAAATTGATTTGTTCGTTATGTACTGTGTTCAGATTCAAGTTTCCAATGACTTGAATTTAGAAAATTCAACTTGGGTCTGCTTTTTCAACGTTGCTTTCTGCTGTGGCTTCAATGGGGAAAGCTTTGTTGAAATTGTCGTCCATAATGTGTTAATTGTTCAGCGATGCCTGGAGAATTTAAACCGGGAAATTTTGCTTCCAAATCAACTGGAGCTGAGCTGTAGAGAAGGGATGGTTGCTCACCGCCTTTTTCAATTTAGCAATGGGAAAAATTGGATGTCTCTGACACCCTACCAGCTACTAAGTATGTGTGACACTTAACCAATATGTGCGAACTCTTCAAAGAGGCCATAAAACTTGGGGGCCAACTTGTTATTCCCTCAAGGTGAGTATTTTGGTCATGTAGTTGCTGATCAATAGATGAAATGAAGGTCCGCCTTTTTTGAAATGGAATCAAAGCCATCTTTGGCGTATAATACCTGAAAGGGTCGCCCATGATAGCCACTTTGCCTATTGTTTCGGTTTGAAGATGCGAAGCAATAAAGATACGTTTCCAAACTCTGATTGCTCGATCATTTTGGGGTGATTGCTCGATCATTTTGGGAATGGGCAATGGCCAGTGAAGACTATGTAAGACTTGTTTTGTTGGCAAAACTAATAAACTGCCACATATGCATCCATTACCTTCCACATACCATGCCAAACAAATTTGCAGCAAGTCTCTGATGAGTTTTAAGGACACCAAAATGACCCCAAAGTTTGTTGTCGTGACATACTTGGAGAGTTGTTAGTGTTAAAATAGAGTTTCCGGGAAGAACCCACTTACTTGGATAGAGCAGGTGCCCTTTAATCACTTCAAACTAGGGCTGCTTTGTGCGTCTTGGTAGAGTTTCATCAGGAATTGTTGAAACTCTCGGTCATTCAGTACAACAGCATCAATGTCTTCTAAGTATGTGCTAGATTGTGAGGGGAAGTAAAGATGTGGTGATGTGGAGGGGCATATTTGACAGGAGCATCAACAACTCTATTCTCCTAATCGGGTTTGTATTCAATTCGGAAATCATAGCCAGTTACTTTTGACAGCCAACTTTGATGCTCAAGGTCGACTAGTCGCTGCTCCATTACACCATGTTCCAAAGAAAGTGATAGGTGGAACTAAGAGGAGGGAAAAATGAATGTGTCAAAAAATTTAGAAGGGGAGAGGGTAATCTTGAGTGGAAATGCCAAGATGTAGGAGTTTTCTAGTATGAGGAATGTAAATACTAAACACAAAATCGTTTGCAGGACATGTAGAAATTGGTTAATAAATAGTAGGATAGAATTGAGTCTTTCAAAATTGCTCATGATATTGTAACTCTTGTTTTCATCAATATAATCAACATTCTCTATCAACTCTCCTAAGGTGATCTCTCAATTTAGTAATGTTGGATCCCTCCTTGGTGACAAGGGATCCCACAAACCTACCAACATTGAATGAAAAACATTCAATGGATAGGTGGAGTACAAAAGAATAATGTTCTCATTTTGTATTCATGTCTTCTGCCATGCGTAGAAGACACTTTTATCTTTTGCACCCAACTTTCTTATAAATAGAGAGGTATGGAGAAGACTTTGTGCATCGAAAACATAAGAAAAACAAAGAGGGAGAGATTGAGAGAAATATTTTTGAAGGAGATAAAATAGAGAGTGTGAGGGAAAATAAGTGAGGTGCTTTTGTGCACATTGTGAAATTTAAGAGTGTTGATATTCTCTAGAATATTCAATTTCTAGAATAATATTGTAAATACTATTTTTCACAATAAGATCTTTTTGGACTCGGTCTCTATGGTATTTTCTGATTCGGTTTCCACATAAAATTCTCGGTGTCTATTTTTGCAATTATTTATCTTATTTCTTAATTGCTATATCTCAATGGTGTGAGAAAAATATTCTTGATATTTTTGTATTGCATCTGCTATCGTTTTTCGTATCGCTTACTTAGTAGTGTAATTGTATTGTGTAAGTAAACTTTATCAAAGGAGACTAGATTTTAAGTGTTACCATTTTTTACCCTTCCAGTCTTTCTTGGAAACTTACTTAGAAAGGTAATTATGTATAAGAAGATTGTATGCAACAACCTCTTCTAGGAATTATCTTGATCAGTACTATTTACACTACCACAACTCTATATTCTGGTTTTTTCCCAACAAGTGGTATAAGAATCTCGTTATTATGGCAAAAATAGTTGAAATTAAAAAATTTAACAGAAATAATTTATCATTATAGAAATTTAAAAAGAATGCATTATTACGGAAAGATAGTTGTGTTATGGTCGTCAGAGACAGTCCAACGACTGTTGAATATGAAAAATTGATCAAAGCAGATGGATTTTTATTTAGTGTTTTAGAAATGACAACTGCCAAGCAAATCTGGGATATATTGATAAAATTATATGAGACAAAGTCATTGCATAATAAAATCTTCTTGAAAAGAAAATTGTAATACCCGGAATTAAGCTAGAACTAAGAATAATATTAATAGTGAAAATTATAGAGTGATTTTTATAGATTTTATTGCTCCAAAAATAAATTGGTAATGGAAGTTGAATGAAATTTAATGGTATTAGTATAATTAAATATATGATGAAAGAATTATCAATAATTGGAGAAATAAGGATTTGTTGTGTGGCGGTCAATTGTGTAGACTGATGATGGACGTCCCTAATGGACAAAGGACGTCCAAAATAAAAGTAAAGAGAACGGCGATATGGAGTTGAAATTTTGTGGGGTGGCGTCATTTGGGTTACGACAGACGTCCCTCAAGGGAAAATGGACGTTCGTTATAGAAGATGGAAAACAGGCGACGTCGTTTGTTAAGAGTAAGTAGAAAGCATCATCGTTTTGATGTTAAGAACGTCCCTAATGGACAAAGGACGACTCAAATAGAAGTAACGGGAATGACGTTAAGGTTTTAGTGGGACGACGTTGTTTACAAAAGGAGGAAAGTCTTATTGAGGAATAGACAGCCCTTATTGAAGAACGGATGTCCCTCATAGCGAAGAAGAAGACAGACGTCTAAATTATGAAGATAACAGTCATCCCTTATTGAGGAACAGACGTCCCTCATAGCAAAGAAGAAGACAGACGTCTAAAATATGAAGATAACAGACATCCCTCATAGCGAAGAAGAAGTCGAACGTCTAAATTATGAAGGTAACAGACATCCCTTATTGAGGAACGGACGTCCCTCATGGCAAAAAAATTAATGGGTGTCTCATAGGAGAAAATGAATAAATTTCCTAGTCCGTTAAATGGCGATTGAGTGAAATGGGAGAATAAGAGACGTTCGTTGCTGAATTAAGGATGGGGCCACGTGCAAGGCACGTGTGAATCAAAAAGGAAAATTGATGCGTTTTATGACCGTAGGATGAGGGAGAGAATGAAATAGGACCATAGGATTCGTGATAAGGGACGTCCCTTATGGAAAACGAACGTCCTTCGTAGCGATTTTCACGTTTAAATTGTGAGCAGCTAATCATGTTGGTTATGCAATCTTTCAAAAGGAATCTGCTCCCTTTCAGCAAGTGTTTCGACTTTCCTTCTGCGAGCGTCTCAACATTTTGATTTCATAATCCTTCTTAAACGATAAGCTGGTATATGTGGCATTATGATGTGGCCACCTAAGAGTTGTTGGTGAATGTCAAGGACACTGAAACTTCTCAAGGAGATTTCTCTCCTTATTAAAATGAAGACAGAAGTAAAAGTGAATGACATTTATGAATTTCCTTACAGATAAAAGAAAGAGCGAGGGGGAGAGGAAGAAAGACACAGAGAACGTGAAGAAGAGAAAGAAAGTTGCTACTTTTGGCGTGAAGGGAAGTATACGACTGTAAGAAATCGTCAAGTGAGGTAAGAAATAGGGTGTAGTTGGCTAGTGGAGGCTCTATATTATGGGACTTTGTTTGGAGTTGATTGCTATCTTGATTCTTTACTGCTAGTTGTTAATGTGCTGCTATATTGATTACTACCTTGTTTGATGATTGATTGCTGCCTTGGTTATTCCCTGTAAATTGTTAGTATATTGTGAATAAAAGAAAACAAATATTGTCATGATAATTGGATAAAAGAAACGGGAAGATTTCCGTCTATGAGGATGCGAAATGAATTGTTATGTCGAGTTTTGGGTGATTTGGGATTGCCATATGTTGTTGATTTGTGATACTGAATTACTCATGAGTTGTTTATTTGCTATGGAATATTGTGATATTCTTGGTCTTGTTAGTCTCTGTTAAGTACAGTGTGATGGATAACTTAGAAATGCCTTGTAATTTGTTGGTAACTGTGAAGTGTTAGACATAGGAATTACTTTGAAGCATAAATCTGTCGTTGTTGTGTTACTGCCTTAGGTTGAATAATAATGTATATTAGTGCTAGAAGTGAGACTTTGGTTGATGAGAAATATAAGGAGTGCTCTGTGATTAGTTATGCCATGGTAATCTACAGAAGATTAAAAATGACAAAAAAAAAAGTTTTTAGTATTTTGATATTTTTGGATGCTGCATGGGAAGTTACACTGCTAATGTTGGTTTCCTTTTTGTTTTGCGAACTACCTTTGCTAATTAAATTGTTCTCTGTCAAATAATATATAAATTGCTCTTGTTAATTAGCATATAAATTGCCCTCTGTTAATTAGTATATAAACTGCTCTTTGTTTAGTTTAAGCATGCACTGATATATTACGACTTCAATAATATGTTTCCTTTTGTATACTCTGTATATTTTTGTGAACTGTATATGACATGACAACTTAGTATTTATGAAAATGTTGACATATGCATGACATGTTAATGAAATGAAAGAATAAACGTAAATAGGCGTGTGGGGGTTCGAGAGAATAGGTGATGGTCCTTTGTGGTGACACTCCTAATAGAATGTATCTCCTCCCACGTAGGGAGAGAGTGACAGTTAAGTCACATGAACCATAGGATGTATCATTTCTATTGTACTAGAAATTCCCCATGCTTGCACAACACATGAGATTTGTGACAGTCATTATGGTGACACCCCTAATGGATGTATCTCCTCGTCGGAGTGACGGTTAAGCCATATGACCATAGAATGTATCCTTTCTTTATAAAGAAATGTAAATGAGGAGATAGGTTCTTCTCTAAGATAGACTGCATAAGCACGCATTTAGCATGAGCATTGCATTTCATTCTATTTCTTACTGAGCGTTAGACTTATTGTTTTATCCTGTGATGTATGTACAAGAAACATTAGAACATATCAAGGACAATTAACGGAGGATTTGCACGGGCGGATCTTGTGGCTGGCTAGGCTAATGAATGTAAAAGAAATGGCTTGTAAAGGTTTGTAAATGTATTTAAATTGAAAAAGGAAAGAAGTTATTTATTGTATTCTAAAGTGCTTTGTTTTATTTATTTAGTTTTCCGCTATGCTTTATAAAATATTTTCAGAAAAGATTTCTATTTGTTCGTATCGTTTAAAAAGAGGTTTTTAATAATAAAAGTCTTCCATTGTTTGACAAAAGAAAAGAAAAAGTTTTAAATTTTACATGTTTTTTAAATGTGTGAAAAACCGAGTCGTTACAAAAATTATATACCCTTTGAATGTTATAGTTGACATCGATGAGTGATCACATTAATACTCTCAATACACTATTCTCTCAACAGATAGTAATGGAGCATAAAATTGATGAGAATGAACAAGCTAAACTTTTACTTCAAAGTTTGTCTGATTTATACAATCACTTCATTATAAATTTGGCCAACGGTATTGCGAAAATAATATTGATGTTGAATGAAGCTGTAGTTCTTGAAGAAGAAAATAGATGAAATAACAAGGAGTACTCTTCCGTGGAGGCCTTATCAGTAACGAGAGGGAGATCAAAGGAACTTGGGACCCCTAGAGCCAACACGTTAGGAAGATCAAAGTCGAGAAGTAAAAAGAGCATCAAGTACTATCATTGTACCAAAATGTCCTACATGAAAAATGACTGCTAGAAGTGAAAGAAATAACAAGGCACAAAAAGTGCTATAAGGGAGATGAAGAGTATGACTACAACTGCTACTGAAGGCGAAGATATTATTGTATGCGAAGATGTTGTCAACCTCAACACTCATGAATCATGTTGTGTATGTGACTTTGATGCATCTTATCATGTTACCTCAAAGGTAAAATATTTTACATTAGTGGCAATTTTGACATCGTTAAAACAGGGAACAATAATATTTTTAGAATAATTAGAATCCGTGACATCTGTATCTATACCAACAGGGGTTGTGAGTTGATGCTAAAAAATGTCAAACATATTCCAGATATTAGACTAAATATAATATCAATCGGTGCTCTTGATAATGTCAGATACAAGAGCAAATATGTTGGTAGTAAATGGAACCTTAGGAAAGGATTGCTAGTTATAACGAGAAGAATCAAATAATCTAGCTTATATGTGACTCAAGTGACTATGAAAGAAGCATCAGTAATTCATCCATTGAGTTATGATACTAATGGCTTGGTCATATGAGCGAGAAAGCACTTCAAATGCTTAGCAAGAGAGAACATCTGCCACATCTCTAATATGAAGCTTTGCCAAACTATATTCATTGTTTGGCAAGAAAAAAATGCAGAGTTTCCTATCAGAAGAATATTGCATCAAAGAAACTAGATGTGTTAGAAAGATGTCTACGGTCCCATGATAACGAAAATGTTAGGTAGTGCTTAGCACATGGTCACATTCAAGGAAAATTTGAGTTTATGCACTCAAGTCCAAAGACGAGGTGTTTAAAGTTTTCAAATAGTTTTATGCTTTCACAAAGCGAAAAACTAGAAAGAAGTTAAAAATGCATTCGCATAGGCAATGGTCACAAATACATGAAATCCTTTAATGAATACTGCAAAATGCACGAGATCAGACATGAAAGATTAGTTTCAATAACTCCTCAACAAAATGGTGTTGCGAAAAGATTGAACAGAACAATCATGAATCAGATAAGGTGCATGCTATCACATTCAAAACTTTTCAAAATATTTTTGGGAGAAGCAATGAAAACTGCAATAAATATGATCAACTTGTCTCCATCAGTACCATTGAGTGGAAAAGTGTGATGTCTCTTATAAACATTTAAAGTTGTTTGGATGAGCATTCATCTATATTCCCAAAGATGAGAGGTCTAAGCTAAACAACAAGCTAAAGAATGCATATTTCTTAAATTCTGAAATGGTACATTTGAATAAAGGCTTTGGGATTTAGTTGACAAGAAGATTGTCATAAGCCGAGATGTTGTCTTCTTTGAAGATTAAACCATTGAAGATATAAAGAAAGATGTCAAGATCACTGATGAACATTTAGTAAGAGTTGATCTAGTGAAATCAACTCTTGATGGGAGAGATCGTGAAGAATCTAGTGATCAAACAGCTGATGATATTGACCAAGGATAAATAGAGACTTTTCCTAAATCAATTATAGAACTCAAGCCAAGTAGGTCAACAAGAGATCATCGACTATCGAGAAGATACTCTGTGAACAAGTATGTGATTATTACTGATTGTAATGAACTCGAGTGCTATGAGGAAGCTATGCAATATCAACATAAAAGGAGCTAGTTGGATGTGATGCAAGATGAGATGTGATCATTGCATAAGAACTACATATATGAATTGGTTCAACTTCCAAAAGGACAAAAGACACTAAAGAACAAATGGGTATACAAGCTTAAAGCTAAAGACAAAAGTTCATAACTAATGTATAAGGCACAATTGGTCATAAAATGCTTTGCTTAGAAGAAAGACATTGACGTTGAGGAAATATTTTCACCTGTCGTTAAAATGTCATCCATACGAGTGTTACTCGGATTAACCTTAAGTCTAAACTTAGAGATTGAACAACTTGATGTTAAGACCACTTTCTTGCATAGTGAACTAGAAGAAGAGATCTACATTAAACAATTAAAAGGGTTCTTTGTTCAATGAAATGAACATCTAGTAAGTAAATTAAAGAAGAGTTTGTATTGATTAAAGCAAGCTCCAAGACAATAATACAAGAAATTTGATTCATTTATGGTCAATCAAGGATATAAGAAAACTTCCTCAGACAATTGTGTGTTTATGAAAAGACTTACAGATGGTATATTTATAATCCTTCTACTTTATGTTGATGACATGCTGATTGTGGGCTATGACAAAGAAAAGATTGCTAAGTTAAAGAAAAAACTTAGCAAGTCTTTTGTCATGAAAGATATAGAATTGGCAAAATAGATACTTGAAATGAGTATCACTCGTGATAGGATAAATTAAAAAGTTAGGGTATCATAAAAGAAATACATATAAAGAAAATTCTTAGCAGATTCTACATGGATAAGGCAAAGTCGGTTAGTACTCCACTTGCTAAACATTTCAAGCTTACTTTCGAACAAAATCTTTCTGATGAATTAGAAAAAACAGAAATGTAGAGAATTTTGTATACCTTAGCAGTCAACAGTTTGATGTATGTTATGCTTTGTACGAGACCTAATATTTCACATTCTATTGAAGTAATTAGTCAATTTCTATCAAATCCAGACAAAGAACATTAGAATAAAGTGAAGTGGATTATTAAGTATCTTAGAGGTACTTCTAAATTAAGTTTGTGTTTTAGAAGTAAAGAGCCTTCGTTAGTAGTTTATACTTATGCAGACATGGTTGGAGACATTGGTGTTAGAAAATCAACATCAGGGTATTTGATTGCATTTGAATGGGGAGTGGTATCATGATAATCTAAGCGGCAAAAATCAGTAGCATTATCGAAAATGGAAGCTGAGTTTACAGTAACTACAAAGGTCTATAAAGAAGTTTTGTAGGTGCAAAAATTTCTAATAGAGTTAGGTCATAAACAAGACAAATATTTCTTGTATTGTGAGAATCAAAGTAATATTCATTTAAGCAAGAATACGAGTTTTCATTCAAAGTTAAAACACATAGATATCAGGTATCATTGGATACGAGATGTGTTGGACACCAAACAAGTATATCTTGAGAAGATTCACACAGATGAAAACAACTCAGTATGGTGACAAAGATTTTGCAGAAAAATAAGCATGAATTCTGTAGATGCTCAACTAGACTAGACTTACCTCATCATAAGTTGAGATGGGGAGATTAGTAGGATCTCTCCTTTATAATGAGGGATCCCACAAACTTAACAACATTGAATGAACTACATTCAATGGGTAGGTGGAGTACAAAAGAAGAAAGTCCTCCTTTTGTACTCCGTGTCTTCTGCCATGCGGAGAAGCACTTTTGTCTTTTGCACCCAACCCTATAAATAAGGAGGTGTGGAGAAGGCATTGTGCATCTGAATGCATAAGAAGAACAAAGAGGGAGAGAGAGAGAAATATTTTTGAGGGAGAGAAAAATAGATGAGATGCTTTTAAACACATTGTGAAATTTAAAAGTTGTGATTTTTCTTAGTGACTATTCTCTAGAATATTCAGTTTCTAGAATAATATTGTAAATCCTATTTTTTGTAATGAGATTTTTTTGGACTCGGTCCCCGTGATTTTTTCTGATTTGGGTTTTCATATAAAATTATCAGTGTCTTTTTTTCAATTATTTCTATTACTTTTTTACTATTATATCTTAATGGTGTGGGAGAAATATTTTTGATATTTTCGGGTCGTATTTGCTATCATTTTTTGTATCACTTATTTAGTGGTGTAATTGTATTATGTAAGTAAGATCTATCAAAGGAGACTAAATTTTAAGTGGGATCATTTGCGACCCCTCCAACATTTCTTAGTAACTTACTAGATAATTCTGTATAAGAAGATTGTTTGCAACAGTTTTTCCTAGGAATTATCTTGATCAATACTATTTGTCATGTCCCAAAGGAGACTCAACACAAAACGGGAAGCAACTTGGCCCGAGAATGAAACAAACCGCCCAACACTAAACTTTTAATATACCAAACAATAGTGGAAGATTTAAACAAGAACAAAAGCCACAACCCAAAACAATTGGGCTTAACTAAATATTCAATAATGACATCAAAATAGAGTGATAATATAAATTCAAAAATAATTGTGCTAGAAATAAAATAAAAATTTTGAATTTAGCTAATATCTAACAAAGTCTTACCTCATCAAGACAATCTCTCAAGACAACAAATATAATAAGGGAAATAAAGTGTCGACTAACAAAGTCAACAACTAGGGGTCTTTCAAACTAAATCCTGAAAAGTGGAAAGTCGTTTGGGATGAGTCGACTAACTCAGTAGGGTAAACTTTATATTTAACTATGTAGTAAAGAAAGAAATGTGAACATG
Organism: Begonia loranthoides; assembly: GCA_022433065.1. Lineage (NCBI taxonomy): Eukaryota > Viridiplantae > Streptophyta > Magnoliopsida > Cucurbitales > Begoniaceae > Begonia > Begonia loranthoides. Next base: position 18,693,172 of record CM039477.1, on the reverse strand, counting down.
ATTTATTAAAATATTTTATGCAACAGTGAGTAAAACATATAGTATGATAGGTTTTAAATCAATCCATTATAGTGTGGTACGTAATATAAAATAAACCACTACTATATAAGTTTCAGTGAAAATAAAGCAACTCACAGACTCGGATCATACAATGCCATTGGAAGTAACAAATAATAGCAATACTTGAAGATCGCAAAAGCCATGAACAACTCTAATTAAGCTTAAGGTTTTGAGCCCAAGGACACGACACATTCAGTTGTCCCACTACTTTAGTTTACAACAATCAAATACATTCTTCAACGGTCAACTATACATAATAAAACAAGAACCCCACGTGAGTCAATCAAACTTAGCTCACATGACCAAGATTATCAATGAAAGTAAAATGCATGCTCAAATAAAACATGTCCAATAAAAAATAATTGTATAATATGAAAATTGACGCTCTGTATAATGGACATGTCAATTTATACGAGAACACATACCAAATAATGTTTTTGTAAAATGATATAAGTGTTGGACATAAAATAAATCTTTACCTAAAAATGGGTCTACCAATAACCAAGCCCAAGCAATGCCAAAGAAGTCCAATACAGTACCGAGTCAAAAAATATAACTTTCGGAACCTAACCGTAATGCCATCGCAAAATTAGCATTGAATTTTTTAACTTTAAATTTCAAATCTTAGGCTAAAGAAAATAACTCAGAAACAATGAAGTTTAAAGCCCAAAATGGTTGTAAAACATACTCTAAAATGACTCAAGAATGATTGGGTCAAAATTCTAAATTAGATCCAAAAAAGGTCATGTGCTGTGACCCAAAACTAGGTTTGGGCTATGGCCCAACAAGGCAAAGTCGCGACCTAGCTTAACCGAGGCCTCTAGGCCACGACCTTGCCTAGTCGTGGCATGACTCAACACCTTTTAAGCCATGGCCTAGTGTTATCTTCCCTAACTTTGATCGCACTATTTCGTCGGATTTCTCTAAAATTCAGAAAAATTTGAGACTTGAACAATTAACAATTCATAGAGCCAAAGCTAAATATAAAGTATCAATAAATAGACAATCTTAATCCCAAAATTCAAACATTAAACTCGACACAAAGTTTCAATCCTTCAACAATATTCAAATCCAAAATTATGGACAATCGGTAATACAAAATTCAATTTTACCTCTTGATGATGACTGAATTTCCCACGTCCTCTAGTCCCAATTGACAGAATGCAACCAGAAATCCTCCATCAAGAACCTCAAACTCTCAATGAATCTTTCCCTTTCAACACACTCTCTCTCTGTGAAAACTTCCCAAGGCTAATGAAAGGTGAAAATGTAATGCCCCGTAGTGTAAAACCTTTTTCTTGCCATTTTTTTAATCAAATCATTTTTATGTTTTTGAAAACAATGACTAAACAATACCTTTAAAATATGATAGCGAAAATCTTAAAAATTCAAACGTAGTTAAAACTCAACATAAAATAAATATAAATATTTGTAAAACATTTTGACTTAGTCTTTAAACAATTAAAGCATAACTTAAATAAAAATATTTCGTAACAATTTATTAAAAATTTTCAAAATAATCTCTCACATTTTAACCTTCATCCATAGGTCAACTTCGCTCCAACAAGCCACAACGTTGCCCATGAAAGTACTTCTTCAACTGCAACTATTATTCATTCACATTATTAGGCACCTCATTAAAATCATCTTCACTTACATCACAAAGTTCATTTATGAGCTTAGACCTATATAAGAGATGCATATAAAATCATGAGCATGAAATGCAATTCGTAAAAAGATGTACTTTAAGTTTTTAGTCTTTTTTTTTTCACTTTATAGTTTGTCATTGGGGGTAATTTAGTTTAGGGGAGAGAGTGACACCATTAGGTCCACCCCATGTGGGACAACCAACTCGAAACCCGCCCCACAACAACTATTTATGTTATTCAATTTTTCAGTCTTTTTGTCTTTTTGTTTTTCTTAATGAAAACGTTTTTCATTATATATGAGAAGTACAAGTAATCATACATGCAAAACATAATACATAATTTATGTACAATCAAATATCACATGAAAAACAAAAAAACAATACGTCTCCAAAGTTCTTACGTGATGTTATCATCCTGTATGTTCTAATAAACAAAGAAAAGCAATAAAACAAATGTTACAACCTCGATCAATGTCTAATATCACAGTAACATATCCTCAATCAACAGTCATTAAGTATTACAAACAAAAAAAATATCATAAACATATAATACCCTATCACTTTATGATGTAGGTCAAAGGCCAAATGCATGCAAATATCACTTACCTTGGATTCTTAGTGAAGTATGTTAACTCCCAATCCGATTTAACCTTCTCTTTAACTTGTTTCCAATACGCTTATTTTCCTTGAGATGAATAAAGATCTAGTTAATAAAAAAGAATAGAAATTTATCAACTACATTACTTCAAAAACTTAGTTTTAGTTTTTATGATTCTCGTCATTATTTCGTTCATCATCATAGTCCATCTTATGAACTATGAACGAATCCAAATTACTAAGTCCTAATTTGTAGTAGACGCACCATCAAAGAGCTTGAGAGGAAGAATGAAAACTCTCTCGGCTCCTAATGAATGGATGATTAGGGTTACGTCTCAACCTTCCTTTTTATAAATCAGTAACCTTCTTTTTTAGCAATCCAAAAATACATTAACAATTTGAAAATATATTTGCAATCTAAAAATATATTTGCAGTCTGAAAAATCCATAGACAATTGTTCTGAAGTATCCCGCATAGTTGCTGTGGGCGCGTGTGCTTTCTTCACAAATGTGTGTTCTTCCGCTGTGGATATCAGTTGCAAATATTAGCACTATCCACTAATCTCCATCTGCCACGTTCCCTTATCCACCTTACTTACAAGGACACCAATGCTTCCACTGTGGAATCTACTCACATTTTTCCTCAATCATCATCTGCCACGTTTGCATATCTCTCTGTGGACAAACTTAATTCCACGAACTCCACCTCATCCATGGACACCACATTTCCGATGCGGATATGCACTCACCTGGTTCGTCAATAACAATTTGTCATGTACACATGTCTTTCCATTGACAAACCTCTTTCCACTAATTCCACCTCATCCGCAGACACCGAAGCTTCTACTATGGATATCCGCTCACCTTGTTTGCCACTAACAATCTACTACATACACATGTCTTTGCATGGGCAAACCTCTTTATGTAAATTCCACCTCATCTGCTGACACCAACGCTTCAACTCTGGATATTTACTCACCTTGTTCGCCAATCATAATCCACCACGTCTATGAATTTTTCTACAGATTCCACCTCACATTTGTGGACATCAACACTTTCACTACGAATACCCACTTACATTGTCTGTCAATCACAATCGCCACACATCTCACTTCACGAATTCAACCTCACATCTGCGGGCACTAACACTTATGCTGCAGACATCTGGTTACATCATTTGCCAATCACAATCCGCCACATACCTCACTTTGCAAATTGCACCTGACATCCACTGACACTGAGGCTTCCACAAACACCAATGCTTCCGTGGACCCTAGCGCTTCTGTTGCAGATATCTGCTCATTTTACAAACACCACTCATGTGTGGCTACGTGTTCTTCCAAAACCAAGTATTCATGGAAATCAACACTTCCGCTGCAGATACCAACACTTCCACGATCACCAACAGTTCTGCGAATAAACCTCATTCCAAAAACACCACTTGTGTGTGGCCATGTGTCCTTCATAAACCAAGTATCCACGAACACCAACACTTTTGCTGTAGATACCAACACTTTTGTGGACACGTCATCACGTGGACACCTTCCTTTTTGCAGATAGTCTTCATTCCATGACCAGTTTAACCCTCAAATTTTTACACCCAACTTTTCTAATCTAAAACATTCTTAATAAAGTAAAACATTCATTCCATATATTAAAATATACAATTCATTATGTGAATATATAAATATTCAATTTGTGACTCTAGTTATTCTATTTAAATTTCAAAATATCACATCACACATAAAACTATTTGTAGAAATTTTTCTGGTGTTAAAACTTATAGAAGAATACACTTAAATGCCAGAATAGGAGGAGTGAATTTAGGTAACCATCAACTATTGGTTAATTAATTGATAAATTAGTTATTTAAAAAAATACTTACCATATAAATAAATGACAGCCATTTCACTATCCACGCTACTACAATTATATATTCAAGTTTTTCCCAACAAGTAACTGGACTATCAATTTGGTATTAGAGTCTTGATCTTGGCATCAGGATGATCACCAAACAAGCATCCAATTTGGAGGAAAAAATAAATAGATATTTTGAATAGTTATGAACAAACTACTCACATGAAAACAAAAAATGAGCTGGTGATGGATAAATTTATCTTATTAGACTCCAAAGATTAGCACCTCTAGAAGCTCCAATGATCAACGCAAAAAAGTAAGTCAACTTGTAATGACTGTGGGGTTGGGGTGACTCACCCCAATTAAGACCGTTGATCTTAGTGGAGGAGTGTTCCTTCATTTTGGCTGATTGTCTCCTCCTCCTGATCAATGCTTCGGTCCCTCTTTCATGTTTTTTAAAAGCATAACACTCTTCTCGCTGAACTTCGATTCTATAGTGAGAAAGCGAGTGCTTCAATGAGATAGTAATGAGGCGGAGAGGAAATTTTGGAGAGTGTGACTAACTTCAAGTTGTTGTCAAAGGATTGAAAGAGGATAATTCTCGGACATTACTATGAGGTAAATTTTGAACTCAAGTTTTTGTTCATTGTGTTATTGGGTTTGATTCTGTTGAATTTTAAACTTTGGATTAATGAATGGAAAAATTATATTTTTTGGATGAAAACGAGTTTGGTTCATATTTTGGAATGTTTTAGTTGGTTAAAGTTGGAGTTTTGCCAGAAGGATTGGAGTTGTTAATTTGTCTAATTTGTCCATACTCATAGGAAATCATCCGCGGAAGAGTAGGCTTCTACAGTGGAAGCTTAGGGTTCCGAAATGGTGTGGATTTGAAAATATTTGTGGGTGCGCAAAAGACACGTGTCCGTGAAAGTGAGGTCGGTTAGCCTAAGAGACTTTAGGCTTAATTGTTTTGATGATGAGTGTTTTATTTGTTAATTAGTTGTTTATGAAATGTATGAATTTAATATGTTTATCATTTTGTTTGTAAATGATCTTTATTGAAAATACCCTCTAAAAAGGGTATTTATATTTACTAATAAGTTTATCTAAGTCCATGTAGTTAAAGGATAGATCATTTGGACTTAGAAGCTTCAAAGAGTGAAAAACATGGAGTATGGGTCAACCAGGCGGTCGACCAGAAAGGCTACAGAGAGCCAAACCAGCGGATACGATCGATTAGGCCGTGACGATGGTCGACTAAAAATATTACAGAGAGCTCTACATTTTGAAGCAGTGTGAAGTGGTCGACCGATGCAGAGAATGCTATCGACTGGAAATTGGATAGAGAGCATACTCTATTTCAGTTTACAGAAAGTGGTCGATCGGAGATGAAATAGTGGGTGACCAGCTCGATAGAATTGCAAGGTTTAGGAAGCGGTTGACCGAAAGAGTTGGGTGGTCAACCGCTAGACAATTTTTATATATAAAAGCACTTACAATTGGAAGAAATAAGAAAAGATAATCATATTGAAACATTGTCGATTTTATTACTTGATTTCTCCCAACAATTAAGTGTTTAGCCTAGCTCTCCCATTCCCAAATGTGAGAGTTACATTTGGAGAGCTTAGGCCTTAGACTATTTTCATCTTCAATTGTACCTAAACTTGTAACCTCTTGTGAAGAGGAGATAAAAGAGTGATGCCCCGTGAATAGTCATTGTAAAGGCTTGATTGACGCTTGTGAAGCTTAATCAACAATAATCATGAAGGTTATTGGATTAAGGAATCTTCAAGAGGGGACCTTGAAGCTTAGATGTAGACGGCTTTGTTGAAGCACATTAACAAACGTGTTTGCACCTCTTATCCCTTAACTCTTTATATTTGTTATTATTTGCATATATATATTTGTGGTAGAACACTTAAGAAATAGAATTATAGTATCACACGAAAAAGTTTAAATAGCTTAATTCACCCCCCCCCCCTCTCATTAGGCGAATATCAGTCCAAGGATGTCTTCACTAGAATATTCCCTTGTAGAAGCATTCGTTTCCATGGGAGAGAGTGAGCGTGTCTTAGAGGAAGACATGTGTTATCATAAGTGTGGTATCTGAGGGAGCATTCACTTTCATGGAACTGTTCACTTCAGTGGGAGCGTGCAAACGTATTCGCGGGAATATGCAAGGACACACGTCTGCACCTGGAATCTTCCGCTTGTATTTCCTGGAGCACGTGAGCGACACATTTTTTCTGAAGAAGGTGGTCCGCGGAAACACGCGCCTCTACAAAAGAAAGGCTTTCACGGTGAACAATGCAAAGAAGAAGTAAAACGTGAAGTGGATGTCCAAACTTGAATCTGCCGACGTCCAAACAAGTTAAAAACTTTTTATATTTTTGTGGATTGTTCTAAAAGTTCCCCAAGTTGGTTCCTATCCCGATTATGGGTTCCAACACGTTTTTAAAAGGATTTTTGAGAAAAGAATTAATTGGTATTAGTATATTTTGATAGGTTCAACGGGTTAACGTGGAATTTGGACCGACTGGTTTTCCATTCGATTGAGAAATTTTTGGCTATTGGTAGGCCACTCGAGGTAGGGGTTTTATTTTATGTTTAGCGTGACATTATTTTCAAAATGATTACTTTGAGATATCTTCTCATATAAAATGATAGATCTGTTATGACTGTATTTTTTGTAGTATTATATGTATGATTTTCACTAGACAAGATTTATTTTGAGCATGTACATAATTTGTTAATCATTTTAGTTGAGTGAACCAAGTTTGATAAGCCCATGAAGGGGTCTTGTTTTCTGTACACATATTTGACCATTGGAGGATGTGTTTGTTGTGTTAACTAGAGTAATAGGGCAGCTAACTATGTCATGTTCCTTATGCGTGAAACCTTAAACCTGATCAGAATATTATTTATTGGCTTTAGTGATCCCCGAGTATCGTTTTGGTTCTATGTGCCTATGACATTGTATGCCCGGAGCTCGTGAGGAACTCTATTTTTAGTGAGATTTTGTGATGCTTATTTTATGTATGTACCATGCTATAGTGGACATTTGTCACATTTGCTTTATTAGTCGATTTTATTCAGTTTTAATAAAATGTTTTATTCATAGCACTCTTCTCTCATTTTTTATAAAATTCTAATTGTTGAATATAAAATCCTACTCCTATTGAGTTTAGTCAACTTACTCCAACAATATTTTCCTTAGGTATTAGTTTAAGGCTTTTTAGTTGCCGGTCCTGGAGTGAGTTCAATAGTTTATCTATTTAGTTCTTTTGTAGTATGAGTTTTTGATATGAACCTCACCAAAAATAGTGAGATCCAAAGAAAATAATAAAGATCGTTCTAAATTAGTTTAAAAAACAAACAAGATAAGTGAACCTTGACCCTTTATCTATGAAGAAATTAGAACCGAAGGTATAATATTGGTGGAAGATAGAAAACCTTGACCCATTATCTATAAAGAAATAAGAACTAAAGAAATAAGAAAGATTGTAGACGTCACACTCAAGAAAGAAGAGAAGATTGTGAGTGATAAGTCTAGATAGAATGCAACAAGAAACTCTTAATGAATTTACAAGTTCTTAAAAGAACCAAAGAGAAAACTCTCATAATAATATTATTAATCAACTGTTTCTAAACAAATAAGTATGCATTATTTATAGGCAAAAAAAGACACTTAAAGCTTCCTAAACACATTCTAAACAATAAGGAAAACAAATCTGATGGCAAATTAATGCCTTACAGATTTTTGAAAGATAAGGAAACTAACTAGGTGATTTTTTATGCCTTACACACAAAAACAACTAATATAGATGGCTAATAATGTCATACATAAAGAAAAGGAAACAATCTAATGAAAAGCAAGAAGGAAAGTTACTATAAATCAATTATGAAAAATTATCCTAAATAATTTTGAAACTTACCATAAATTGATTTTGGACACTCACCATAAATCCATTTGTAAAGTCACTATGAATCAGTTATGGAAAGTTACCATAAATAATTTTGGAAACTTACCATAAATTGATTTTTGGAACTTTACATAAATCGATTTTCATGCACACAATGCCCAAAGCCTCTAATAAACTGCCTTGAAGACATTGACTAATTATTTGTTTCTTTTTGGATTGATGTCCGTTTATAGTCTTAGAATTAAGTCAAACTTGTTGTATTAATCCACCAAATGCTTTTTTGACTTCTTTAGCTTTTACCCTTCTAACTGGCCCAGTTGGAATGAGTGATGAATGCTTCATAATACCTTCTCTATTCGCATAAGTTATTCTCTTCGTGAGATTTATTTTTCTACGTTTATTTTTGGCACAGTTGTTGTCATTTTAATATTTATACCACTATGTTATCATGATATCATTGATGAACCTATGGATTTGCCGAGTTGGTTGGCCCTACCTAGAATAACATTTAAATCTTCCAATGCATAAATAAATTATAAGAGGAAAAAAGACTAAGCAATTTGCTCTGTTTCGGGTCGGGTCACTCATTGTTCTGTATTGGGTTCCCTTTGGATCGTGACATAACTACTCGCCAATCTAGTCCAGAACCAACCATCAAATTCACAATGAGAAGTGTCAATTGGAGGAGAAATCTCCAGCACCTCCCCATGGTGAATCACCCCATCACCTCAATGGATAACTCCAATTCAGAGCCATGAACTTGAGGAGTCTCAACCGAATAGATCCAATTCTTAGTCAAGAGCCACCCTCAAAGAAACCACTAATGGTTCACATTAGAAACACGCCCGGATAGTCATGGTTGGACTGAACTTATGCACAAGAAACTAACTATAGTTAGAGTTGGAAGCAGACGTTGCAAGCCTTTCTCGACCACCGATGGGTTGTGGAATCCTGTTGATTCCTCATCAATAGGATCAATGCTTCAACATAAAAAATTGTGGGAAAAACGACAAGAGATGGAGTTTGGAACTTGGATCTCCAACGATAGATCTATGTCGTTTTCCTTCTTTGGTTTTTGGAGCTTGGAGGTCATGTCATCCATGGCTTCCAACAAGAGAAGAGGAGGCAGACACGCCTTAGAAGAGAAGATGAATGGCTTACACCGAAAGCCCAATCTATTTTAATGGATACAACCTAAGAAAGAAGAGGCCACCCACACACCAATTTGGCCATATTGTACGACCACAATCTCTTTCTCTTCCCTGTGTTCTTCAACAACCCCTAACACCATTTCCACCCTAGTGATAACCAAACCCGACCTTTTTTTGATCCAAAAGGGTGTCACCTGCAATCAAACATTTTTTGCAACCACTTACAATTAATTTTTTGGTGCTAAGCTTGCTAGGGTGATTGGAGAAGACAAAGTAGAGGAGAGTAATTAATAAGAGAATCCATGAAGTTCAGAGAGGAAGTAGACAATGAAAAAAATACATTGCATATGGTTGAGGAAGCGAGAAAAATGTTGTGCCTTAGGAGGGCTACTGTTGTGAAAATTCAGGACATCTCAAAATTTTTTTATGTTCCCCATAATCTAGATGACATTTTCTTCATATTTAAATAAGTAAATTCGCTCTGAGGCGAGCATTATGAAGGAACTATCAAATTTGGGATGGATCTGTATGAAATTATTTTGCCAAACTTTCGTCATCGTCTAGAATTACTGAACAAATTACTGGAAGCAATTCTCAAGTTTGTATTTTCTTATATTTGGAAGGTGGGATACCATGACTGAAAACCAAAGAAAAGAAGAGGCATGTGCCTTAAAAATGAAAAGAAACCTAAACCTAAGGTCACATTTAGTTTGATAAGTATAGGCCAATTCTAGAAGACCAAAACTATCTATTGAAATAAGTTCACTCAAGCTCATCCCACCAAAGTTTATGACTCAATTTTAGGTCTACAAAGTAGATCCAACAAAACCCTAAATTAACTCAATTTATAAACCAATAAGAGATAATAGTACTTTCCAGATATGGGTATATTACTAAGTTGCCACTCTCACAGAATCCTTAAATAAAGTAAATTAAAGTGACATCAAAATTTGCTGGTATAGAAATAAATGAGAGAAAATTAGCTGATGAGTAGAAAAAATAATAATAGGTTTTATGTCTATTATTTAATAATCGATATTTTGTTAATTTTTCATGTAAAAAGTCAAAATTATGTGTGACTTATGCCTATTTTCTATTATTTATAAAAAAAAAATTAGACAAAGCAAGAAAAAAAGGAAGCAAAAAGCCCATGAATTTGACATCAAGCCGCGAACATAAAAAGTGAAAGTCAAATCCGATAAAAAACAAAAGGTCAAAAAGTCAACAAAACCATTAACAAACCAACAACATTCTCAAAAATTATGTAATGACATTCTCATTTGGAAATTTAGAAAGTCTTCATCATTTGCAATTATGGCACAACATTCCATGATCAAAAGCTGTGGCATTTTTGTTTATGCCTCGACATTATTCTTATTATGCTACGGCGTTTTGATGATTTTTGAAAAAAAAAAAAATTGATTTAATGCTGATGTTGGAGATACAACTTTGGCCTTAAAAATGCACTTCTTCAGGAGAATTTAGGGAATGAAGGAACACAAAAAAATAAACCTAAAAGTCATCTCTAACACTACTTGGAGGATTGGATGTATTTCTGGAATAGATCATCGTGAGCAAAAGAACACAAATAGATTTATTTTCTCGCTTCTCATATCTTCTTTATTCCTTTTGTTTGTTGTTTAGAACATTGTATTAAAAAATGTGAACTTTGAAGTTTGTTTTAATTAAAGTGTGTATTTTTATTTCCATTATCAACTAATTTGTTTTTGTCTAAGGTTGAATGGAACCAAAACTATTGATTTAATTTGAAATTCTATTTTTTTAATATCATTGCTCTCATCTTAAGTTTTTTAATCCTAATTTAATTGATTTTGATTGATTGATCCCCAATTTAAATATGTTAGAATTCTAATTGATTTAGAAAAAGAAATTAGGATTTGAAATTAGATAAAAACAAAACGTCATTTTATTAATTATTTAATTATTTGATATAGTCATAGAATATGAATATATCTATGTGTCATGTGCAATCGTTATGAAAGTTGTGTGCTTAATGAAGTTGTTTGATTAGTTTCTTATAAGAATACAGGGAAAACAATTAAATAGTTATTTTTGTAAAATTTTCATAAGAGATTTATAAATAATCTTGAATACTCGGTTAATCTAATTGCATGAGCAATGAGTTAAAAAGAAGAATGGATAATTAAATTGATAGTTGATAGTTGATAGTTGAGAGGAAGTTAAAATCCTAAGTTTTTAATTGATTGATTAGTGTTAGAGTTTAGTATGACTTGAATTCTATTTGGATAGATCGGTGGACTTGTATTGTAGATCTCATTTATAGTTTTCTTTTCTTTATAAATTCATGTAAGCTAGAGTAGTAAAATTTGCGGTTGCATTTCAATAATCATAGTATATTTGTTTATCTGCTCCTGATTTTTTTTTTCAAAAGGGATTTTCCACGTAAATCTGGTGTCTTATATCATATTTTCCTTTTCTGGTTATCGTTCGATTTCTATCAAGTGGTGTTAGTGCTTGGATGGTAGAGAGATTATGTAATCCCGTTAAAAATTAGTCAAAACATCAATTCTCTCCGTTCGTTCATAACAACAACATTTTTATAATTTTTTTAGAAAATTATAGTTTTTGGAAAAAGAAAAAAAAGGGAAAATTTTTCACTCAGACATTGGTCTTGCTCATAAGATTTTTTTCTTCTCTACTATCCAAACCTTGATAAAAAATTGTTGCCTTGATTGTTGTGAAAACTTTGATTATTCTATGTTTTGAATTCGCCAGAGCTGTTATACCTCCAAGAAATAAGTTTGCATTGGAGGGTAGTATTCTTCGTTAGTCACCATAGATCTGCGTCGTTGTTCTCCATTCTTGTTGTAAAACTGTTTAAATTAGGACTATAGTAAGAGTGTCTTCAACAAAGTTGGTTTTCCATAGATAAAAATTGTTAAAATTTTTTGAGATTTTTGAAAGATTTTTGAGAGATTAATTTTGATGATTTATGGTAGATCTTTAGTTGTAGAAATATCTTAATTTGGAGATTATTTTTGGTTGAAATTCAAATTAGGTTTGAATTTTGTGATATTTGCAAATAGATTTGATTTGATTTTGGGGATGAATTGTTATAGTAGAAATATCTGAATATTTTATGATATTTTATTGAAGCAAGTAATTATTGCGTCAGATATTATGTTGAAGAATATGTTTTTTATGGTGATGAGATCATTAAAATAGATCTTCCACTTTTCAATCGAGATTCGATATTTTATTATGGTAAGTTAACAGTAGTGGGATTTTAAAAGATTTTGAAAAACAGTTTTGACATTGCAAGTCAAGAGGCGAATATATTCGTACAAATTTGGATGACACTTTATGGGATTTGAAGATGTTATCATCATGGTTTAAGTGTTTTTTAAACCTGGTCAGCATGAATTGCTGAATTTACCCTTGAAGATTTTTAAAGTTTGGTGATCTGTATATTTATTCGGGATGACCAGATGAATTCTTATTGCAGATCTTCTTTAAGGGCGTGAAAGAGAAAGATTTGAAAATTTGAAAATTCAGCAAAATTCGTTTCAAGATGGAGATTGTTAGAATTCATGGTTTTGAATTTGTTTTTTTGGGTCGGGGTGATGACATGTGCTATGAATCTCTTTCATAGAATTCATGTCAAGGTAAAAATTGTTAGAGTTGGGTATGACCCGAATTCTTTTGGGTCAAGGGGAGGATATTGCATAGGAATGTTGAGGTGGAGGAGGAGATTTCTAGCATGAGGAATATGAATATCAATTTCAAACTTGATAAGATGGTAGAAAAATCAAGAGTGACAAAATCTTCGTTGAAGGGTGGAAGTCTTATTCCTATAAGACCAAAAATTGGGTCAAATGCTTTTATGTCCTTTCCTCAAACAAGGTATTCAAAATTGAATGTTTGAACATTTGAAAGAGACAATCCTAGTGGTTGGGTTCTAGGAATATGAAGTGGTTGTTGCAATATCCAGTTGAAAGAAATTTTCTACAGATTTAATTTAGAGTTCCACTAGGGTAATTATGATGACCTAGTTGGTTAGCTTACTAAGATGCGACAAATTACAATAGTAAAGACTTATCAAGAACCTTTTGAAGCATTGATGTCATGCCCCGGAGGGGATCCGAGATAGAATGAGGAGTGACTCAGCCTAAAAATGGACCGAATAAAAAAATCCAATCTCCCCAAACTCTCGGAATAAAATGCTGAAATATTAAAATAAGTGTCAGCTCAATCTTGTAGTAACAACTAGGGATCTTCCAAATTTACATATGAAAAGAATGTCGTTGGGGTGAGTCGACTAAATTCAATAGAGGTAAAATTTTATATTCAACAATTATAATTTTATCAATAATGAGTGAACATGTAAGAAATAAAATTTTTAATTAAAAATTGAGTAAAATTGACTCGGAGGGCAAGTGCAGCAAATGTTCCATTATAATGTGGTATATATATGAAGTAGCCCACACAAAATCTTAATGAAAATGGAGTCACTCACAACTTCGGGCACACTATGCCATAGGCATATAAAATAAAGGCAAGACTTGACAATCGTTAAAGCCACAAAATAACATCTTGATGAGGTTTAGAGTTTTGCGCCCAGGGATACGACATAATTAACTGCCCCATTACTATAGTTAACGCAAACTAACACATCCTCCAAAGGTCGAACGTGTGTACAGAAAACAAGACCCCTTCATGAGTCAATCAAACTTGGTTCACTCAACTAAGAGGATCAATAAATGCTGTGCATACTCGAAAAAAAATATCTAGTGAAAATTGTACATATAATATAAAAAAAGAATAGTAAAGAATGAACCCATCATTTTATGAGAATACGTCTCAAAATAATTGTTATAAAAACAATGTCATGTTGGGCATAAAATAAACGTCTACCTCAAATGATCTACCAATAGCCAAGCAACACTCAATTGGGTAAGAATTCAATTGGTCTAAATCTCTCGTTAATTTGTTGAAACTATCAAAATATATGTATACAAATTAGTTCACTTCTTAAAATCTTTTAAAAAGTTGGAACCCATAACTGGGATAGAAATCAATTTGGATAACTCATAGAACAATCCCCAAAAATATCTAAAATTTTAAAGTCTGGTTCGAACGTCCATTCTTCACATTTTTGAAAAGTTCAGTCTACCGTGGATTTAGATATGGATGTCCACTCTCAAATGGTGTTCCTCTTAGCTCGCTTCCATCCTTCGCCTATACCCACAGTACATTCATTGACGCATTTTTTAAGAAATCTACACTACCGCCTCGAACACAAGTATTTCACGACAGAAACCTATGTTTTAATGTTTTTACATGGAAACCTTCTTTTTTGTGAATGCGTACATTTTCGCAGTGGATACGTTTGCTACTAGAGCAGATACTTACTTTTCCGCGATGAAATCTTCATTTCTGCTGATGATTTGCTACAAATTCTGGAGAAACTAGACAATGGAACTTCAATTTTTTCTCCACAATTGTCGAATTTCTTTGACAAAACTCCAACTTTAACCAACTAAAATATTCCATAGTATAAACTGAATTTATTTTCATGCAAAATTAGCAATTTTTTAATCCATTAATCCAATCTTAAAAATCTAACATAAGCAAATCCATCATCGGACCAGAGTTTGTAATATACAGCGAATATAAATTGGAGCTCAAGTTTTACCTAATAGAAACGTCCAAAAATGCAAGCTTCCAAACCTGAGTAATCTAACTAGTTAACTTTAAGCAACCCAAAAATGTTAACCGAAAGTCACCCTCATTTCTCCCTCTCTCGGCCTCTGAACTTACTTGCTAAAAGGATCTCA
Organism: Begonia loranthoides; assembly: GCA_022433065.1. Taxonomy (NCBI): domain Eukaryota; kingdom Viridiplantae; phylum Streptophyta; class Magnoliopsida; order Cucurbitales; family Begoniaceae; genus Begonia; species Begonia loranthoides. The sequence goes on along the minus strand of CM039477.1, from coordinate 18,678,117 downwards.
TTTCTCTCTCTCGAATGGAAGTGCAAAGAGATTGGAAGTGTTCAACCTTTAAAAAATGGAAGAGGGACCCAGAGAATTGAAGAGAAGGGGGAGACACTTGGTTGAATTGAGGAAGATCCACCTTCAATTTCAACGGAGTTAAATGAGTTGAGTCACCTACAATTTTTAAAGTCTAAATATTTAAAGTCTGGTTCGGACGTCCATTCTTCACATTTTAAAAACATTTGGTCAACCATGGATTTAAATCTGGATGTCCGTTCCCAAATGTCATTCCTTTTAGCCCACTTCCATGGACACATGTCCTCCGCATATATCCACAGAATATTCATTTACTCATCTTTTTTGAAATCTACACTTCCACCGTGAACGCAAGTATTCCGCGATGGAAACCTACGTTTTTTGGGTTTTTCCATGGAAACCTTTTTTTTATGAACGCATATGTTTCCATAGTGGATACGTACGCTTTTAGATTAGACACTTACTATTCAACAACGACACCTTCATTTTCGCGGATGATTTCTGCAAATTCCGGACAAACCAGACAAATGAAACTTTAATTTTTTCTCCACAATTTTTGAATTTCTTTGACAAAACTCTAACTTTAACAACCAAAATATTCTAAAGTATAAACCGAATTTGTTTTCATGCAAAATTAGCAATTTTTTAATCCATTAATCCAAATTTAAAAATCCAACATAAGCAAATCCATTGTCGAACCAGAGTTTGCAATATATTGTCGAACATAAATTGGAACTTGAGATTTACCTCATAGAAACGTCCAAAAATTCAAGCTTCCAAACCTCAGTAATCCACCAGTTAACTTTAAGCAACCCAAAAATGTCAATCGAAAGTCACCATCAATTCTCCCTCTCTCAACCTCTGAACTTACTTGCAGAAGGATCATCATTTCTCTTTGTCGAATGGAAGTGCAAAGAGAAGAGAAGTGTTCAAGATTTAAAAAATGGAAGAGGGACTGAGAGCATTGAAGAGAAGGGGGAGACACTCGGCTGAAATGAGGAAGATCCACCATCAATTTCAACGGAGTTAAATGAGTTCCCCCCCCCCCCAAAAAAAAAAAAAATAAATAAAAAAAAAAAATCATCAGACATTACATTCTCTCCGCTTAAGAAATTTTGTCCCTGAAATTTAAGACAACCTCAAATGTTTCACTGAATAAGTAAGGGTATTTTGTTTCCATTTCCAATTCAATTTTTCATGTAACTTCTCTTTCACTATGATTTTCCACTGAACTTGAACCAAAAGAATTTCACGACTTGTATTCTCTAATTTCATTGTACAATATTCTTTCGGGCTCTTACTCATAAGATACATCCTCTTGAATGGTACATTGGTCAAGAAGATGACATACGACGTATAAAAAATATATCTTTTTAGCATAGAAACATGAAAGACGTTGTGAATATAATTAACCTATGGTGGTAATTCCAATATATAGGCCACTGAACCAACACATTCGAGAATCCAAAAAAGGGTCAATATATCTAGCAACTAATTTTCCCTTCACACCGAAGTGATTAACACCGTGACATGGTCGAAACTTCAAAAACATGAAACTATCGACTGTAAACTCAATTTCTCTTTTTAAGTCTGCATAACTTTTTTGATGACTTTAAATTGTGATGTGCCACAGGGACCTACAATTCACTATCGAGTGAGGAGATTTTTTATCGATTATTTTTGTGTTTCTTTTATTGGTGATCAAGAAGAAAAATACATCCAAGATATTAAATACACCTATTTAGCTTCCAAAAATATTATGAAGTTCTTTAAGATGAAACATAAGTGGAAGATGGAAGATGAAACATAAGTTTATAAAATTTCTTAAACATTCTAAAACTGCGGGTAATCTGACCAAGAAGCCTATTCTAACTTATCCGAGAATGAAGCCCAAATCAATTTGGAGATGGACCTTGAAGAATGATCCATTAGATCTTCAGCGCAATTCATGTGCAATCTTATTTTAGGTTTGCCTAGATCTTTTAGTTATTTGGTTATCTTATCTTTACTTTTAAATATGAATTTTAGTTATTTGAACTTAGTTTAGAGATTTTCAATTGGAGATATGCATTAGTCGAAAACTATCTTTAGTTTATTAATTTTTCTTTAATTGTGGGCTATTTATAGCTCACTTGGACCCTTTATGAAACATAGTTTTTGATCAGTTAGATTTCTCTTAGCCAAAACTATTATTTTTGCATTCTCTTGGATTATTTTTTTATCCTTGTGATTGTACATATTTCAAGTTTGGGAGTTTGTGAGTATTATTTGAACTTCGTCAATTCAGTACAATCTTTTCGCCAATTCCGTTGGTGAAATTCTTTTATAAAATTATAAAAAAACTCTCGATTTTCTTGTTGAAGTGAATTGTTTTTTTAAACGAATTCCTTGGTAACGAAAATGTTTTAACTTTAAACAATCTTTTTCCAACTAACTTACCACGAGCGAATTCCATTACACACAAAACTACCTTCAGTCGTTCCTTAATTAATTGCACCTTCCTAGTCGTTTCTTGTACTAAATTAGGCCCAAGGATGACTCACTTCTCGACCTCACTCCAACATTGTGGTGATCTATACTGTCTTCCATATAAAGCTTCATATGGCAAAACCCCAATACTGGTCTAATAACTGTTATTATAGAAAAATTTTGTTTAGGGAAAATGATTCACCCAACTATCATCAAAATCCAGGATACAAGACCGTAACATGTTCTCCAGAGTTTGAATGGTACACTCAGACCAACCATCTATCTAAAGGTGATGGGTTGTACTCAAATTAAGCTTAAAGCCCAAAACTCTCTGAAAAAGTTCTCTAAAATTTTGAAGTGAACCTGGGTCTTTGTTTGACACTATACTCGAAGGAATACCACGAACACGTATAATATTTTCTATATAAAGCTTGCTCAACTTTATCAATGAGAAATCCATCTTGATTGGTATAAAATTAGCAGACTTCGTTAGTCGATCTACAATCATCCATATTACATCATATCTCTATGCAATTCTCGACAAACCAGTTACAAAATCCATAGTAATTTTATCTAATTTCCACTCTAGGATAGGTAAGGGTTGTAACAATCCCACTGGAATCTGATGTTTAGCCTTAATCTGTTGACAAATCAGACACTTAGACATATATTCTACTACATCTCGCTTCATTCCAAATCCATCAAAACTGACACTTTATGTCACGACCTAGAGGCGGGCCTAATAGAACCGCTGAGTCAGGCAAACCGATCCTCGGGGAGGACCCGACACTCTGCTCAAGGCATCGATTATTAGTGGAAGACTTTTACAATTTAGATCGACCCAAAGGATATGGACCTAGGTTCGTAGACTGTAGGCAGAGTACCCATCCGTGTCCGTAGACCAGGCAGAGTACCCATCTGCGTCCGTAGACCAAGCAGAGTACCCATTCGCGATATCAATAACGAATGAGGACCCCGGTGTTGGGTTGCTCCTCAACTAGCCATCTAGTGTATCCAAGTCGACGGGGGTTGTCGACAACGGAGCTACGAGCCGTCACGCCACCCATCACCCTTTGACTTTCTGGGCTTGAAACTCAAGGACATGTCACTGATGCCCTATCACCCTTTTGCATGCACAAACATTCAATCTCCTCACAATAGGAGATTGTATGGGATAGCCTTATGATGCTCTAATGCGAAAATTGCCTAAAACATCAAAAGGGTTCATCCTTCCAATATATGCACAATATGTTATCAACATAACCATGTACGGAAAGTAAACATGAGAAAATATAAAAAATGGCGTGCTGTCGGAACAGTCCCCGTCAAGTTTTTGGGTATGGTATCCCACAAAATACTAGTTTTAAAAACATACATATACATAAAAACTAGCGTGCTGTCGGAACAGTCCCCGTCGGGTTTTCGGGTATGGTATCCCACAAAATACTAGTTTTAAAAACGCGATGCTATGCAAGGAAAGAGGTATAGAAATCTCTACCTTTGCAGCGTTCTCTCTTGATGCTCGAAGCAACTATCTCCTCGGGGTTTGTCTCATAATCACCAAAATCATCTAAGCTTGACAAATGTATCAAACATGGGAATTCTCATCAATAAATTCCAAAAAATAAGCGGAAGGGTCCTATATCGGGTCTAGGATCCCAACCGATGTGGAATTGACCCTATAATATGGGTGTCTATACAGCGGGGTCGACTTGCATCATTTTCAGGGCAAACTTTCCATTCCATTTTTGGTCGATCGACCAATTTCTGGTCGATCGTCCACTAAGGGCCAGTCGATCAACTGGCCTATTGATTGACCAGTCGATCGCCCAGAGCCCTCTCTGGACTTTGGGTAATCGATATGTCAATTTCCAGTCGATCATCAACTAAAGGGCTGGTTGATCAACTGGTCAGTTGATCGATCGCTGATCGTTTGGAGTGGCCTCTGGACCCTTGGTGAATGACCGATCCATTCCCGGTCGATCAACCACTGTCTTTGATCAATCGACCACAAAACTGCCAGTCGATCAACCGCATGCCCCTGGATCGACTAGGTTTGTCTCCGGCGCGATTGCTATGCCGGAGATGCACTGCTCTCGCCTCCAATCGATAAATAAACCTACCTAGACTTCAAATAAATCATTCCTAAAAGCCATGCCCCTCTGATTTGAGTTATTGATCTTTCTGACCGTAACATTGACCTTTTTGGGAAGATATTCCAAGGAAAAATCATAATTTTCCATATACTCCATCCAACAATGCTGTCGGAGGTTCAAATCGCATCGTGTAAACAAATATTTCAAAGTCTTATGATCATAAAACACCTCAAACTTTGCACTATGTAAATAGCTTCACCATTTTTTTAGCATAAAAATAATGGTTGTATGCTCTAAGTCGTGGGTAGGTAATTCCGCTCATGTACCTTCAATTGTTTAGATGCATAAGTTATAACTCTATCTTGTTGCATCAGAACGCAACTCAAACAAACTCCTGATGCATCAGTAGACACGACATATGGTAAGGTTTCATCGGGTACTACAAAAACTAGCGTAATAGTTAATCTCTGTTTTAGCTCTTTGAAAGCTATATATCATCTGCCATCCAAATTAAAATTAATGTTATTTTTTGTTAATTATGTTAATGACAATGCAATATAAAATTTTTTTTCCATGAATCAGCGATAGTATCCAGCCAAACTCAGGAAACTACGCACCTCAATAACGTTCTTGGGTGGCTTCCAATTCAACACAGCTTCAATTTTTGTCAGATCAACAAAAATGTCATTTTGAGAAAAAACATAGCCTAAATAACATAGCCTGCACTTTTGTCGTTTAGCATACAACTAGTGATCATGTAACATCTACAAAACAATTCGATGATGCTCCATATGCTCATCATGAAACTTTGAATATATGAGAATATCGTCAATAAACACCCCTTCAAACTGGTCAAGATAAGACCGGAATACTCAATTTATAAGATCCATAAAGGCAACTGGTGCATTAGTTAGCCCAAAAAGAAGCACCAGAAATTCAAAGTACTCATATTGAGTTTGAAAAGCTGTTTTGGGAATATTCTTCCCATGAATTTTTAATTGGTGGTAGCAAGATCACATATCAGCTTTTGAGAAAAACGTAGAGCCACCAAGCTGATCAAACAGATTATCAATCCTAAATAATGGGTATTTGTTCTTGACGGTCACATGATTATATTTTCGGTAATCAATACCTAAGCAAAGAAAGCCATCATGCTTCTTTGCAAATAAAATGAGTGCATCCCACGACAAAATACTATTGTGAATAAATCCCTTCTGCAATAAATCATTCAACAGAGTCCTCAACTCATTCAACTCAGTAGGAGTCATACAGTACGAGGCAATAGAAATTGGAGTAGTGTTGGGTGCTAAATAAATACATAAAGCAATCTCGGGGTCAAGTGGCAACTCAAACAAATCCTCAAGAAAAATATCCGAACAATCAGATACTATCAGCAGCTCCAGATTCTACCTGATCAAAACGCAATCGCTGCTAATAACAAAAACACTCTTGTAGTGCTTCAATTTCTTTCAACCACCCATACTGACTCGTAAAATAGAATATACAGGGAATATATGAGTACCACAGGAATATACCAAAATTTGTCCATCTTCCAACGTAAGAGTTATAGTTCTCTGATGATAGTCAATTTTAGCTTTATAATTGCTTAACCAATTCATACATAGAATTACATCAAATCGATTCATAGGTATCACAATCAGATCAACATATAATTTGTGTCCACAAACAACAAGAACAACAAATTTGATGATAAAATTCATCTCATGACTCTTATTCATAGAGAACTCAACATAAGAGAATTTTCTAGCCTTTCTATAGTCAAACCCAAAATATAAGCAAATGATTCAGAAATAAATGAATGAATTGCACCAATATCAAATAGTACATGCACAATAATAGAAAAGATAGGGATCAATGACATCTTGGCTAGATAGATCAAAGGCCTTCGATCCAGCAACTGCATATGCCTGACCTGTCAGTTTCTCCTTCCTTTTTCTGCCACCACCATGACCACTCTTAGATGTACCAGAAATGGGTCCCACAAATTGACTAGAAGATTTTTTAGAAGTGGAATTAGAAGCAAAACTTTGCTAATACCCAACAGACCTCTAGAAGTCAGTATAAGATGCTTGATAGTGATGCTGGTAAGACAACCTATAACTAGTAGACTAAGGGGGAGTAAAAGTCTAAGTCCCATAATAAGCATGTTGGTCTTGTAAAGAAAATCTTCAACTAGTCACAAAACCAGGCCTAGAGGAAACCGAGTGAGTAGGGATTGAGTTAGCCTAAGAAGGTCTCTGATTGGCTAGGCAGTTCCTCCTCGAGTGTTTTAGGCTGACCACATGTTTGACAGACGTAAAGGTCTAAATGCCCACCAGCATAAGGTGCCCACCAGATTAACCACCAGAGTTTTCTTGAGAGTGACCCCATGGTTTTGATTTTTCTTTTGGTCCTTAACTATCTTGTCTCCGGTTAGCTACTCTTTCTTTGCTTTTCTCTTGTACTCACCAAAGAATTCATCCAAATCAGCCTAAACACATTGAGCAGCAATTACAACATCGAAAATGTTATTAAAATCCACCACGATAAGCCTAGAATAGTTCTTTGGCCTTAAATTCATCCGAAATTTAACCATTTTTTCCACTATATCCAAATCTCTAATATACTAAGAGAGTTCCACAAATTTCACATGGTACTCTAGTACGGTAAGGTCTCCCTGAGATAAATTATGATAGGCACAAATCATGTTCTGCTTATGACTCGCATTGCAGTAATTGTCTTAGAAAACAGTCTCAAAGCACTCCCAAGCCATCTCAGATTTCCACCAAACTTCAGTCATCTTTTCAAAATAAAATATTGCGAGGCTAACTCGGTATTCAGCTGGAACTTCTAAAGCATCCATGTCTTTTACCATGACACTCCACTAGTTTTTCTCAACCAGAGGGTTCGGTCCTCCCTCAAACACTAGAGGATTAAGTCCCTCTCAATTCTCTGAAATAATCCATACGGCAGCCTATCGGGTTCTGAACCTCATAATCTTTAGGAAAATTGTGAAGTGTGTGCCTCAGAGCAATAATTGGGTCCATTGGCTATGAATCAGCCGATTGCACGGTCGATGCTGCAAGTTGACGATTTTAGGCGCTCTTCTTAGAGGCATCTTAAAAAATCTGAAACATTTTCGGTAAAAGTTAGAACACTTCCTTGGACACATTAAATGAAAACTCTTTTATATTATCCCCTTATCTGTCTTATTAATGTCACATTTCAAGATGATAACTTGGCTCTGATACAAAAAGTTTCTGTCATGCACAAGAGGGGACTTGAGATAGAACGGTGAGCGAACACAAGTATTCTGCAACCATAGTTGATATGTATGCATCCACAGTGGATATTTACTTTTCCGCTGCAGATGCTATGCTTCTGTCATGGACGAAGAAACCTTAATTTATGTAGAGGATTCTTGCAAATTCTAGACAATTCAGATAATCAAAGCATCAATTTTTTCTCTACAATTTTCTAATTTCTTTAGCAAAACTCTAACTTCAGCCAATCAAAATATTCCAGAGTAAACCAAATTTTTTTTATGCAAAGTTAACAACTTTTTAATCCATTAATCCAAATTTTAAAATCCAACAAAAGCAAATCCATCACCGAACCAGAGTTTGCAATATATAGCTGAACGTAAATTGGAACACAAGTTTTACCTCACAAAAACATCCAAAAATCTAACCTTCCAAACCTCAGTAATCAAACTAGTTAACTTTAAACAATCACAAAATATTCACTGAAAGTCACCCTAAATTTTCTCTCTCTCTCGGCCTCTAAACTTACTCGCTAAAGGACCCTCATTTCTCTTTGCCAAATGAGGGAGACCTTAGGCTAAAATGAGGGAGATCCACCCTCATTTTTAGCATAGTTAAATGGGGTGGGTCTAGAACTCAGTAATCTAATTGATTAACTTTAAACAACCCAAAAATATTCACTGAAAGTCACCCTCAATTCTCCCTCTCTTGGACTCTAAATTAACTCATTGAAGGACCCTTGTTTCTCTATGCCGTATGAAAGTGCAGAGAAAAGAATTGTTTGATCTTTAGAAAATGGAAGATCAACCGAGAGCATTGAAAAAGAGTGGGAGACACTAGGCTGAAATGAGGGAGATCCACCCTCAATTTCAACATAGTTAAATGGGGTGGGTCTAGACCTTAGTAATCGAACCGGTTAACTCTAAACAACTTGAAAATGTTCACCGAAAGTCACAATCTATTCTCCCTCTCTCAGCCTCTGAACTTATTCGCTGAAGGACCCTTGTTTCTCTTTACCGAATGGAAGTGTAGAGAAAAAAGAAGTGTTCAACCTTTAGAAAATGGACGATGGACCGACAACATTGAAAATGAGGGGGAGACATTAGGCTATAATGAAGGAGATCCAACCTCAATTTCAACATAGTTAAATGGGGAGGGTCCAGACCTTAGTAATCTAACCAGTTAACTTTAAACAACCCAAAAATGTTCACCAAAAGTCACCCTCAATTCTCCCTCTCTCAGCCTCTGAACTTACTCGTTAAAGGACCCTCGTTTCTCTATACCGAATGGAAGTGCAAAGAGAAAAGAAGTGTTTGACCTTTATAAAATGGAAGATGGTTTGAGAACATTGAAAAGGAGGGGGAGACACTACGCTAAAATGAGGGAGATCCACCCTCAATTTCAACATAGTTAAATGTGGTGGGTCCAGACCTTAATAATCCAACCGGTTAACTTTAAAATCCTGTTCCCAAAAAGTCTACCTAAATTCTCCCTCTTTTAGCCTATGAACTTATACGTTGAAGGATCCTCGTTTCTCTCTACCGAATGGAAGTGTAAAGAGAAGAGAATTGTCTGACCTTTAGAAAATGGAAGATGGACCGAGAGCATTGAAAAGGAGGGGGAGACACTAGGCTGAAATGAGGGAGATCCACCCTCAATTTCAACATAGTTAAATGGCTGGGTCCAGACCTCAGTGATCCAACTGGTTAACTTTAAACAACCCAAAAATGTTCACCGAAAGTCACCCTCAATTCTCTCTCTCTCAACCTCTGAACTTACTCACTAAAGGACCCTCGTTTCTCTTTGCTGAATGGAAGTACAGAGAGAAAAGAAGTGTTTGGCCTTTAGAAAATAGACGATGGACCGACGACAATTGAAGTGGGTCTGAAATGAGACATTAGTCTGAAATGAGGGAGATCCATCCTCAATTTCAACATAGTTAAATGAAGTGGGTCAACCAACATAATAAGATATAGGGAAAATGACAATTCAACCATCGTGGTTTACGATCAATGACAAATCAACCACTGTGGTATGTTTTCTAACAATTTAACCATCCACATTTGCTAAAGTGACAACTTTACCATCGATGTGAGAAAAAAAAAGTGAGGGTATGCCAATTTTGGCTTGGACACCTCGGCCTCAACAGCCAATTTTTGCATGGAGACCGCGGTGTCTAGGCAAAAATTGCCTGGACACCGCAGACAATTTTGCCTGGACACCGCAGGCATCTTTGCCTGGACACCGCGGTCTCCAGGCAAAAATTTCCTGGACACCGCAGGCAAAATTGCCTGGACACTGCGGTGTCCAAGCAAAAATGCCTGCGGTGTCCAGGCAAAAAGATCACTTGAACTTCAAACAACCATAGCTTTTGTTACGAGTGTCAGAATTTGACACACAAGGTATCAATTTGTAGGTCTCTAAAATAGCTTCAATTTGATACCTTATACGTCCAATTTCAACACTCGTAGCAAACGTTATGGTTGTTTGAAGTTCAGCAGGGTGTTTTGCCTGGACACCGCGGTCTCCAGGCAAAATTGTCTGCGGTGTCCATGCAAAAATTGCCTGGAGACCGCGGTGTCCAGGCAAAATGACCTACTTAACTTCAAACGACCATAACATTTCCTATGAGTGTTGGAATTTGATGTACAACATATCAATTTGTAGGTCTCTAAAAGAGCTTCGATTTGATACCTTATGCGTCTAATTCCGACACTCGTAGCAAATGTTATGGTAGTTTGAAGTTTAGCAAGTCGTTTTGCCTGGACACCGCGGTCTCCAGGCAAAATTGCCTGCGGGGTCAAGGCAGAAATTGCCTGGAGACCACGGTGTCCAGGCAAAACGACCTGCTGAACTTCAAATGACCATAACTTTTGCTATTGATGTCAGAATTGGACGCATAAGGTATCAAATCGAAGCTCTTTCAGAGACCTACAAATTGATACCTTATGCATTAAATTCAGCTACTTGTAACAAAAGTTATGGTCATTTAAAGTTTAGTAGATCGTTTTGCCTGGACACCGCGGTCTCCAGGCAATTTTTGCCTGGACACTGCAGGCAATTTTGCCTGGAGACCGCGGTGTCCAGGCAAAACAACCTGCTAAACTTCAAACAACCATAAATTTTGTTAGGAGTGTCGAAATTGGATGCATAAGGTATCAAATCGAAGATCTTTTAGAGACCTACAAATTGATACCTTGTGTGTCAAATTCAGACACTCGTATCAAAAGTTATGGTCTTTTGAAGTTTAGCAGGTCGTTTTACTTGGACACCACGGTCTCTAGGCAATTTTTGCTTGGACACCACAGGCAATTTTGCTTGGAAACCACGGTGTCCAGGCAAAAAATTGCATGGAGACCGCGGTGTCTAGGGAAAACGCCCTACTAAACTTCAAACAACCATAACTTGTGTTACTTGTGTCAGAATTAGACGTATAAGGTATCAAATCGAAGCCCTTTCAGAGTCCTACAAATTGATACCTTGTACGTCAAATTTTGACACTTGTAACAAAATTTATGATTGTTTTAAGTTTAGGTGGTCTTTTTGCCTAGACAACGCATGCATTTTTGCCTGGACACTGGCGGTGTACAGGAAAAATTGCCTACGGTGTCCAGGAAAAATTGCCTGCGGTGTCCAGGCAAAATTGCATGTGGTGTCCAAGCAATTTTTGCCTGGACACCACGGTCTCCAGGCAAAAATTGCATGCGGACGCCGCAGTGTCCAAGCCAAAATTGACATACCATCAGTTTTTTTTTCTCACATCGATGGTGAAGTTGTCATTTTAGCATACGTGGATGGTTAAATTTTTAGAAAACATACCACAGTGGTTGACTTGTCATTAATTGTAAGCCACGATGGTTGAATTGTCATTTTCCCTAAGATATATGAGTGTCATATATCAAAAGTGAAGTCTTGGCCTGACTTCTTCATTTTGTAGTGTACTTTAAATGTTTACAAAACAAGTACTATGGCCCTTGTACCATTTCCTTGGTAATGATGTATTTTTCATTTATTGGTATAAATAATTTAATATTAAACTATTTGTGCCGGTTAACAAAAGTTGACACATCATATATGATATGTTTATAATAAAATTGTTAAAGATTGCAACGACATTTCTTCACCAATTGGAGTGATGAATTGGCTTCAAGATATCATTGATTTTTCGTTTAGAAAACCAACTTTTCAATTAACTATGACTCATTTTTCGTTTTATCATGTATCTATTCTTCGGGATAAGTGTAACATGCAAAATACTAACTGCAATATTAACGTTCTATTTTAAACTTCTAATACTTTTAAAAAGTGAACCACATATATACATCAAGAAAATTAGTTTAACTACTACTACGCTTTATAAGGTAGAGTATAAGACCAAATCAAAATTTATTTGCACACTTTTCTTACCTTAGTGTGAGAGTATGAGAATATGTGTGTCAAAGTGTTCTTGATTTCTATTATGCCTACAAAGAACATTCTCTCGTCATCAACATCCGGCTAGAAGTTAGGACTATATTTAATTTGACCGTCATATTAGGTTGTTTTTACATTTACAACCTTACGTAATTAATTAAATTTTCAAAAGTATAATGATAATATTCGCTTTGTGGTTTTCTCAAAACAATAAATAAGGCCTGAAATGAGGTGTGATTTGTTTGGGTTAACTTGGGTCAGTTTTGGGAATAATTTGTATGCTGTAAAAACAGTAATGGACCGGATCTTGTTCATATTGGCGTAGATTGGATGAAAGTGGGATGGGCTGGGCCAAGCCAATATTACATCACCGGTTCAGTTAGAATAAGTTGGTTTTGTTTTGGCTTTTTTATGGGTCTGGTTCATAGTTAGGTCGTCAAATGCTCCTTCCTTCGTCTGTAGGGAAATTAACAAATCAAGCACTATACTATAGAATCAATGATAAGTCAATCACTGAATAATTTTTGCTAACTTAAACACTGAACTATGAGAAATGAACGCAACAAACATCGCGATTACTTTTTCTATTAATCGCTCCATTGCAGAACTTTAGTTTTCCCTATTAGAACATTATTTTTCATTAACAGAGTTAAAAAATTACTTTCTACAGTAGAACGAATACTTTCCGCTGCGGAAAGACAACATTTCGCTATGGAAAGCCAACGTTTCATTGCGAAAAGATTACTTTCCGCTTGTGGAACGACAACGTTCCGTTGCGGAAATATGACTTTTTGCGGAGGAAAGATTACTTTCCTCTACAAAAAGTGAAACATTGGTGATAAGAATTGGATGACGACGACGGATAAGGAATATGAAAGAGAAGATGACGATGAGAATTGAATGGTGAAATTGAGAGGAGAGTGAGCCATAAGAAAATGTTCGGAAAAACTAAAAAGATGAGAATTATTTTCGACTACAAGAAGACCATACCGGAGCTTCCCAAAATCGTCTTCGAGATAAAATTATTTCTATTATTCTGATATTAGCATAAAATAGAGATGATTTGAAGATGTTTTTCGTGATTTCAGTTTTATATTGAAGATATTTTTTTCATGGGTTCAGCATAACGACGATGTTTTCTTTGTCCATTTTTTATACTTCAATGTTTAAGTTATTAACAAAAATTGTTCGGTGGTTACTTTGTTATTGATTCGATAATAGAGTGGTTGATTTAAAAAAAAATTTTATTTTTTACCCGAACAATGAGCAAACTCGAATTCTTCTATTTTCCCAAATCTCTAGCAAGGTTGCCTCGTGAACTGTCTTCTCCACCGAGGATTTTGTGTCAGCTTGTTTCGAATTTCATTTTCTTCTCAGGTCAATTTCTTTGCTCGGTTAGGGTTATACTTCCTTTCTCTTGTTCCGTGCTGGGACAAAATAGGCAAGGTCTTCGATTGTTTCTTCGACATAATAGCTCGGTTCAGTGCTGGGTTCGAGTTATGTTGTTTCTGGGCGTGTTGTTTTTCGGATTGATTTTTTCCCTTTTTAAATTTTAGTTGCTTGATTTAGATAAAATCTTGAAATTTCAATATTGTTTTGTTTTAATTGTACTAGGTTTGGGATATTTAAGGAATTTAATTGATTTTTATATAGCACAATTCTAGGGTTTGATTTGAGCCTTGAATTTGAATCTAACTCACAAAATTTTTGGATGTCAGAGGTGTGATTTGTTCCCCAGTCACATTGGATTGATGGGTCCTCCTCTTCCTAAGCAGTGTCAAGTCTGCAACGAAGCGCCGTCTAAGTATAAATGTCCATCTTGTCTCGCTCCTTAGTAAGCATCTCTACCTTTTTGCCATGGCGTCGAACTATCCTTTTAGAGTTTGTTGAAGACCCTCTTCGTGTCTGACTTCTTTCTCTACTTTGCAGCTGCTCCATTATTTGTTTTCGGAAACATAAAGGTTTTCGTGGCTTTCTTGCTTATTTTTTTTCTCCTTCTCATATATTACACTATGTTGCCTCGTTTCACATATAAAGTAGCCTAATGGTTTCTGGTTGTATGTTCTCTTTCTTCTGTGAGAATTGATTGCTCATAATTGACCAAAATCATAAAGAAATCAAAGTTTTTTTTATCTGCATTGATATGTTGGCTATGAAATTATATTATCTTATGTGGTCAAAATCTATAGGTCTTAAGAAGTAGATAGAATGAATAAATTATTTGATACTTTCCAGTGGCGATACATCCCACCATTGTTCACTTATATTCTCATTCCTTGTGTATTTTCCCCAGATCCTGATTTAGTTTATTATGGTAGTATCCTCACCCACTCATAATAACTGCACCAATTAGCTCGGTGACTACATGAATGGTAGCCCATTAAGAAATAGAAAGTTTGAATTTTAGAGACATCATGACCGAGAAAGAGAATATCTGATGCACCAGCGGAAATGATAAAGAAATAACCTATAAAATATGTGGAAGAAGTGTTGAACAATTGGTTGAAGAAGTAGGTTAATTGTTGAAGTATGTGTTAATCAACCAATAGTGGCTGTTTTCTGGCCTTGCGGTCAACTAAACGGTTGACAGTCCGGTTGAGCAAATCAATCTAAAAAGAAGACAGATTCAACTTTAGAATTCGGTTGATAGAGCGGTCGCGAGATTGGTTGAGCTAGTCAACCTAATCCTTAGTTTCTTTATTTTTCTGCAACTTCAATTATAGAAACTGCAACTTCAAAGCTGAAATTTGGACCACATTTTCTTAAATTAATAAGGAAAAGAATTCTTCAAGAACTTTGAAAATATCCCTCACGAATTAGGAAATATGCTGAAAATACTCCAGGTGGTCGGATTTAGCAAATATGGAAACTTGTAACCTCCGAATGGATACTTTGCTGATGGTGACACCTCTTGATGGTTGGAGACCACTTCTCACAACATTTTCTCAATAAGTAAGGATGCAGATGCCAATAAAAGAATTCACCCATATCCAAGTGAGCTCAATCTTGTGATATGACTCACACAAGAACACTTTAATGTAACTCACCAAAGTGTTTGAAAAAGTAATCTCTCCAATTTTGAAATAAGCAAAAACTATTTTGTATTCAAACTTCAATGTCTAAAACATAAGCATTAAGTGACTTTATATAGCCAATTACAAAGCATGAAATAATAATAAACTAATTAAGTAATAATACTCCTAATCGGCTCATAGAATAAGTTGCATGATTTTCTACTTAATAGAAATTAAGTTAATTAATTAAAAGAGTATGAAATTAATATCTTTCTTTCTTCTTCTCCAAGTCTAGATGTATTTGCCAGCTAATCTATGTTGGTACTCGACCACTTGAATGGTCTCTAAGCGTAGACACTTTGATTTTTCTTATTCTTTGCTCTCTGTTCCATGGGCCTTTGATATAACAAATGAACTCCAAATTTAGTGATCCAACCCATTCTAGAAATCTTAGGAAGTCAGCTACAATGGTCATGAAGCACGCATTTTAAAATGACATTATTTTGAATGCCAAAAGAGTCAGACATCTGTCGAAGGTCAGAAAGTAGAAAATTTTGAAAAGTCTTTCAATTTCTCTTTCATTGCTCATAAACTTCCACCTATGCTTGACTTTGGATCTTTCTATGATATTATTTGTAACTTGATTAATAATATAGTAGACTTGTAGTCCTCATCCTCTCGGGGTTAAAAAGGATTTGATCTCGAATCATATCTTGGGTCATCATATTCTTTATTACCATAAAAATAAGAATCATCATGTGCTATCATCTTTGTATTATTATCAATATCTCCATGATAAGGAAAGAAACCTTCTTGGTAGTAGGGTGATGATATTGAAATTTCTATAAATCTATTCCCATGCTTGTACAATAATTTGGATAATAGATTCTCATTCCTTGTCTTTGTGTTAGAAATAATGTGGGCCATAATAAAAGTTACCATAAATAAAATCTTGAGAACTCCTTTAAGTATGTGTGGCTAAATAATGATTTATTCATAATATTCCTTAATTAAAAAAGGAGATGTATCGTGAGACTTAAAATTTGCCTTGGCTATAAAATCTCCATGAATAAAATAAGAAAATAATACTTGTATGATGTGGTAGGTCAATAATAGTAAAATATTTACAAACCACCTCTCATATTTGAATAATAGCTTAGGAATGTCGTGGATGCACTTTTGTATTTCTATAATTTTCATAAATATAGTTGTGAGAATACCTTTGAGAATGTGTGGCCAAAGAACAATGCATTCATAGAATCTTGAGTTGTCTTTCCTTAACTTGGCTTACTAGGAACCCCACAAATACTTTCCTTAGGAGTGTTTTTCGAATTCGATGAGTTGGCATACTAATTTTGCCATCTTTTGGAAACAAAATCTTTGAATTGAAGTATTGACCACTAGTTTTGTCTTTCTCCTTTTGCATTTGATCATATAAAGAAAGTACTCTATCAAATTATTCTTAGACAATGATGCACAAATAGGTAAGTAGTTTTTGAAATCACCAAATAAACAACTAGTAGATTTATCCTTAATCCATTTGCCATAAGAGTTTTTCTAAATAGTCACATCAAACATCAAAACTTTTCTCTTGGTGTAATATATTCTTCTAGTCCCAAAATAGTAATCAAAGTCAACATCAAGATTTATTATGACCAAGAACATGCCACTATGCATAACCATCAATGGATTTCCACCAAAATTTACGAGAGTATCTTTATTACCTTAACCAAAGATCATGCCAATAATGTAAGAAACTTCAATCCATCCAACTTTAAAAATCCAAGTAATCAATTTATTAAATGGGGCATATCTCCTTGTCATGAGCATAGGAAGCTTTAACCGATCTTTCTTTAATGTATCATGATTCTTTGCAAGTTGCCCTTGTTGAACTGGGATTAACTTGTCTATCCTTCCACTATCTTTAAGTGCATAATAATTAGAAAGACAATTAGAATACTCATCATACGTATGCCACGGTAATTTCCAAAAAAGATCATTTGTACTTGTCATATCACATATCAATATATTAATAAAACTTCCATAAGAAAAATTAGTCCGAGTGTGGTTTACCTCGATGTCTCTTTCATCATTCAACCAACTCGAACTTTCCTTAAAATCCATGGAAGACAAATTTGTGCAATTTCCTTCATCTTTGATTAAAGGACATACATTTTTCTTGTGTAAACTTCGGCTATGAACATTGTGATTCTTATCAATGTGCCACCAAAATTTGTGAGTGAAGCCATGCATTGATATTTCCAAGCTATTTCCTTTAACCAAAATCACCGGAACCATGTTAGCACAAATCTTCTCATCAATGATTAAATAACAAATCTTGTTCATGTTGGAGCATTGGATATAGAAAGTTTGCTCCTCTTGTGTTGTTGTTTTTATCAAGTAGTCAACTTGATCTTCTATGGTTTCGGTTACTTGTTCTTCTTGACATTTTTCCTCTTTTATTTGACATTCTAAAGATAGTAATGACCATTCTTCAGTGTAAATAGTTTCTTCTTCAATTTTCTCAAGAGTACTTTCTAATACCTCATTGCAATCTTGTGTTTGTAAAGGTCGGAGTGTTTGATATACTGAAAGGAGTTCGCAAACTTTTATGTACGCTATTTCTAACTCAAAGGCAAAGAATGAAAATCTTTTATCCGAGTTATTGTTCAAACATGAGAAGAAGTTTATGGAAATATCGTTAGCCTACTGCAGCAATCATTATTTGTTTCCTTATTACAACCATGGAGATATCGAAGCGACTGCTAAGTTGATGGCTCAAGATGATTCCTCCTTTTATGGTAATAAAGAATATGGTGACACAAGATATGATTTAAGGTCGAATCTTTTTCAACCATGAGAGGATGATGGACTACAGGTCAATTCTATTCTTGATGAAGCCTCAAAGAATATCATGGAGTCAAGGTCAAACATAGGAGGAAGTTTAAGAGCAATGAAAGAAAAATGGAAAGTCTTTCCAAAAACTGTCTTCCTTTTGACCTCTGACACATATTTGGTTATTTTGGCATTCCAAACGATGTCATTTTAAGAAGAGTACTTCATGAAGATTGTAGCTGAATTTCAAAGCTTTCTAGAATGAGTTGGATCGTTAAATTTGGACTTCATCTGCTATGTCAAAAACTCACGGAACAGAGAGCAAAGAATAAGGAAATTACAAGTGTTCAAGCTTGGAGACCAAGGAAGTCTATACATGGAAATCATCCAAGTGGCTGAACACCAACATGGAATTAGCTACCAAATACATTTACACTTGAAGAGGAAGAAAAAAAAATATTAATTTAATTTCTTTTAGTTAATTAACTTAGTTTCTATTAAGTAGAAAATCGGACAACTTATTCTATGAGTCGATTAGGGTTATTATTGCTTAATTAGTTTATTATTATTATATGCTTTGTAATTAGCTATATAAATTCACCTTATGTCCATGTTTAAGACAATTGGAATTGAATACAAAAAGCTTTTGCTTAGTTATCGAAATTGGAGTGATTCTTTTTTCAAACCTTTGGTGAGTTATATCCAAAGTTCTCATTCGTGTGCATTATATCACGATATTAAGATTACTTGTAAGTTGGGTAGTCTTTCTTATTGGCATTTACGTTTCTACTCCTTGGAGGAAGAAAGTGTGAAGTGGTGTTCGATTTTCTAAAAGCGCGTCATCGACAAATCATCCATACAGGAACATTTGTCACATTACTTTCTATTTATGGTGATCTATTTTGTATCACACATATTTCCTAATATGTGGCTGATATTTATGTGATTCTCTGGAAGATTTCTTTTCTTATCTTATTCAAGAAGGTGTGCTAAAAATTTTAGCTCAAATGCTTTTAAAACGAAGGAGTTACAAGCTTCCAAAGTCGGACCTTCCATAATTGAAATTGCAGAAAAATAAGGAAACTTAAGATTAGGTCGACCAACTCGACCGAATCATCGACAGAATTCTAAAGTCGAATCTATCTTACTTTTAGGTCGAGCATCTCAATTGCGCCATCAACCGCACAGTCGACCGCAAGACTAAAAAACAGTCACCTTTGGTTGATTAACACACTCCAACAATTATCTTAATTCATCGACCAATTGTTCAACACTTCTTCTACATATTTTACAGGTTATTTCTTTATCCATTTCGTTGGCACATTAGTAACTGGACAAATAGCTGCCTGTACCAATGTGGGAGGTTATCAAAACATAAATTTCCTGTCTACATTTTTTGCTGGGTATATAAAATTTCTATTATTATTAAAATGAAGTCGTAGTTACAATTTTTGTGTGTTAATATTCTTTATTTAGAGTATCATTGACTTAAACCTAACCAATTTAAATATGTTAACTTTTAATTTAGGGACCTTTTTGAAATGCTTTTGCAGATTTGATATTAGTTGAAGCATCATCATCTATATTTGGCTGTATTTGGTTATGACCTATAGTGAGAAGCTAATGTAAATTATGCAAATGATGCAGAAGTCCCATGCTTAAAGACAGTATCCTCCCAGGACAACTCTAGTTCAAGTATGAGTTTTATTTCTATCACTTTGGAAGAATTATTTACATGATCTAACTATAACTCTCAAATGAAAATTGTGAAGTGTTTGAATTATGGTGCATAGTTGTAGTAAAAAATTCTATAGTGTTTGATGATAAAATGTTTTGGTTCTGCTTCTTAATGGTTAGCAGATTTAGTTTAGTTCTATCTCTTTATTCATGTGTATGATTATTTTGATTTTATCTCTCGATTCATATGTATGATTATTTTGATTTTATATTGAATAAAGTGCTTTCCATCCGATTTTAAAAATATTGTGCAGTGTTAAATAAAGTCGAGTGAAGTCAAATTCAATGTAATTATGCATACATGTTATGGTGATTGCATTCAGTTGATAATGATGGGGCAAAGTAATAATTTATTTCTACTCCGAGCTTCTATTAACTGTGTTTTTTCATCCTAACACGAATAATTGTGAATTTTTTTATTTCAAGCAGAATCTGCTGCTTCTCCTGAATCGCTTGTCGAAAGGCCAATAAATGTCAATGAGCTAGATGAAGTGCTGCGAAGGTCACAACTGGAGGCCATAGGTAAGAAATGCAAGTTTGAATATATTTTATGCAACAAGCACGTAAGTTAGAGGTTACACTGTAAGAGGTCACTTTTATAAATACCCATGTTGTGAGATTTTAGCATGAAAATGTTTATCTAATCACTATAGAACAGTTATGTCCTCATTGAATTTTTAAAATTTAGAAGTAGTGAACATTGCATCGAAATCCTATGATCGATTACTGAAGGATCAGGTATTATGTACTACTGCCAAGAGAAAAATGCGATTCTAGAATTTTCATGTTAATTTTGTACGTGAAGGCTGCATTGATGGATGGGCAGAAAAATGTAGCATATACTAACTTCAGAAATACTCGGAGTTTAATGGTGTTGAAAGAAAAAAAAATTGAGAATATGGTGGATATATGCGGGGACAAAGTATGTTCCATAATTTATCAATAGAATGAATTATTCTTTCATTGAAAATGGTTGGATTGAAAATAATGTTTATTGCAGTTAGCTCTATTAGGATAGACAGAATTACTGGCAACTTAACGACAGACTGTGATGTTTATGTTTACAGCTTCATCCCGTGAAATACGTGATGCTTTAAAGGATGGAAACCTTCAGAAGCTTATCTGTGCCATCGATATTTCCCCTAATGCCGAGAACGTGAGATTTCTGTCTTATTTGTGTGCTATCACCACAGAAGCCTCTGTTCTATCGTAATGCAGTTTTATTTCATCGAAATGTAAGCAAGTTAAACCAATTCAAGCAAACAATCTTTAATTCCCATAAATGTGATTGATTTAACCGTTCATTTATTAAACGAAATCTACCAACCTTGGTCCATGATATAAAACGCTTTTGTAGAAGATGTTGAGTTCTGTTTATCGCCTTAATGGCTTTCTCTTTAATTCGTCTCTTCGATGATACAGAAACGAAGTGTAGGATACCCTTTATTTGTTGAGAGAATTTTCGAAGAGAAGGAGTCAATCTTGTTCGAATGAATTCTATAATTTTCTCCCCTAGGTGATTGAAGGAGACACCCATTCAAGGTAACTCTCCATACATGCTCTTTCATTCGTCTCTTTTCAATCACGTCTCTTCAACTATATATTATACACTTTTAATAAGGTTAAGATAAGGGAATTAAAACCCAATTAACTTAATGTCCTTAATGCTTAACAAACATCACATTAAGCACATTAATATTAAGTCAATGTAACATTAATTAACATGGACCACATTTACATAGATTATAATTAAATAATCTAACAATCTCCCACTTGGGCCATGTTATAAACTTTAATATCAATTGATATTCCAGCTAGTACTTTTTCAGCTGCTTCAGCTAATTCCAGCTGACATAACTTGAATTCACAATTAATTAATATAGTGTACTTTAATGTGAATTATATCAAGTTATCTTTTCATAATGAATTGCATAATCGAATTATGGCAGGCACATGTGAATTATGTCAACATGATTCTTTCCATGTATCACAAATTATATAATTCATTAATTCTGTAATTGAGGAACACTATAAACCCATCATATATTATTCATAACCAATTATCGTACATAGCCATAATATGAATAATAAATTGACATACAAAAACATTTCCTTTCATTGAATTCATAAGTGTTATAAGATACAAGCTACGCTTTTACAATCACATAGACTTGTCACCTAAACCCATCTTTATAACATATTCTTTAAAGGTTTTAGGTGGCAATCCTTTTGTCAACGGATCAGCTATCATTGAGCTTGTACTTATATGCTCAATGCACACCCTTTGTTTTTGTAATTCTTCTTTGACTGCCAAGTACTTTAAGTCCATATGTTTTGCTCCTTTTGAGTACTTGTCATTCTTCGAGAAGAATACAACTGCGGAGTTATCACAATACATTTTCAGCTGTCTTTCTATACTTTCGACCATGCTTAGACCCTGAATAAAGTTCCGCAGCCACAATGCTTGAATTGTAGCTTCAAAACAAGCTACAAATTCAACTTCCATAGTGGAAGTGGCAATCGTAGATTGCTTTCCACTTTTCCATGATACGGCTTCTCCAGCTAATAGGAACATGTAGCCAAATGTAGATTTCCTCGAGTCTACACAACCGGCGTAATCTGAATCTGAGTATCCAATCACTTTGAGTTGACTCGATTTTCTATACATGAGCATGAAGTTCTTTGTTCCTTGTAAGTATATGAGTACTTTCTTTGCAGCTTTCCAATGATCCAATCCTGGATTACTTTGATAACGGCCCAACATTCCTACTGCAAAACTTATATCTGGCCGTGTACATGTCTGGGCATACATTAAGCTTCCTACTGTTGATGCATATGGAATAAATTCCATTTCCTTACGCTCCAAATCATTTTTTGGACATTGCATCAAACTGAATTTGTCCCCTTTCTGAATTGGAACAACACCAGCGGAACACTTATCCATTCTAAATCTCTCAAGAATTTTCTCGATATAACCTTTCTGAGACAATCCTAGCAATCCTTTCTTTCTGTCACGGAATATTTATATTCCAATAACATAAGATGCTTCACCCATATCTTTCATTTCGAAATTCTTTGAGAGAAAATCTTTCACATCACGTAACGTTCCTCTATTGTAAGCAACAAGCGGAATATCATCAACGTACAATACTAGGATACAAAACTTACTCCCACTGACTTTCATATAGATACACCGATCAACGGTGTTCTCTATAAAACCGCATGACAGAATGGTATCATTAAACTTAATGTACCATTGTCTGGAAGCTTGTTTCAATCCATAGATTGACTTATTCAGCTTACATACCATCTTTTCATTTCCCGGAAAGGAAAATCCCAAAGGTTGATCCATATAAACCTCTTCCTCTAAGTCACCGAAAGGCGGTCTTTACGTCCATTTGGTGAAGCTCTAAATCATAATGAGCCACCAAAGTCATAACTATCCTTAAAGAGTCTTTCTTCGAAACCGGGGAGAAAGTCTCTTTATAGTCAATGCCGTCTTTCTGAGTGTAACCTTTGGCGACAAGTCTGGCCTTATACCTTTCGATGTTACCTTTCGAATCGCGTTTGGTTTTGTAAATCCATTTACAACCAACGCGTTTCTTTCCTTCAGGTAACTCTACATGTTCCCAAACTTTGTTGTCATCCATAGATTTCAATTCTTCCTTCATAGCATTAAACCATTTTTCGGAATCATTACATTCTATGGCTTTATTGAATGATTCTAGATCTTTATCGATGCTCAAGTCACATTCTTCTTCTAGTGAATAAACCACATAGTCATCAGAAATTGCTGGTCTTCTCTCCCTTACAGACCTTCGGAATTCTGTTACTTGTGGTTGATCACTTATGACTTGATCAATGTTAACATGCTCATCATTAACTTGTTCACCTTGCATGGATTGAATATCCATTTGTTGTTCCGGTATGTTGTTAGACTGTGATACAACATATGGCACAACAACTTGATGAGAATTATTGGGTGTCGTTTCCGTCACCCGATTCTCTTGGATATTCACATTTCGTGAATCATCACTCCCATTGAACATGCCATTCTCAATGAATCAAGCATTTCCAGATTCTACAATCCTTGTACTATGCTTTGGACAATAGAAAATGTACCCTTTAAACTTTTCTAGATAGCCGATAAAGAAACCACTAATGGTTCTTGCATCGAGCTTCTTTTCATGTGGATTATAAATCCTAATTTCTGCTGGACATCCCCAAATGTGTAGATGTCTCATACTAGGTTTCCTTCCCGTCCACAGTTCATAAGGGGTCTTAGGAACTACCTTACTAGGAACCCTATTCAGCAAATATGCAGCGGTCTTTAAACCGTGCATCCACAATGATATATGTACATTACTATATTAATCATACTTCTTACCATTTCGATAAGAGTACGATTCCGCCTTTCAGCTACACCATTTTGTTGTGGTGTACCCGGCATTATGTATTGCACACAAATGCCTCGACTTTCGAAAAACCTTGCAAATGGACCTTTGTTTTGTCCACTTTCATCGAATTTTCCATAGTACTCACCACCTCTATCTGATCTCACTACTTTTACTTTTCTATCTAGCTGCCTTTCCACCTCATTGATGAACACTTCTATAACGTTCATCGCTTGAGACTTTTCATGCAGTAGATATATATAACTGTAACGTGAGAAATCATCTATAAAGGTGATAAAATACTTTTCTCCATTCCATGAAGGAATGTCGAATGGACCACAAATATCGGTATGTATCAATTCTAAAAGTTCTTTGCTTC
This sequence comes from Begonia loranthoides, assembly GCA_022433065.1. NCBI lineage: Eukaryota > Viridiplantae > Streptophyta > Magnoliopsida > Cucurbitales > Begoniaceae > Begonia > Begonia loranthoides. The sequence goes on along the minus strand of CM039477.1, from coordinate 18,653,499 downwards.
TTGTGGCGGGATACTTTGATGTGTGTTTAGTTTGCTTTCCTTTAATGCAATCTATACACACGTCCCAGTCATCAAAATCTAATTGAGGTAAAATTTCATTTTTCGTTAACCTCATTAACCTTTCTTTAGAAAATGTGACCTAGACGCTTATGCCATAAGAAAGCTGAACTTTCATTTGTTGCACCACGTTTTAATCGAATCATATGATCCACATTAAACAGAGAATTCATAAATTTAACATCAAGATTGATAGAGTACAAACCATCTTTTATAATACCATAACCATAATAGTATTTATGTTTGTACATAGCAAAAACACCATCACCAATCTTAAAATTAAAACCATTACAATCCAACCTAGCAACAGAAATTAAATTCCTAGCACACTCAAGAACATAAAGACACTCTTCTAGATCCAGGTGGTATCCGGTATCCAGGATCAGTCTATACGTTCCAATTCCTTCAATGTGTGCCTTCATTCTGTTCCTCATATACAGGAATTTTTCAGTTCCGTTTATGGGATGGATCGAAAGAAATCCCTACGTAACATGAGAAACATGAGTAGTAGCACCAGAATCTAACCACCAAGTATTATTAGGTACTTCCATAATATTTGATTCAAAACATACTAAAACAAATAATGTACCTTTCTTTTCGAACCAAGCCTCTCTTTTAGGACAATCTTTCTTTACATGTCCGGCTTTGTTGCAGAAGAAGCATTTAATCTCTTTACGGATCTAACCATCATTAATTTTTAATTGGTCCTTTCCCTTCTTCTTATTCCTTTTACTCGGCGGCTTTGATGTGCTATCCTTGGCATCCTTCTGCATTGCTAAGTTGACGATATGGGACTTTAATTTCTTCAACCTCCCTTATCTTGAATGAGCATGGCCTTTATCTCTTGAAAGTTCCACTTTTCCTTAATGGTGTTATAGTTCACCTGGAACTGGCCAAACTCAACTGGAAGTGAGTTGATGCTGAATTGAACCAAGAATGATTCATTCACATCCATACCTAACGTCTTAAGCTTTGCAGCCAAATTGGCCATGCTCGTTACGTGGTCATGAATGGGTTGAGACCAATCAAATTTCTTGGTCGTCAACTCACTCATTAAGCTTCCCACAACAGACTTGTCAGGAATGTCTGATTGGGAGTATGCCTTAATCTTTGACATGAAGTCCTTTGTATCATTTACTTTTGGCATCGATGGCTTAACATTTTTCAGCCACCGTCATCCTCATCAAGCTCAAACACAGCCTATTAGACTGCTCCCAAGCCTCATAATAAGACTTGTCAGCTTCCGAAGTGGTCTCAGTAATAGCTGGTGGTCTTTCATTAACTAGTGTCAGGTCCAAATCCAATACACCCAGTTGAAACTGGATTTGTTCGGACCAGTCAGCATAGTTAAGAACATTAAAATTGATAGACAAATTACCAGAAGCAAACAAATTCATAGTAGCTGCAAATAACAACAATACATGCTCATATCAATACATTGAATAATCGATCCTAACCAGATCCAAATAAAACATATAAAATTTCATTAAGTTTACCTTTGGGTAATCCTTAAAGAAATACACAATTTATGATGTTATAACTTTAATTTACTTATAAACATATTTAACACAACATGTTTAACATCTTTGGATGTTTAAACACATCAATTAACTATGTAAACATGTCACTTTAATGTTATTAATTATAAACAATGGTCCACCTTTAGGTGACCTACTAGTTTATAACTAATAAACTCATTTCCACAACATCATTATAATTGAATGAATAAATTACACAATTCAATATTGATCCTTTCAAACTAGGTCACTTTGGTGACTACATAGTTTCTACACAACAATATATTAATTGTATAAACATTCATTCATTCAATATCTTTAATTGAACTGTATAATCAGGCGTTGCAGACGACATGCGGACGTTGTAATGGCGTCCGCAATCTTTTACTGTCGTCCGAAACTGCCTATAGCGGACGCTAACCTTACCGTCCGCTGCATCCGTGTGATGCGTCCTCATGAATCAAAATTACAGATTCAAATCGGACGCATGGCTTTAGCGTCCGCAACGTCCGTGTGATGCGTCTGCATGAATCAAAATTACAGATTCAAATCGAACGCACATTTTCTCGTCCGCACAGTCCGCATTAATCATCCGGATGAGTTTCTTTACAGATTCACATCGGAGGCAAATTGTAGCGTCCGTAGCATCTGCATTATATCGTCCGGATGAATCTTTTATAGATTCAAAATGGACGAAACATACATGCGTCCGCACCCTTTCATATATGCGTCTGCATACACATTTTCAACATGAATCAAGCGTCCGACCACACTTCCAGTCGACTGCACCCTTAATACCCATCGTCTGCACGACGAACAGTCCGATGAACATTCAACAGAAAACAATTTCTACCTATTCTTTTCTATGATTTCATCCATAAACATTTCATGCATAACTTTCCGAATATAAACAATCATTTTTCGTGCATAAAACCTATCATGGAATCAATCTAATCTAATTTCATGGTAAATCAATACGTATATTTAACCGTGCTCTGATACCAATTGTAAGCAATTTAAACTGATTCAAGCAAACAATCTTTAATTCCCATAAACGTGATTGATTTAATCGTTCATTTATTAAACGAAATCTACTAACCTTGGTCCATGATATAAAACGCTTTTGTAGAAGATGTTGAGTTCTATTTATCGCCTTAATGTCTTTCTCTTTAAGTCGTCTCTTCGATGATATAGAAACGAAGTGTAGAATACCCTTTATTTGTTGAGAGAATTTTCAAGAGAGAAGGAGTCAATCTTGTTCGAATGAATTCTATAATTTTCTCCCCTAGGTGATTGAAGGAGACACCCATTCAAAGCAACTCTTCATACATGCTCTTTCATTTGTGTCTTTTCAATCACGTCTCTTCAACTATATGTTATACACTTTTAATAAGGTTAAGGTGAAGGAATTAAAACCCAATTAACTTAATGTCCTTAATGCTTAACAAACATCACATTAAGCACATTAATATTAAGTCAATGTAACATTAATTAACATGGACCACATTTACATAGATTATAATTAAATAATCTAACACGAAATACATAATTTCTTGTCGTTGCTTTTTACATGAACTTGAAAAGGCGATGGGAATGGAAGTGTTTCGTATTTTCCGCGACAAGGTATTATTACCTTCGACAAGTTAAAAAAAAATCATTCAATAGAATCATGTGCGGTACCAAGTTGGCGGTTAGTTGGAAAATAAGCTGCTTGACCTGAAAATCTCATTTTTGACTCGATGTAGATTTTATCCAGTGCTGCCCCTCCGAGGTAGAAGATGGGAACATACTTGTTTAGCTGAAACATAGACGTCTCTGAAAGTGCCACCCTCCGGGCATGGCATGTATCTGAAAGCTTTGTTTAAAGGAAATGCCAAGCGCTCTGTGAGGTACTGGAAACTTGTTAAAATTCCAAAAATTGGGTCAGGTTTCATTGTGTACATGTGCTTGGACTTGATCTTGATACTTGTTATTAGCATTCAAAGTGAAGTGGTATCAGAAAGTGTTTTTTGGTTGAGAGAGTGGTTCTGCCTTTTAGCAGGTCTCCTTTGGATTGCCTGTTTTAGTTTCTTTATCAACGGGCTGAGCCAACTCGACTCGTCACAGTAGGAGTTGAATAGATGAATATTATTACTAACAATATTAAATTTTGAAGTACAGAAAATTTACATTTTCAGTCACGAGATTACTGAGAATATTTTAAATTGTATTAAAAATACATTTTATGAAGCTTAAATTATATACTATAATTAGGGCTGGACCAACCATGTCAAATATTGAGAACCGGTCTGTAACTGAATTGGTTGTGATCGAAAATTTAAAAAAAAAACCTTTATATTTTTGAGCTATGGATTTGAGCCAGATTTTTGAAAGTCGCTTCAATTTAGTTTTCAACGGTTTATGATTGCCAAAACCGTGATTCATGGTTTCACTCCTAAAACTGGAATGAGTTCCTATAAGGGTGGGAATTGAAACTGGTGATTCGATTCGGTTTGGTTTGGTTTTGCTTGTGCCCTCACCCGAATAGAATGACTAACAAATACAAATAATTAATGCTCTAGATTGATTAGAATATAAGAAAAGTTGGCAATTATTTTGATAAGTAAAAGAAAACCAAACCCTAACAATATATAGTAGGTGTTTCCCGCAGCATTGATGATTCTACAGACGATGAATTGCGGCCCATACTCCATTTACTGCAACCTATTGAAGCATCTCACATTCTCTCCGTTAACCCTATTACATGATGACTACGCTTTTGCCATTTTTTATTTCTCAAAAGTTGTCTTGCTAATCTCCTCCATAGGGGCTATAGCCCTTGAGGTTATATTTCAAGTCTGTTCTAAATTAGGAACAGAAATTTACTTATAAACTATTCACTTTAATTTTTTTAAAGTGTTATGAGATTTGACTAAATCTTTAGAAGTCCATTAAATTCGTTTTATATGCGCTTCTATTTTCATTTCGCTGGCTAAAGAGTCATCTTTTCCTCATTCTAAGTGTTCTAAACTTGATACTCAGATATTAATTTAGTACGAAAAGCTATTAATTTAGTTATGAATCAAGTAGTTTTTGTGATTTTGGAGACACAAAACCCCACTTTTGGTGGTAAAATGCCAAATGTATGAAAATTATTTTATGTATAAATTTGAAGGTATCGAGACGAAGCAAGTTATGGACATGCCTCCGCAAAACTCTTTGTGTTGAATTTGAGAGGTCTTATTTATGCTATGTGCATGCTTTTATTCATTTGGATGATGGGTTTGATGCCAAAACTTAATACAAATACATTATTCTTTTCAGGGTTCGTTTTCCTTATTTAGTGTCGGCCCGAACCGAAAAGGTTGCAGCAGGATTCGATTAAAGAAGCAACACAAAAGGTATCGACCGAACGTCAAACCGTGAAATTCACTAAAGTTGGGAGGAAGAAGTGGAAGACTTGCATACTTAAAACATCTATTTCAGACTTGTAACATAGCCACATACACGTGCACAACATGCATGCACGCATGCATAAAACTAGAGTCCCAAATGGAGCAAACAGAACACATTTCTCCATCCCATCAAGGTAAAGGAAGAGCACCTCCGCCTGCACCACCACCAACTCCACTGCCGCCAGCGCCACCAGCACCACCTAGGCCGCCCACCCCGCCCAGGCCACCTAGTCCTCCGAGACCACCAAGGCCCCCTAACCCACCAAGCCCACTCCCACTACCGATTCCAGCTGCTCCACCTATCCCGCCCGTACCACCAAGTCCGCTTCCTATTCCGGCAGCTCCTCCAACTCCTGCTCCGATTCCTGCAAATGGAAGTCCATTGCTACCAATACCAGAGTAACCCCCAACTCCACCAAAAGTGACAAAGTTCTTCTGGTCAGTCAGTCCAGCATCAGTAGGCACAGTTCTTGCTCTAGTGAGACCTACAACTAAAGCCAGAACCAAAACAATGCAAAACCTAGTCATCTCTCCCTCCCTCTACTCGTTTGTGTGCGTGTGTTTATGTATCTGATCAACCTTCTTTCTCAGTTTTTTTGACACCAATCTGGGGTTTTAGGGGTACCCTTTTAAAGGGAAACTAGAGCGGTGAGGGACAGTTGATGGTAGTAAATAAGCTTAAATGCAATCTCAGTCTGGCCATCTCAAATTTTCAAAAACTTGCGTTTTGCTTATGGTTTTCCTCTAAAAATTCTTAAAAAGAGAGCTTTTAAGACTGTGTTTCCAAGTGGAAGACTAATTTTCCTTTCCAAAATGAGCTAATTTACATTATATTTATAATAAAAAAAAACTAAATACAAACTCATTGAACAGTTAGCTGAAAGGTCTGAAAATCTCAGAGTTCTAGACATGTATTTAGAGGTTGAAGCTAAGCTTAATGCCTTCTGTACATTCATTGAAATTGTTAAATGTGTAGTTGGGTTTCAGTTCACTTCTCGTGTCTACTGAAGGATCTCAAGGCTTAATATGAAGCAAGTAATTTAAAACAATATGTACAGAAAAATGCATGTTTTTCAATGAACCCATTAAGCAGTCATGATACAAACATAAAATGTGGAATCCCTCTCATGTGAAAGAAATTACGAGACCACTTGGGGTGAAATTTACACTGAAAAAATGAGATGGCAACGATTTCTTCTCTAAAGCATTTTATAGGGTAAATTATAAATACATTCTCTAATCTTCACTAACCAAAAGGGTAAATTTTGTCACATTCAAAAGGGAAAACACAATAACATGAAACGATCTAACCTGAAACGATGAAGGATTGATAATGTAACTCTGGAAAGACAAATAGAAATTATGCCGGTTGAAATTGAGTTAATGCAAGACAAAAAGAACTTCATACATTCACTCGATGAAACTTTTTTTTTTCTTCTCTTACTCTATCTATGTCATTCATCTTGTAAAGACCTAACTGTCAACTACGACGAAAAAGGTAAGACCAATACGACAAAGCCTATGTAACATTCCAAAAATTTCCGTGATCAATTTCATGTGTGACATCATAATTTGGAATATAAGTGAAATAAATAACGTCATAATAAAAAATATATATAGTAAATGAAATATAGGATTATATTTTAATAAAAATATTAGAATTATTAAGCAAGTTACGGAATAAGGAAAATTAGAGTGAAAGATTTTATTTTTATAAAAATATGATATTTATTAAGTAAGTTACGTGATTAGAAAAGTTTGGTGTAAAAAGAAATTGGAAAGAAGAATGTAAAAATATTTGCGAAAGAATTATTGTTATTATTAGATTTATTAAGTAAGGACAGTTGGGCATGAAAGAAGTAGGAAAGAATAATGTGTAAAGTGTCCGCATTAGGGTGCCTGTGGATTGGAATGAGTTTGTGGAAGTGAGTTGTTTGCGAAGGAATTGAATATTCGGCAAATAGCTATTGGTAGATGATACAGAAGAGTGGTATCTGCGGAAGTGTTAGAATCTGTAGAAGCATTAGTATCCAAAAAAAAGAATGTGTTTGCAGAATAGACGATGTTGTATTATAAAAGACGGTGTGCTGCGGTGAACAATGAAGTTGCGGAAATGAACGTGTCCATGGAAAGAAACGTTTGTGGGGAATGGACGACGACATATTATGATAAGGAACATATCTGAGGAAGGGAATGCGTCCACAGCGGGTAAGTCAAGGGAAGAAAAAAAACATCGTCATTTAGATTGGAGCATCTGCTATTGATGAGGATCTACAGAAAGAGACAAATCCACAACGGATAAGTAAAATGAGATAAACATCATCATTGAATGGAAGTATCCGAGGGTGAGGTATTCGTAAAAACACTTGTATTTGCGGAAGCATTTTTGCAAATACCTCAACCTTGCGGATACTTCCATTCAACGATGATGTTTATCTGTCCATGGGAGAGATATCTACAAAAGAATAAAAGTATGTGGTGGATAGCGATTGACGGATAAGTTTAAGAAGGATTTGTAGAATGAAGTGTCTGTGGAAATGTTACTGTCTGTGGAAGCATTAGTGACCGCAGAAACATTGGTGTTCACGAACATAAGTGTAAAATACGAACGTGGCAGATTGTTATTGGAGGAGAGAGTTGAACGGATGTCCGCATTGGAAGCTTGCATATTCGCAGTAACTACGAGACAAATTTAAAAGGCGATTTTCACAGAATTTGCGAGCTAAGATTTTATTCTCGCACTGATAAGAAAACGATAGTATTAAGAAGCGTTATTTACGAAATTTTCTTCTACGGGATTTACAAATTCTGGATCTATAAATACAAAGCATTGGGTCGAAACTCTAATCATCCTTGAGCCATGAAGTTAATAGATTTTCTCCCAAAGCTCTATGACAGTATGTTTTCTATAGTGCATATTTTATAAATTATGATGGATGATGGTGATAAATGATTAAATTGTGGAAGTTGTTTCTAAGTACATGGTGGATAGCGATTGATGGTTAAGTTTAAGAAGGATTTGCAAAATGAGTTGTCCGCGGAAACGTTGGTGTCCGTGGAAGCGTTGGTGACCGCAGAAACGTTGGTGTTCATGAACATAAGTATCAAATAAAAACGTGGCAGATTGTTATTGGAGGAGAGAGGTGAGCAGATGTCTGCAATGGAAGCTCGCATATCCGCAGTAACTACGAGACAAATTTAAAAGGTGATTTTCACAGAATTTGCGAGCTAAGATTTTATTCTTGTACATATAAGAAAATGATAGTATTAAGAAACGTTATCTTCTTCTACGGGATTTACAAGTTATGGATCTATAAATACGAAGGATTGGGTCGAAACTCTAATCATCCTTAAGTAATGAAGTTGATAGATTTTCTCCCAAAGCTCTATGAAGGTTTGTTTTCTATAGTGTAGATTTTATAAATTCTGATGGATGATAGTGATAAATGATAAAATTGTGGAAGTTGTTTCTAAGTCCTTGAAACAGAGTAATTTTTAAAGTTCTATCCTTTCTCTTTTATTAACCCGATTCTCTTTTTAATTTAAAGGGAAACATATGTGTTAGACAAGTTGGATATTACAGACTCCCTAAGAACTTTAGGTAAGTGATATTTGCATGCGTTTGGCCTATAGCATGCATCACAAAGTGCTAGGGTATTTATGCTTATGATAACTATTCTGTTTATGATGCCTAATGGCTATTGATCAAGGATATGTTTCTGCTTTGTTTATGTGAAAGATAATCGATGATATGTTTCTACTTTGTTTATGTGAATGTTGACCGAGGACATGTTTTTGCTTTATTTATGTGAATGTTGACTAGGGATGTGTTTAGGTTTTGTTTATGATGATGTTATGTTGTGATGCATACAAGTTATTGATTGATTATATGATTATTGTTTGTTTGTTTACTATTTATGTTGAGACGTGAATCAATGATATGTTTACTGCTTGATTGTTTATTGTTTATATTGAAACATGGATCGAGAATATGTTTACTGTTATTATGTTTTATGTTCATGCGTGTTAGGTTATTATTATGTGTTACGTGTATGTTTCATGCATCATGAAAAATGTTTTCTTTAAGAAAGATAAGAAAGACCGAAAGACTGATAGAATTAACATAAATAGTCATTGTATGTAGGGTTCGAGTTGGTTGTCCTGCTTAAGGTGGACCTAATTATGTCATTCTTTGCCGTAGAATGAATTACCCACAACGACTAAAATGTTAAGTGAAAGAAAAAGAAAAGAACATTGACTGAAAAAAACATGATTTTTACAACTGCATCTCATACTCATGTTTTATATGCATCTCTAATTGGGCGTTAGGCTCATAGGTGAACTTTGTAATATAGCTGATGATAATTTTACTAGACACTTGAGGATGTGAATGCATGATAGTTGTAGTTGATGAAGAATTCTCATGGGCGGGCTATGACGTTGCTGAAGCGAATTCGACCCGTGAGTAAAGATTTGAGGAAAAACATATTTGAAAAAGAATGAATTTTTATTTTTAATTATGCTTTTAAATGTTTGAATTTAAGTTAAAATATTTTATGAATATTTACGTTTATTTTATGTTGGGTTTTACTATATTTGAATTTTAAATAAGATTTCTTTTAAGACTTCCGTTGTATGGTTTTAAAGGCATGGTTTTTTTAATAGATTTAAAAAAATGGCAAGAAAAAGAATTTACATTACGAGGCGTTATAGTCTGGCTGTCTAACTCTAATGGTTGTCACCTCAAAATAAATGGGTAAGATAGTTTTTTATTATTATTTTAAATTCCCCTTTAACCATTAAGTTGGATACATTATTTTGGGGTAACTAGCGGATTTCTTGGGAGAGGATTCCTCCTTATGTGGGGCCTTGATCCCATAACTAATTTTCTTTAAGAGTTTGAGAGAGGCTACTAGAGAAGAACCATTGCTGAAAGAGAAATTTGGACGGTTGAAGACTTTTGTGAAGGAATTCTTTATGGATAAACCTCTCCTCCTTTCTGGTGAAGTTTTTGTGTAAAACACCAAAGTTTTAACTCCTGTTTCGATTTAGGTTGTGGGTTTTGTTATTAGAATTCTTCATTGTGAATCAGAGTTCAAAGGACTTAAGTCTCAAACATTCTTAAAAGTTAAAACCCTGATTTCTTTATATAGTGTTTAGCTATGAAGTGTGTTAGTCTATTGAAAAATATGGTTTCTGATTTGGAGAATAAAAATTAGTGGTTAAAAAGAGTGAAATTTATAAATGGATTTATTCTGTATTTTTAAAGTTTGAAAATTTTGGAAGAAAGTTGAAGTTTTCAGAGTACCTAGAGAGTCTTGCGTAACAGGCAAGTATTTGTAGAAGCAAAGGCTTCTATGGCGAAAACGTACACATCTGCAAGAGCAAAGGCTTCTGCGAAAGCATGCTAAAGACATGTATCCGCAAGAGTAAAGGCTTTCAAAGCGGAAACGTACACATTCGCAGTGGAAACATACGCATTCACGGGAGTGAAGAGTTCTTGCGGAAGCATGTGAAAGACATGTGTCTAGGAGAGTGAAGCTGCCACAATGGAAAAGCACGCATCTGTGAATACTACATCCCCTAGATCCCTCATAACACATCCACCAATCTACCATGTGTGCTTGTTCTTTAGTGGAAATCTCTATTGCAAACACCAACGTTTCCATAGATACAAACGTTAACACAATATTCACTGTTCCTTGTGGATCTTTGATCCAAACGATGATGTTTCTCTCCTTATTGGAGCTGAAGATTTAAAGAAATTGTAGAAAATTAGACAAAATTTAAAGGAACGAGCGGTCGATCACATCCTGGGCGATCGACCGGCGCGATCAGCCGGTGTTGCTAGGAGTCAATTTTGGCATACGTTCAATGCATGGGTAGTCGATCATCCTTCAGTTGAATCGATCAACCGCCATTAATTATTAACGTCTGGAGGCAATATTCAATCACCAAAAACACTAAACGCTTGGCCCTTGGCATTCCAGTGTTGTCCAACATCTCCCCCAACATTTTGTCTTCAGTGAATGATTGAAGAGTCATTAGAATGTGTATAAATAGGACATGAAGTGAAGTTTTTCCCTAGAAAAACTGGACAACAAGGGAAACTTCACAGAGGGTATTCTGTTCGAGTATTGGAAGCGAAGGAACTGTGAGTGTTCGGTTGAACTGGTGGAAGAAAAGGGAAACGCAGTTAGAGGTAAGGAATATTATGTGTGATTTGTTCGTACATACCTACATCACGGGAGTAGGACTCTTGTGTTCTCTGCAATTTTTCATGTTCTGTTACGTGCAAGTTATTAAGAAAAGAATTGGCTGTTAATATTCTTGTTGCACGTTTCTTAGATGCATTTCTCTGTGATGTTCTGTCTTCGTTAATAGTTCCCTTATCCACACTGTTCTATGTTGTTTTGATTGCCAATGAAGTAGATGATAACAAACTGAAGTTATAGCATAAAAATGAGTTTTGCTCTACATGATTGTCATTAACACTTACAAATATTATTTATATTATGAGTTTTGTTCAAACGTTTCTCCTGCATAGTTGTTCCTATAATTTATATGCTTTATTAATAAACTCATTTGTTTGTGATTGTTTTCATGTGATGCCTTATGTGAAGTGGCTTCAGTTTGTGGGAATGTTAGTTGTTGGGTTTGTCAAATTATGGATAATGTAAAATAACATGTTAATACAATTGGCAAAGAAAAATAAGTTATGTATCATTTTGGGTTTGTTTCTTAAGCATGCTCTCTGTTGTAGTATTATGTCCAGTGTTCTTTACCAATAAGTAGGTTCCCTTATGCTCTCAATAAAACAATGGATTAATAGCATGAACCCTAGAATAAAATAAGTAGTAATAATTATAGTACAAGAGATATGTTAATTTTTATTGTTCCTTCATGCAAGTTGTTAATTATACCTCATAATCATCTTAATTCATAGTTCTTAAAATGAATCATGTTAGTTTTATATTTTGGTCGAAATAGCATATCTAGTGATATAATTGAAAGCATATTTAGTATTAAATTATAGTTGAAGTATAGTTATTGTTTATTAGTTGTTTGTAGTATTGTTTGCAATATATGAACTGTCGTGTGTGACATTCATATAGATATGTTAGTAAGATTGTAAGTCATGCATATCATGGGCTAATAATGAAGATAATAATGATGTTTTCTATGTGGGTTCGGAGACTTAAAAGATTGCTCACATGTAGAAAATAGTTCATTTGAGTAAGTTCGGAGACTGAAGAGGTTGCTCTTACTCAACGAGTGGTGAGTTCGGAGACTAAAGATGTTGCTCTCACCCAAATGGTAATGAATGTAAATGTAGATGGGTTCATTTTTACTGATTTCAGAGACTGAAGAGGTTGCTCTCATGTAAAAACGAATCCAAGTGGTGAGTTCGGAGACTGAAGAGGTTGCTCTCATCCAACTTACGAATATATTGGACTGATGCATATAGAGTTGTCATAGAGGTTATAGTTGCATTTTATTTTATATTCCTTACTGGGCAATAGACTCATTATTCCTCCTGTGATGTAGGTATGGATTGTGAGCCGACTGAAGTGAACGTTGAGGAAGTATGATGTGGTTCAAGTTTGTTTTACCATGCGTGAAATGACCTTAGGGGTTATGACTCTAAATGAATGAAAGTTATTTTAAATGCACAAAGACTTTGTTATGAATTTCAAGTGTTTATTTATGTTATTTTTGTAAAACAGTTTAATGTTTTTATTCCGCAGAACGTACTCTGATGCTTTTCAATTAAGTATATTTTAAATAAGATTTTAAAATATTCAAAATTTTACGAAAAATTCATAAAGGGAAATGAGATGTTACAATTATGGTATCAGAGCATAACAGGGTCTAATGGAGTTCTATAGAGTGCTGGTAACATGGGTTGCGGCATACTTCTCCAACTGTAAGTGTTTTATTACATTGAGCTAAATTGTATGAATTGTTCTGTTAGTGTAGAATTGATGTGTTAGTATAAATTACTTGTTGTTACTTAGTTTAATAGTACTATTGATATAAAATATTGTGTTATAGATAATTAATTAAGCTTTCCCTAGAATAATTAGCTTAAGGTTTAATTAGGAATATTTACTATGAAAACAAAATCTTAATAATCAAATAAGTACCCCTTGTTGCCTAATGAACCTAAATTTTTCCTAATGTACACTCCCTACAATAATTAGCATTTTGAAATAGCTCTTATTGAACAAAAACAATATCATTGTGGGATAATAGAATGATAAGAGGAACTAGAGAAAACGTTCAAGCAAATATTGTGAACGATAAAAATAACGATAGAAATGGAGCTGCTGGATATGAGAATGTTATAGGCCAAGAGAACAATACTCCACGCTATGTCAGAAATGACGTTCAAGATCACCTAACAACAATTGTGGAACGCCTTGCTAAAAGGGGGAATGAGAATAAGAATCAACGTCAATTGATAGGTCCAGTAGAAGCTGATTGGGAGAAGTTTAGGAGACTTAAACCCCCTTGTTTCAATGGGAATATGGCTGATGCCGTTTGTGCTGAGGAATGGATTTGGTCTATAGAGGATATGTTCTAATACACAAAGATTAAGGAAACCGAGAAGGTTTCATGTGCTGCATACCTGTTGATTCAAGATGCTAGATTCTGGTGGGATATTGTTAAGGTGGCATGCGATATTCGAGCTTTAACATGGGATCAATTTAAAGAGATCTTCTAAGAGAAATACTTCAGCCAGACTGTCCGATCAAAGAAGTTATTGGAGTTTGTCCTATTGTGCCAAACTGGAACTGTATCTGAGTATGTGAGGATATTTGAAACACTCTCTTGGTTTCCGTATCACCTGGTGGTAAACAATGAACACAAGGTCCATTAGTTTCTCCATGGACTAAGAGTTGTGATTTTCAGGGGAGTTAAGATTTCTAGTACTCATGGCATTCCTTATTTAAAGATTTTTGCTAAGGTATTAGAAGTTGAAGATGCTGATTTAATGGTGGCTCAATAGCGTGGGGCGAATAAGAAATTTTGAAAGAATGCTCTTAATCAACAACAAAAGGGTGGACCCATGATAAACAAAGGGACAAAAAGGGCTTCACAATATAAAGTGCAACAGATGAAGGATAAACGCCCAATGAATATGACAAACACTGTCCCACCTAATATGAGACCCAACAATTTAACCAATGTCCGAAGTGTAAGAAGAACCATTTTGGGGAATGCAGAGTGGGTGCTGGTCGGTGTTTTAAGTGTGAGGAATCTAGGCATATTGCAAGATTCTTCCCAGCAGGAGTTAGTAGATCCGGTGGCGTGACACCAAAAGTCTTTTCCCTATATGGTGAGGAGGCACCTGAAGTACAAATGGATAAAATGGCAAGGGATGACCAACCTGCTATGGTGTCTGGTATACCTTATGATTGAAGTCGATATATATAATTCCTTGGAATGATGGGTAGTTAGTAATGTCATGTCAATTTGTCTATGTGAGGAACGATTTACGTTAATGATAAAGCGGCATATGTTTTATTCAATTATGATGCTACTCATTCCTTCATTTCGAAGGCATTTAGTATAAGGATAGATTGTTCCCCTAAATTAGAAGAAAGTAATAATCATGTCCTCCTGCCCTCCGGGGAATACTTAATTACCAATGGAATCCTAAGGGCTTATGCCATAAAGATAAATAATCAAATTTTCTATATTGATCTAATTGTCATGGACATGAAGGGATATGACATTATCTTGGATATTAACTGGTTATCCCAGCACCAAACGATAATTAATTGAAGAAAAAGAGAAGTATTGTTTTTCTCCTCTAATGGTAAACAACACGTGTTTATTGGAGTCAAGGAAAAAGGCTGATTGACTATGATTTCTGCGCTTAAGGCGAATCAGTTAATGAGGAATGGAGATGAAGGATTTCTTATTAACATATTGGATACCATGGTTGCATCAAAAATAAATATGGAGGAGATTCCCATTGTTCAAGACTTTTCGGATGTTTTTCTGGACCAACTTCTTGGATTACCTCCGGATCGGGAAATCGAGTTTGTGATTGACCTTCACCCTGGAACATAACTGATTCCAAAGAATCCATATAGAATCACCCCAGCTGAATTAAGAGAATTGAATGTCCAACTTCAGGAGTTAATTAACAACGGATTCATTCGTCCCAATTTTTCACCATGGGATGCACCAATGTTATTTGTAAAGAAGAAGGACGAGTCAATGAGGATGTGCATCGATTATCATGAGCTAAATAAAGTAACTATTAAGAATCGATATCCTCTTCCAAGAATTGATGATTTGTTCGATCAATTGCAAGGAGCTTGTGTCTTTTCAAAGATCGACCTCCGATCTAGATACTATTAGTTGAAGGTTAAGCTTGATGACATTCCTAAGACAACATTCAGGATGAGATATTGACACTATGAGTTTCTGGTTATGTCATTTGGATTAACTAATGCCTCGACAACATTTATGGATTTAATGAACTGGGTCTTTAGTAACTACTTAGATAAATTCATCATTGTATTTATCGATGACATACTAATTTACTCGCGCTTAGAGGAGAAACATAGAGAGCATTTAAGGATTTCTTTGTCTATATTGGCGAGGCATAAGTTGTATGCGAAGTTCTCTAAATGTGAGTTCATGTTAAGTAAAATGAGTTTTCTCGGTTACATAATTTCTAAGCATGGTGTTGAAGTAGACCCTGCAAAGATTCAGGCGATTGTTGAATGGTTGCAACCAAGGAATGTGGGGGAAGTAAGAAACTTTCGTAGTCTGGCGAGATATTACAGGAGATTTATAAATGAATTTTCAAGAATTGCACTACCCCTAATGGGTTTGACAAAGAAAAATGCACGGTTTTGGTGGACAGACGAGTATGAGAAGAGTTTTCAAGAGCTGAAACTTTGTCTAACTTCGGCTCCTGTCTTGTCCCTGCCCGTTGATGACTGTAATTTTTGCATCTATTGCGACGCTTCTAAATATGGATTGGGAGCCGTACTTATGCAAAATGGGAAAATAATTGCATATGCCTCTAGACAATTGAAATCGTATGAGGCAAATTATCCCACACATGATTTGAAACTTGCTGCGGTCGTGTTTTCTCTTAAGATATGGAGACACTACCTGTATGGACAACGATGTGAAATCTTTTTGGACCATAAAGTTTAAAGTACATTTTCACCCAAAAAGAATTGAATATGAGACAAAGGCGGTGGTTGGAATTGGTTAAGGACTATGACTGTGAAATTAAGTATCACCCTAGGAAAAGCGAATGTTGTGGCTGACGCCCTTTGTAGAAAAATGGCAGTTATGAACATGGTACATGAAGAAATACCGGATGAAATCTGCTAATATATCCAAAATTTGAATATGCAATTGATTACTACGCAATTAACTACTCTTTTATCCACTCTGACATTGAAGCCTTCGTTACTGGAAAGGATTAAAGAGGCTCAAATTGAAGATAAGAAGTGTGTGGATTTTAAACTAAACCCCACTCTTGAAAAATATCAATATTATTCCATCTCTGACGATGGAATCGTGAAATTTAAAGAAGATGGTATGTACTGGGAATGTCAGAATTACGATTAGCAATCTTAAGAGAAGCTCATTCCTCAAGTTTTTCTATCCATCCTGGCTGTAGTAAGATGTATAAGGACCTCAAGTCACATTACTACTAGCCTGGAATGAAATACGATATTGCATAATATGTTTCCTTGTGTCATGTATGTCAACAGGTGAAAGCAGAACATCAAAGACTTGGGGGGATGTTACAACCAATGCATATACATGAATGGAAATGTGAACATGTTACTATGGACTTCGTCTTGGGTCTACCCAAGACTATAAGAGGACATGATACAATTTGGGTGATTGTCGATAGGCTAACCAAGGTTTCTCACTTCTTACCGGTAGCTATGACTTAAAAAATTGATCAATTTGCCCGGCTGTATGTTAAAGAGATTGTACGCCTACACGGAGTGCCTGTATCAATTGTATCAGACCGAGATACTAGGTTTACTTTCACATTTTGGAAAAGCTTAAACAAGGCTATGGGCACAGAGTTAAAGTTTAGTACAGCTTTTCATCCTCAAACTAATGGATAGAGTGAGCAAACAATTCAAATATTGGAGAACATGCTACGGGCATGTGTGTTAGAATTTCATGTTGGATGGGGTAGAAGGCTTCCATTGGTTGAATTCACCTACATCAATAGCTTTCAAGCTATGATTGGAATGGCGCCTTACAAAGCCTTGTATGGACGGAATGGAGTTTTCGGTATATCTTTCTTTTGATTTTATGAAGGTGTTTTGAAGGAGAAGGATTTCGACAGGAGCAATTTCATCAGAGAAGGGTTTAGCAAGGAGGGAGGTAAGAGATTTGTATGTATTTTGCTTGAAAAAGCCTACATCACAAGAGTAGGGTGTTTTGATTGTGTTTGATTGTAATCTGTTGTTTACGCCCTTGTTAGTGACTGGAATCAATATTGTTAAATTGTGAAGAGTAAGTTAAATAACTTGAATTGCTCTCTATCAATTGTTGTTTGGGGAGGATAGAAGAAGAAATGCTCATCTGTTTTCTATTGTTGTAAATAAACTTGTTAATACTTTGATGAAAATCTTATAATAATTGCTGGATTGATTATGCTTCCTATGTTATTGAGGAATGAGTAGAACCTGTTAATGAGAGAATTCCTTCATAGAAGTTGTTGGTTTTATTCTCTGATTACTTTGTTTGCTAGATAGGGCTTTGAGATCTATTCTTCTACAGATGTTGGGTTAATGCAAACTTTGTCAATTATTGCTTTATAACATAGTGAAGATAGGAGAATGATGAATTGTTAGGATAAGACCATGATAGATATATTGCTCGGTGGCATGAACATATGTTGAATATACTGTGTGTGTTGGCATGGTTTTCTGTTTCCTTTGAGATGATTAGTGTACCTGCAGCATAGTAGAGTAAAAGAGTTATACAATTTCGTAGTTGGAAATAATTCATGCTTAATAATGCAAAGATGGAAATTATCAAAAATAACGTTGAACATGTTGGTTTCTACTTTATTGATCTATTAGTTATAACATGTATAGTATAGGCTTAATTTAAAGATATTTTGTGATTCAAGTTTCAATAGTCTGTGGAATAAACTGTATTGCTTTCTTGACGTATAGTATGAACTTTTGTGTGACATACATTCACGACATGCATCACGATTAGACATGTTGATAGGTTTGCATATTCATGCATTGCACGGAATAATAATGAATTTAATATATGTAAATATACTTTAGAGATTGGGGAGTTTAGTGACGGTGATGTTTGGGAGAACCAGGAGATGATGTATCTATTCCCATATAGGGATTGAGTGATGGTTCTGCTCAGGCTAGATCCCAAGGATGTATCTATTCTCTTCCATGGGAAATATCTCCAATGTTCTGGATTACAGTGAGACTTTATTGAAAGAACAGAAGGGATAGACTCTCTTCTGACATGAAAGACATGTGCATGGAGTCAGGATAAGCATTCTTGCATTTCATTATATCTCTTACTGGGCATTAGGCTCATTATTTCTCTTGTGATGTAGT
The DNA here is from genome assembly GCA_022433065.1 of Begonia loranthoides. Classification (NCBI taxonomy): domain Eukaryota; kingdom Viridiplantae; phylum Streptophyta; class Magnoliopsida; order Cucurbitales; family Begoniaceae; genus Begonia; species Begonia loranthoides. Next base: position 18,634,887 of record CM039477.1, on the reverse strand, counting down.
TAATGAATGTGATCCTAATGAAGTGTACATGGAGGAAGTATGAAGCGACGAGTGTTTGTGTTACCAGGCACATGATGACCTTGGGGGTTATGGCTCACTAATGGAATAAGAGGGTTTAAATGTTTTCAAATACTCTAAATAGTTATTTTTAAGTGTTTAAAACTGTTTGTTTTTAAAGTATGTTGACAATGTGGTTTTAAAGTATGTTGCATGTTTTAATATTCCGTGTTTATTAACTTTGATTTTTTTCTTCACGTCCTTTTGAATAAGTTTTAAAAAGAAAAATTTTATTGGAAAGCCAAATGGAAATGTGATCTTACAAGTACCAGAGCATAATAGGGTGTAATGCGGTTCCGTAGACTGCGGGTAACACAAGACTTATCGTGGCATACTTCTTCGACTGTAAGTTCAATTTTATTAGTTAAATTTCCTTGTTAGTTTAATGTTTCATAATATAAAATTCCTGTAGAATAATAAGTTAATGCTATATAAAATTCTTGTAGAATAATAATTTTAATGCTTCATAATATAAAATTCCTGTAAAATAATTAGTTTAATGATTTAGAATATAAAAGTTTTTGTTGGATAATAAGTTAATGCTAAATAATATAAATTATTGTAGGATAATAGAATGGTGAGGGGATATAGAGAAAACGTACAAGCCAATAATTTGAGGGACAAAGCAGCCGGTCATGGAAATGTTATTGGCCAAGAACCTATTGTTCAGCAGGACGACAGAAATGAAGTTCTTGTTCGACTGACTACTATAGTAGATCGCCAATTCCAGTTTATGGAATTTATTATGGAGAGAGAGAATGAGAATGTAAACAAATGTCAAATGATGGGTCCCGAGGAGGCTGGTTTGGAAAAGTTTAGGAGACTTAAGCCTCCAAGCTACCATGGAAATGTTGTTGATTCCATGGGAGCTGAGGAATGGATTCAGTCTCTAGAGGATACGTACAAGTACGCGAGAATTAGAGAGACCGAGAAAGTTTCATGTGCTGCTTACCTACTAATTTAAGATGCAAGGTTCTAGTAGGATACTGTTAAGGCAGCACAAGATGTTCAAGTCTTGACATGGAAACATGTCAAGGAGATCTTTTATTAAAAGTATTTCAATCATACCATCCGGATGAAGAAATTGGTGGAATTCGTGCAGTTGCACCAATCCAGAATTGTATATGAATATATAAGGAAATTTGAAGCGTTGTCTCGATTTGCGTCACACTTGGTGGCGAACAATGATCATAAGGTCTATTAGTTCGTCCAAGGGCTAAAATTTGAGATTTTTCGAGGGGTCAAAATCTTTGGCACTCAAGATGTCTCATATAAGAGGGTCATCTCTAAGGCATTAGAAGTGGAGGATGCAGAATTAATAGTACCAAGGCAGCGAGAAAGAAATCAGAGGTTCTAGAAGAGTAATCAGAACCAGCAGCAAAGGGGTGAACCAATGGTGAACAAAGGGGCAAAGCTATCAAAGCTCGATCTTTAAGATGGATGCTTGAAAAGACTAAGTTCTTCCTAAGAAGATAAAGAAATAAAAACCTCACAAGGAGAAACTCACAAGTTGTATTCTCAAAAATCAATTCAAGTCCCTTACAAATGGAGCTTCTAAGCCTTTATATATGCAATTCTCCACGAAGAAAATATATTAAAATATTCTAACCCACCATTCTCCACTAAGGAAATATGTTAAAATATTCTAACCCACCATTCTCTACTAAGGAAATATGTTAAAATATTCTAACCCACCATTCTCCATTAAATATGTTAAAATATTATAACCCACCATTCTCCACTAAGGAAATATGTTAAAATATTCTAACTCACCATTCTCCATTAAGGAAATATGTTAAAATATTCTAACCCACCATTCTCCACTAAGAAAATATATTAAAAGGTAAAACTAGTGGGTTTTGGTGGAGTTGGCAGATGACGGGGCTCACTGACGGGGCATGATGACGCAATGCACTGACAAGCACATGGACTAGCGCGTGCCCCCACAAGCTTCGGGTAGGTGTGTGTTGCTAGTGTTGTTGGGAATGCGCTACGCATACTGCAATGGTCCTTTGAATAAGTAGCACCTCTTGTCCTTTTTGGACTTGTAATTCCTCTTCATCAATACTTATCAAATTCATCGTCCTTGGTTCTTGGCATGTAGACTCTTTCCCATAGATTTCTTCGATCAATAGTTGAAGTCTCTCATTCATCTTCCTAGTCTTTGCTCTAGTCATTGGTCCTCCGATGTTTTGCAAAGAATCTTGGCCTTAGGTCACGACTTAGTTCTTTATGGACTCTCGAATCATATAACACAACAAAGTAAGAACAAACGCCCTATGAATGAAGCAGTGGTTGCTCCATCCAATGTGGGGACAACATATTAGCCGAATCAATGTCCGAAGTGCAAGAAAAGTCATTGTGGAGAGTACAATACGGGTACTAGACAGTGTTTCAATTGCACAGAGCATGAGCACATTGCTAAAATTTTCCCAACCAAGTGTGGAGGACCAGAAAGGGTGGTACCAAAGGTCTTCTCTTTGTATGGTGATGAGACTCTGTATGGCAATGAGGCAGAGGAAGACCAACTTGTAGTTGTGTCAAGTACGCCTTATTAATACAGTAGTTGTTTAAGTTCCATGGAATGTAGGAGTAGGATTGCATTTTGGTTATGTCAGGTACAATTTAAGTTAGTGATACAGTCGCTTAAGTTTTATTCAATTCTGGAGCTACTCATTCCTTCATTGCAAAGGAATTTAGTGTGAAAATAAATTGTTCCCCCGATCTAGAAAAGAGTGAGTATAGATTACTCTTACCCTCTGGTGATTGTTTGATTGCCAATGGTATTTGAAAGGGTTATGCAGTTAGAATAAATAATCATATTTTCCAACATCAAGTAATGATAAATTGTAGAAAGAGAGAGGTATATTTTCTCTCTTCTGATGGCGAACAATACACATTTCGTGGAGTCAAGGAAAAAGGCAGATGGCGGTAATCTATGTGCTTAAGGCAGACTAATTAGTGAGAAATGAACACAACGGTGGTGGCAAAGGCAAAGCTGAAAAAAATTCTCATTGTTCAAAACTTTCCAGGAGTTTTTCTAAACAATCTTCCAGGGTTGCCACCAGATAGAGAAATTGAGTTCTTGGTTGAACTGCATCATGGTACTGAGCCTATTTCCAAGAACCCGTACAGAATGGCACTGACAGAGTTAAGAGAATTGAAGGTCCATCTTGAAGAATTAATTAGCAAAGGGTTTATACGTCCTAGCTTTTCACCCTAGGGAGCCCTGGTTCTATTTGTGAAGAACAAAGACAGACTGATGAGGATGTGTATTGACTATCACGAGTTGAATAATGTAACAATCAAGAATAGATATCCTTTGCCTAGAATAGATAATTTGTTTAATTAATTACAAGGTGCCTGAGTCTTTTCAAAGATCAATCTCTGATCGGGATATTATCAGTTGAAAGTTAAACCAGATGATATTCCCAAGACGACATTCAGAACACAATACAAACACTATGAGTCCTAGTGATATCATTTGGGTTAACCGATGCTCTAGCGGCATTTATGGGCCTGATGAATCGAGTATTCAAGGAGAATCTGGATAAGTTCATCATTGTTTTTATCGATGACATTCTAATCTATTCGCGCTCAAAAGAGGAACACTAGGAACATTTGAGAATTTTTCTTTTTTATCTTTGCAAAGCATAAATTGGCAAAGTTCTCTAAATGTGAGTTTTGGTTGAATTAAATAAGCTTTCTTGGCCATGTAATTTCCAAGGAAGGTATTGAAGTGGACCCAACAAAGATCCAAGCGGTAATTGATTAGACGTAACCAAAGAATGTGGGAGAAGTGAGAAGTTTTCTTGGATTAGCGGGCTATTACCAATTATTTATAAATGGATTTTCCAAGATTGCACTACCTCTGACTAGCTTAACTAGGAAGAATGTGCGGTTTTGGTGGACAAGTGACTGTGAGGAGTTTTCAAGAATTGAAGCGTCGATTGACTCCAACTCTTGTTTTAACCTTGCTAGTAGAAGAAGACAATTATTATATCTATTGTGATGCATCCAAGAGCAGATTGGGAGGAGTGCTTATGTAGAATAGAAAAGTAATTGCTTACGCTTCAAGGAAACTAGAACCATAAAAGGCAAATTATCCTACCCACGATCTGAAACTTGTTGCAATGGTGTTTGCACTTAAGATGTGGAGACAATATTTGTATGGGCAGCGGTGTGAAATCTTTACAGATCACAAAAGTTTGAAATACATTTCACTAAGAAGGAATTGAACTTGAGACAATAATGTTGGTTGAAATTTGTGAAGGACTATGATTGTGAAATCAAATATCATCTCAGAAAAGCAAATATAGTAGCAGATGCTCTTAGCAGAAAGGTTGCACTTATGAGTATCCTATGCGAGGAAATGCTCATAGGACATCATAAAGATGTTCAAGAATTGGATGTGCAGATTGTTCTTATGTAGCTAACCACTCTTTTATCAACACTGACAGTAAAGCCTACATTACTGTAGAGGATTAAAGAGGCTCAACAAGAAGATGAGAAATGTGAAGATTATAAATTAGACCCGACTCTGGAAAAGTATCAAGATTATTCCATGTCTAGTGATGGAATTGTAAAATTTAAGAAGAGATGATATGTACCAGACAGGTCGCAGCTACGTCTGACAATTCTAGGAGAAGTTCATTCCTCAAATTTTTCTATTCATCCTAGATGCAATAAAATGTCTAAGGATCTCAAGATGCATTATTGGAGGCTGGAAATGAAGATTGATATTGTTGAATATGTGTCATTGTGTCAAGTTTGTCAACATGTGAAAGCAGAGCATCAAAGGCCAGGGGGACTATTGCAACCAATGCCTATACCGAAATGGAAGTGGGAGCATACCTATATAGATTTCGTCACAGGATTGACTAAACAGTAAAATGGCATGATGTAATTTGGGTAATTATCAACAGATTGACAAAAGTTACCTATTTCTTACTTGTGATTATGACCTATAAGATGAACCAGTTCGCAGAATTGTATATCAAAGAGATTGTATGCTTGCATGGAGTGCCAGTTTCAATTGTATCGGATCAGGATCCGAGGTTCACCTTCGCTTTTTGGAAAAATTTAAACAAGGCTATGGGCGCAAAATTAAAGTTTAGTACTGCCTTACACCCACAAACTGATGATCAAAGCATGCGAACAATTGAGATATTAGAAGATATGTTGAGAGCTTGCGTATTAGAATTTCAAATTGGATGGGGAAATATGCTACCTTTAGTTGAATTCGCTTACAACAATAGCTTTCAAGATACAATCGTTGGATTTTTTTCATTATATGTAGTTTTTAACTTTACATATTTTATTAAAGCATGCATACAAAAATTATTGGATCAACTTGGTCCTGTGAACTGAGTTTGATTGACCGAATTTGGGGTCCTGTTTTACTTTACTTACATCAACCCTAAGAGAATGTGTTTATTTGTTGTTAACTAGAGTAATGGGACAACTGTATGTATCAGGTCCCTGGGCACAAAACCTTAAACTTAATCAGAGTCTTTATGTGGCTTTTACGATTGCCAAACATTGTTTTTCTTATGTGATATGCCTATGATATGTTGTGTCCATAGTCCGTGAGTGACTTCATTTTCACTGAGATTTTATATAGTACATTAAGAGTTTATTTTAAATACGTACCACATTATAGTGGGTTATTTTATACGCATGTCATTCTGTATAATTTTCTAAAAGACATTAGGATTAATTGCTTTGATAATGAATGACTATTTTGATAATAAGTTGTTTATAACTTGAATGTAATTAATATGTTTATCATTATATTTATATTTGATCTTCATTGAAAATTTGACTGATTGCTCGACATATGCTGAAGTGCAGAAGAGCGGTCAACCGGGACGAATGGCGGTTTACTGAAAATTGGACAGAGTTGAGACAGCTCTTGAGTTACACTGGAGCAGTCGACCAAAGACGAAGAAGTGGGCAACTAGATTGACAGAATGATAATGACTACATTTGCAATAGTCGGGAAGCAATTGACCAGACGAGTTGGGTGGTAGATGACTGGATAGTTTTTATATATAAAAGCACTTGCCATTGGAAGAAATAAGAAGAGAGAATCATACCAAAACGCTGGCAATTTTATTAATCAATTTCTCTCAGAAAATTAAGTGTTTATCTCAGCTCTTCCATTCCCAAACTTGAGAGTTACATTTGAAGAGCTTAGGTTTTAGATCTTTCATTGTAATATTTCCAATTCTTATACTTGAGTGAAATAAAAGGGTGACACCTCGTAACAGTCAAGAGAAAAGAGTGATGTTTCATGAATAGTCAAAGAAAATGGGTGATGCCATGTAATAGTCTTGTAATGGCTTGATTGACGCCCGTGAAGTTTAATCATCAATAAGCGGGGAGGTTAGTTGATTAAGAAATGTTTAAGGGGGAGTCTTGAAGCGCAGTTGTAGACAAAGTTGGCTGAATCGCGTTAAAAAATTGGTGTCGTATTTCTATTTCTCATCTCTTTATATTTGTCATTGCTTGCATATATATATGTGTGTGTGTGTGTGTGTGTGTGTGTGTGTGTGTGTGTGTGTGTGTGTGTGNNNNTGTGTGTGTGTGTGTGTGTGTGTGTGTGTGTGTGTGTGTGTGTGTGTGAGATAAAACACTTGAAGGATAATCGATTTCTAGACCTCCATTTTTTTATGGAAATGATTATGTATATTGGAAGTCTACGATGAAAATATATATTCAATATTTGAATTATGATTTGTGGAACATAATTGAAAATGGACCAAATGTTCCAATCGAAATTGAAAATAGAATAAGTGTTTCAAAATTGTTTAGTGATTATAATGATATTGATAAACAAAATTTATGCATAAATGCTAAGACAATTAATATGTTGTACTGTGCATTAAATAAGGATGTATTTAATAGAGTGCAAGTATGTGATACCGCGTACGAAATTTGGAGATTACTTAAAGTTACACATGAAGGCACTAACCAAGTTAAAGAAAATGGAAATTGACACCACAGACCTTATAGTTTGCAATCAACTACAAGTAAAACCCCGAAGAAATTTTGCTAACAATTAAAAACCTGAACTATGAAAAATTCTGAGTGATGACCTCGCAATCACGTTTCCTGTCCAAATCCTTTGACTTTAACGCCTTAATTTTGTTGACGCCAAGAACCGTTAAATGGAGACGAAGGACGTCAATTATTGGGGCTGAAGGATATCCTTTCTTCCTATTGGAAGACAAACGGACGTTGGAACGATTATCAGGTGAAGGCGAACGTCCCGCATTGGCAGTTGGATTGAGGAAGGACGTCCGCCACTTGGAATTGAAGGAAAGGATTGAATTTGTCAATTTCCAATGCCAATGGCAGACTACATTCCATGGTAGTTAAATTGAGTGAGGGATGTCCCTTATCGAGTGTGATGGCCAAGATTGAATCTGCTATTTTCCAAAGGCGATGGTGGAGGACAATCCATGGTCGTTGGATCGAGTGAGGGACATCCCTAGATCAAAATAGATGCTCATGATGGACTCCAAATTCTTTTCAGTCAAAGTGTCACATGCAAGGCACAAGCGTTTTTAAAATTTGCGAATTCCCTCAAATTAAGACGGATGTCCCTCGACCTATTTCAAACAACTTTCATTGCAAAACGGACGTCCCTTGACCAAGACTACGTTGTTTTGCCCGCAAATGGACGTCTCTCATCTTAAGACATTGTCGTTCAGTATGAAATGGACGTCTGTCTTAATACGAGGGACGTCCGTTTTTGTTCAGAGAATGACATTCGATCCAAAATGGACGTCCCTCTTATTCAATCCTATTCGTTAATCTCGAAAAAGACATCCCTCGCTCAATCTAATGGCCATGGAATGTTGTCCGCCATCGTCTTTGGAAATTGAAAGATTCTATCCTGGCCCTCAATTCTGAGCGGGGGACGTCTTTCTTGGATTCAACGGCCATTGACAATCATTCTCCATCGCCTGATAATCATTTTGATGCCCGATAACAAGCAAGAGGGATGTCCCTTGCCCCCAATAATTGACGTCATTTGTCTCTGTTTGACTGTCCTTCCCTTCAACAAAACGGAGTCGTTAACGTTAATGGATTCAGACGAGAAACGTGACTACAAGGTCGCCAATGAGAATTTCCCATAGTTCAGGTTTTAGTTGTTAGAAAAATTTCTTCAAGGTTTGACTTGTTGTTGAATCCAAACTATAGGGCCTGCGGTGTTAATTTCACTAAAGAAAATAAATTGAGTATGCTTATCCGTGGATATGAATTATTTTGCACAGAAAAGAATGAAACCATTAGCCATATGTTTACTCGTTTTACTAACATTACTAATGGTTTGAAAGTGCTTGGGAGACTTTATCCAAACGAAGAATTAGATAGGAAAATTCTTAGGTGTCTACCAAGGACGTGGCAACCGAAGGTGACAGATATCCAAGAAGCACATAACCTTAAAGCTTTAAAGATGGAGGAGCTCATTCTATCTCTAATGACACATGAGATCACAATGATGGACAACGAAAAGGACAAACAAAAGGAGTAGGAAATCTCCAAATCAAAGTGCATTGCCTTCAAAGCCTCTACAAGCAACCAAGTTGATTCCGAGGAAGAAGATGAAGAGATTAAATTCATGACCTAAAAATTCAACAAATACCTCCAATGAAAGAAGTGGAAAGAGGAGAAAGTCATAGTTTGCTTTGGATGAGAAAACCTAAACACACCGTATTTGATTGTCCAAAAGCAAAGAAGACATCAAGGGCCTCTAAGAAGAAAACTATGTTGGTCAAATGGGATGATAGTGAAGAAAGCTCTTCATTTGGATGTGAAGAAGTGGCAAACATTTGATTCATGACCAAGGAGGATAAGGTACACGATTCTTCTAGCAATTTTGATGAAAATGTTGATGATAATGATAATGATTTGCTAGATGCATTTGAAGAATTGTATGAACTATTTAAGATGCTAAAATCCAAATATAAATTGTTGAAAAAGAAAAATGACAATTTAGTGAAAAAGCATGTTAATAGTGTTCAAGCTATTGAAAAGATCTTAGCATGTTGAAATCTAAAAATGATGATCTAAATGCTACTATGAAATGACTTGAGAATAATATTTGTGAATTGAAAGTGAAAAATGATGATTTGAACTCCATTATATTGAAATTCACAAATGGTAGCAAAAATTTTAACATGTTATTAGGTAAACAAAGAGTTACCTTTGATAAAGCTGGAATTGGCTATCTATCAACCCTTTCAAATGAAGAAAAATTATGTACATCTTTTAGTTTGCCCATTGATTTGTAATGCATGCAATTGTGTATGGCATAAATTATTTAGCTGTCCATTGAAATCAAATGGAAAAATGATAAGTTTTAAATTGTTTGGGTCCCTAAAGGAACCAAGCATAAAACTCTAGGACCCAAAAGGATTTGGGTTCCTAAGAAAGACAATTGAGTCTTGTTTTAAGATGGATATTCTCTCTTAAAATATAAATGACTTGGATCATGAATGAAGAGAGAATCCTTAAAGTTATTTTTTTGTTATAATTGTTTTTGAGTGTGATTACAATTGGTATAATTGACTTCAATGTATGCATTTTTTTTATCATAGAGTTAGATATCTTTAATACAACAATTGATATATTTAATCTTTCAATAGGTATCAATCATATATTTGGTATAAAAACTTTGTTTATTAGATCTTTTTTTATAATTGTCTTGATGAATCTATCACCTCATTGATTTGTTTTGATATATTGATAAAGGGAGAGAGAGACTTTATTAAATATTTTGATGATTTTGATGCTAAGTTTTATACTCTTCTTGAATTTCATGTTGAATAACATTTATAGGGGGAGAGACATTTTTGTGAGTGCTATTTTTCCCCATTGTATATATTTCAAATAAAAAATGGGGAGAGACTTTATTAAATGTTTTGATGATTTTGACATGAATTAAATCTCCCCAACTATTCATTTATGGATAATGTCAAAGGGGGAGTAAAATGTTTTTTTAATGATTTGATCTTACGTTGAATTAACTAGATATTTGATTTTGCTTTTCCTTCATGAATTCTTCTTTATAATGCCAAAGGGGAGAAGTGAGTTATATTAAGTTAAGTTGATTAGGATAGCATGAATTGCATGAACAAAATGAAGGATAAATTGCATAAACTAAGGGGAAGAGATTAAATTATGCAATATTTCATGTTCATGCTTAGGGGGAGTAATAAACAACTTAATATATTTTTTCAACATCAAAAAAGGAGAAATTGTTAGCCTAATAGACATTAGGTTTAATTGTTTTAATAATAAATGACTATTTTGATAATAAGTTGTTTATAACTTGAATGTAATTAATATGTTAATTATTATGTTTATGTTTGATCTTCATTGAAAATACCCCTCAATAAGGATATTTATGTTGTCTAAGTCCATGCAACTTATATATTGATTATTATGACTTAGAAGCTTGAAAATGTGCAAAATACAAAGTAGAGGTTGACTAGGCGATTGACCAATTTGCATCAGAGGCAGAACAACGGAAGAGCAGTCAATCGAAAAAAGAAGAGAGGTTGATCGGAGATTTTACAGATTGCTCAACATATGCTAAAGTGCAGAAGAACGATCAACCGGGATAAATGGCGGTCGACTATAAATTGGACAAAGTCAACAGTTCTTGAGTTACAGTGGAGCAGTCGATTAGAGACAAAGAAGTGGACGATGGGACAGACAGAATTATAACAAATACATTTGCAATAGTCGGGAACCAGTCGACTAGCCGAGTTGGGTGGTCAGCTGCTAAACAATTATATATATAAAAGCACTTGCCATTGGAAAAAATAAGAAGAGAGAATCATACCTAAATGCTGCAAATTTTATTACACAATTTCTCTTAGCAAATTAAGTGCTTAGCCTAGTTGACCCATTCCCAAACTTGAGAGATACTGTAACGACCCAATTTCTATTTACTTTAAAATCACGTGAAATTTAAAACTTTTTTTTTATAAAATCAAAGTACGATTTTTCTTTTAAAACTGAGTGTTAAACACATTACTTAAAATCTTAAAACATTTTAGCAGCAGAACAACATTCATTTATAAAGATCATTTTTATCAAAATATCGCGGAAGCATTATTTATTGAACTCAAGCTGTTTGTTTTATTAATTACAAACCAGTTACTCTGTAGCCTAGCCAGCCCCAAGATTCACCCGTGCAAATCCTTCATCAACTGTCTTTGTTCTGTTCACCTATTTATCGTATGTACCTATATCACAAGACCTAAACTAATGAGCCTAACGCTCAGTAAGTGATAGAATGAAATATAATGCAGATGATATGCATGATCATACAATGCATTACAGAAGAGTATCGTATCTCTTCTGGAAGTCAGGGTGGAATACTCCCTAGGGTCTTGTGGCCTAACCAGTCACTCCGACAAGGAGATATATTAATCGGGAATGTTTCCACAAGCTGGTATCCTCACTTTTGTTGAAGACATTGGGGGTTTCATAACGGGGGAAAGGTGAACCCTAGATTCTATGTAGCTAACTCTCTTCTCACACTGCTCCCTACATGGGAGTATCCTACCGTATGGAAAGTCACCAATTCACCCGAACCCCCACACGCCTATTTACATATATTAATTATGTCATGCAATATGCTCGTGAATACATACAACCCTATATGATGATATAAATGTCTAGTAAACATATCATTAAAAGAACCTAAATCTAGTAAACACATAGCATACAATCCTAATTCTTGCGATGTATGGTCCGAAGACCAAAGCACAGTAAGTATCAACTTACCTGGAGTCTTCAATGCGATTATGGAATTATCAAGTGAATAATTTACAAAGTCAACTTCATATACCCTTAATTATCCAAGCCTTAGACCCATTTAATAGCCCAACACAAAACCAATAGAATACGAAACCAAAGTTCCAGCTAACAAGTTTATATCCAGCATTAACACTCTACATCCCAAAAATATAACATTTACACTTCAACACTTGTTATCTTCCAACGTAACAGATTTATCTCCAAATGTTCACACCTCTACATTTATCACAATACGATATCCAACAACATAACACTTAACACATCCAACCACATATTATATTAATAGAGCTTAACGAGTTATATTCAGTAAATTCATGCTTCACCAAAGATTATTACTACAACAAAGAATAATCATCTAACATGTTGATCCAAAATATCAGTTTAACACCTCCTTTTTATCTTCAAGGACAGAACATAAACACTCAATAACAGATTGAACATTCAACAACAAGTTAACACATTCTCTTTTAGCATTTCAGAAACCACAATAGAATCCAACTTAACAGTTTACTACCCAGCAACATAACCAAACCTAACATAGTTATGCTTCAAATATTAGCCAACAAGTGTAATTATATCCAGACATACACATCACAAAAGATCAATCCAATAACAGAGGCATTATTTTCCAAGCTACAGAACATTTCTCATATGAAATCCTTAATACACAGAGAGCATTTATCCAAATATTCAAAGTTGGACCAATCACTCTATTCATATACCTCAGTACCAACATCTAACATTAATCTAAAACATAACATCAACGCAGCAGACATCCCACATTTCCATTCATTTCAATTGATCATCACAGAAAGTATACTAAGGGACAGAGAATGTCACTACTTGGAGAAGCCAAAGAGCAAATGACAGTTCCTCCAGAGACCATCCACCCACCGATTCCTTCACTGCTGAATCCCGAGTAGTTTCCACTTCAATCATCACGGCTGCAACACAAAACATTAGCTACTTCCTCACTTCATCTCCGCCAGTTTTTCCTCACGCACCCAACAACTCACTTATCACAAACAACTCTCGGTCCATTCACAGAGAGCACTCACCAGCTTCACCATTCACTCGAGCTTTTCTGCACCAATTGATTTATAGCCAAGAGAAGAGCTGGAGGATAATTGTACACTTCAAGGAGGGGTGGTCTAATGCCCAGTATCCACGTGGAAAGTCTACCGGATGAGGAGCTGGAGGAAGCCAGCTCTGGTTCGGTTCGGTCCGATCCACCCCAACCATCACTCCAATTCGTCCCAGTCATCACCACACCGAACCGCCGAGCAACAAAAATGCCAAGGAGAAGAATACAGAACATTGACCATCACATTCGCCAATTCGAAAGGCCATGGAGGAGAATCAAAATGTAAAATTACCGACTTACATGGCCGATGATTCACGGCATCGCCAGGAGTCCCATTCCCTAGCCCTAACTCCCCTGTTTGCTCGTTGTGCACAGAACAATGCATACGCCAGAGGCTAGCAACGCATCTCACCGAAGTCGTCTAGCTCGTCAGACAGCGCGAAAGAGTCATCCCGTGTATCCCTTTTCCGTTCGTCCCTTTGATCACTCTCACGATCTCTTTCTCCCTCTCTCTGTTCTTCACTCTCTCAAATGGCCGAAGGCCAATTTACTTCAATCAAACCAGTTCAGGAAGAACCAATTTATTTCCCCATTTCATAAATTCTTCTTTTCCTTATTTAATCAATTCTCTTTAATTTAATTAATTCAATTAATCTCTCTTCCCATTTAATTTTCCCTTCATTAATTATTTCAATTAATTCTATTATTTATTTTCTTCATTTTTAATTAAAATCGAGTCACCTAATTATTTCGGACTGAGCCGAACCAAAACCAGTTCAGTCCATATCCAACAATTACGTCCTTGGTAATACCCCAATAATTATTCGACTAATTCGAATATCCTTAATTATTTTTCAATTTATTCTTTTTAAATTTTTTATATAAAAATCGAGGTATTACAGATACATTTGGAGAGCTTAGGCTTTAGATCTTTCATTGTAATATTTCCAATTCTTGTACTTAAGGGTGACGCCCCGTAACAATCAAGACAAAATGGTGACACTCTGTGAATAGTCAAAGGAATAAGGTGATGCCCTGTAATAGTCTTGTAACGGCTTGATTGATGCCCGTGATGTTCAATCATCAATAACTGAGGAGGTTAGTTGATTAAGAAATCTTCAATGGAGAGCTTTGAAGAGTGCATGTAGGCAAGGTTGGTTACATCCCGTTAACAAATTGGTGTCATATTTCTATCTCTTATCTCTTTATATTTGTTATTGCTTACATATGTGTGTGTGTGTGTGTGTGTGTGTGTGTGTGTGTGTGTGTGTGTGTGATAAAACACTTAGGGAATATAATTATAAAATCGCATAAAAAATGTCATTCTCTCATCTTAAGACGTTGGCTTTCAGTATGAAACAGATGTCCATCTTAATACGAGGGAAGTCCGTTTTTGTTTAGGGAATGACATTCGATCCAAAATGGACATCACTCATATTAAGATGGACGTCCTTCATATTCAATCCTAGTCGTTACTCTCGCCAAGGGGCGTCCCTCGCTCTATCCAATGGCCATGGATGTTGTCTGCCATCGCCTTTGAAAATTGAAAGATTCTATCCTTGCCCTCAATTCTGAGTGGGGGACGTCTTTCTTGGATTCAACAGCCATTAACAATCGTTCTCCATCGCCCAATAATCATTTTGATGCCCGATAACTTGTAGGAGGGATGTCCCTCACCCCCTGATAATTGACGTCCTTCGTCTCTATTTGATGGTCTTTCCCTTCAACGAAACAGAGACGTTGACGTCGACGGATTTGGATGGGAAACGTGACTGCAAGGTCACCGGCGAGAATTTTCCATAGTTTAGGGTTTTAGTTGTTAGAAAAATTTATTTAAGGTTTGACTTATTGTTGACCCCAAACTATAGGGTCTGCGGTGTTAATTTCACTAAAGAAAATAAATTAAATATGTTTATCCATGGATATGAATTATTTTGCACAGAAAGAATGAAACCATTAGCCATATGTTTACTCGTTTTACTAACATTACTAATGGTTTGAAAGTGCTTGGTAGACTTTATCCAAACGAAGAGTTAGATAGGAAAATTCTTAGGTGTCTACCAAGGACGTGGCAACTGAAGGTGACAGATATCCAAGAAGCACATAACCTTAAAGCTTTAAAGATGGAGGAGCTCATTCTATCTCTAATGACACATGAGATCACAATGATGGACAACGAAAAGGACAAACAAAAGGAGTAGGAAATCTCCAAATCAAAGTGCATTGCCACAAGCAACCAAGTTGATTCCGAGGAAGAAGATGAAGAGATTAAATTCATGACCAAAAAATTCAACAAGTACCTCCAATGAAAGAAGTGGAAAGAGGAGAAAGTCATAGTTTGCTTTGGATGCAAAAACCTAAACACACTGTATTTGATTGTCCAAAAGCAAAGAAGATATCAAGGGCCTCCAAGAAGAAAACTATGTTGGTCACATGGGATGATAGTGAAGAAAGTTCTTCATTTGAATGTGAAGAAGTGGCAAACATTTGATTCATGACCAAGGAGGATAAGGTACACGATTCTTCTAGCAATTTTGATGAAAATATTGATGATTATGACAATGATTTGCTAAATGCATTTGAAGAATTGTATGGACTATTTAAGATGCTAAAATCCAAATATAAATTGTTGAAAAAGAAAAATGACAATTTAGTGAAAAAGCATGTTAATAGTGTTCAAGCTATTGAAAAGATCTTAGCATGTTGAAATCTAAAAATGATGATCTAAATGCTACTATGAAATGACTTGAGAATGATATTTGTGAATTGAAAGTGAAAAATAATGATTTGAACTCCATTGTATTGAAATTCACAAATGGTAGCAAAACATTTAACATGCTATTAGGTAAACAAAGAGTTACCTTTGATAAAGTCAGAATTGGCTATCTATCAACCCTTTCAAATGAAGAAAAATTATGTACATCTTTTAGTTTGCCCATTGATTTGTAATGCATGCAATTGTATATGGCATAAATCATTTAGTTGTCCATTGAAATTGAATTGAAAAATGATAAGTTCTAAATTGTTTGGGTCCCTAAAGGAACCAAGCATAAAACTCTAGAACCCAAAAAGATTTGGGTTACTAAGAAAGACAATTGAATCTTGTTTTAGGTTGGTTGTTCTCTCTTAAAATATAAATGATTTGGATTATGAATGAAAAGAGAATCCTTAAAGTTTTTTTTTTTGTTATAATTGTTTTTGAGTTTGATTACAATTGGTATAATTGACTTCAATGTACGCATTTTTTTTATCATAGAGTTAGATATCTTTAATACAACAATTGATATATTTAATCTTTCAATAGGTATCAATCATATATTTGGTATAAAAAATTTGTTTATTAGATCTTTTTTTATAATTGTCTTGATGAATCTATCACCTCATTGATTTGTTTTGATATATTGATAAAGGTGGAGAGACTTTATTAAATATTTTGATGATGTTTATATTAAGTAAGTGGTGTTTATATTAATTAAACATGGCTGACAAAAATTAGAAAGGAGAAAGAAGGATGGCAACTCATCTCCACCTTATGCCACCTCACCTTCTCTTGTGACACCTCATGTTTTCTCATTTCCACCTCATAGTTATCCATTTTAAAGTTTCTTGTCTTTGATTGAAACAGCAAAAACCCACAACTTCTAGCCTTTCTCTCTACTATTTTAAGGTAAGTTTGAGTTTTTCTATTAAGTTAGAGTAAACCTTAAGGTTTGATTTGTTAAAGGGTTAAAAAGTGATAGTGAAATTAGACACTTTTAGTTGATGTCATAAGTTGTTGAGTAAAGTCTATGAAGTTAAGGTTTTAAGCTCAAAACTTGTTGTTCAAAAGATCTATATTTATGTTTTCTATAACCTACACATGGTCAAAGAAGACATCTTGAGGGAACTATAGGCTTTGGAATTGAATCGTTTGGGCACATATATTAGGAGTTAAGTATATTTGAAGTGTATAATAAACAGTGCGCAACCAGCATAGGTATAGTTTGGTTTACTGCTGTATATCCAAAGCATATGTATTTATATACATAAACAGATTTTATATGTTACCATATATTGTCTAAGGGAAATATAGGATCTAAAATCACTTGATTTGAAAATGTACACTAGGAGTTATGCATGTTTTAAAATATGTGCATGGTTAAATGCTAATGGTTATATTTGATATGATTTAGGTTTCTCAACCAAGAGTCTTGTATAGGTTGTCGTAAGAAGTAAATAAGACTATAAGGTAAGAGATGTTTGCATATATTTGGTCTTTTGGCCTACATCTCATGATGGTAACGTGATTTATACGTGATATTATTGATTTCTATTATGCCATGTCAATTGTGATGATGTTATCAAGGATATGTTGTGTTGTTGTGATGCTTTGTTGATAATGTTACTCGAGGATATACTATATTGTGTTTATACTTTGTTGTGATATGTATAATGGAATGTTGATGTGATTTGTATAAGAATTTGATGTTAGGATGACAATGTGTCATGAGGTTTTTGTTTTGATATCCACATGTAATAGAAGTTGCGCTCATATAATGAGTGCTATGATGCTTTATTGTGACAAATTTTTGTTGTGACGTATATGAAATAGATTGTGGAATGTTAATATGTCGTAATGCCTTGTTGTGATACAATGTTGTTGTGTCATGCATATGAAAATAGACTTGACTATTATTATACTATTATGTTTTGCAAAACATGATCACATGTATATCTACACGTCATGAAAATATTTTTCTAAGAAATGACATAAAAGAATTTCTATGCATATAATTTGACTAAAAGACTAAATAATATACATAAATAGTCACCTGTGGGGTGGGGTTCATGATGACTAACTGGTATGAAATGGACCAAATTGTATCACTCTCCCCTATACTAAATTACCCCTAGCGGTTGAATTGTAAAGTGAAAGAAAAAGAAAAACTGAAGACTAAAATTGCATGTTTTACAAAGTTGCATAATATGAACATAACATTATTGAGCATTAGGCTCAACATTTAATATGATGTAGGTGGCAATAACTTGGATGAAATTAATGCTAATTGATGATAGTGAGGTTGTCGTTGATAGAGTATGACTATGTTGAGCGCTTGTTGTCATTTGACAATTTTGATTGGTGGGTTATGGCTCATAAACTGGTATTTTGATGTAAAAAGATTATGAAATAGATATATATCTTAAAAGTTAATTTTAAGTTAAGAATACTTCTAGTAAATATTTTAAAGTGTGATTGGATGTACAATATATTTTAATTAAGGATTTTGTTATGACATATGTGATTGATGTCTGTCATGATCCATTTTACATTTATCTATCTATTAGCCATAACATTTATCTATTTGTTAGCCATATAAAAAAAATCTTTTCTTTTCCTTTTGATTTTATTTTTAAAATGTGTGAAGGGAAAAGAGAGTGAGCAAAAGCGGAAGTCATTCATGATTCAAAACATACATTCACCACATTAAAACTATTTTAAGTGTTTGAAACACACTTAACATAATTAGTGAGTTACAACCCCAAGGTCAAAACGAGTCGGATAACGAAAGTGCTCAGGCGATTTGGCAACTCTGGCTTATGTCTGCGGTCCAAGTTCATGACTTAGAGATCCTTAACTCACTGGCCTCCTCGGTTAGTGTCAATTGGCTTCACGGGTGATAGTTAAACCTTTACAAGTTGACTCTTCTTAAGTGTCACCATTCTCTTGACTGTTCACTGGGCGTCACCCTTGATGTAGAGATTTACAAGTGCGGAAATAGAAAATACAACTTTAGAAATTAACTCTCTAATATGAAATTTCAAGTTGAGGATTAAGAGAGTTAAGTTTATTCACTCATATGAATATTAGAGAAATCGTGTAATTATTTTGGCAGAATTTCGTTATGATTCTCGGACAGTCTTCTATATATAGACTCTGTGCGACCAGTCGAACAATTCCATTTTGGTCGACTGCCTTTCGACCGTTGGAACTAGCCATTGTGTTATACAGAGAAATCGGTTGACTGCCTTCTTCACATTTGGTCGACCACTTCTTCACATTTTAGGAGGACACTCGACTCTATCCATTTTACAGTCAATCAGCTCATCCATCGCTCAACCACTTCCTCAGCCTCTAAACCAACAAGCAATCTATCTTATTTTGCAGTCGACCATTTCTTCACCGATCGACTGATTCTTCAGTAGGTGAAATTCTCGGACAATCTGCCATTTTTGCAGTCGATTAATAGGTCAACCATTTTCTTCACTGCTGAACAATTTGGTTGACCTTTTCCATTGTTTAATCAACATTTTCCTTTATCTTTACTTGTCTTATATCTTCTAAGTCTCATTCATCAATCTATATACTACATGGACTTAGGTAAACGCGTTAAATAACATTAATACTCATATGAAGGGTATTTCCAATAAAGAATATAATGTATCTATCAATTCAAACAAATATACAATAAACAACTTAATTAACCAAATAAATCTATCATCATCAAAGCAAACAACCTAATGTCAATTAGTTCAACAAAAACGACGTCGTTTTCATTTAATAAAACGTTGTTGTGGCAACTTTCACTACCGCAGACCTGTTATATATTCAAAAACAACGATGCTTGTCCTTAAATGCAGCCACTTCCTCTCGTAAAAAATTTTTCCCATCTACGGGAGCATCTTTCTCCAAATCTGACGGTGCTTATTTAATATGATAACTTGATCCAATAGCCATTAATCCTCCCGCACTGCATCTTTTGCTCCCGTAATTCATCTTTCCATGAGAGCACCTCCTTATTCCCCATTATTAATCTAATAATTAATACTCATCCATTTATCTAATTTAATGGTTAGCCTTCCTCTCGCACTCATTTTTCTCTTCCACAAAGCATCAATCCACGAAAGAATCTTTCTGCCCTCTACCTTCTTTCCAACGACTACGATTTCTATATCTTTAATCCAATGACTCCATTTTCACTCGCTTTTTTATCCAATCGATCTACATTTTTCATCCTAATAGTTTCCTTTTCTCAAACGCATTTTCTTTCGATAATGATAGCAATTATGAGCTCATAAAAAAAAATATAATTATAATAAAAATATATAGTCCAGAGATTGTTGGATATAAGTTAACAATTATATGGTAACTCATATATTTAATAATAATTGTATATTGGCTATCATAAAGTTAGGCTCATTAAAAGGATCAAATACAATGTAAGGTTATTTGGATGTAGGCATCTTAATAAAGTGTGGAACGTTAATGTGTATATACCAGTTGTCTAGGGTTAAGTTTGATGATGAACCGAATTGAAACCCGACTGATAAGTTATAAATACAAAGTGGTGGTCCTTAGTTCAAATAGTCAATAGTTTCTATTCTTTCAATCTCTAGTCAACTTACAAAATATAGAAAGTTAGGATTTTCTCTTGAGAAAATTTTTCTAATTTAAAATATCGCAATAATTAGTTCCAGATTTGACAACATATTTCAAATACTATATTATAAGGTGATTTTATAGATTTAGGTATATTCCATATTAAGTTTATCACGATGGTAATAACATAACGATTACAGTTTTGGACATATATGAAATATGTATATTACATATGAACAATACTTTAATCCCATATTTTAACGTATTTTGATTCAACCACTAGTTTCTATCAATCACGGATAAACAAACTAATAGATTACCAACCTTGGTCCATGCTTTTGATATAGACATTGATTCGGAAACTTTTATCACCTTAATCATTCTTTCATTTCGTTTCTCTTCGATGATCAAGAGATATGTTCTAGGGTTGCCTTACAAAAGAGATAATTGGACAGTTTTGTATAGATGCTTTTGTGATATATTTTCCCCTTTCTAAAACTATCGCCCATAATTCTCTTTTAAGAGAATTCAAAGAGACACTTACAAGGAATTTACTCAATTGTTCTTTCACCTTACAGGGAATTTACGCAAATACCCTTTCATGCATATCTCTTTATTTACATCT
This sequence comes from Begonia loranthoides, assembly GCA_022433065.1. Lineage (NCBI taxonomy): Eukaryota > Viridiplantae > Streptophyta > Magnoliopsida > Cucurbitales > Begoniaceae > Begonia > Begonia loranthoides. The sequence continues at coordinate 18,613,920 of CM039477.1, read as the reverse complement.
CTTTAACCATATATTTTACACTTTAATAAGGTCAAGGAGAAGGAATTAAAACTCAATCAACTTAATTTCTTTTATGTTTAACAATCATCACATTAAGCACCTTAATATTAAGTCAATTCACTTTAATTAACATGGACCATACAATTAATTATTAGAATAATCTAACAATCTCCCACTTGGGCCATATTATAGTAACTTCAATAAAATTGATTTCCAACTATTACTTTTCAATTGTCACAACTTGAATTCACAATCAATTTCTATAGTATACCATAATGTGAATTTCTTAAGTGTTCTTTTCATAATGAATTGTATAATCGGATCATGGCAGTCACAAGTCTTTAATGACGATATAATTCTTTCCATGTATCACAATTAACACAATTCATTAATTCTTTAATCGAGAAATACTATACATTTACCTTTCAATTTTAACTTTTTGTAAAGTTTACATATTATTCATAAACAACTTTAATTGTATACGTCATTCTATGAATAATAAATATGCATACAAAAACATTTCTTTAATGAATTCAAAAGTGTCATAAAATACAAGTTATGCTCTTACAATCACATATACAAAGATTTGTCACCTAAACCCATCTTTACAATGTATTCTTTAAAAGCTTTGGGTGGCAATCCTTTGGTTAATGGATCCGCTATCATGAAACTTGTACTTATATGTTTTATGCACACCTTTTGTTTTTGTATTTCTTCTTTGATTGACAAGTACTTTAAATACATATGTTTTGCTCCTTTCGAGTACTTGTCATTCTTCGAGAAAAATACAGCTACGAAATTGTCACAATAAATTTTCAGTGGTCTATCTATATTGTCGACCATTCCTAGACCCTGAATTAAGTTCTGTAACCATAATGCATGAATTGTAGCTTCAAAACATACTACAAATTCAGCCTCCATAGTGGAAGTAGCAATCGAAGATTGTTTTCCACTTTTCCATGATACAGCTCCTCCGGCTAATAGGAACACGTAACCAAATGTAGATTTCCTCGAGTCTACACATCCGCCATAATCTGAATCTGAATATCCAATCACCTCAAGATGATTTGATTTTTTGTACGTGAGATGGTATTCCTTTGTTCCTTATAAATACCAAAGGACTTTCTTTGCAGCTTTCTAGTGATCAATTCCTTATCCATTCCTAGGTTACTTTGATATCGGCCCAACATCCCTATTGCAAAATTGATATCTGGCCAAGTACATGTCTGTGCATACATTAAGCTTTCTCCTGTTGATTCATATGGAATAGATTTCATTTCCTTACATTCCAAATCACTTTTCAGACATTGCATTTGATTAAACTTGTCCCCTTTCTGAATTGGAGCAACACCAGCAGAACACTTATCCATTCTGAATCTCTCTAGAATTTTATCGATATATCCTTTCTAAGACAATCCCAGCAAACCTTGTGTCTATCATGAAATATTTCTATTCCAATTACATAGGATGCCTCATCTATATCATTCATTTCAAAATTCTTAGAGAGAAAAGCTTTTACGTCATGTAACATTCCCTTATCATTTGCAACAAGAAGAATATCGTCAATATACAATACCAAGATACTAAACTTACTCCCACTGACCTTCATATAGATACACTGATCAACGGTGTTCTCTATAAAATCGTATGACGTAATGGTATTGTTAAACTTAATATATCATTGTCCGAAAGCTTGTTTTAATCCATATATTGACTTATTCAATCTACACACTAACTTTTCATTTCCAGGAAATGAAAATCCTTCCGGTTGATCCATGTACATTTCTTCCTCTAAGTCACCATTAAGAAAGACTGTTTTTACATCCATTTGGTGAAGTTCTAAATCATAATGAGCTACCAAAGCTATAACTATTCTTAAAGAGTCATTCTTTGAAACTGGAGAGAAGGTCTCTTTATAGTCAATGCCGTCTTTCTGAGTGTAACATTTGGCAACAATTCTGGCCTTATACCTTTCAATGTTACCTTTCGAGTTACGTTTGGTTTTGAAAATCCATTTACAACCAACACGTTTCTTTGGCCTTATGTCTTTCGATGTTACCGTTCGAGTCATGTTTGGTTTTGAAAATCTATTTACAACCAACACGTTTCTTTCTTTCAGGTAACTCTACAAATTCCCAGACTTTATGGTCATCCATCGATGGCAACTCTTCTTTCATAGCATTTAACCACTTTTCAAAATTACTACATTCCATGGCTTGTTTAAATGAATCTGAATCTTTGTTGTTACTCAAGTCACATTCCTCTTTAAGTGAATAAATCACATAATCATCAGAAATTGTTGGTCTCCTTTGCCTTACAGACCTTCACGATTATGTTTCTTATGATGGTTCACTTATGACTTGACTATTATCAATATGATCATCATTGACATGTTCACTTTGATTGGTTTGAATATTCATATGTCGTTCTGGTATGTTGTTGGACTGTGATACAACAACTTGATGAGGAGTACTAGGTGTTGTTTCCTCCACCCGATTCTCTTGAATATTCACCTTTCGTGATTCATCACTCCCACTAAACTCGTCATTATCAATGAATCGAGCATTTGCAGATTCACCTATTCTTGTACTATGCTTTGGACAGTAAAATATGTACCCTGTTGACTTTTTTGGATAGTCAATGAAGTGACCACTGACATTTCTTGCATCGCGCTTCTTTTCATGTGGATTATATATCCTTACTTCTGCCAGACAACCTTAAACATCGATATGTCTCAAACTAGGTTTCCTTCCCATCCACAATTCATAAGGTGTCTTAAGAACTGCCTTACTAGGAACCCTATTCAGCAGATATGCAGCGTTCTTTAAACCGTGCATCCACAACGATAAAGGTACATTACTGTTATTCATCATACTTCTAACCATTTTAATAAGAGTATGATTCCGCCTTTCAGCTACACCATTTTTTTGTGGTGTTCTCGGCATTGTATACTGTGCACAAATGCCTCGATTTTTTAGAAACCTTGCCAATGAACCTTTGTTTTGTCCATTTTTATCGAATTTTTCATAATACTCACCACCTCTATCAGTCCTCATTACTTTTACTTTTCTATCTAATTGTCTTTCCACCTCATTGATGAATATTTCTGTAACATTCATCACTTGAGACTTTTCATGCAGTAGATACAAATAACCATAACGTGAGAAGTCATCGATAAATGTGATAAAATATTTTTCTCCACTCCATGAAGGAGTGTCAAATAGACCACATATGTCAGTGTGTATCAATTTGAAAAGTTCACTACTTCTTGTGGCAGGGTACTTTGATATGTGTTTAGTTTGTTTTCATTTAATACAATCTATACACACGTCCCAGTTATTTAAATCTAATTGAGGTAAAATATTACTTTTCACTAACCTCAACATCATTTATTTAGATATATGACCTAGACGTTTATGCTATAATAAAGCAGAACTTTCATTTGTTGCATTACGTTTAGTTCCAATCACATAATCAACATTAAATAGAGATTCAATATATTTAGCATTAAGATTGAAATAGTATAAACCATCATTTAAAATACCAGAGTCATAACAATACTTTTGTTTATACAATGTAAAAAAAACACCATTACCAATCTCAATGTTAAATCCTATATAATCCAACTTTGTAACAGAAATTAAATTCCTAGCACATTCAGGAACATAGAGACACTCTTCTAGATCCAGATGGTATCCAGTATCTATGATCAATCTATACGTCCCAATTCCTTCTATCCGTGCCTTCATTTTGTTTCCCATGTACAAGAACTTTTCAGTTCCATTCATGGGTTGGATTGAAAGAAATCCTTGTGTAACATTAGATACATGAGTAGTAGCTCCAGAATCTAACCACCAAGTATTACTAGGTACTTCTATAATATTTGATTCATAACAAACTGAAACAAATAGTGTACCTTTCTTTTCGAACCAAGCTTTTCTTTTCGATCAATCCTTCTTGATATGTCCTGCTTTGTTGTAGAAGTAGCACTTAAACTCTTTTCGGATTTGGTCATCATTCATCTTTAATTGGCCTTTTCCCTTCTATTTGTTCTTCTTACTTGGCTTTCCTTTGCTACTATTGACTTCCTTCTGAAACATCAAATGAACGGTATGGTCCTTCATTTTCTTCAACCTCCTTTCTTCTTGAATTAATATAACCTTTATTTTTTGAAAGTTCTATTTCTCTTTAATGGTGTTGTAATTCACTTGAAACTGGCCAAACTCAAAAGGAAGTGAGTTGATGATAAATTGAACAAAGAATGATTCACTTACATCCATACCCAACATTTTCACCCTTGCTGCCAAATTAGCCATGCTTGTTACATGATCATGAATGGGTTGAGACCAATCAAAATTCTTGGTCGTCAACTCACTCATCAAATTCCCTACAACGGACTTATCTGTAATGTTTGATTGGAAATATTCTTTGATTTTAGACATGAGTTCCTTTGCACCATTCGTCTTTGGCATTGATGGCTTAACATTTTCAGTCATTGTCATCTTCATCAAACTCAAACTCAGCCCATTAGACCTCTTGTAATACCCCGACTTTTTATCAGGACGTAATAAGGATATTCTGATTTATTGGTCAATGTTTGGGATATTACCCAGGGATGTAGTCGTTAGTTTGTAAGTATAGAATTTATGGAGATGAAGTTTAGGTGGACAAATATGTGAGGAAAGTGCTGGACTGTGCACTTTCAGACTACTACGGACGACCCACAGACGCTGTTCCTCGTCCGCAAATGCTTTGAACATCATCTCAGCACTTTGGGACAACTTGGGGACACTGCCTTCGTGGCTGAATTGAATCTGTCCAAATCCTGGACACATTCAAACGAGCAAGGACGAATGTGGATGTGGCAAGTGGTGTCCGATTTGCATTTTTCCAGTTTGGGGACAGATTCAGACGCGTGCGAATGCTTCATGCGGACGCCAAAGCACGTCCGAATGCCCTTTTCAGACGACTCCAGACGGGAGTTGCCTCTGTTTGCAAACTCCTTCCTCATCCAAATGCGACATTCGAATGGTATGGATTAAAAAACAAGGACGCCAATCCTCATCTGAAGAAATGAATTAGCCTTAGGAATTTTACCCATGTGGACGTGACCAGTGTGTCCGCACTCGTCCGAAATAGTCCAGTTCAGCATAAAATTAGGGATTTAAAATCTGATTTCTTGTCCTTTAGTCATTTAATACCAGACAAGAAGCGACTCTCCCCGCTCCCCCCCCCCCCCCCTGCATAGGTGCCAACTTTCCCCTGCATGGTCACCTCCCACTCTACCCTCCTTAGGCACTGCTTCCCTCCCTCTCCCATTGGTACGATTTGTCTCTCCTCCCTCTAGGTAACTTAAGCCATTCTCCTCTCCTTCTTCCATTCATTTTTCTCCTCTGCTGCTTGAGCCATTCTCTTCCTGCAAGAGGGCTATCCCCTGTGTGTGAGTTGTAAGGATCCCTCGTGAGCTGATGGTGAACTGAGAGTTGAGAGAGAGTTGGAGATGCTATCCTTATTGACGTCCGTGAAGCTACCACGAGCTGGAGCTGCTGTTGCGAGCTGGAGTGGCTGCGTGAGCTATGGAGTTTGTTGTCCTTGTTAGTGTGTCATCGTTAGTGGTAAGGATTGGGTGTGTCTAGCTGTCTAAGTCCTACCCACAAGTAGTGTGCGTGAGTTGAGTTATGGTTGGTTGATTTTTGTCATTAGCTTCCTCTGTATTGGTTGATTCTACTGTTGTTAGTTTCTATAAATTTATATATTGTTGTTGATTTCTATCGATGATTTCCCTACGTTGGTTCCTGAAATTTGATTTTCACAAATGTGATATTACGTTGTTATTTCCCTGCTATTCCTTTACTGACAAATGCTTAGAGAGGGGATGAATGAGTTAATGAATGACGAATGAGCTAAAAATTTCCTTGACCGTGATTCTATTTCTATTATATGTGCGGTCGTTGTTTTGCTTGCCTTCACTATGGGTTATTACTCTACTACTTTACCGCTTTCCTTAGTGCTATAGATATATTGTTCTGTATAGATTCCATGTGATAGCTAGAAGTTATAATAATTGAACCTTAAATAACTAAATTAACAACAACCCTTAATCCATCACGTTTAATTTACACAACTCATAAATTAAAAGGTGAGCATGTTAATTAACTAAAATAATTAACAGGAATCACACTTAACTAACTAGAATCTCATTGAGCATGTTAGTAATTAGAATGCAAGCATGTTTAACTAGGTCGCACATGTTAGTAACTAATGGAGCATGTTTAATGAACTAACATTTTATTAACAGATTTGAGCATGTTTTAGCATAAATTCTTGTTTATCAAATGTTTAGTTTTCCAAGCATGTTTAGTTAATTAAATTCTATTTTTTTCATTATTAACCATTTCCTTACTAAGCCATTAGGCTTACAGTATACTTGTGGTGTAGGTACTCACAGGCGAAGATAGTGTACAGATTAAAAACAGGGATGAAGGATTTGCACACGCGAAGCTTGTGGTTGGCCAGGCTATGAGAAGTAAGAGATAAATGGGTTGTAATCAATTTATATTCACTTGTTTAGTACTTATAAAGCAAAACAAAGAATTTTATACAAAACGATTTAAGTTTTCAAATCAGTTATGTTTTCACAAAAGATTGTATAAGCATTTCTGCAATGTTTTAAATAAATGATTTCATAACGCTTCTGCTATGTTTCAAATAAATCAGCGATGTTTTCATACAACAGCTTTTGCTAAGTTTTAACGAAGAAAAAGGGGGTTCTAACGGCCTGGCTTGCACTCTGATATTCTCTTGAAAAGGGTTTTTAACAAAAGTTTTGAATTTCAACGAATTTTAAAAGGAATAAGAAAAATCGGGTCGTTACACCACTCCCAAGTCTCATTGTATGACTTGTCAGCTTCCATATTGGTCTCATTAATGACTGGTGGTCTATCACAAACTAATGTCAAGTCTAAATCCAATACACTCAGTTGAAATTGGATTTGTTCAGACCAATCAACATAGTTCAAACCATTGAACTTGAGAAAATAATTGCCAAAAGCGAATAAATTAACAGAAGCTGCAAAAACATAATACATGCTTATTCAATAATATTTTGAACAACCTAAACAAGATTCAGATAAATGTAATTTTTATTTTTTTAAGTTCACCTTTGGCTAATCCTTAAAGAGATAAATAATCATTGATGTTATAACATAAACTTTAATTGACTCATAAACATATTCAATGCAATATACTTAATATCTTTGAATATTTAAACATATTAATCAAATATGTAAACGTGTCATTTAAATATTGTTGATTATAAATATTGGTCCACCTTTGGGTGACCTACTAGTTTATAATTAATAATTTCTTTTCAATAACATCACTATAATTAAATGAATAAATTACACAATTTAATATCGATCATTTCAAACTAGGTCACTTTGCTGACTACTAAGTTTCTAAACAACAATATTTAATTGAGCAAAACTTTCATTTTATATCATTTATTTAAATTCTACTTTTCTGCCTTGCGAATGACTGGCGGACGTAAAACTTGCGTTTGCTATCGTCTGAAAATGCACATTAAAATTACATATTGTAATTATTACCATCTGCATGCATCCTATATTATCCGATATGCATTTCGGACGAGTCCGGATGAGAAACGTGTGTCCGCTATCTTTCGAAACTACATACTAATTTGTACAGATTCAATTCAATGACGCCCACAGGAGTCCTATATGGACCACAATTCGTCTGAATACATGTAAAATTATTATAGATTCAAAACGACATAGTCCGCCTACGTCCGCAATGATCCGCCATCGTCCGAATATGGAATTAAAAATTACAGATTCAAATTTAAGTTGACTGCAGTCGTACGATAGCATCCGACAGTGTCTGCATACTGCAAATTTCATTACATAAAGGAATTTGTGTTGACTTCATTCTGCAGAAGTCAACTTCCTTCGATTATTTTATTTCATAATCAATTCATTTTGGTCCATTATGAGTATTTTATCAATACTCTTCATGCATAACTAAATTAAACTCAAAATTGTCTACCTTTTTATGAAATCAATTAATCCAATATGCAGAAACCTTATTTACAGAAACCAGTTTTTCATAACAAATCAAAACGTTGATTACCGTGCTCTGATACCAATTGAAAGATGTATATTACATACGAACAATACTTTAATCCCATATTTTAAAATATTTTGATTCAACCATTAGTTTCTATCAATTACAGATAAACAAACTAATAGATTACCAACCTTGGTCCATGTTTTTGATATAGACATTGATCCGGAAACTTTTATCGCCTTAATCATTCTTTTATTTCGTTTCTCTTCGATGATCAAGAGATATGTTCTAGGGTTGCCTTACAAAAGAGATAATTTGACAATTTTGTATAGATGCTTTTGTGATCTATTTTCCCCTTTCTAAAACTGCTGCCCATAATTCTCTTTTAAGATAATTTAAAAAGACACTTACAAGGAATTTACTCAATTGCCTTTTCACCTTACAGGGAATTTATGCAAATATCTTTTCATGTATATTTCTTTATTTACATCTCTTTAATCATATATTATACACTTTAATAAGGTCAATGAGAGGGACTTAAAACTCAATCAATTTAATTTCTTTTATGCTTAATAATCATCACATTAAGCACCTTAATATTAAGTCAATTCACTTTAATTAATATGGATTATACAATAAATTATTAGAATAATCTAACAATATAAAGAATAAAGCTTATATATTTAAATCTAACAAATATAACTCAAAAAGGGGACTTTCCTAATGACATGGGTGCAACTATGCTCAAGGAGTTCCATGTCCTGGTTTAAAACCCTGATCTATCATGCACCTTGCTAGCTATGATTGTATTGATAGGTTTGTTATGCATAAGTGGACAAAGTTTTTGTATGTCAATGTTTACCACAAGATGCTCTTTCTTGCTACCGGCATGATGTTGATTATGATAAGCGCTCGATTGATGTGACCTCCCAATGTATAACTACAATGAGACAATGAGAGGGTGCAGGGTCGAAATGAAGTTCACTAAGCATACTTGTTTTCTCGAGCCTTAGTGTTAGGGTGAAATCTAACCTTAGCTTCTTCAACTTCAGGCATGAGTGAATTCTTTGTATCACTCCTACCTATGTAACCATGTCTTGTAATGTTGCATTGCAATAGAAATCCCTTACAAACTCAATGCTTATCGGTTTGATAAAACCAACTAATAGATTACATGATAAGTCTTTTAAACATTGTCGAGACATATTGGATCTAAAATGGTTGTAACGAGTTGCACCAAAGCAATTAAGGCATGGTTTAAAACCCGAATCAATACCCCACCGATATTAAAAATAATGAATTGAACTTGATAACAAAATATGACAGATAATCATAATTAGTTATTTTATTTTACATATAATGTGTAGTGTATTAAGATGATCAACAAAAATATGATCGTGTTAAGTTCATTAGGTTAACAAAAATTATACATAAAACATTTATGGACTAAGCATGAATGGGTTCTATTGTTAACTTGTTTGAAAAGAAAAATTCATGAAAGTGGTTTGGCGGAATCGATCATGTCCATTTTGCGCTATCGAACAAGAACAATAAGTTGGTTCATTACCCATGACGATAGCACGTGTAATTATACTTTTTATTTTTCTATTTTTTTTTATATTTTATTTTTCTCATCATCATGATGTGTTTACCCCATATTCAAAATTATTTATTTCAACTTATCCAAATTAAAAGTATATCAGCAATAATTGTCTTTTTAATTTTTTTTTTTTTTAAATTATTCTATTTATAGTAAACAGATAATCATGCATGCATTTAGACTTATATTTATTCAAAAAGTAATTGTAAATTTAAACTTTTATGACAATTGGATGATCACCCTTTCATGACAATTAGTCTACAAGATAATATTTCTTATAATAGTAAAAAAAAAAAACTATATATTTAAAAATTAAATTATTTTTTTCAAAAAAATAAAGTTAAAAAATTTACCTACTTCATCTCCCGTTGTCATACTTAGTATTAAAAATAGATGACATTTTGAAAATTTTATTCTTCAATTATAATATTCCTGAGTTTAGATACTTCAAGGAATTGAAGAAACATTTGGTTTTATTTGATTAGAAAACGACACTAACAGTCATCAAAACGACAAGCAATCATGCGTGCCATCCACGTGAGAGCCCACCACCCTAACAGAGAGAAATGCAGATAAATTCCAAAACTTCATTAAATAGGCTCACACAAACAGTTTTATACGTGTCCGCAGCTGACTCGTCTGTGATAGAAGCTAAGCACAAACGCTGGGAGGAACATTGCGAAGGGGCTCCGAAGAAGTGTAGGCTTGCTAGGCTAAGCTCCGGTTCTAATTGGCGGAAGCGAGGGTGCAGAGAGGGAGAGGACACGTGGCATAATGCCTTGAAACGCACCATTTTTTTATAATAGAAAAGGAGGAGTTGGCTTTTTCTTTTGTTTTATTTATTTATTTATTATATAATTAAATGTATCCAAATACGGTTAGGCCCATAATCCATTTTCATACAGGACAGAACAGTGTTTTGTAACGCTCTACCATGATAAAAAAATAAACCTTCCCAATTAATAAGTTTTGGAAGGATCAAGCTTGTATTCTTAACTTTTATAGCAGAAAAACTTCTACTACCACTTTAGCCGTAGTTAAATGTCTCACTTTTATACTTATAATAGTCATTTTACCACGGCAGTTTCTTGAGACGTCGTTGCGGCTCGTCATTAAAGCGTTAACAGTAAACGTGACAGTGATGATCAATGGTTTATTTGTTACAAAAAAAAAGATGATGCTTGGTTTGTCACCAATAATAAAAAATAATGGTTGATTTATTATTTTTTCAAAAATTAGTTTAGGATATCATTTGTTCTTAATATCTGAGTGAAGAGGTAAGTTGTACTTTGTCATCTTGAACTATAAAAACTTTAAACATAAAAAAATTCAATGAAGAATTTAGATTGTAATCATAAAGACTCCAACCTTGTTTAATTAGAAATATTTTTAATTTAATCTATTAAACTTAGATATTATGTATTTTTATTTTATAAAGAGAAATTAATAAAACAACCACTGAATTATGATATCAATGATAAGTTAACTGCTAAACAATTTTTGTTAACAAATAAAACACTCAATTATGATAAATGAATGGAACAAATATCGCTATCACATTTTTCGTTAAAAAAAATTTTTTTTTCGTTGCGAAAAGTGAGTCATTGAAATATAATTCAGAAAAGATTTATTTCAGTTACAGAAAGTGGGTTATTGAAAGACAACTCAAGAAAATTTATTTTCTTTCGTAGAAAGATGATTTTCTGCCGCAGATGACTTTCTGCAGAGGAAAGATTACTTTCCTCAGCGGATGCTATTCTTTCCGCAGTGGAAAATACTATTTGTGCTCCATTTGTTGAATTTGTTATCGTTCTTCAGTGTAGCAAATAACTAATTTTTTGGTGAGTTTCCTCGGTGAATCAGAAACATATCTAGTTTGGAATACATTAATTTTTCAATAAATATCTAATTGGAAATCTTCTATTTTTATACCAAAATTAATTTCTAATAGCTTAACGTTTATAAAATCTATTTTCCAGCAACTTTCCTTGGTGAATTAGAAATATGTTTAGCTTGGAGTACATTGAATTTTCAACAAATAATTAATTGAAAATCATTCATTTTAATACAAAAATCAATTTTGAATAGGTTAACTGAAAATCTTTCATTTTGAAAAATCTTCTTAATTTAATATTTTTTTCCAACACATAATAATTGAGTGTTTTATTTATTAATAAAAATTATTTAGTGTTTGAGTTATTATTAACCAAAAATTCCTTTCATAAAATTAGGTTTGAGGAATGCAGTGTCTATCTCATGAAAGAGCGAGAAGTGGGTGATGGGTTATTTACATTTTCAGCTCCATGATGTAATCTCATTTGTCTTATTCTCATTCATTTTTTACCAATTCTTTGTCACGTTATATCATTATTATACATAAATTATAATGTTCTTAATAAGAATTATTTTTCATAATAAAGAAAAATTAAAATTAAATTTTTAAAAAGAAAATATTTAAAAATAATATTAAAAATTATGAAACGGTGTGATGGGGAATAAAAGTCATCCTCTCAATTTGTCGTAGCCCTCCTGAAGAAAGACTGTAGCACCGATAGTTTCACCATTGAGGTTGGAACGTATGGAGGTTGGCACGAAATCCGGAGTGAGGCTCAGAAAGTATCGGCACGAGCTTTTCTTTTCTTGTTTCTTACCTCTTCTCTCTCTTCATATCAATTTGATTCTCTTTCTCTCTCCTCCCTCACTCTTTCTCTCTCTAAGAAGCCATTAAAGGCTTTTCAACTATCTTCAGAGACTCCAAACAAGAAAGGTTAGACAATGGAAGAACTTCCTCGAATAAACGAGAAAACATTTGGTTGATTGGTTTTTCTTTTAAGGATGAACTGAACTTGGTTTGGGCCTGCTCTTTTTTTTTTTCTGTAACTGTACGGCGTTTCTCCATTTTTCTTGATGACCAGGAGTTTTAAGAGGAAGATTGAGTTGGGTTTCTCTCCTTTCTGTTAATCTAAATCCATTATTTTAATGTTTTCTTTGATTGTACGATTCAGATGCTTTATGTTGGTTCTTCTTCTCGGCTGAGAAAAGCGGGCCCTTCTTTCTTTTGCTTCCTTAAGTAGTACACTCTCTCTTTTCCTCATCCGTACAAAGAAAAACCCTATCTTTCTCTCTCTAAACTTTGATTTCTCTTTATAAAATCTGCGCTATACCGACGTAAACTGAAATGGGTTCTCTCCGTTTTGGGGAGGGGATGGAGTGTGAGGAAATGGAAGTTCGAGATCTGCATGCAGGATTGGGGAAGGAAGAAGGAAACAGTGGCGAAATTGATTTGTTGGAGGAAGAAGAGAACATGGGGATTGAAGATGGAAGAAACATGTGGCTTGAGAAGGAGCAGGAGGATCTGCTAAATGACACTTCCATTTTCTACGCTGACTTTCCTCCTCTCCCAGATTTTCCATGCATGTCGTCATCTTCTTCTTCTTCCTCGGCAACTTCTGCACAGGTTAAGGCTATGGCCGGCTCGTCTTCTTCTTCTTCGTCTTCTTCGTCTGCGGCTTCTTGGGCAGTTCTGAAATCAGATGCCGATGGAGATGGGGAGAAGCAAAACCATCACTTCGGCCTCCAGGATCAGTGGCCAGCGACTCTAGCGTCTACTGCTTCCATGGAGATCCCTCGAGGTCCCGATCATGGGGTCGATTGCATGGATATGATGGAGACTTTTGGGTACATGGACATGCTAGAAAGCAATGATTTCTTCGATCCTTCTTGTATATTCCAAAGTGATATCCCATTAGAAACTTTTTCGGAACTCACTCAACAAGAAAACGGAGTCCATGAAAATCCAGAGAACCAAGTTCTTCAAATCGACAGTAATATGAGCAAGATGATCGAGGAAGAAGAAGAAGAGAGAGATAAAGAAGATATGGGTAAAGTGTTCTTGGAGTGGCTCAGAACAAACAGAGAGACTGTTTCTGCCGACGATTTAAGAAGTGTCAGGATCAAGAAATCAACGATCGAATGTGCGGCGCGGCGGCTCGGCGGAGGAAAAGAAGCGATGAAGCAATTGCTGAAGCTTGTTCTTGAATGGGTTCAGACGAATCATCTTCAAAAAAGAAGATTGAAAGAGACATCGCAATCACAGTCGGCGGTTAATATTCACTTCCAGGATCCATTTCAAAGCCCTAACCCTAACGCAAATTGTGATCTCAACTCAAATTCAATCACACAAGGATTACCTAACACTTCTTGTTTCGCTCCAAGTCCATGGCCGATTCAGCCTCCACCCTTCGTTACCCATCCGACGGCCGCCATTGTTGCCACAGCTCCACCTTCGTATCCTCCTCCAATGGTGGGATACATGGGTGACCATTTTTCCAATGGATCATCACATACGAACCATAATCCTTACCCTCCTCCAAACGATCAGTTTCAAATGCTTGATTCTTCTCAAGCATGGCCGCCATCACAGTTCGCTTTAGCATCAGCCCATTTCGGTTCTTTTACAGAAAACAATCTGCTGCCTCATCAACAAGGATTCAGCCCTGGATATGGAAGCCAATACCCCTATCAGTATTTTCATGGGCAGGGTGAGAGATTGCTGAGATTGGGATCCTCAGCTACTAAGGAAGCGAGGAAGAAAAGAATGGCGAGGCAACGACGGCTTTCGTCCCACCAAAGGCATCATTCGGTTCGTCAAAATCACAATCAACAGAATCATATTTCGAATCAAGGATCTGATCATGAGCAGATTAAAACAGATGAAAATTGTACTACCGGACTAGCTCCCCTCGCACAAGCTAATCCAGGCAACTGGGTGTATTGGCCTTCTCCATCCTCTGCCGCTGCTGTTCCTCCACCGCCGCCAAGTTTCTCCTCCGATTCTCAGCCTATGAATCCGTCAGATAGGGCGCCCATTCCGGGCCAAGGTTTTGGCGGAAAAATAGCATCTGACCGGCGACAGGTAGGTGAATTCTTCCACTATCCCATCTCATCAATCTTCTTCTTTTATCCAATTTAATCTAAATCTTGATGCATGCGTCTTTTCTGGGTATGGCTGGATGCAATCAAGGGATGGAAGCCTGCGAAGAATTTGAAGTTTCTTCTGCAGAAAGTTTTGAAGCAAAGTGATGTGGGTAATCTCGGAAGAATTGTGTTGCCCAAGGTAATTTATTTAATCTCTTCTCTTTTCATGCCATAGAAAATGTCTGTAATTAACTTGTTTTAACTCTACGCTTCATCAAAACTTTAATTCTGTCAGAAAGAAGCAGAAACCCATCTACCTGAGCTTGAAGCAAGAGACGGCATCTCCATCGCCATGGAAGACATTGGAACTTCTCGAGTTTGGAACATGCGTTACAGGTATGAGAATTAAATAGTCAACAAGAGATTCTGATTGAAACACATGCATGCAAAGCTAACTCTCTCTCTCTCTCTACACGTTGAATTTCAGGTACTGGCCAAACAACAAAAGTAGGATGTATCTCCTTGAAAACACAGGTGATTAGTGAAGCTTTGACGTGAATTATCGCATAATCTAACACGTTATTTTGTAACTTAAACTGATGAGACTAGCTTCTGACTCGTTTTTTTGGAAGATCATTGTACAAGTTTAGTAGTTTGTTTATGCGTATAATTGTTTTCACCGTTTGTTTAGGGGATTTTGTGAGAGCTAATGGACTCCAAGAGGGAGACTTCATAGTCATCTACTCAGACGTCAAGTGTGGCAAATATGTGCGTTTCTGAATTCATGGTTCTAATTAAACCAAATCCTCAATTCTGCCAGACTTATAAATTGTTCATAAATTTGTAGATGATTCGAGGGGTTAAGGTTAGACAACCAGGGCCAAAATCAGAGAGCAAAAGGCAAGGCAAGCCACAGAGGAATCTGCAACAAAATGCCTCATCAAATCCTGCTTCGACTCTTCCTAGTGTTTGTCTCGACGCTCCCTCACTTTCACCCACTAACTCATACCATAATTGACGAAGAGAGAGAGAGTCATTTGCTTCTCTTTCTCTCTCTAGTAGGTTCCCTTTTCTCTTCATGCATGGAGGACAAATGGGCGTGAAGTTTCTTGATTTGGCTTCGCCAATACATGCAGCTCAGCTACAAAGATTGGGAGAAGGCTTGGTTAGGCATGTTGGGTGTAATTATGGAAGTCTGAACCAATTGGGTTGTGAGTGGAGGATTTGTCTAATACTGTGGGCTCTTATGATTTATAATTGTTTAATTATATGCGAGATGTGATGTGTTTTGTGGTTGTAAATTCTGAGTTTTTCGCTCTAAAATATTTTCTACTTTTATTTTAATGGAAATAACACATTATATAGGTAATGTTATGAAGACAATAAAATGGTATTATTATCATTTTTATTAAAAAATGCTATTAGCCTTCTGGGATTGCTCATGCTTTTTAAATAATCAATGGTGGAAAACAGTAATTTTTTAATTTATTATCTTAACCAATTATGGTATTTAATTATGAAATTACATCAAGGCAGGTGAGAGAGAAATAAAAAAAAAAGGTAATTATTAATATGACCTCTAAAGTATAGGGATTTATTCAACTGATACTCTAAACTTCAAATTTTGAATTCTGCTACTTTAATGTTATCAATCAATTCCTTCTTCGTTAATTACTGTTAAAAATTCGCATGAGTGAGGGAAGGGCTCTTGGGTTCCAGAGATCAATATGGGGATTTTGGGATCTTTTTTTTTTTTTCGGCTTCTTGATTGAATGTTGCTAATTTTTGGGTTTTTTTTTTAATTGGAGTTTTCTTGGTAGGAGGGGCTTTAATTCGCATTCTTCAGAGCTGAATGTTATGGAGGATGACGATACCCTTCGCGGTGATTCCTCTTCTTCATTAGATGCTAATTTTAGGTTTGCTTTCAATGATAGTAACTTCTCCCGCTGGTTGCTTCAAATCGAGATCGCCAGGGCACCTTCTGAGTCTCGCCCTAATTCCAATGGGTGTATTAGTTGTAGATTGGGCGGAAAGAAAAAGAAGAAAAGAGGATGAGAAAATCGATAATGGTTTGAGATTGCTTCATTTGTCTACCTTTCCTTTTTCATTTTTTGAGCTCTAGTTGAAAAGGGAGATGTATAGAGAAGCCATTTTAGAAGAAAACATAGAAGAGAAGGGCATGCAATAATAGAAATACTACAGTTTTCCATTGAATTAGATTTTTCTGATTGACAGAGAGAACTTCAAGCTTGTAGTTCAGGCTTGAGAATTTCGGCTATGGCAGATTTCTGACTAACTGAGAGACCCCCTTTTGAGTTTCTTAGTTTTCCCCATTTTCTCTCCCCAACCGGATGGGCGCATTTCACCGTTGGGTTCACTGGTTGTGTTATTGTACTCTCAGCTCTTTGCTTTTTCTTCGCTACCGCCAACTTCTTCTCTTCCCTCCCTCACTCACATGAATTTTAACGGTGATTAACAGAGAGGGTATTGATTGATAATGCCTTAAACATTAAGGTGTTAGAATTTAAAATTTGAAGTTTAGGGTATCAGTTAAATAGACTCCTATACTTCAAGAGCCATACTGATAATTACCCAATAAAAAAGTATGGGAGAAATTAAAAAATGAGTGGCTAAATGGTATTATTCAAAATTTTAAGGGTAATTAACAAAAAATATTTAACGTAGTGAAAGACTTTTCTTTATAATATAAAAGATTTATTCTTTCATTTTCCAAAAATATAAAATATGTCTTACCATTATTATCATAAAACATTCATTTTATTATTACATAATTATGTTTCTAAACATCTATACAAATGCTGTACTCAGTCATGCTCCATCAACTACAACCTTGCAATCATCAATCCATAACTCCTTTATTAGTCCTCACCTACATCACAAGATTTATCTATGAGCATAATGCTCAATAAAAAAATATAATAATAATATGTTCTTGTTATGCAATTTCATAAAACATGCATTTTCTATTTCAGTATTTCTTTTCTTTCACTTTACATTCAGACGCTAGGGGTAATTCAGTTTAAGAGAAAATAACACCTCTTGATCCATTTAGAGTAGTCAACTCAAAACCCTGCCCTACAATGTCTATTTACGTTTATTCAATTAATTCTAATTTTTCTTTTCTTTCACTTTGCAGTTCACTCGCTGGGAGTAATTCAATCTAAGAGAAAGTGACATCTCTTGACCTATTTAGGGGCAACCAATTTGAAACCCTGTCCCACAATATTTATTTACGTTTATTTAGTCCATTTTCAATTTATCAGTCAAGTTCTTATGCAATAAAATTCTTTTCTGTCTTTTCTTAGAAAACATTTTCATGATGCATGGAAAGTGCATATGAACAATGCTAATGCACATTATTTTCTAAATATCCTATATCATGAAAACATATCAAATAAATTCTTTTATCACAACATGTTATCAATGCATAATCAACATTTTCATTTATATTAAAGATCAACAATATTATATATTTCATAGCATAATATTCATGGTAGTAACATACAAATAACCAAGTTGACAATAATATTATTCTCATATATCACAATATTTCAAACTATATCACAATATAAACACTATTCTTATAATATACGGATGAATTCCTCCATAAATGTAATATAAAGATTTTTTGTGGGATATACATTTTTATAAAGGAACACGTTCCATAACAATAAATGGTACATTAAAGTGATAATTACGGAAATGGATATAAACTCATAAGGATTAATATTGAGTAAAAAGAATATATATATTGAGATAGAAGGTGGAGGAGAGACAAGAGAAGGGTTGAAAATAAAATAATATTTTGTTTTACATACAAATATCTTATGTATGTAAATGAGGGATGCCTCCAATACCATTTCAAACATTTGTTGGTATAATCCACTTCAATATATCATATGTCACTAACTAATACAATCTTATACTATTGGACACAATTAAAAAATTAAAGTTTCACACTAGGAAATCAAGATACACCCCATTGCATTTGAAAAAAAAACTCTAATTCAGCAGTCAGGTAATTGTTGCTTCCACAAAATGTCAAGCATTCTCAAACTATTACCATGTTCAAAATGTCAACACAACAATCGGCACTAACCTGAACTCGATGAAATCGGGCCTAACTGTGAGTTAGGTTGCGCTAGAAAGGAGAGGATGAGTGACTGCAAGTCTTGGTCTCCTATTACATTTTGTTCTTGGCTCGGTTAATTCATTTGAAAAAAAGAAAATGAATAGATGCTCTAAACAGTGAACTCAACGTTGACGAACATGTGTTAAGTTCGCACCGGCAATGCCGCACTTCGAACAACAAACTTGCGGGTTGCGCTGGAGGCAGGACGACTTCGGACTTGCAGGGTGAGGATCGTGAGCTAGATATCGTCGTTTACAGACTAGATATGGGATTTCACACTTTCACAGGGCAAGGGCCAAGGGGATTTCACGATTACTGGCTAGAGTAGGAGGATCAGGGCAAGGTTTCAAGGTTTGTATTTTTTTTATTTAGGATGGTCGGGTTGGTTCAGGTCACCCAGTTCGCTCCACTAAAAATCGACAATCGAACTGAACATTTCAGTTCGGGTCGGCTTGATCCTAACACAATTTTTTTTCTTTTCAAAATTGAACCAAATCGATTTCTGTTAGCCTAAGTGTCATTAGGCTTATTTATTTTGATAATGAATGTATTAATTGTAATTATAAGTTGTTTATTGGTTATTATGTTTAATTGTATTATCTTGTTATATTTATATTTATTGGAAAATATTTTTAATATGGATGTTAATTTGTTCTAACATGTTTACCTAATTTCATGTAGTTTATATGTTGATCTTTGGGACTTAGAAAATTTAATAAAGCGGAAACATGAAGAAGAGGTCGACTAAGGCTTGGAGGAAGTCAACCATTGAAAAACAGGGGAGGCAGTCGACCAAATGAAAAGTGGTCAACAAGTTTTTTAATGACAAAAGGCTCTGCATTCTTGTGGTCGAGCAGTGAAGAAATGGTCGACTGCAAAAGATTACATATTGCTTGTTATTCCTGCGGCTGAGGAAGATGGTCAAGCAGGTGAACGAGTAGCCAAGTTGTTGATCGACCGAATGTTTAGAGCTACGGGGAAGCGATCGACCAATAAAAAAGTGGTCGACCGATTTGACAGACCTGAGCAAAAAAATTGACAACCAAAAGCATAAAGTAACATCCCAATGGTCGGAGGCGGTCAACCAAAAAAGAAAGACTGCTCAAGAAGGCTCTATATATAAAAGGCATTTCAAAGCTCAAACCAACCAAGAGAGAAGTGTAGCGAAGCTCTAACAAAATTTATACATGACTTCTTCATATTCATATGAGTGCATAGGTCTAGCTCTTCCATACCAAAACTTGAGATTTAGATTTGGAGAGTTTATGTTCTAAATTTGTATTGTTCATTTTATTCTCTTTGTACTCAAACGGTGAAATACTAGATTGACGCCTGTGAAGATCAATCCAGAGGATAACACTATGAGAATAGTCTATAAAGGTTTTGTTGACACCTGTGAAGTTAATCATCACCAACCGGAAAAGTTGGGTGATCAAGGATCTCCAAGTTGGAAACTTAGAGCGTGGATGTAAGTCAGGGTTGCCGAATCATGTGAACATATCAGTGTTATCTCTCTAAACCTTACTCTCATATTTATTATTGTTTGATTTAATACTTGTTATAAATCACTTAGAGTTAGAATAATAATTATCGCTCAAAAAAGTTTGGCACACCTAATTCACCCCCCACCTCTATAGGTGTGCACACAGTCCAACAATTTCCACCCTAGGATCTTCGGTCAGAATCCCTCATTCACAAATTTGGTTTTCCACCCTTTCACCACTCTCTCCTTCTCTCGGCTCATGAGTGAGTATCCAAGAAGTGGGGTCTCTTTCTTGATAAAACCCTAGACTCATTTTCCATTTTTAATTTATTTTTATTTCACCCAACCAATATTCCACAATTTACCAAAAAACCAACTTTTAATCCTTTTGACCCATTGAGTAAAATTTACATGTGAAATATTATTATTGTAAATTTCATGGATTTCACACATTCAATACACAACCACTTGATGAACTTCGATCAAACATCAATCTAACTAGGCTAACGAGCTTATCACCTTTGGGATGATTTTTCCTCAATCCTTCTTATCTTAAATTTTGTTTTATCATTCTTACATGAAAACATATGCATATAAACTTGTTATTTTCTTGAAAAGCATGATGCATGGAACATAAGTGATACATGATAAAAATCTAACATGCATGAATATAACTGTAAACATATCCTTAAATTAATAAAACATAACATACTATGAAAACAATTCAGTCATCATCATGTACCTTAAACAAATAATCATATTAGTATGAAAATAGTCAAGTCATTGCCACATATCTCAAACAAAGAATCATAATAACAAGTCATCATCACATATCTCAAACAAAGAATTGTATTAGCAGGTCATCATCACATATCTCAAACAAATGACCATATTAATAATTCAATAAAAACACACCCTAGCATCTTTGTGATGCAGGCCAAAGGTCAAATACAAGCAAACATCTCTTACTTTAATTTCTTATGGAGGTGAGACTATTAAACTTCCTTCAACGATGGACTTCCTTGAAACAAACAAGAGTTGATTAACAAAAAGATAACTTGAATACTATGTAGCTTAAGAAACAATGTTGAACCTTACAATGGTGACCTACCTCTAAAAATTGAGAGAAGAAATTCACCCGAAAGCTAGAGAGAGAAACTCCTATGTCTTGAGGTTCTCGGGTGATTAGGGTATTGACCCAAATACTCTTATTTATAGAACTAAAATCAGAAAGTTTTGTGGGATAAAATTCCTCAAAATTGAGTCTAAACATGATCTTTTCCTAAACAGTCTAAGGGTTGAATTGTGACTCACAAGTTTAGGGAAAACTACCTTAATTTAAATATGCTCGAGCCATAGCGGACACGAGAATAGCCTTAGTGGACGTCTGCAACTTTCTATTCGACCAATGGCCAATAGACACGTCAACTCTAAAACTCATATTCGCGATTGCCAAAACAATTGTGGATGCGAAAACTTTTGTGGAAGCCATCACTCCCGCAAAAACCCTAATATGAAAATTCACTGCTTGCCACGTGTACTAATCTATCGCTCAAACCCATCTGCAGACGCTAAGGCTCTTGCGGACTGCAAACTCATTAAATCTAACGATGACGTTTCTAACACATAAAACACTACCGCAAATATGAACATAGCTGCAAAAACACGCAATAACCTAAAACGACGAAGTTCCTAACTTACTTAATGCTCCCAAACGACATTTTTTCCTTCTACGAAAGAATCTTTCTTAATCTAACGGTCCACGATCCTTCCACTAAACCAAATCTAACTGCCCAACATTCTTCCCCGCCTAAGTGGCATCCAACGCTCCTGCGAAAGAATCTTTCCTTAATCTAATGGTCCTCGTTCCTTCCGCTAATCTAATCCTATGATCTAGAATTCTCCTGCACTCAAACGCATTATGCTCCCGCAGAAGCATCTTTTTCTTAAATCCAAGGATCCATGTTCATTCCTCTAAACCGATCCAATGGTCTAATGTCCTCCCGCATCAAACACTTATGCAGAGCATCTTTCTCCATCCTAAATGTTCTTAGCCATTCCTAAATCTCATCCAACGGCTCCTAAAGCATCTGATCAACCTACACAATATTTTCTAAATTCCAATAGCATAATTTATTAAACCAACTATTTAAACTTACCTTAACCGTAGATTATTTCATAATATTCTTTACTAGTTCTACTATATTATGTTTCGTAATCCTTGATAATTCATACTTTATTTTATTATATATAAAATAAAATTATTTATTTTAACTTTCCTACTTTCAATAATTATTCAATATTTTAAATATTTTATTAAAATTCATAAATCGTAACACTAATAATTCTATTAAATTCTACACTGTCGTATTATAATTAATTGTGAAAATTTTGGGTATTATATTGAGCTCATTTATGCCTCAGTCGACCGCAATTGCACTCGAGAGCAATTCTAATAAATTTTTGCAAATTAAACCTCCAATCTTACTTAATTATCAATTAATCTACATCAATAATCAACCTCTCGTATTACAATTCAACCATATTAACACTCAATCATTAAACATCTTTATAGCAAAATTTTATAATCAATACAATAAAATTTTAGATGTTATACGAAAATACCATTTCCGCTACGAAAACCAACTTTCTGCTGAAGAAAGTAAGTCATATTTCAAGAATTTACTTTTTGCAGCAAAAGACACATTTCACTGCAAAAAAATCATTTTGACAGCAGATATTGGTCTTCTGTTGCGAAAAGTAAGTCATTAACTGCAACTACTTTATGTATGAGGTCACTGAGAAAAAACGACCTATTTTCTATGAGAAAAAAAAAATTTAATGAAAAATATGACAGCAATATTTGTCTCATTTATTTTTCATAATTTAGTATTTTATTTGTTATCAAAAATTATTTTGTATTTCCCTTATCACTAACTCTATATTTTAATGTTTTTTTTATTAATTACTCAAACTTTAAAATAAAAAATAAATTTATTTTATAACAATTTTTAAATTTTTAGGAAAGTAAGTTTTGACCGTCACATTTTTTTAACTTATCAAAACAGTTAACTTTAAAAAATATATTTTTATTTTTTGTTGACAAATACTTAAAAAGTGATTTAATTAAAATATGAGATAAATATTTTTGACCTTCCAAAAAAAAAAAAAACAACTGCAAACAAGGTCTGTTAAAAAATATTTAAAAATGAGATTTGGAAAATAAAACACATTGAAGAAGGAAAAATGGTTTATATTTGATGTTTTGCTTTTGGCCGACATTTTTTTGTAGTTGATGGAAAACGTCATGTTTTTTGTTGTTTGGATGAGTAAGATATGAACTCTGAAATTAAAGAATCTGTACAAGTAATATTTTCAATTTTTTTGACATGAACTAAACATTACCTTTGATAAATTTGTTAAAATAGTCATATGATGATGATCATATGCTCTTTGGGGGTCTCACCCATTATGGTCTCTTTTCTCTATCCCCTTCCCCCTTCCTACGGGATTTTTCCATTTTTTGAGTGAATTTGAAATGGGTCTTTGCATGACTCGTTAAGGAGTCCATTTTTTTGGGCTTTTCCAACCAAATATTTTCATTTTTGTTCTTTTTTCCTGAGAAGGTCTTTATCAATTGGAGACTTTTTAGCTCCATGGGCGTAGTTGACTGAATCAGAATGCACGTCTGCTTAGATTGGTGATTTGATGGAAACTGGTCTTTTTTAGGAGCCCCATCTCAGACAAGAATCAGTATAGTAGTCTGAAGTTTCAAGCCCAATCAAAGAGATGGCCATTTTGATTATGAGATGGGCTTCACTCATCTTCTTGGGAAAGTGACAGACTGAGGAAGAAGCTTTTACCATGTTGGTCAGAAATTATGAGCCTCAGCACCATTTTCTTCTCCTCCCACCCTCTGCCTTCCACCTCCACCATGAACCGAAGTCTCGTTCTTGCTCATTCTCAGTTTCTTTCCTCCGATTCTCTGCTGAAGCTAAAGCAGCAACTGTTACCATCTAATGTACAGAATTTGAAGTTTCGAACTCCGAGATCTTACTCCTTGCCTGTTGTGAATGCGGCACAGTTCAATTTCTTGAAAGGTTTGCGCTTTTTTATCTTCTTCTCAATCTGTCTGCACATTACCCTTTTTAAGGTTTGTTTATTTGATGATTAATGAAC
Source organism: Begonia loranthoides (assembly GCA_022433065.1). Taxonomy (NCBI): domain Eukaryota; kingdom Viridiplantae; phylum Streptophyta; class Magnoliopsida; order Cucurbitales; family Begoniaceae; genus Begonia; species Begonia loranthoides. The sequence continues at coordinate 18,589,503 of CM039477.1, read as the reverse complement.
TTGTTTGATGTTTGAGTGGGTAATAGTTTCAAACCAGTTTGAGTTGAAATTGTTTAATTGCTTAAACTCGATGTTGATAATGCAATTTGCACATTACTACTTCGAACCAATCGATAATATCAAAATCTTGCGAATAATGTCAAAATCTGATGAATCCACCCAGCTCAAGTTGCTAATTGGATGGGATGAACTAATGAGTTACAAAATTTTGCTAAGCAGGTTTGTAATTGTAACTAGTGTCTATTAGAAATGAACATTCTACCGTTTGGCTCTGTACCACTGAAAGATTTAGTCGCAACCTTGAAATATAGCTCAAAAAGGCAAGATTAGCTTGGATAATTGATTTAAATTGAAGTCCTCTTTTCACTTGGAATTCGTGCACTCAAGGTTTCTATAATAACAAAGCTTTCTTATCGATAATGCACTAATCGGTCGTCTTAAAAGCAACTCGATGGAGTTTATGGTTTGTTAGCCTAAAAACCGAAACATAATTGTTCTTAGCTTCTTTGTTTGGTGTATTTTCAATTTCATTTTTATATTCTGATGTTTACCCTTTGCAAATTAGAGTTCAGAATGGTCCTAATACTGGAAGGGGTGACATAAACTTAAAGGCATCTGTAAACTATTCCGACTCCTAACAGTCATTTTTCTCGTTATGCATCGAGGATAAATGACGCAATACTTTTAGAGTGCAGTTGCAAGTAAAATGTGTTCACAATTTCATTTCTAATAATGCTTTTTGGTAGATAAGTACTGACAGTACTTGCCTAGTGTTTTGATTTTTTCATAATTTGAAACGTTACTCTCGTTGTTAGTGCTAAAAATTGGTTATTCTTGTGAAATTAGCTCTTCAAAGAGTTTGGAAAGTTGGGAATGATGGAATAGAGGCTGGAACCAATCTCGTACCGGTAAGCTCAGTTTCCCTCTCTCTCTCTCTCAGTCAATCAATCAAAGCTTTATGTGTACAACATTTATGAGCGTTTGTTTTTTTGTTTGACAGGCCTCCATTCCGAGGCCAGTGGCGAAGATTGCTGTTACATTTGCTGCATTGTCGGTTGCACTCTTCGTTCTTAACTCGTTCTTGTCCACAGCTTTTTTTGCGCTGGTACGATCTCCTTAACCAATTATAATGATACCGAAATAGGACTGATAAGGCCTAATCTAGATAATGACCGACAACGGGTTTTCACTTATATTTTTTGTTACCTATTATAATAATTTTCTATTTGGAATTAGAGTAGTTAGTCTGTAGATATAATGCTTGTATATAGTTTGACCATTTATTGTAGCAAATGATCTTACTTTTGTCATGCGACCTTTTCCACTTCAAATGGGCTGGATTATGAAAGGCTTTGAAGTATTGTCCAAGGTCTGAGAGTGCAAGCTTTGCAATTAGTCAGTGTAATCTAAGACTTGAATCAGTCTCCTCTGATTTAAATATTTAGCGTTTAATTACGAGAACTTACGCCATTTAGCGTTTGACATACGAGCTATTTAGATTGTAGTTTGGCTTGAGAATCCATAGATATGTAAAGCTTTGTACTAAGCTTTATCATTTTCCCCATTCTTCCCATGAAACTAACGCATACCGAAAGTGTTGTAGCTGTGTCATTATTAAGGTGAAAGTTTCAATTTTTCATCACTAGTTGAAGCCTAGAAGTTCATGGCGACGGGATAGGATTGTCCAAAAGAGTAGTCCAAGGGAATGAAGCATTTTATTTTGGAAACAGGGTACGATGGGACTGGTGTATTTCATATTCATAGCCTTAAATAAAGATGAAGGCCCTAGAGGAGGAGGAGGAGGAGGAGGTAGCGGTTCGACGACCTCAACGGAGGAAACACTAGAAGAAGCCAGAAGAATAATGGAAAAGTACAAGTGAAAAAAGGTTGAGGTAAGCTCTCATTCCTCATTTGAGAGTATGCTTTGTTCAAAATATAAGAATATTTGTTAGCATTTTGTGCAATTGGGTATGAATGAGAATTATGAGGTAGTTTATAGGATCTTGGTTGTGAAATGTTGAAAGTTGAGACTAAGACTCGGCATAAAAGTTGCAATTTTAAGAGACAACCCCAGAATAAATGATGAGAGAATGGGAATTAGATCGATGAAAGCAAGAGTTACAGGCTAGTGAGCAATTTTGAGAGGCTGATTAGGGAGGATTTGATGGGAGGTAGAAGGAGAGTTGCAACATTGGAATGAACAGAGAGGTTGGCATAGCAGTTGCCTCTGCTTTGCAGATGTGGAATGTGTCACGTGTCACGTCTCCTACCACTCTTAGCATTATTGCACGTGTTCATATTATGTATAACCCATGATTCATATGGAAGGTTATTTTAATCTTGTTTTGAAATTGTACTCATAGTGTCATGTGGCATGAATGATGAGAGTAGATGCTACAAAGGTGTGAACACAGGTAGAAGGCAACTCAACCAACTCAATTGGCAAAGTGTCTATAAAAATATATAAATCTAGGGAAGAAAAAAGACTTGTTCTTTTTTCTTCTTTTTAAATTTGAGGTTGGCTTTTGTTTTGAAATGCAAATGGAAAATGTTTTAACACTGGTAGCCTCGGCGACAAGAAAGAGCACCTGCACCGGAGGTAATGGAGGCGACCAAGGAGGACGACTTGGCTCCCAAACTGGATGCTCTTGCATAACTTGCTCCGGCCCCGGCTCCTGATGGAATGAAGAAGGCTCCATTTAGCAACAGGTCTCCTTCTGATCTCCAATTCCATTGCCTCCATCGATGTGTGCTCGTATCAACCCTCTTTGTAACCTAGTGCATGAGGTGTCGAAGTTTCATTGGTAGATAAATAATATGATTTCAGTTATTAAATTGCCAAGTGAAACCACAAACCAGTGTTTTTACCTCTTTTGCAAATGGGTTTGTAGGGGCAAGGTATCTATTCCCCTGGCTGTTAATTGTGGGATCAGCGCTTCCACCAATGGCATACATTTCCCAGTGTGTGTAGTCGTTGTTGACAACGTGAAAATGTCCATGCCTACACCTGCCACATTAAAAAAAGGGTCCCACATTTAGGTCAATCAATTATGCAGAGATTGAGTAAATAATCAGTGAAGTAGATATTTTTCACCTTGGCATTCTCTGGATGAGACCCTCTCCAAAATGATTGTAGGCAATTGTCACTTGCATTTGCTTGTCCCTTGTGTAGGAGTCACTATGACCCAGTAGTATTACCTGTTTTCTCCATTTGATGCAACTAATATCAGCTATATTGGATTCAGTTCAATCTATATTTACAAAAAAAATTCACTTGAATTACCTCGTTGTGGTGAGTGAAGTAGTTGTTAGAAATGGTAATGGCAGTAGAACCCATGACAGCATCGACAAGGCCATCAGCACAATTGGAGAGAGAATTGTGGTCGATCCATATATGACTGGACCCAAAGATGGAAATAGCATCCCCATCGGCCATTGTCCTCCACCCGTAATGGCTAGGTGAGCTTCTCACCATGGCATTGCCAGTCGGCTTGCAATTGTGAATGTGGAGGCCGTGGATAATGACATTGGTAATGAACTGAATAGTAATGCAAGCCCCATAAGCAATATGAACGTTTACACCACGACCATCAATCGTCTTAAAGCTGTTCATAATGAGCTCTTGCTTCAGAGTGATCACCATGTCACGCTTGAATACAATCCACAGAGGCTGATCCTGAATAACAGCATGGCGAAGAGTGCCAGGTCTCGGATTCACAGGGTTGTCATCTCCAGAATCGGAGACTACATAGTATCGACCATCTCGACCACCAATAGCATTGCGTCCAAATCCAATGCCACAGTCAGCCAAGTGCTTCCGGCGCATCTGCCAGTGCGAGTCGCACCGCCAACAGTCATCAATTGGATTTCCTGTCCCACAGGAAAAGAATCCCAAGTTTCTCCTCTCCATGCTGTTGCGAATCTGCCTGCCATAATGTTCCAAAAAAAAAAACACACTAAGCATAACCATAAGGTAATTAATATTCAACTTTTTAGGTGATATTAAACTCATAATGTGAAAAAGGTATCCCACAATCAAATAAATGCTGAGCATGGGCTGCATACGGATATGGAGATACGGACCATACGGAAAAATTGGGATTCTAACCCAAATCTGGCAACGAGAAATCAATGCATTAAATATGGGCAACTCATTCTTGTCTGGTAGTACTTTTTCTTTTGGGTGCGTCGGTGGAAGTGAATCTATAAATACACAGTTGGTCATGAAATGGGTCTGGGTGGTATAATTGATTGACAGATAGTTCTGTCAGTTGAGGCGACTTCTGGTTTTGCTTTACAAAATAACATGATAAGCTAATAGAAAAATAAATCCTGAAAAACCAGATCTGATACTGTGGCCAGAAGTTTCTGCGTTTTGACAAGCTGGAGAAATGGAGCTCAATATTTCTGCCGAATACCCCACTAAGCCAATATATGAGACAGTGCACTGAAGCAATGAACTAGCAGTCGATATGAATGAATGGAATTTCATTAATTAGGAGACCACATCAGGGTCGCTTTGTTTTCTCCGCTTTCGAATTGCAGTGCATTAATTCAACTAGGGTGGTCCTCAAGATTTCAGTTTTGAACATTTAATGAACACAAACAATCTAAACTATTATAATTAATTGAGAAAACTAAACCATACTAAATTAATATTTGCGTCACAATTAAACGAAAACAAATAATATCAAAAATAGAATATTTTCATAAACTCAAATTAAGAAACTATGAAAATTCAAATTTTACAAATAATATCAAAAATAGAATATTTTCATAAACTCAAATTATGAAACTATGGAAATTCAAATTTTAAGACAAATTAAAGTAGTTGGCCATACCATTCAATAAACAATAGTTTGGATGAGTTTGGCCGGTTTGTCACCCTTAGCATTAACTATACAAAGAGCATAGGATTCCAAAAAGAGAGTTGTACAATTGACATGGTGGTAAAAATGGGATCGAATAAACCATTAGTGAATAAATCAAGCAGCACATATTTTTCTAAAACTAAAATTTCGCCAGATAATTCTTAGACTCTCATTATAAGAAAAACTCGAGATTGAATTGCATGTTTTGATATATATGTTATACTGAAAGGACTGAAAATGTAACATACATATTTGTTTGCTTTGAATCGAAATCTGCATGATTTTATTCTTGGGATTAACAAAAAACGCATTATATTAAGTAAGGAAAAGAATCCTACTTATAAACCATGCATTTTCCACTCTTTCAAGTGATATGAGATTGTGCACTACAACTGTTATGAGCAGGACCCTCATTTAAGTCATCCTTGCCTTTTACAGGGGCGGTTGCCATACTCTCCCCCTCTTGGAGATCCGACGTCCTCATTTACCAGACTTCTGATTGGACTTTTACTTTAATATTATTTGTAATGTCCTTAATCGTTCTAATACAATATTATCTGCTTTGAGTTAAAATTTACAAGATTTTGTTATTGGCGTTAGCTCAAAACACGCTATACCTTCATTCCCTCCTTATAAACCATGAATTTTTTCATTTTCCAAGTGATGTAAAATTAAGCACCTCCATTTATATGGGTTGGACTCTCACTTAAGCAATCTTGGTGGGCTGCCACAACATATGTACAAAATCTTCTTCCATCACTATGAGAAGTTGGAAAAGATAACAGACGGAATTAATAGTGGGAGTGAAGGACAAGACTTTATTAATTAGATGGTTATGCGAGAAAAAATCAAAAGACAGAAACTGCTCAGAAGATAACGTGGTGGGCGGTTCCTTAGAATGAACTATGGGATTGAGAAGGATGAATAGTTAATGGGAAATTAATGTTTTTTTTTTGTATTGCTCTATCCTTTTATTGGGGGTAGGAAGATGGCAGATGAATCAGATGCTTAATAAAGAAAGAAAATGAAAGCATTAAGGAGTTCTCTTTCCACTACACTACATTAAATTTGCTGAATTGTTCTGTTTTTTTACTTTATTCATACTCATTTAAAGGGAAAGAAAAGAGGATCAGCAGGAAACTCTCTCATGTAAATGGTCCCGCTCTCGTAGTAGGAATCTTCAAGCCCATTTGAAAGAAGAATAAACATAATTTTTGTTCCATAAAGTAAGAAGAGAATATGAAAATCCATCCTCATAAGGAAAACAATGCACAGAAGTACAGTAATGACGTTTAAGCAATCATTTGACCATTTTGACTGGAATTTTTTAGGTTTATGGGAGGTCATGCAAATGGTGTAATTGAGAAATAAGGGGAAAAGGAGAATGGTACTTACATGTTAACCATGGATGAAATCCCTTCTGGATCATCTACTGCATCCTCATTCAGACCTTCAGTCCACCTGAAAATAGAATGATAACAATTAATCTCGTTGGTTGGTATTATTCAATTCTAATGTGGTCAAGGTTTGGGTCAAACGAAGGATTTGATTTGCCCTTGGGTTTATGAATCGGGACCGAAGTCAAAAATGCTGAACTCGATCCGATTCTGTTAGGTTATGGAGTAGAGGAACGCTGACAATAATGAATGAAATTGTCCACTTAGTGCACAATGTCAGGTTGGATTAGCAAGTAAAATGCAGCTAAAGATCTCACAATCTCTAAAGCCAAAATGCCAGTACAGACTACAGACCTTTCCGTCATTGATCCATTCTCAAACCTCGGCTGAAAGTGCTCTGTCTCTGTGATCCTGTGGCCAAAAGCACAAAAAAGATAGGAAACAAATCGAAAAATGAACTGTAAATCCGTCATCAAATGTCCTAAGTTTGAAAAAAAAATCATATCAACACGAAAGCATTCGAGTGGTGCTAAATTTTACCTAGGCTGTACAAAATTGAAGTTTACGAGAAGAACAAACAACAAGGAACAACCAGAGAGAGAAACCGCCATTGTCGATTTTCAAGCTCTCTCTCTCTCTCTCTCTTTATTTCACAGTAAATGCGCTGCGATTTTCACTATTTCGATTCTCCGAAATCGCGACACAGATTGAAAGAAAGAAGACGAACAGGAGTCAAAGAAAAGCAGTGAAGGGAGGTGTGCTTTTATAGCAAAAAAATGTGATTAGCGCAGTTAATGACATGCTTAGCACTAGTTAATCTCGAACATGATCTATCTAACTGCCACTAACTAACTCTTTCTCTCTCTACAACGTGGCACGTGCATCGGTCGATCACGTGTTAATGGGTCAAGGGAAGGCACCACCACCCTTTCTCTCATGCCCCACTTTTTAATTACAATAAATTATTTTCTCGGATTTTCTTTTTTATTTTCTTACATATTTATTTCTTTGTATTCTAAAATATATTAGTAAAAAGATGTTTTAAATAACATTTTAATTTTCTTAAATATTTTTTTTCCTATTTTTCTCTGTTTTTACAAAAAAAAACAACGATAATTTTAACAAATATAAAAAGTATAGACCGGTTTTAAGAATATTGTTATTAAATTATTCATAGTATTAAAAATGATAATGTTATTTAGAGTAATGGGGTGACAATATTTTTTTGGGAAATTAATAAAACAAATCTTACAGTTTGGGATCAGTTACATGACAAACTTTGAAGAAAATTTAGAGACAACTAAAACTTTGAACTATGGAAAAAGAACGACGCAAACCGTGTAATCATGTTTCCTATCAAAAGACGTCGATGCAAACACTGCAGTTTTGTTAACATCAAGATCCGTCGAACGGAGACGTCTAAGGCAGCAACAACAGACGTCCTTCAACGATTAGGGACGTCCAAGGCTGATCCATGAGGCGAGGCATTCTCTCAGCCATCGTAAGGGTGAGAGACATCCTTGTTGGGCACTGGATGAAGAGACAGACGTCCTTTAATAAGAATGGACGTTCAGGATAGGAGAAATGGCACTAGCAGACGCAAGGTCATGCCCGTTGGATTGAGGGACGAATGTCCCTCAACGAGGATGAACGCCCAGGATGGAGTTAGGCCATCCTCCAAAGGTGCTCACAGACGATGGTTCATGCCCGTTGGATCGAGGGACGAACATCTCTCAACAAGGATGGACAACCATGATGGAGTTAGGTCATCCTCCAAAGGCACTCGCGGACGATGGTTCATGCCCGTTGGATCAAGGGATGGACATCCCTCAACAAGGATGGACCGTCATATTAAAGTTAGGCCATCCTTCAAAGGTGCTCACAAACATTATGTTGAAAGGAGTCACGTGCAAGACAAACGCATTTTAAAATGGGAGCAGACTCCCTCCACTTATGACTCCCTCCACTTACGACAGATGTCTCTCATCCCAAAATGAGGTCCCTTGACTTAAGGCGAACTTCCCTCGACTAAAGATTACGTCGTTTAGCCCACAACAGACATTCCTTAGCCAACAATGGACGTCTTAAATCCCACAACTCACGTCCCTCCACTTACATCGTCGTTTAGCATTGAGGGACTTCCGTGGGATGCTAGGGGATGTCCATTGATGTTGAGAGACGACGTCATTTAGTACTCGGTGACGTCCCTAAACTTACATAACCATGGTCATCCCTCAATGCCATAGATAGTTCTCCTTGATACATCTTCAGATACTTCTCCTTCAGTGTAATATCATGCTCTAAAAGCATATTCCAGTTGATATGTGTTTGTAAATTAAGTTTTGGATATTTCTATATGGATGTATTGTATTGGAAATGTAATGGATGAATGTATTGTATTGAGAAAATCTATAAACAGATGTTATTATGTCTATAAACAGATTAATTGAATGTGTAAGTCATTTGAGTGAAGAAATAGAAAGCTACATCAATTTAACATTAACACATAACTTGAAAGGATAGAGCGCGAGAGAGATGTCTGTCTTGTGTTGATGGGCATCCGTCGTAGTATTGAGAGACGTTCAGCTGCTACATAGAACATCCATCAACCAAAAGTGGAAGTCCCTAATCCCAAAACGGACATCTAGAAGCCCAAAATGGATCTCCCTCCACCCAAAACGAACATCTAAGTTGATAGCGAATGTCCCTCAACTTACAGTGGATGTCCCTTACCTTCAAACGAACGTCTGTCAGCCCACTGTAGACATCCCTCGGCTTTTAGTTGGACATAATAGCAACAACAACAACTAGAGTACCAACAAAAACAACCAGAATACCATAACATAGATAAAAAAACAATGACTCAAATGTACAATAACGCAAATGTACAAATGTACAACAACACAAATAAACAAATATACAATTACTCAAATGTACAATTATACTTGCTGGAGATCGAGGACATTGAACCTCAACGCGGGGTCGATTTCAACATGAAAGGAGTGCTCGAAAAGGGCCTCTAGAGGGGCTTCATCGTGAAGATGGAATCCAATCTGTTGACATTTGCAAATCATCGACACCCCTAGAGGAGATGAGATTTGAAATATGTCATGTGGGCTGAAATTGGGAGGGGAAATTAGTAGGTGATTTCAAAGCACAATAAATATAGCGCAGAGTGAGAAAATATACCACTTTTATCTGTAAGGGTCATGAAAATTGCAATTGTCTCAGGTAACATCACCTTGTAGCCGTAATGGGTATGCATGTCAACAGTTGACAAGAAACAACTTTGCTTTGGTTGTGTATGAAATTATATTATAAGTAGCTAGACAAGAGGAAAAAATATTGCATGAAAGAATAAAAGTGTCTTACATGGATCCAACCAAAACCTATAAGGAAGTCCCTCAGTTATACTTTAAGTACCACTTCCTTATTCAAAGTGTTGCATTGCATATGAAGAAAATATTCAAGAGATTTGTTTTCCATAACAATATCTTAAACAGTGATATATATTCTTAAGAAGTTATACTCATAAAGTCAGATATTCCCTTTTGCTTTGGAATGATAAGGGTCGTTATCGTGAAAATGTCACGACTCGGAGGGGGGCCGGACAGAAACGCCGGGCCAAACGACCCGATTTTCGTAGAAGACCCGGTCGCCCAACCCAAGGCTAGTTAAATCATTGCGGAAGACTTGTATAAATACCCAGCCGCGACCCACTTGTGATGAGTCACGGTCCATACAGTGATTGCGAGAATAATTAATAATGCAAAATTAATAAACTTTAAAGTCCAAATGATATTGTGCATCTAATCCAAAAGATTCAACAACCAAGTTCAGCACTTTTTCAGTCATCCAAAATAAAAGTTAAAGTCATCCAATGTTACGCTTACCAAATAAATAAAGGTTCAACTAAAGAAAAACGAGAAGAAATGGAACTAGGTCTACAACTAATCCGTGCAAGCTCTGCTACTCTTTTCTTTACCTGGAGTGGTGGGAGTCGTGGGGTGAGTGACTAGCTCAGTATGGAATTTATACTAAATACTTTGCATGTGTAAAACTTATTTTACTTTTTCTTAGTTTCGGGGAATCATGCACATTTAAATACTTTTCGTCTCAAGGAAATCAACCTCATGGCCTCCGACGAGATATTTAGAAAACATGGTTGTATACATAGACAATTATAAGTTTAAAATACTCTCGTCGTGTTTTACCGAAATCGTAATCCGTGAAAAAAGAAGGTCACTCAAGGACTCCTCCGAACAAACTACACAGAAAGGTGGTCATATCATGCAAGCAACACCTCATGAGCCCGGAGGAAGAAAAATGACGGCGGTCCGTAGACCGGGCCCATCACCCAGGTTGTCGTGCAAATTCCGCTACGACACGCCCGTAATAAACACACCCTGATCAGGTTTAGGAATTTGCAACCCACGGAAGCAGTCAACACCTTCCCAAAGTCTCCTATTTCACACAACGCGCAAACAAACCATCTCCACGCAGCATGAGATGTATCGAGGGTGTCCCCTTGATACTTTGACGTTCGCGACCGTTCAAAGTGTCAGGAGGATTCATCCCAAACAGATTATAATCATCATATAAAAACATGAAATCCAATGCACAAAAGTAAACGTGTAAAACTTTTGTACATATATAGTATAAAAAAGCTGACGTGCTGTCGAACAGTCCCCGTCAGGTTTTTCATGTGTGGTATTCCACAAAATACGGTTTTATTTTTAAAACTATGCAATGCGATGCAAGCAACTAAGTATAAAGCCCCTACCTGGTTGGCGATCCTTCCTTATATATGAATGAGCAGTTACCTCAAGCACCGGCTCAAAACTATCAAACTCATCTGAGCCTACATGTCAAACATGAGGAAAAATCTCATAAATACATATTGAGAATGAGTGAAAGATCCTATAATGGATTTAAGCTTAACATTTATCTTTATGCTTGTCATTGTAAACAAATCCATCTAGAACTATAATAGATTCTCCTAACTTCATCATTTAACAACTTAACCATAGTGTTCACAAATAGAACAATATAAGACAAAACCAAAAGTCTATCCTCTTCAATTTTCATCACCCATTGTATGTCAACTTAGCAAATCTTAACCTTATGTCCATAAGAGCCATATGTATAAACAGTAAGAAAATGGAACCAATCATCAATGGTAGACCCCACTTGAATATCACAATTTCTCTCTTCACTTTCTCGATGAGATAATTAAACACAATCAACACTTTCATAAAAGAAATTCCACTATCCAAGACAACAACTCTCAACAATCCCCTTGAGTAAAACCATAACCAGACAACCAATAATTTAATAATCTCTTAACTTTATCTCTTAACAACTTAAACATGACGCACACTAATTTGAACTCACCCAACAGGGCCAACCAAATAATAATCTCCAACTTCATTCATTGGTTATGATCAAATTATGAATAACCCAACACCCAAATTTTATCTCAATCGGCAATTTCATCAAAATCCAAATCAACAAACAAAACCCAAAATTCTAGACTCAACAGAACCAAGCAAAACAGGACCTAGTTTTCTAACATTTTTCCTCGGCATTTAAATCCAACAACATGAGCATATTTCGAACCAACACAAAAGGGCAGCTCTGTTTATTGGGGAACAGTAACAAAAACAGGGTTCTTCCTTCAAATAGACCAACAAACTCGTCCAGACATTCAACAAAAACACAACATCAAATTTATCCTTGCAAATCAGGCATTATCCATCCAAAACAGCAGTTCAGTAACATAAATCCCAAAAATACAGGAGTCTCACCCTGACTGAGGAATGAATGCCTCCCAGGTTCGGTTCAATCGTCGCCCAAAAGTCTTTCCTCTTCACAGAACGGAGGAAATGGAGCTCCGGCGTTCTGTTAATCGGTGTTCAGCAGCTCAAACTCGTCGGAGCTGCTGCCGTTGCCTGCTCAGAAGCTCGCAGTCGGAATGGTTCTCATTCGAACAGAGTCAGTCGCTGCCCGCCCCTGCACGGAGCTCGCCGGTCGTCACGGTTCAGTCGGAGGTCGTCGCTGGTCTCCTCCTCGCGAATCGCCTCTCTCTCCCTCTCTTGCGATTGAATCTGTCGAAGGAGGCAGCCCTAGGAAATGGCAGGGAATGACTTTTGCCCTATTTTAGTTCTTCCCCAAAACTAGGAGCGACGTCTCTCCTTCTCTCTCTCTATCTTCACTTCAATCTTTTTCTTACTTTAAATTTCATTTTCTTCCCTTTTTCTTCCAAGTGTACCCTTTTCTCTTCTAACCCACTGCATACTTCTTTTCCACTAATCAATTCTTCTTTTTCTTTAAAATAGCCACCACGTGTTTCTCCCTTTTCATCATTCTCCTTTCCCTTTTTAAAAACAATTTCCTTTCATTTTTTTACTTTTCATTTCTTTAATTAAAGATTTTCCCCTTTCTTCATTTGACTTCCTCTATTTATTTAATATATGAATACACATATATTAATATATGTATCATATTCTAATTAACTTATTCCCACAACCTTGACTCATTACAAACATTACCCAACGACATTTCTTAATAAAATTTCTATTCGGCAATTTTCAATTTCACTGTTTTGATGAATTGTCCAAAAATTTGTTTACGTGGCTGCTATACAAAAATTCGAATCAATTTTCCAACGTTATGACCGAATATTAACAAAAAAAAAAAAATTTACACATGAAATTTACTCTTGAAAATTCTCAGTTTTCACAGAAAACATCATCATTCTAAAAAAAGACAACACGACGTAGGGTGTCTTAAACATACAATCAAAACTGATAATAACTTTGAAATTATATAGTTTCTTACTCTTGTTAGGATACGTGCACGCCTATATAGATTTTGAAATTATATAGTTTCTTACTCTTGTTAGTATAGGTGCACGCCTATATATATATATATATATATTGGTTCGTTTGGGGTGGGGGGCGAGGGGTAATTTTTTTGTGCGATTTTAATTTTTCTATCCCTAAGTGATTTAACACAAGTCAAACATATAATTAATAACAATAATAAAGAGATAAGGAATAGAAAATGCAAACACGGTTTGTTCACCCGGTTCGGTAACCTCGGCCTACGTCCGCGCTCCAAGTTCCCGACTTGGAGATCCTTAATCACCCAACATTCTCGGTTGGTGATGATTGACTTCACGGGTGTCAATCAAACCTGTAACACCCCAACTTTTTATATCAGAATTCAATATGAATAATTGGAAAGTAATATAAGATATTCAGATTTATTGAATATTTCTCGGGGTATTATCAAGAACGTACCATTAGATTATAATTTAACAAAAATTATTGGGATAATAATTAGTGTTAAAGTATAGTGATTTAATTGGGGATAGATAAAAGTGACTAATTAAATAACAGTAGAAATTAAATTAATGGTTGTAATTAATTAAAATAAAAGAAAAAGAAAATTAATTAAGAAAAAAGAATTATTTAAATAAAGGAAAGAAAGATATTTAAAAAAAAGGAAGAATTTAAATAAAAGAAAGGAGATATGGGTTGAACTGGTTCACCCTTGAACCGGTCCAGCAAATATTGAAGTAATGGCCTTCGGCCATTTCTTGTGGTGGAGAGAAAACTGAGAAGAGAGGGGGAAGAGATATCGGGGCGATCGAAGGAGAGATCACAGAAGGCGAACAGTGAGGCTCGGGCGATGAAGGCTTGGAATCACGAGTGGACTTTGCCAGCAAGCGTGAGGCAATGGTGTGGTACGAGTTTGGCAGCGAAGAAGCTCGGGCTCAGGCTCAGGTGTTCGAGCGATGGCTGGCAACGCAGGTCGGTAATCTCGGGCTTGCGGGATGGATTGTCGGGGCGCCAGGTTGAGGTATGTTGGTCTTGACTGGTGTTTGGGTGATTGTGTCTAGCAAGAATGGCGACGGCGAAGGCGAGCTGCGATCAACACGAAGGAACGACTTTGGTAGGGGTGTCGGTTCACGGAGGAATGACTTGTCGTCCAACTCACGGTTCAATCCAATCTGGTCCATCCTCTGTTTTCTAGCCTGGCGGTTTAGTTGGATTCTGAATGGCAGAGGCGAAGGAGTGCAGCTCCGAAGAATCTGCTTCCATCACGTAAATCATGGGATAGGTGGTTTTATATTTCAAACGGCCCTTATGTGTTTATAAATAGCGAGAGACAGAGAGTGATGAGCTCTGTGATGAGGTGAACTATGGCCGACAGAGGAGACCTCGTAGCTGTGGAAGGCAGAAGGCATACTCTCGGGTGGGTCGAGTTTCTGGAGAAAGGAGCAGAAAGCTGAGGGAGAGTTGGAGGCTGAGCTGGGAACGCTGGAGGTTGGCCGAGAGCTCCCTGGTTTGCTGGTAAGGGAATTCTTCCTTTGTCTTGGATTTGTGATAGAGAATATTGATGTTATGCACTGCTGGATATGTTGGGTTCTGTATCTTGGGTTTTAATTGGACAATAAATAGATAGTCTCTGTTATCTATTGGTTGTGGGAAATACAATCGTGAAGGGTGGATAGTGCTGTTGTTGGATAAATTAGTGACTGTAGACACTGTTGAATGTTGATTTTAGCATAAAAGGGGTTAACTTGAATGATTGCCTCTGTTAATGATTTAAGGGTGATCATATTGTCATATTAAAGAGTAATTACTCTTTGCTTGCTAGAAACTGTTAAATGGGTTAAATGGTTAAGGAAGATATTGGACGAATTCTTTATATGCTATAGAGGGTTCGAGTTGAGATGAGTTAGAATATGAAAGGAAATGAAAGTTATACATTATAATTATTAATGATAGACGTTTCTAATTGTGAAGGTATCGGAAAGAGAAGAAGAATAGCGATTGAGTGCAACGTACAACGAAGAATTGAGGTAAGGAATTGGGTAGAGTCTTGGCCAGTGGAGGCCTTATACCACAAGTGGGTGTGCGTGAGTTTTTGTCTAGTGTCCTATGAATTTTCTTATCCCTGCTGTTAAATCGTGGTTGATATTATTGATAGTTCCTTGCTGCTCTACTGCTATAATTCCTTGGATGATATTCTGTCATTATTTCTTGACTGATTGATAGTGTAGGTTCGTTTGTGCTTTGTAGGTTTTGTTAGCTTCGTGATTTCCTTTCTTGATTAGCTCTGTTTTATTATTTGTTTTGTGAATTAAATGCCTTGCTTAGATAAAGATGAATGCTCATGTTTAAAGGTGATGAATGGTTAATGCAAGAAATGATGGATGCCTAAAGATGAAAGCTCATTTTGCGTTGTACTGTCATTAGTTCAGTTCTTTGGTGTAGTTAAATCTCTTTATGATAATTATAATCTTAAATAGACTGTTAACTTCCCTCATTCGCAATATATATATTGTTCTACTTCCTTAATTGATAACTCGTATCCCGATCTTGTATCCACACTTGTAACATTGACTAAGTTAGTGAGCATGTTTAGTTGTTAATAATCCGAACACGTTAATTGACTAAACTAGAATAATTAATTAGGCTCAAGCATGTTAGTTAACTTAGATTGAGCATGTTTAATTAATCAACTAGTTGTCTAATTAATCTTTGTTAACTAATCAACTTCACTAGGATAATTAACCAGACTAGCATGTTAAATTAACTAGCATGTTAACTTAACTTAGCTTCACGCGTGTTTAATTAATTAAACTTGAACATGTAATTAATTAGAATAATACAAGTATGTTAATGTACTAATATAAGCATGTTAATTGACTAGACTCAAACATGATAATTAACTAGATTTGAGTATGTTAACTTGTTTAATTTAGAATGTAGTTACCTTGAGCACCTAATTAATTAGGAAAATATTAGCATGTTAATTAAATTATGCTTTATTTTCAGATGCACGTCGATTGTTAATCTTGTTATATTTCTTTATTATTGTGAATTATGTATCCAAGCATGCCCTTGTATTTAATTAATTCTATACTTGTCTCCTTCATATGTTTTACTTTATTAGACGTTCCATTTCTATTTCCTGTCCTAGTGTGCGTTGTTCAATTTGGTTGTTACTTTCTATTAAATGCTTTACTTTCTTTTATATGCGCTTTCCATTACAGTTATTTTTATTTTAATGCACACTTTAATTATTATAAATGTTGTGTTATAACGCATCATGCATCACGTTAGGTTGAGAATGTATGGTCATGCATCATGTTAATAGACATCAATAGAGAGTGCCATTATGGGGTGGTACTCACATACATGAGTGAGGAAAAATGTTAAATGAAACGAATAATGATGATGAATAATGAACGATGGGGGGTTGATGGGCGGATGGGTAGCCCGGATCTAGCCTACATAAGGTTAGAGACCAGTCAACTATTCCATCTAGTACGTGTTCCTTCAATTTCCAACTCGAAGTACGAGTTATGAATGAACGAATGAATGAAACGTAATGAAAAGATTGGTTTGGGGAGGACCCATTCCAAGTGAACTAAAGAGAGACATGTCATATGCATTTTCCCTTTCCTTACTAAGTCTTTTAGACTTACAGTTTACTTATGGTGTAGGTATACATGAATGACGAGAAGAACGTTGAACAAAACATAAAGCAGTTGATGAAGGATTTGCACGTGAAGTTGCTTGTGATTGGCCAGGCTAAGTGAGTAAGAAATAAAACTATTTGTAATTAAATTATATTTAATTTTGTAGCAGTAAAGCAAAACAAAAGATTTTCTTTGTAAACGATTTATGCTTCCGCTATGTTTTAACGAAGAAAATGGTTTCTAACGGCCTGACTTACACTCTGATTATGAAGAATTTTAATTATCTTACAAAAATTTTAAATTTTGTGTATTTTAAAAAGGTTAGGAAAATTTGGGTAGTTACAAAACCTGTACAATGACTAATTCTCAGGGCGTCACCATTCTCTTGACTATTCACAGGGTGTCACCCTCGATTTGAGTACAAAGAGTATGTAATGAAAAATACAACCAAGAACCTATGCTCTCCAAATGTAAACTCTTAATTTTTAGGATAGGAGAACTAGGTTTGACACCTATGACAGGTTTGGAATCAAGCATAAAATTCGGTAGGGTTTTCAATATATCGACCCTGCTTGAGCAATCGACCACTTCTATTTTGGTCACCTCATCCAACTATTCGAATGTTACTATTATGCTTTTGGTCATCCATTTTTCGCTCAGGTCTTTCAAATTGGTAGACCATTTTCTCATCGGTCGACCGCTTCCTCATCGCTCTAGAAAATTAGTCAATCAACAACTTGGCTGCTTGACCACTCATCAACTATGTCCTCAACTGCATAAATGACAAGCAATCTGTCTAATGTTGCGGTCAACCATTTCTTCACTGGTTGACCGCTTCTTCAGCAGTTCCAAAACTCAAGACTCTTTCACTCTTCAGTTCTCCAGAAATTTGGTCGACCTCCTTGCACCTTTAGTTGACCTCTTCATCCATTTTTGTGTTTCTTGAAATCTCTAAGTCCCAATGATCATACTATAGGCTACATGGACTTAGGTAAATACTTTAGTAAGCAATTATACTCATATTAAGAGTATTTTTAATGAATAATAATAACATATTTACACAATTCATAATAAATAACTTAAACAACTTAATTACACAAATAACACCGTCATCATCAAAATAAATAGCCTAATGGTTATTAGGCCAACAACCCTAATTCCGATAAGAATACCACATGTCTCCACGTTCCTTTGGGTACTTGTACGCGCCAATTTCATGAAATTAGTCATCAAGTTCATAGGCTACAGTGATCAATTTAAGCACTACTCTCAGACTATTAAGTGTAAATTTGATACATTACACAAAACCAAATTGAAGACATACCAAGTCCAACTTTATATGTGAAGCATGCCCTGGAATTGCTTCCTTCGATGGAGGACCCGTTGCAAATATCTTCTAAACTTTCGCAAGGGTTGGAGGAGTGGACAATTGTCTGATGATAAGAGACATGCACGGTCGTAACACATTGTTATATCTAATTAAGAGAGCCTAAACCATAATAATAATGCATAGATGGAAAGTGCATCTAATCTAAAAGACTTACTGACATCTATCCGGTCCAACAATGCAAGAAAGAGAGGCTGATGGAAAGGCTGCATGAAGAGCTGCTGGCAGAGCTACTGGAAGAGCTGCTAGTTGGGCTGTTGGCGGGGCTGCTAAAGGGATGCTGGTGGATCAACACGTCTCCTCAACTCATCTTTTAGCTGTAGTAGAGTGGCGTAAATATCATCCATTCACCTCTCATGTCTCTCCAAGGTTGCAAAAAGCCAGTTCCACCTCTACTTAGTCATCAGTATATAAGGTGAGGACTAAGGAAGGGGATGAACAATATCGTCCTGCACCTCCACGTGATCTGGGTCTGGTGTAGCCGACGCTCAAGGAAGTAGTGCAGTTGATGTTGAAGGAGGTTGTGTAGCTAACTTCGATGAAGGTGGTACAATCAATGTGGATGGAGGCTGTGCAGCTCACATGGATGGAGTGTTAGCGCCCTTGAATACCTACTCCTTTCCAACTTTGTTCATCTCCATTCGAGCTAATGTCACCTGATTATAGATATCAAGTGCCTTTTCATTGATTCTTTCTCGTTGGGAGGGAACTCCAGCTTGCTGGTGTCAACAATATTCTGAATGAGCCAGTTATAGGGGAGGTTCTTCCTTGGACTCTTCAAGATTTTCTTCATTAGATAACGTATGAAATGTTGAATCTCTTCCCATTTTAGAGCTTCTTCATCACATAGAGATCTGTGCAGCTGACATGGTCTCTATGTCCATCACGTGGAAAAACTGTGTGGGTTATAATGTGATGGATGACTTTGACTTTGGCATTTATGTCCTTATATTTGGGCTTGTAGAAAGTTTTAATATCCGTGTTGTGATGCAATTGCTTTAGCAATACTAGACCTTCTCGTTGTTTTATGAACTCTGGGTCCCTAGATATGTGAAAATACTCCTCTATCGGCTCCTCCATGGATCATCCAATCAGCACATTTAACTCCTTCAGAGTTAGCCTAATCTCCCGCTCAAACAGATAAGACATCAGCTCATTTAGTTGTTTGCCGCCCAACTCCAGATTTGCATAAAATAATTTCACCATCCTCTCAAAATAATACCCTCCCAAGTTGCACATCACAGCTAGTCCAATGCGCTTGAACATTTCTTCTATACCAAAATCTATGAATGCATTGAACTCTACCTTTCTAATATAATTATAAAATGACGTATGAGGTCATTGTCGTACCTTTCCTTGGACGACGCTATCCTGAACATAAGTGCATATTGTTCCTTTGCAGATAGGCAAGGTGGGTCGAATCACCTCGTGATCGACCTTCAGCGTCGGAGGGAGCCATTTTACACTTTGTTGTGTCTTGTTCAGCCTTTGATGTCATTTTCTTGTTCTAGAAATGTTATGAGAGATTTTGAAAAGTTGAAATGCTCTGAGGAATTTGAAATGTTGCTCGGCAATCAACTAGGTTTCAGTGAATGTCCTTTCTGCTTATATAGGTAGAGTTGAAGTCTGCTTAACATATAAGGAATGTCCTTTGAGATGAGGGAAGATTGTAACATCCCGACTTTTTAAGTAGGTCAACTATCGGGGTATTACCAAGGACGTTTCGGAGCATTAAGTTGAGGAGAATTTCCGTTACGTTCTTCCCGTAAACGCGATGTAATTGAAGTGTTGGAGTATGGGGATATTACATCGCGTATCTATATGTGTCATTTTTGTGGCGTGTATTTATGCGGGAAATGTTGTGGGGTAAGAGTTAAGTGTGAAAAGATAAAGGAAAGTAGGAATTTTGGTGTTGCGGACGACTTGTGGACAAAGGAGTGTCATCCCACAAGTGCTTGGTCATGCTAGCATTAGGCTTAGGACGGCTCAGGACGCAATGTCTCGTCCTAACCTCACTGTACAGTGGAATTTCAGACAAAGTCCCGGACGATGCGGACGACAAATGCTGTGTCTGCATTGAATCTGTACAACTCGAGACACATTTAGATGCGGTCCCGGGCAATGCGGACCCGAGTTGCCTCTTCCGCATCAAATCTATTTTGAACATGGACACCTTTGGATAGGTCGGGACGACTGCGGACGAGTTGGAGTATCGTTCGATTTGCCTCTGTTCGATTTTAGGGACAATTTGGACGACACGTAGACCCTACTTTCGGACGCGATATGGATTCCGCAAGTGACCTACGGACGATACGGACAGGACGGGGATGCCTTTACCCGTCTGAAGCCTCATTTTAGCCTGTGAGATTTTGGCCTTGCGGACGATATTAATACGTCCGCACTAGTCCGAATCATCGCAGAGCTGCGATTTCAGAGATTTAAATCAGACAGAAAACAACCCCTAGCCAATGGAAAACGCGACCCCGACACCAAATCTTCCTTCAGACCGCGCTTGGCTGACCATCCCTTGCTAGAGCTGCCTCTCTCTACCCCTTCCAAGTACGGATTGTTCTCCCACCTCTTCAAACATAAGCCTTCCTGTCCCATTTGTTCTCCCATTTTCTACAGTTGAGCTCTTTCCCTTTCCCTGCGTGAGAAGCCCCAGAGTGAGGAAGAGTGTGAGAGAGCTGCGAAGGGAGTGTTACAGTGAGCTGGGAGTGTGAGAGGTGTGGAGAACTAGGTGAGAAACGTGGAGTGAGCTGTTGTCCTGTGTGGAGTAGCGGAACAGTGAGTTTAGGAGTGCAGCTGTCCCTGAACGTTTGTGTTTACCAGCAAAGAGTAAGGATATGGGTGTGTTCTTGGCTTGAGGAAGCCCTACACCCAAGTAAAAGTGTGTGTGAGTGATGGTTTTCGCTGTAGAACTTCTGTAGTTGTAGTTACTTTAAGTTTGCTATTAATTGCTTGCTGCATGTTATTAGTTGCCTTAACTTCCTTGTCTCTCTATAGATGTTCTGCTAGATGTTGTATTTTATTTGTGATAAGTGCTTATACCCATGCGAAAGTGTTAGTTGAGCTTGAATGAATCAAAGAAAGGATGTTTAAAGTGGATGAGAAGTATGAATGAATGACTAATGGATTTCTATGGTTGGTATTAATGATGATTTCATTTCCGTAGCTTACATGTATGGATTATTCGTTGGATGTTCGTCGCTTCACTTTGTATGATGATCGTTGTTGTGGTAGATATTAAAAAAAAAAGCATTATTATAGTTGTTTTGTCTTCAATAGTTTTGTTGTTATTCTTGTTGACTAGAGGCACATTTTAGGTATGCATGTTCATAACCAATACTACCGAGTTTTGATTTGTTGAAAAGCATGCTATTTGTCGTGTTAGCCGTTATTGATTACTGCTGTGGGTGGTCGATGAGAAATGCGTTCTTGTTTTTCGGTCGATAGTTTTGTTGTTATATAATGTCACCATGAAGTTCGGTTACTGCTCTCGGTCGATCTATAATTGCTGCTATATTTTAGAGTTAAAAAGCATGATTTCCATACTTCGCTTTGTCATCGTTGCTGCTATTTAATTTTTGTGCAAAGTAGGACTCGTGAGCATAATTCGTTGATTAGTCGTTATTAAATTCTGCTGCATGAGCCTAATAAACGTACGTTAGTGCCCATTATTGCTATTTCGCTATAGTAACATAAAAAGCATGTCTTCACTATTTGTTTTCGATAATTTTGCTACCGTTAGTGCCAAATCAAAAAGCATGTTGAGATGTTGTAAGTTGCTGTTGTATTAGTTGTATAAGAATGTGTTTTAGCTGTTTAAAAATATGTTCAGTTTTGTTACGTAGATGACTAAAGAGCATGTTAGATGATCGTAATTATTTTTCCGTTACATGGTCGATTAAAAGCATGCTTATATATTCGTATTCTTCTGTTTAAATAGTTGATAGAAAGCATGTTTAGGTGAAGTATGATTAGTATTTACTTCCTACTGTGTTAGTATCCATGTAAACTGCACGTCTTCGCTGTTTTGTTCGAGTATTCTCACTGTTCTGCTTTAAAGCTCTGCGTTAACGTTACCATTGTTGTCTTAGTCGATAACAAGCATGTTTTGCCATCTTATAATCAACGTGTGGTCGCTGCTGTCCTTCTTAAGTTTACAAGCATGTTTGTTGTTCCTACTTCATTATACTATGCTGTCATTACTTTCATTATATAGAAGCATGTTTCGTTCTTGTTTTTATTGGATGATAATAGTATGGTTTGATTCCCTCACGGAGTTATGCGCTGTCGTTACTTTCGTTAAATAAAGCATGTGCTATTATTCGCCTTATTTGTTGTTATTGTAGATCCTTTAAAGCATAGTTATTTACTTTCCATATATTCCTTATTTAATTTGTAAATGCTAGGTTGTACTCACGTTAATAGAAACCAAGTTGGGGGTACCCCCTCGGGGTGGTACCCACATGCATAAGTGAGGAAAATCACTAAGAACAAGAATATTTTAGGATGGGCGGGACATGCCCATCACTAAAAGAAACCCTCCGGCGGGATACGCCGGAAGGGAAGAAACACTGAAGGCGGGATATGCTGGAAGGAAAGGAACCTTGAAGGCAATATACGCCGTAGAGAGGACAAAAAATAAAGGAGTTGGAGGGCGGATGAGTAGCAGAACTAGTCTGCGGCTAGGCAAAGCCCCCAACCTTGACGGGAACAGGGACCTAGTTGTAAGTAAAGGGTTAGCTCCGACCCACTATTTCATCTCCTAAGACCCCTCCAATCTCCAGCACGATGTTTGAGTAAAGAACAAACGAGAACAAACGTAATGAAAAAAATTGGTTTGGATGGCCCCCATTCCAAGAAGAATTAAAGAGAGAGATATGCATAATTGTTTTCCCCCATTTTCTTACTGGGTGAAAGTTCACGTCCTTACTTGTGCTGTAGGTACAACGATGAACAGATAATAAGTAGATGATGAACACATAATGAAGCAGGGATGAATGATTTCGTAAGCGCAAGACTCGGGGCTGGCCAGGCAAAGAAAAGAACGAGTAAACGATTGTAATCAAATGGTGTTTAATTATTAGTTTCATTGTTAAATGCAGTGTTTCAATTATTTAGCACTTCCTTCTTGAATGATTTATTTACGCTTCCACCATGTTTTAAAATGATTTATTTCGTAACGCTTCGACACATTTTATCAATTGGTTTTCATAATGAATTCAAAGAAAGAGTCAGTAGTGATCCGGTTAGACACACTTTGATACGTTTTGTTTTAAAAAGAAAGAAATTTCAAATTTTTACGCATTTTAACGAATTTACAAAAATCAAGGTTGTTATAATGATCGTCTTTGGGAATGGATATTCAAGATGGAATGATAGGTATCCAAGGCCGCTGTCGGCCGTAGGATATGAATATTGAGAAACGATGTTGTTTTGTATTAAGAGACGTCTAACAATGCCCTCAATGTACAGCAAACGTCCCTCTGCTTAAGATGAATGTCCCTCAGCTTATAGGGAACGTCCCTCAAACCATAACGGATGTCCCTCAGCTTTCGACGAACCTCTATGTCAATGAGGGATGTAAGTGGTAAGTTGAGGGATGTCTCTCAATACTAAACTGATGTTGTCTCTCAACATCAATGGACTTCCATAAGCATACACGGATGTTCGTTGTGGGCTAAACGACATATTCTTAAGTCAAGGGACGTCCATTGTGGAACGACGGACATTCATTGTAAGTGGAGGGAGTCTACTCCCATTTAAAAAAGCTTGTGCCTTGCACATGAGCCCCACCAACACCATCGTCTGCTAGCGTCTTTCGAGGATGGCCTAATTGCATCCTGGTCATCCATTCTCGTTGAGGGACGTCCATGAAAGATCAAAATTAACCTAAGAGGGGTATGAATTAGGTTATTAAACTTTTTCGTGTAATTATTATTTTCTCTAACCGATAATTACTTATCACAAATATGCAATCAAACAAAGCATAATAATAAGAGATAGAGTTAGAAATGTGACACCGATGTGTTTATGTGGTTTGGCAATCTGGCCTACGTCCCCGCTCCAAGCTCTTCTCTTCGAGATCCTTACTATCCAATCTCACCGATTGGTTGAGTTTGACTTCCAGGTGTCAAATAAACTATTTACAGCAACTAATTCTTAGGGAGTTACCCTTCACGTTCACTTACAATTCTCTCTTGAAACTAAGCACAAAAGCTTTACAACAAGCACTCAAATACAACTAATCTCAATAGGCTTTGGAGGGTTGTGTTTCGTACTTAAATAGTAAGCTAGAAAACGAGTCAAGATTTTGGCAGGGTTTCAGTATGAATTTGTGTTCATTACTCTATCCACGGAGTGCCTTCTATTTATAAGTTCCTCTACTTTTGGTTGACTGAATCTTTTTGGTCGACCTCATCCGACCATTGAAAACTAGCCGTTGCACTTTTCTGCACTTTTTCGGTCGCAACTCTCGACTAGATCCTTTGACCGCTTTGCATCCACAAAACTTCGGAGCTCTATGTGTACATTTTCAGTCACATTCTTCAACCGTAGCTTCGTCCGCATCTCGTTCAAATTAGGCTAGAAAAACTCCAAAAACAAAACATGTACAATTTTGGTCGCAACCTTCGACCAGACTTCGACCGCCTTTTGTCCAAAAAAGTCACAAAATATTACAGAGGCAAACTGTGACATTTTTTGGTCGAGGTTTTCACCCACGTGTCATCCACATTGTATCCGTAAAAACACAAAAACTTCCAGAGGCAATCTGTGCACTTTTTCAGTCGTTGCGGCTTCGACCGCGTCGTGTCTAAATAACTCAAGATTGCATAGCAGCAAAAATTGAATGTATCAACCGCGTCTAAAAACTTCATCCAAAACTTCAGCGGTGAATCTATAATGCATTTTGGTTGCGTGTCTCAACTGGTTCTTCGACCGCGTCACGTCCGAATTCCTTGAGAGCAATCTATACTCCTTTTTGGATGGAAACTTTGACCGCACATCAGATCGCGGTGAGTCCGAAAAATGTTAGGAAAACTCCATAAGCAAACTGTCCCATTTTCGGCCACATATCTCATCCGCCACTTCAACCGCACTGCGTCCAAAAAACTCCAATCTGCAATGCTCCTTTCGGAACTGCATTTCTCAAATTCTATAAGTCCCACAATGATATCTACTCACTACATGAATTTAGATAAACTCTTTAGACAACATTAATACCCAATTAAGGGTATTTCCAATATAATCAATATTTTTGCATAAATAGTAAATTGAACAAATAAACAACTTATTAACATTACCAATACACCATTATCAAAATAAATACACCTAACACATTTAAGCTAACAATCTCCCCCTTTTTAATGATGACAAAATATGTTAAGTTGTTTATCCTTTAGTTTAATCATGTTTATGGTTTATTGCATAATTTGATTTCTCCCCCTTAGTTTATACAATTTTTTCTCACTTTCTTTTCATACAAAACATGCCGCAACTTATACCAATTTATACAAAAAACTCTCTCCCTTTTTGTCTCAATCAAAAAAGGAATAAATGTAGAGGAGAAGTTCGTTAAAAATACAAGTCTCCCTCTTAGTCATTGCAAAAGAAAATTATATAGAGATTTTTTAAAAAATCGGCATGGTAACGTTTGTTTTTAAACTCCCCCAAAAGCATTATCAACCTATAAAGCAACCAAAATAATCCAAATATTTAAGATGCATTCATAAAGTCAAAATATTAAGTTATACATCCATGAAAGTAAAGCAAATCAATGATTTAATTCAAGCATGTACAACCAAGCATAGAAATATAGCCAATATTCCAAGTATACTTCCATCAAAATACAAATAAGAGTGCAAGTACAATGTTCAACTACAAACATTACAACTTAAAAGTAAAAGTGCAAGTACAATGTCCAACTATAACTCAAAGCTAAAAGCATCAAGCTAGGCATCAGGAAGATCAACGTCATCGGTGGAGGGAGGAGGTGAAGCCAATGATGATGGATGCCGTGATGAACTATAGGAGATGGAGGACCGGTGGTCCAAACACCACGAGAGATATCATCCACACGCCTATCCAAGGCGTCAAACCTAGTTGTAAAACTAGTCATCATCTGTACCATATACTCCAATTGCCAATTTAATGTCTCTTGAATCCTAGAAATCTCGGAGGCAAGGCAGAAGGTTCATGCCGTGATGGAGTAGGATGAGAGGAGGGACCTGCCTGTGAGGAGGGCGGACGGGTGAGCAATGGTGCTTCAATGTCGTCTGGATGCTGAATATCTTCAGCTGACGTTGAACCGACATGATTAGCCTTCAAAATCCATTGATCATCGCTATCCATAACAAAATCCATTCTACCCAAAGTTTGAATAGAATGAACATCCATACTCCTTATAGACAAGGATGGCTCGACAGCCGGAAGAGGAACTTCCATCATTCGAAACATGTTTGAGAGTAGAATATGGAATGGAAGAGACTTTGTGCTACTATGTGTAGCATCGATCATTTGATAAATTGAATGGATTACCACTGTAGAGACGTTGCATAACGTAAAAATCCATATAACTCACATGGTCTCGATGACTTGGAAACACATTGTACGTTAGTGTGTGATGAATCACACGGGTCCGAATGTTGAGATCCTTTACCTTAGGTCTCAACGAGAAGTTTCCAATAGAATCTCTTAAAATTTGCTCTAGAAATCTATCACCAATCTCGGTGTTATGATAATCTGGCTCAATATTCCCATTGTAATATGGTTCACAAAGGTTACCATCCTCAAAATTCAAGAAACGATTGATTAATTGCGAAGTAATCTTGATTTCTTTTCCATACAAAAAACTCTTAAACTTAATAGGATCAGATGAATATGATGGATTTTCATAAACATCCTAATTACCATTTCAAATACGGCTCATCCAATGTAAACAATTTATACAACCCCATTTGAGTATACATTCATTCTAAGTTTAAACTCGATAAACCCGTAATCGAAATTTTTCTTGACAAAATTAACGAACGTTGCTTAAATTCTTTCTCATATCTTGTTCTATAGTGATCACTGGCAAATAATCGAGATCGATTGACTGAAGGAACAATTGGGTTACTTGGATTAGCCGAAGAATTCCATTTATGAGACAGACGGTTGGCCATTGAGAAGACAACGGAGTAATGAAGGCTAGAGATGATCTTAAGCACACTAAGAGAGTGAGAGGAGGCTGAAAATGTGTGAGAGCGTGGGAGGAAACCGACGGGAACACTGGAAATTTTCAGAGAGGGAATGAGAGTTTGATTTTTGGTTTAACCGATTAGGGTTAGGTGGGCCTATTTTAAAACTCGATTTGGTTAACTAAAAATGGTCAAAAAATAGGCAGATTTAAAAACTGTCAAATATAACTCAATCCAAACTTATGCATCAAAATTTCATAACAGTAAATCGATATAATGGAATTGAATTGGCATTGAAACTTATGAGATTTTTTAGAAGGATTGATCGAGGAACATTAAATCCAAACGAATTCGAATACCACAAAATGTCTTTTCATCTAGAGGCTTAGTAAAAATATCCATTAGTTGATTTTCGGTGTTTACAAATTCAACAGCTATGTCACCTTTTGACACATGATCACAGATAAAATGATGTCTAATCTTAATATGTTTTGTCCGTGAGTGGAGAATTGAATTTTTAGAGATATTGATTGCACTAGTGTTGTCGTACTTAATTAGAATTTTCTTGAAGATTTATCCATAATCTTCCAAGGTTTGTTTCATCCAAAGCAATTGAGCGCAATAACTTCCGGCTGCAATATATTCACTTTCGGCCATAAAAAGTGCAACCAAATTTTGTTTCTTAGAGAATCAAGAGATTAGAGATTCTCCAATGTTTCACTAGTGCTTTTCCGATCAACTAGACTACTTGCATAGTCGGAATCGGTATATCCTATCAAATCGAAAGATGCACCCTTGGGATACCACAAACAAAGACTACTAGTCTCACTTAAATATTTGAGAATTCTTTTAACGGCGTTTAAGTGTGACTCTTTGGGAGAAGATTGAAATCTAGCACATAAGCACACACTAAAGAGAATATCAGGCCTACTTGCGATTCAATATAAAAGAGATCCAACATGCCACGATATTTCTTTATATCCACATCTTTTCCATTTTCATCTTTGTCTAATTTTTTGGATGTGCTCATGGGAGTTCTAAAAGGTTTGGAAGTCTCCATACCAAATCTTTTGATAAGCTCTTTGACGTAGTTTTCTTGATTTAAGAAAATCTCATCTTGAGATTGTCTAATTTGCAAACCAAGAAAGAATTTCAATTTGCCAATCATACTCATCTCAAATTTATTTTGCATTAAATACGCAAATTCTTTGCAAAGTGTCTCATTGGTAGAACTAAAAATAATATCATCTACATAGATTTGCACAATCATAATATCTTTATCATTGTGCTTGATGAATAAGGTAGAATCTACTTTTCCTAAGGTGAAATCTTTCTCTCTCTCTAAAAAATTTGCTTATCCTATCGTACCAAGCTCTTGGTACTTGCTTGAGGCCATAAAGGGCTTTATGAAGCTTATATACGTGATCTAGTTTATCATAAACTTCAAACCCTAATGGTTCCTCAACGTGGACTTCTTCCATAATAAATCCATTAAGAAAAGAACTCTTCAAATCCATTTGATAAAGAGTGAAATTCTTATAGCAAACAAAAGCCAAAAGCATTCTAATAGACTCTAAACGAGCAATCGATGTAAAAGTTTCCTCAAAATCAATTCATTCTTCTTGATTGTACCATTTTGCAACGAGTCTTGCCTTATTCCTAGCTACTATTCTACTTTCATCTAACTTATCCTTAAAAACCCATCCTATGATAGAGTCATCTTTTGGCCGAGGAACAAGTTCTCATACATTGTTTCTCTCAAATTGTTTCAATTCCTCTTGCATAGCCAACAACCAATTTCATCGAATTTGGCCTCATCAAAATTCTTAGGTTCTATTTGAGAAATGAATGCCATATTAGCACACATGTTTCTAAGGGAGGATCTAGTTTTGACACCTAGTTTAGGATCACCTAGAATATCAACAATTGGATGACTTTTAACATACCTTCAATCATTTGGTAAGTCATCATGAACATCAACATTAGAGATTCCCTCTAAGAATTGGTCTTGAGTTTCTTGAGGAGAATTTTCAAGAATCTCCTTCCCTTTTTCTCTTATGCAAAGATTTTCTAACTCATTTTCTAATTCGATGATAGGTTTTTCAACACTAGGGATAGGAATAGATTAATCAAAAGTGACGTACATGAATTCTTCTACCACTAACGTCCTTTTGTTGAAGACCCTATAAGCTTTGCTAGAGGAGGAGTATCCAAGAAAGATTCCTAAATCCGTCTTAGAATCGAATTTACCTAGATTATCCTTAGTGTTAAGAATAAAGCATTTGCATCCAAAAGATTTGAAGTAGATAACATTCGGAGTCCTGTAATTCCAAAGTTCATATGGAGTCTTTTCTAGGATAGGACGGATTGAGACACGATTGAGAACATAGCATGCCGTGGCAATGGCTTCCACCCAAAAATACTTGGGTAGATCATTCTCATTAAGCATAGTTTGTGCTAGTTCTTGAAGAGAATGATTTTTCCTCTCAATAACTTCATTTTGTTGAGGGGTTCTAGGAGAAAAGAAATTGTGTTCAATGCCATATTTTTGACAAAGGGCATCGAATTGATCGTTTTCGAATTTGCCACCATGATCACTCCTAATTGTGACAATGGTGAGCTCCTTCTCATTTTGGACTTTCTTCCTAAAGCTAGAGAATACTTTGAAAGTTTCTTCTTTTGTTCTTAAGAAGAAAACCCATGTATATCGTGAAAAATCGTCCAAAATCACATATGCATAATGTTTTCCACCTAAGCTTGAAACCTTAGATGGACCAAAAAAATCCATGTGAAGTAATTGGAGAGGCTTAGATGTAGAGATATATTGTTTGGAAGAGAAAGAACTTTTCGTTTGTTTTCCTTTTTGACAAGTATCACAAACTTTATCTTTTTAAAACAATATTTTTGGATGACCCCTAACTAGATTGTTTTTCAAAATCCTAGCTAAGGTATCCATTCCTACGTATCCAAGTCTTCTATGCCAAGTCCAAGAATTGTTAGAATCATTTGCACTAATACATTTTTCAACATTGCATGAAACACTAGACAAATCAATTGAATAAATATTCTCATGCCTATATCCCATAAATAAGAATTTTCCATTTGAATCATCAATAATCATGCAAGACTTAGCTTTACAAATAACTTTATTACCCTTATCACACAAGTGGCTAATACTCAACAAGTTATTCTTTAATCCATCAACCAATAAAACATATTCAATTATGGGATTAGAAAGGTTACCTATATTGCCAATCGCAATAATTTTTTCCTTTTGATTACCTCCAAATGTCATGCTTCCTTTCTTGTCCTTGATGGAGGTGAACTTTGAGAAATCTCCCGTCATACGTCTTGAACATCTATTGTCCAAGTACCACTCATCCTTCGGGGGAGATGCTTCAACCTTCAAACACAAGTCATGTTGACTTTTTAGGTACCCAAATCTTTTTGGGTCCTTTGGGGTTTAATTCGGTTTCTTTTGGAACCCAAACAAATTTATCAACAATTTTATTTCTACTAACTTTTGAAAGAAAAGAAAATGATTTATGACCAATTGTATTACAAGTAAAACATATAGTCAGTTTAACAAAGGAATTTTAATAGCTCTTTTTCCTTTGAAGGGGTTGATAGCCCAACCTGGCGTTGTCAAACGTCATCTTTTGTTTTCTTAAAAGCATGTTCAAATTTTTGCTACCATTAGTGAAATTAAGCACAACTTTATTCAAATCCACATTTTTAGCCTTCAACATGCTAATTTCATTCTCAAGTGATTCGACATGCATATTCAATTCAATATTTTTAGATTTCAAATCAACAATTTCTTTCTCAAAGGATTGCACACTATCAACATGTTTTTTCACAATACAATCATTTCCCTTTTTCAATTTCTTATATTTAGATTTAATAAATTGAATTCTTCAAGTAATTCATCAAACTCATCTCCTAAATCAACATCATCATTATTAGCATAGGAAGAAGAATCATGTACCTCATCCTCCTTGGCCATGAAACACATGTTGGCCACTTCTTCAACCTCGGATGATGACTCTTCTTTGCTATCATCCCAAGTTGCTTTTAGAGCCTTCTTTTTGAAGCCTTTGTAGTTTTCATTCCTTATAGACAATCGGCTTGGACATGCCCCGGTTTTCCACATCCATAGCACGTAACCTCCATGTCATTATGTGGTCTTTCTCCTTTGGATTTTCTTTTTCCTTGCCACTTTCTCCATTGGAGGATTTTGCTAATCTTCCGAGATAGGAGGGCTATCTCATCATCATCATTATCATCCTCAGATTCCTCTTGTTTGCTTGAAGAGGTTTTTAGAGCAATGATTTTTTTATTGGGGGTTTTTTTTTCTCTTTGAGCGCCTCTTTCTCATTGACTCTCATTGTAATCTCATGTTTCATGAGAGAGCCAATGAGTTCTTCCTTCTTGAGGACTTTGTGACCTCGGGCCTCTAGAATATCAATCACTTTTGGTTGCCAATTCCTTGGAAGACATCGGAGGATCTTCCTTACAAGTTCTTCATTGGGGTAAACTCTTCCAAGAACTTTCAAGCTATTACTAATGTTGGTAAATCTAGTAAACATTTAAGTAATTGATTCAACTTTGTCCATGGTAAACAATTCATAATCATGTACAATCACGCTCAATTTGTTTTCTTTAACTTGATTTGTACCTTCATGCGCAGTTTCAAGTAATCTCCAAATTTTATGCGCATTTTCACACGCTTGTATTATATTAAACTCATCCATATTTAATGCACAATACAACAAGTTAATTTCCTTAGCATTTAGACTTACTTTTTTGATGTCTACTTCATCATATTCATATTCTATTTTAGGCACATTTGGTTTTAATTGGAATGTATTTTCCTTTAGCAATAACATTCTACAAAGCATAATCAATGAATTGTACATATATTCTCATTATAGCTTTTCAATATACATAATTATTTCCATAAAAAAATGGTGGCCTAGAGGTCGATTGCGCTTCCATATTCATGTTGTTCATGTTAGAAGCCATATGATTTTCTTACACAATAATTCAACAAATAATCACAACAAAGTTTCTAACCTGCTCTGATACTAATTGAAAGATCGAAATTGACCCCAATTAGGTTATTAAACTTTTTCATGCAATTATTATTTTCTCTAACCGATAATTACTTGTCACAAATATGCAATCAAACAAAGCACAATAATAAGAGATAGAGTTAGAAATGTGACACAGATGTGTTTACGCGGTTTGGCAATCCGGCATACGTCCCCGCTCAAAGCTTTCCTCTTGGAGATCCTTACTATCCAATCTCATTGAATGGTCTAGTTTGACTTCCGGGTGTCAAACAAACTGCTTACAACAACTAATTCTTAGGGAGTTACCCTTCACATTCGATTACAATTCTCTCTCGAAACTAAGCACACAAGCTTTACAACAAGCACTCAAATACACCTAATCTCACTAGGCTTTGGAGGGTTGTGTTTTGTACTTAAATAGTAAGCTAGAAATTGAGTCAAGATTTTGGCAGAGTTTTGATAGAATTCACGTTCATTGTTCCATACATGGAATGCCTTCTATTTATAAGTTCCTCTGCTTTCGGTCGATCGAATCTTTTTGGTCGACATCATCTGACCGTTGAAAACTATCCGTTACACTTTTCTGTACATTTTTAGTCACAACTCTTGACCGAATCCTTCGACCGCTTTGCGTCCGCAAAACTTCAGAGCTCTCTATGTACATTTTCGGTCACATTCTTCAACCGTAGCTTCGTCTGTGTCTCGTCCGAATCCGGCCAGAAAAACTCAAGAGACAAAACATGTACAATTTCAGTCGCAACCTTAGACCTGGACTTTGACCGCCTGTCGTCCAAAAAAGTCACAAAATATTACAGAGGCATTGTAATATCTTGAATTTTTATATCGAAATTTAAAATTAATAATTGGAAAATAATGGGATACATTTGAATTAGTCGAATAAATTATCGGGATATTACTAATGACGTAATCAATATGTTATAATGTTTAATTGAGGAAAATGGATTTTGGGACAAGTTGGGACGGTATTTGGCGCCCTCAACTCTAAAACTGTCACAGTGCGGATGGTAGCAGACGGAGCGGACGAGAGAAAAATGGCGTCTGAATGAATCTGTCCTTAAACTGGACACATTAGGACGTAGCGGACGAAGCGGATGAGAGAAGATGGCATCCAAATTAATCTGTTCTAATTCTGGGGACTTTCGGACGGTAGCGGACGAGACAAAATGGCATCCGAATGACTCTGTCCTAAGTTTGGACACATTCGGACGACTTTGGACGACTCATGCAGACGCTAAATGGCGTCCAAATATGGATTTCGAATGGTAGGATGAAGGACTGGGGACGCGTTTTCTAGTCCGAAACTGGTTTCGGACGATGCAGACGATACGTTCGGACGACGTACCTCGTTCGAAAGGGCAAAATTGGCCAAAAAACTCATTTAAATCTGATGCTTCTCTCTTAAATATTCCATTCTTTCTTTCGATTCCTCCAGCTAGCGACGCATCTGGACGGTGAGGGAGTGTCTTACCTGGCTTCAGATGAGTGGACCCTTTCTCCTTGGATGGGAACCGACTCTCCTTCCTTAAATATCGCTGGAGTTGTCATCTTGGGAGCTCCCATCAACTGAGTGGGGTGAGGGTGAGCTGTTGCGTTTAGGAGAAACAAGTAGTAGAAGAAGAAGAAACAAGAGTGAACGGTGAAGGAGAGCTTTCCTCGGGTCTTCTCAGGTAATGCAAAGTTCTCTCCTGCAGTGACTTGAGTTCTTTGTTCTTGGGTTATACTCTGTATTGGATATTAGTTGTGTTCTTGTTAATTGTGAAGCCTTAACATGTGCAATTTGGTTATGGTGGAGGCTTAGGCTTGACTGTTGGAAGAATTGGTTATATGCTTCCTATTTAGTTCAATTCTAAGACTATGCTTTGTTAATAGAAATCTGATTCGATTGATTAATGGGTTATTGGATGTTTAAGGTGTTGACAGTCTAAATGATTTGTTGGATAATTTGTTATGTTGGTTAGTCTTGGGTTATGACCACTTGTTTTTGGTTTCTGTTTGTGAGTTGCTGCAAAATGGATAATGGGCGAATAGCTGCTGATGGATGGTCGACATGTTGACAATTTCTAAGTAATGTGATGTACTGCTGTTTTTGGACGTACTTCAGGTAATGAAATCATTCCTTGTTTGATGTTGGCCTGAAGTTGTACACTTGAAGATAGTGAATGGATTATTGGATGTTCGCCTACGATGGATTTTATTTATCTGGATATTATCTTGGCCTTAGTGTAGATGTCTGTTAAGTGTGAGGTTGAACGGTTGCTAGTCAAGTTGTGGTTAGTAGAAACTGTTAAATAGTGGAGCCTTTGTAGTTGTTGTTTGGGACTTTATGTTTGGCACAAGAATGGTAATGATGTAAGGCATAATTATATGATGCATATGATGGACTTGGGTTTGATTGCAAGAAATGGTTTAGTAAATTGCCTTCTTAAGTGTTCTTGATTGATAAACTGCCTCTTGGGTTGAAAAGCATATATTGTGCATTTTGATCATTATTGGCTATGGGAAATATACGTCGGTTTTGTAAGATTAATTTATTATGACACATTGATGGAATGAGCAACATTGTGGGTTTTTGCTTTTCCATTATAATTGTTAAGGTTTAGGATATTGTTATTAATGCATAGTTGTTATGGTTTTGAAGGTACGAAGAAGAGAAAAGAAACAGAAAGGCGTTATGGAAGCCAGGTAAGTGATACTTATTGTGCCTTGGTCTTCGGACCCTACATTGCAAGAATTAGGATTGCATGCCGTGTGTTTTCTAGATTTGGGTTCTTTTAATGATGTGTTTCTTAGACATTTATTGCATATAGGATTGTATGAATCCACGTACATATTGTATGACATAATAATCTATGTAAATAGGCGTGTGGGGGTTCGGGAAGTTAATGACGTCCCATTGTCATATAGATCCATGTTGGACGGATTAGAAAGAAAATAGGTTAACGATATGGGATACCAGGGTTCATTGCTTCCTGTTCCGAAATCCCAACGTTCTCGTAACAAAGGAGTATATACGGCCTGGGTAACCCATTGATATATATTGCTCCTTTGTGGATTGGCTGGGGTACTCATGGTCCCACGGTGTTTGTCACGTATACACTCTTGACTTAAGTTGCATTGTATGATCATGCATATAATTTGTACTTCACTTTACTTACTAAGTGTTAGACTCATTAGTTTAGGTCTTGTGATGTAGGTACGAATGAGCAACAGATGAACAGGTGAAGGACAGTTGATGAAAGATTTGCATGGGTGGATCTTGTGGCTGGTTGGGATAGAAAGTGAAAGGAAAAGTATTTGAAAAAGAGTTTTGTAAATTATTTCTTATTCTTAATGTTGATTCTATTCCATTGCGTTTTATTCAAAGAATGTTATGGCTTTTGAGCGTAAATTGAGAAAAGTAAAGTAAAGCGATCGAGTTTTAGCGATCGGATGTTTACGATGAAAGTAAAGCGATCGGGTTTTAGCGATCGAGTGTTAGCGATCGGGTTTTATGAAAGAAAAAAACATTGATATTTGTATAAAAAGAAAAGTTTTGAATTTTACGTATTTTAAAAATACGGGATATTACAGGCAAACTGTGACATTTTTTGGTCAAGGTTTTCACCCTCGGCTTCGTCCGCAAAAACATGAAAACTTCCAGAGGCAATCTGTGCACTTTTTCGGTTGCCAAACTTGACTATGGCTTCGATCGCGTCACATCCAAAAAACTCAAGATTTCACAGCAGCAAAAATCGAATGCATCAACCGCGTCCAAAAACTTCGTCCAAAACTTTAGCGTCGAATCTGTAATGCATTTTGGTCGCGTGTCTCGACCGGGTCTTCGACCGTGTGACGTCTGAATTCCTTGAGAGCAATTTGTACCCCTTTTTTGGACAGAAACTTCGACAGCACATCTGACCGCGGTGAGTCTGAAAAACGTCAAAAAAAAACTCCAGAAGCAAACTATCTCATTTTTTGGTCGCATATCTCGTGAGCCACTTTGACCGCACTGCGTCCGACAAACTCCAGTGTGCAATGCTCCTTTCGGACTCGCGTTCCTCGAATTCTCTAAGTCCCACAACGATATCTACTCACTAAATGGATTTAGATAAACTCGTTAGACAACATTAATACCCTAATTAAGGGTATTTCCAATATAATCAATATTTTTGCATAAAGAGGAAATTCAACAAATAAACAACTTATTAACATTACCAATATAATCAACATCAAAATAGATACGCCTAACACACTTAGGCTAACATGTCATCCCTTGATCCAATGGGCTTGATGCTTCGTCCACGAGTGCCTTTAGAGGATGGTTTAACTCCATCTTGACCGTCCATCCTTGTTAAGGGACATTTCTCCCTCAATCCAACAGCCATGACCCTTCATCTGCCAATGTCCCTCCTCTCATCCTGGACGTCCATCCCCATTGAAGGATGTCCGTCACTTCATCTAGTGGCCAACAAAGACGTCCCTCACCCTTACGATGGCTGAGAGAACGCTGTACGTCATGGATCAGCCTTGGACATCCCTCGTCATTGAAGGACGTCCGTTGTTGTTTCCTTGGATGTCTCTATTTGATGGTCCTTGACGTTAATGAAATTGTGGCGTTTGCATCAATGTCTTTTGACAGGAAATGTGACTACGAGGTTTACATCATTCTTTTCTCATAGTTTAGGGTTTTAGCTGTCCATAAATGTTTTTTAAGATTTGTCGTGTAACTGATCCCAAACTATAAGGTTGATTTTATTAATTTTCTTTTTTTTTGCACTGGGTTGAATTTACACTTGCATAACTTTCTACTTAATTATTCAATTGACTTACTTTCATATTTAATTTCTCACTTAAAATGTCTAGTTTAATACTCTAAAAGTGTTCGAGATTCTAAGTACGATAATCTTCTTAATTAATGTGTTATAGTGGTCCAGGTCATGATAAACATCTCTGCTAAGTTTTGTGTAAAATTTGATATCTTTTTATGCAAATCTCCAATACTCCAAATCCACCACTATTGCTAATTTAAAGTATCTAATATTATATATATTTCAGGTTTTAAAATATATTTTCAATTGGTTAGCCAATTTTTTTTTATTGAAGTCAATGTTCACAGATAACAATCAAAAGTAATGGTTTAACTAGCCCATTAATGTTAAATCATAGTTTATTATTCTCTCTAATCACATTTTAATATCCTAGTGTGATTAATAAGGTTGATTTTTTGTCAAGCCATTTCAGGAGACCTTACAAATCTCCCTGGTGTTGAATTAAGGCAAAAAAGAAAAAAGAAAAAAAAAGGGACAAAAAGGGTGACTCTTTGATCAGATTTGATTCAAGACACACCTAAAAAAGTTCAGTTTATCAAGGACAACCTTAAGGCAGTCTACAGTGGAGAAAAGAGCTATGCAGACTCCAAGAAAAGGGAGTTCGAGTTTGAGGTTGTAGATTTCTAAAAGTCTGACCGAGATGTAAAATAAGCCATTTTTGTGTAAATGGCAAGTTGGCCCAGAAATGTATTGAGGAAATACACTTCAATTCTGTCTCATGACATCTCTTAGATAAACATTTTTATTTAAGAGGGTGTATCTTATAAGGAACAATTTGAGTTGATTTTAGGCTAGGAGATTAGAGTCCTACATTACCGTGAGATTTTTTTAGTCCGCGTTTGGTGAAAAAATCATAGCAAGTGAGAAGCTGCTTAAAAGATCAAGTAAGAAATATACATGAATTAACCTCATCTGTTTAGTGGTACCCTAGAGATTTTGCTAAATTTTAGGGAGGAAAGTTACTGGGGGAAAGAATGTGAAAGCCATAATTTTTAATATGGATTTATTCAAGGTACGTTGCTATTTTTAAATTACCTTAAATACTATGTATGTTACCATATTAATAACGTTTGTCATGATGAAGTGGCCATAACTCTCATTACGGGTTGGGTAGTCATTATTAAAAAGGGAAAATGACAAACCAACCATCGTACTTTGTAACCAATGATAAGTTAAACACTAAATTTTTTTTTGCTAACAAATTAACTACTGAACTATGGAAAAAGGCCGTCGCTAATATCGCTGTCACATTTGCCGTTAAACACTTTAACTTTGATCCGTGGAGGATCGTATACTAATCTGCCATGGCTCAATATTTTTAAAAATAACCTTATAATATTGATGGCTCGCCACAGATCATATACGACCCGCCACTGGTTGACAATAATCCGTGGTAGATTAATACTGATCCGCCACGGGTTGACAATAATCCGCGGTAGATTAATACTGATCCGCCGCGGATCATCGTGCCTTGTCCGCATTGTATAAATTCATAGTACACTCCTCACGATTTTATCAGAGATTTTGTCAACAATTAGCGAACTCTAGAGATTTCTGAGAGCTGAAGTGAACCGTATTTTGGGAAGTTGAATCATTTTTTGAATACCAAATGGCGTCTTAGAGTGTTGAGGAATCTGTTATTAATTGTCAAGTTGAAGTGGGGCAGACTTCCACATTTTTTGCCAATGAGATATGTGCAATTGGAGACGAAGCTACTATAGTGTTGCATTCTGTCTCGACAACTCTACACGGGGAGAACGAGGAGGAGCTTTATTCATTATGCGAATATAGTAGTGACGAAGACATGGACATGGCCAAGAGTAGGCCTAGA
Source organism: Begonia loranthoides (assembly GCA_022433065.1). Taxonomy (NCBI): domain Eukaryota; kingdom Viridiplantae; phylum Streptophyta; class Magnoliopsida; order Cucurbitales; family Begoniaceae; genus Begonia; species Begonia loranthoides. Next base: position 18,550,430 of record CM039477.1, on the reverse strand, counting down.
AGCCACTACAAGCAGAATGCACTTTCACTGGTATGAGTTTTGGCAAGAAGTATAGTTCACCGAATAAAATTAGAGAAGAAATTGTCTAGCATACGTTGAAGAATGGGTACGGAAAAAAATTCTCCCATAGTGATGCTCATCGGTTGAGGGTTGCTTGCTAGGAACGATGCACGTGGTGGATGCACGCCTAAAAAATGCAAGGTTAAATGACGTTTCAAATAAGTGCTACAATGACGTTCACACTTGCTCGAGAAAGATGGAAAGCCGTCATGCCTCTGCTAAATGGGTGGCAGCGCATTACTTGGATAGATTTAAATGTCAGGCCAACTAGAACCTTTCTTCCATAATTGAGACAGTCAGGAAGAACTTTAACGTCAACAGCACACCCAACCTTGCAAGAAGGGCAAGAAATATGGTAAAAAAAAATTAATGAAAGGGATGACAATGAGCAATACAAACTCATATGGTCCTATGCCGAGGAGATTCGGAGGTCTAATCCTAGAAGCTCGGTCCGTGTTGACCTAGAGATGAGTGCATTTTAAAAGGATGTACATGTGTTTAGTTGCATGCAAGATAGACCTGCTGAATTGTGGTAGACTGGTTATTTGTTTGGATGGTTGCCACTTGAAGGGAGCTACTCCGAGCCACCTGCTCACTGCTGTCACCATCGATGAGAACAATAGAATGTATCTGATTGTTGTAGCAGTGGTTGAAGCAAAAAATAGGGCTTCTTGGAGCTAGTTTTTGGAATTGTTACTCGAGGATCTAAACACCCTGACCGCCAATGGATGAACAATTATTTCTGATCGACAAAAGGTGTGGTTGATTGTTTTTGCCTTCTATGTTTATGTTATGTGTTGTGTACCAATGTTTGACTTATACTATGAATCTTTGTAGTGGATAGTGCTAGCTGTTAGAGAGGTGGCAGGGCAAGCGAACCATCGGTTTTGCATCCGACACCTGTATGCCAATTTCCCAAAACAATTTAAAGGTAGATTGTTCAAGAATGCAACGTGGGCCGCATCTAAAGCCGCAACAGAGAGGCACTTTGAGAGAGAGATGACAAAGTTATTTTTGCTTAACCTGATAGCCTACAATCTACAAGGAATAGATGCCAGATGTTGGGCCAAACATGCCTTCAGCTCCATCTGCAAGTGCGACATAAGCCTCAATAACCTCAGCGAGTCCTTTAATGCCTGCATTCTACCAGCCGAAACAAACCGATTCTAAGTATGTTCAAGATCATAAGAAAGGGCATCATGGGAAGGATCGTTAAAAAAACAAAAAGATGGTGAGCTCGACGGACTTTTTGTGTCCGCAAATCAACAACCAACTTGCCAGACTACAACTTGTAGGTCAAAATTGGCGCCCCCAATTTTTAGGAGATGCAAAGTTTAAGGTCAGCAACGGTAACGAACATTACACTGTCGATTTTGATAGGCGTGCTTGTAACTGTTACCGGTGGGAGTTGATTGGCATCCCTTGTGTCTATACAGTCCCATGTATTCAATTCATAAAGAGATCTCCCGAGGACTTTGTGCAAGAGTGCTATCACCGGGAAGCATACATGACGATGTACTCCCACTTTATCCACCCCGTCAGTGGACAAATTATGTGGCCTCCTGTGACGCATATTGATCCAATTATCCTACCGCCATTTAAGAGGCATTTTGGAAGACCGCAAAAATGAAGAATACGGGATATGGACAAGGCTCCAAGCCAGACAGTACTGCCCAGAAGATATCTGAACATGACGTGTGGCCAGTGTGTAGGTGTGGGGCACAATTCCTACAGGTGCGAAGGTGAAGGCCCAGAGTCCAGTGCTTGTGGTGGCAGAGGCGACTGAGGCAGAGGCAGAGGCAGGTTGGAGGGCCCATTTATGGGTTTCAGAGTCCCTGAGATAGTTCTTGACATAGTCCCCAATACAGTCCCCGAGAGAGTCATCGAGACAGTTCTCGACATTGTTCCTGAGATGCAGGTGAGCCCATTATCACGTTTACATTTTCACGTGTTATTTGAACTACGCTATATTCATTTGCAATGTGTTTTACATGAGTATGATGTGCAAGGTCCACAAACACACATACACAAATGTGGACCTTAACCTTCCTTGATTAGAGAAGACAACACTCAACCAAAGTGACTATTACCTATGTGGTGAAACTAGAATACATCATCTACAATAGTTCATTCGAGGTAGCCTATTGTAGAGCCTCTAATAAACCATTGTCTATGATATATGTTTGGTTTCGACGCATAGTTAATAGTCACTTTGAGTGAGCGTTGTGTTCTCTAATCAAAGAAGTTCATTTAGTTTGCGGTTGTAATGCATGTTATGGTTGTAATTGAATTGATATACTAGTTTGATAAATTTGGTTGTTGATGATGAATGGAAATTGATTAGTATGAAAATGTCAAATTACAAACTTTTCCGCAAGCAAAAATTTGAATATGTAATTCAACCGTTTGACCGACAGCGGCGGACTGATAACTCGCCGTTTCGCAGTCTGCGGTGGCTTGTCAGACAATCTACAGTGCGGCATGTTGTCAACTATCTGTGGCAAACCATCAGTATTCCTGTGCCTTGTATCTTTCAGAGTTATGCACAAGTTGCTTAAATTGTTGTAATGAACATGTTACTTGTTTGTTGATGATGAATGGAATCGTTTGAGTCAATTTCTTTTTAAAAAAATTAAGAATTTTGCAAGAGTTTCGCTTGGTTTTAGTCTATCCCCCCTGTGACATTATCAAAAACAGATATATTTCCCAACAGATATTATCCAAACAGAAAAAAGAAAATATAACGTGTAAAGAGTCAATGAATTCTTTATTATGTACAACAAAGTCAGTATCCCTACACATTTCAACTACCATAAGCCTCCTTCTTCTTGCCATGTTTTGGCCACAAATTTGAGATTTCAAAATACAACTCAGGGTCTATGTATATGTTGGACGCTTTGGCGTACAACGGACCCTCCACGGGTACATCATCATGATGGTGGAACTGTTCCTTCTTCTCGCAATGTCGGATGACCCCCAACCCCTCACTCGCACACCAAAAGGTGTCGTGCGAGCTGAAATGCAAGGGGAACAATCAACACATAAGCGGAAAACAATATGAATCTACATAAGGGAAAAGATATACCACTCTTTGTCAGTTGGCGCTATGACGATCGAGATTGCTTCAGGCAGTAATTGCTGGTAAGGGAAATGAGAGTGTAGGTCAACAGACGACATAAAACATGGCTACTTTGGGTGTGACTGAAATGTAAACCACGCATTAGAACTGTAGCAATATGAATGACAAATTGGGCGGCGAAACCATAATACATCATCTACAATAGTTCCTTTGAGGTAGCCTATTCTAGAACCTCTAATAAACTATTATACATGGTGTATGTCAGGTTTCAATGAATAGTTAATAGTTACTTTGAGTGAGCGTTGTCGTCTCTAATCAAAGACGTTCATTTGATTTGAAGTTGTAATGCACGTTATGGTTGTAATTGAATTGTTATACTGGTTTGATAAATTTGGTTGTTGATAATGAATGGAAATTGATTAGTATGAAAATGTCAAATTACCAACTTTTCCTCAGACAAAAATTTGAATATGTAGTTCAATCGTTTGACGGGCCGTGGTGGATTGATAACTCGCCACGGCGAATAGTTATCAGTCCTCTGCGGGCCGTCAAACAATCCGCTGTGGATCATGTATAACAGCGGCGGTTTGTTAACTATCCGTGGCAGACCATCAGTATTCCTGTGCCTTGTATCTTTCGGAGTTATGCACAAGTTGCTTAAATTGTTGCAATGAACATGTTACTTGTTTGTTTATGATGAATGGAATTTTTTAGTCAATTTCTCTTTTAAAAATTACAAATTTTGCAAGAGTTTCGCTTGTTTTCAGTCTATCCCCCTTACGATGTTATCAAAAACAGATATTTTTCCCAATAGATATTATCCAAACAGAAAAAAGAAAATATAAACATGTAAAGAGTCAATGAATTCTTTATTATGTACAACAAAGTCCGTATCCCTACACATCTTAACTACTCTAAGTCTCTTTCTTCTTGCCATGTTTCGGCCGCAAATCTGTGATTTCAAAATACAACTTAGGGTCCACATATACGTTGGACGCTTTGGCGTACAACGGACCCTCCACGGGTACATCATCGTGATGGTGAAACTATTCATTCTTCTCGCAATGTCAGATGACGCCCAACCTCTACTCATACACCAAAAGATGTCATGTGGGTTGAAATGCAAAGGAAACAATTAGCACATAAGCGGAAAGCAATATGAATCTACACAAGGGAAAAGATTTACCACTCTTTTTCAGTTGGTGCTACGACAATTGAGATTGCTTCAAGTATCAATTGCTAGTAACGAAAGTGAGTGTGCAGGTCAACGGACAACATAAAACACGCCTACTTTGAGTGTGACTGAAATGTAAACCATGCATTAGAACTGTAGCAACATGAACGACAAACCGGAAAAGCGAGATGTTTATTTATGTGAATCCAACCTCAAAGTATTCTTCTTCGTTCACTGCATAGCACTGCATACAAAGAAAGCAAAGCAAGGATGAGTACTAGGATAAAAACTTCTAAATTAAGATACAAAAAAAGCTTCTCGCCATGTTTGCCATCCCTAGTTGCTGCAGAAAGATGATCTCAGTTATTGTGTACTCATCCTGGACCAGCTTTTTCGAAAGAATTGCGCATATCGTTAGGTTCTTGTGAGTATTTCCAAAAACATACTTCTTGAAAAGATGTATCAATTGCCTTGGCTGCAAAAAACATTGACAAGAACCCGTCAAACTAATAAGGCATGAATAAGTGTAGACACATGTATATAACCAAATCGAAGACGTACCACACGCATAGTTTTAAGTGGTGGAGGCTGCGATCCTCCCGACGCACCTATCTCTTGCACATTGGCAAGCACGACAGAAGGAGCAAGTTGACCTCTTAGAGCAATGGTGCTGCGAATTTCAGACGCGTTATTATGTTGCACACAAATAAAGTAATTACTAGACTTTTCGTAAAAAGTAAATAACTTACAAGTGGTCTGTGGCTTCCGTTGCTGAAGAGGACGATGGAGAGGCTGTTATAGGGGCTGCTGTAAGGGCTACTCACTGCTCCATTCTCAGAAATGCTGCCAACATCTTATGATGCCGCTCCTCTGCTCGCTCCATTTTTTGCATTTGGAGCAGCCCAATTTGATGTTACTCCTCCATGCAGCTAACATGGTCTCGATGTCTATCTCGAGGCAAAATGGTGTGCGACATAATGATGTGGATCCCTCGGGTTATGGCATTCAGCTCATTAGACTTTGGCTTCTTGTACGCGCTAATTTCAGGATCTCGGTGCTACAATCTAAGCACTGCCTGCTCTTCTCCTCGCTTGATGAAAGGTTTCTCCTGAGACACATGGTAATAGTGATCGCTTGGTCCCTCCATCACACATTCAAGCATCATGTTAAGATCGTTGGGAGTCAACCTTAACTCCTGTCTAAACATATAAGTCTGGACCTCTAATGGTTAGGTGAACATTTCTAAATTTGCATAAAACAGTTTCACAATCCTCTCACAGTAACTTCCACCCAATCGGCACAAACCGACTAAGCCAGCCCCTTCAAACAATTGTTCAATTTCTAACTCAACCAAGGACTCAAAGTCTACTCTTCTAGAAACAATAATTGAACTGTGTTTAATATTAGCTTCATATCGTTCTTTCGCGTAGGATTTTCGGAAGAGTGGGGAATGGAAAACCACTGCAATGGGTTGGAAACAGACCAGTGCACCTCCTACCAGTTGTTGTTGAGGTTGCGGTTGGGCTTCAACCTCGGTTTCAGCTTCAATTCTACCAACACGGCCCGCCGTGACTCCTTCATCTTCACCCACTGCGGATGCTCTAGCTTGCACATCAGGGGGTGCTGCTTTCGCCGCGAGTGCTCCATCTTGCACTGCAGAGTCTGTCGTTTCTGCCTGTGGTTGCAGGTGAGTCTGCGACGGAACTCCCTTTTCGCTTGAGCATCATTTTTTTTGCGCGAGAATCCATTGGTATCAATTACACAGTGTGGAACGAAGGTCTGAGAATACGAATGTTCGCCGAGGATATCGTGGTTTGTGGTGAACTCGCTAGAGTGCACGATCGAGTCTTATATAGTAGGGCAGAGGAACAAAGAACGAGGCATAATGAACCGCAGCAGATCAGTATTAATCTACCACAGATTATCGTCAACCTGCGGCAGACCAGTATTAATCCTTCGCGAATTATTGTCAACCCGCGGTGGGTTGTATATGATTGCAGCAAGCCATCAATATTATAAGGTTATTTTTAAAACTATTGAACTGCGGTGGATTAGTATACTATCTGCTATGGATCAAAATTAAAGCGTTTAACGACAAACGTGACAGCGATGTTAGCGGCGACCTTTTTCCATAATTTAGTGGTTAATTTGTTAGAAAAAAAAGTTAGTAGTTGACTTTTCATTGATCACAAAGTATGAGGGCGGGTTTGTCATTTTCCCTTATAAAAACATATTTGTTCTTTATGGTATTTTATCATTTTGGACGACCGTGGAGATAGCAATTGAGAGAGGAGTGAAATTGAAGTAGAAACTCTACCAAAATTCAAAATAATTACACTACACATTGACAATCTAGGTACAACAATCTTTATAATTCTTAAAAAAAACTACAAGGGTAAGTTGGTTTTAAACCCTCTTTCTCAATGTTTCATTAAAATTTGGATTTTGAAGTAGAGTTTTGATTCCAAGTTCGAAAACTCCAAATCATTGAATGAAAATCATACATGTTCATCGAAATTAACCTATAACATATTTGGATGAATACTAATTAGTGTTGAGAAATCAAAATCTCAGGTTTTAAAAAAAAAAATTAAGTCTAGTAATGAATTAAAGCTGCGACACAAAATGCCCCACACCACGGTGTCATTGTATATATTTATCGAAGTCCCATAATGAAGAACACTGAGTCATGACGTTGGATGAATTTTTAAAATTTTCATTTTTGCAAACATACTGGTCAAATAAGTGATGACATGGTACTAAAATTGACATGTGTTAGAGCCGTAGGGTACTAGGCATTGCGGCACCCTTCTGTCGCCCAAAGTATGGGAGTTGTGGCTCTAGCCATACTGGTTGTGACAATGCTACTATTTGGGGGTCACTACCCTATGCTCAGACATATTTTGAAGCTTTCTTTTGTACATCCTTGAGTTGGGTTCTATCGTGGTCATGAGATTTAACAACTATTTTAAGAGTTTGTAAAGTGGTATAATGTGAGTATAACTATAGGTACCAAATATTCATAGTTATGTTAGATTCTAAGGGTACTAGTTATTTACAGTAAAAAGAGACCGACACCACTTGAGGTAGATGTTTTATTTATTATATTTTGCTATACATTTCATTGTTTTTGAGATATTTCTCAAACATTTGATGACATGATCTATCTCAAAGCATGTATTTTTGTATTATAAATGTTCCTTTTTCCTATGTATTTGTTTTTGTGCATGCATTTTATTACTATTATACATACTGGTTGTTGATATAGGGTTTGCTTGACTAGCAAGTTAGGTCTTTGTTTGTTGTTCACATATTATCGTTTGAGTATGTGTTTGTACGTTACGCAAGCACATTATGGAGCAGCTTACAATGTCTCGCATGAAAATCTCTAAACCTGAACATGGTTATTGTTACTATGTCAGAATCTTCTTGATGATCATCTTCTCCCCATACGCCCATACATATGCTCGGAATCCATGAATAAGTTCTTTTTTACTGATGATTTTATACTGTGACAGTGATGTCATTATCTTATTAATTACCCCAATATAGTATATTATTTTTCTTGTGGCTCAACTAATAGTATGTTGAATCTGATTTTGATACTAATTTTATTCCTTGTATGCAACTTATTTTAAAACATTAAATATAACACTTGAAAATCCAATTAGAATATAGTCCGTTTACCCCAAAATAACTACTTATTTTTCAAGATTTGGACAGGAAGATCCAAAACAGTCAGAGTAGGAATGAGCTAATCAATTATATTTTAGCACATTTCCTTTTAAGAGTGATTTTCTATGGTGAGAACTCTTACTACTATTAATTTTTCGTTTCTTTTAAAATTATTTCTTTGAGTTTATCATGATGTTTATATTATTGCACAAACTATTTCTTTTAATTATATTATTGCGCTATCATGATGTTACTGTTGTATCAATATGTTAAGTATGTTGTTTTTGAGTCATTAACTTCTTTGATAAAATTATTTGGTTTTTAAGTCATACGTTGTGAGTCATTTAATTTAATTAGGGTTGGACGATCAAATTCTCCCCCTGGTCATATTGTCTCCCATTTTCATCGTGGTCCCTTTCAGATCGTGATAATTTGGTGATCCAAACATGAAATAGATGTAGATAATTTTTTCCCTAAGAACTAACTTTTTCTGAGGGGTATTTATATTCATATAATTGAAATATACACATTGAGGGCACAATTCGGAGTGATTTTGGTCTCGAATTGAATTGCACTGGTCAATTTCTATTTCACAAAAAAAAAATAATAATAAAGACCAAACTGTGTAGATGAGAGCGACCAAAAAAAAAACTGAACTATGAAATTTTATTTAGTTTTAAAAAATAAATAAAATTTATCGAAATATATTGATTTAAGTCAAGTTTTGGTCAATTTTGATCGAGTTTGAGTTAGAACTACGCTTCCAAATTTATTTTATTTTTCACAAAAGACATTTGAAGGAATGTGTAGAAGAAGCAGCATATTGATAAAGATTTTTTTTTTCCAAAATCAAAAGAGCAATTGCGTTAAAAAAATAAAGAATTTCTAACCATCTTGTTATCCTAAAATAAACATAATTTTTCACACTATGTATCATTTGATAACCCAATAAATTCATTATACTATCCCTAGTTCAAATCTAATTGAAACTGGAAGAATTTCAAGGATATTTAGAACTTGATATCTCTCGGCAACACAACTTCCTATAGAAAGCAACTTCATTCCTAGAGGTTATGGTAAAACTTCGTTTCAAATGATGTGGTAGAAAGCAATGTGCAACTTGAAGGACATGATCAACTGTGGATTCTTATCCTACATCCACCATTTTCTTTTATATATAGGAATGAAGATGCTCTTGGCTCGACATCGTTTGTTCTGTTCCACTATAACCCTCATTTCATTTTGGGGAAGTTTTAATGTAAATATTACATGATGGAGCTCGAGTAGAAAGTATTAATTCATTTATCAGGGGCGGAGATCTAGGGTTAGTGTCAATCAATAAGTTGAAACAACTTCGTAAGTATATTTTCGATATAGAAATCGAAAGGATCCAATTCAATTTCAAATTCAAACATCAAATTTGTTGGAATTAGGAAAACTCTTTTGATCAAAAGTGTATCACGCGAGAATCAATCATTCATAGGGTTCTTTGATAAAAAGAAATCAAAAAAAATGGTATGTTGCTGCCATTTTGAAAGGATTAAAGATCACCGAAGTAATGTCTAAACCCAATGATTCAAAGCAAAGATAAAGGATCCCGGAACAAGGAAATACCTTTTTTAATTTAATTGTTTTAATAACTAAACTTGTTAATTGTCTCAATAACTAAACTAGATCAAAATGAAGAATAGAATAGATTCTAAAGGAGACAGGCAAAAAGGGGGTTATAGACGGCTCAATAAATGAAATGCTTAAAGGTTTTCCTTTGAGTGAGAGTTACCCAACTTGAGTTATGAGGATACAAATAAGAATTTTTTTTTTATTTCTTTTTTGGAAAAGAATAAAAAAAAAATGAAATCATAGTCTAATTGATTTGATAATCTATGGATCTATTTTACATTAATTAGAATTCTATACATATACATAACTTCAAATTTTCTCGAGCCGTACGAGGAGAAAACTTCTTATACGGTTCTGGGGGGGGTATTGTTAATCTACATCTATCCCAATGAGCCGTTTATCGAATCATTGCAATTGATGTTCGATCCCGAAGAGAGGGAAGAGATCTTCGTAAAGTTGGTTTTTATGATCCGATAAAGAATCAAACCTATTTAAATATTCCTGCAATTCTATATTTTCTTAAAAAAGGTGCTCAACCTACAGGAATTGTTCATGATATTTTAAAGAGGGCTACGGTTTTTACGGAATTTGATCTGAATCAATAACCGAAAAATTCAATTAATGAAATAAAAAAAAAAGAGGGTGTGGATGACTTGTCTATATCTTTGGATAACTTTTCTCTATTATTTTCCCCCTCTCTTGTTCTACTACACTTATTTATTAAAGATCAATCAAGTGAATAAATGAAATAATTGGTTTTATACTAGAAATAAAATAGAAAACTTGGACATTACCATCAATGAGTTGGTTTTTGTTGGAAATCTATGAAAAAATAAAAAAACACTAGGGGAAACTGAGATTTTTTTCTACTTTATTTCTTTCTTACCTTAATTTATTCTTTCGCCTACACTTTTTTTTTCTATTTATGTTCATTACCTCTATTGTGCCAATCCAACACAACTCTGTAGTTTTTTCTTTTTTTATTTATTTTCTCTTTTTTTCATTTTAATTATTATACATTTTATATATATTTGTCTATTTCTATTTATTTCAATTGATAGAAATATATAATTTGTAGATGAAATATTAATAAATAGATATTTCAATTGAATAATGAAATATAAATAAAAAAAGAAAGATATTCAATTGAAATTGTTATTTCTATTTTTTTTTATTCTTTTGTGTTCTCCATTGTATTCGTTTTTTACTATTCACATTCATATTGACACCCGTTAATCAAACAAATATAATCCAATTGTGGATAAATAGATCTAGTTATCTCCGCTTAATAGACTTGGTTTTTATTTTTATTTTTTATTTTACTTCATTCAATTTACATGATGGGCTCATTGGATTTTCTGTGATACAAGAAGTTACTTTTGTGTGATATAAAAATTTTGATTCCAAAAAAAAAAAAAGATAATCTAAGAAGGGATAACATAAGATAAGATACAAGAGACGATATATCCATTTTTTTTTAAATTTTATCTATTTTTTTATCTGAGAAATCATTGTATTTTTATCTGATCTGTTAATATTTATGTTCATAATCAATTAGAAATTTTTTGATTTTTTTTATTTGATTCTATTTGATATTTTATTTGATTATGTGGTGCAATTTCATTTCATTTTTTATTCTCATTGTACCTACACATACTAATTCTTTTTTTTATTCGGGTTGCTAACTCATCCCGCATCAAGCACTAATATCTTTTTAACGTATAATTAGATTGGGTAATCATTCAAATTAAGAACATAAGCTTGTTGCTTTTTATTTCTCTAGAATTGGAGCCCAGAGCTCTATCCATTTATTCATTCGACCCGACTTGAAATTTACTTTGTTCCACATCAAGAATTCAAACAAGCTTTTGAACCCATCAGGTAAAAATATTCTTCGAATTCCCCATTGATACGACATCCTATTTTTTCCATCCATTCCTTTCAGGATCAGTCGTGGTCTTACAAACTCTATCGATAATATGGACGAATCTGATACTTCATACAAATGTGTAAAAGATGCTAGCTACACTTGTCCTTGATGAATATTCTTACAATGAGAACAAATTAATGCGATGGCATTACAATTGTGAATTTTGAAGTACATATAATTAATTAAATGCCACATGCTGCCTTCAATTGAATTTTAAGAATCTTAATCCATTATTAATCATACCAAACAAATTAATCATCTTATAAATAACATTTTATCATAATATAATTCTTCTTTGGTTATTTTGGTAGTTGAATGCTATTTTAATGATCTCACACAAACTAATTAACTAAAAAAGACTTTTTGAGCATGCACCTTTTTTTAAATCAGCACGTGCAAATCTCGTATCGAGATTGTGTTATTCTTCATTTTCTCAACGATAACATTAATATTGTTTTTGAGTTAGACGTAAAATTTATACATATAGTACATAGCTATAAAGAAGGAGAAATATGTCATATGGGTATAATATAAAGAAAGTGAATGTTTACAATGTGTAATTAATGTGCATGAAAATTGACAAAGTTATATGTCAATAATGTTTTTCATAATAAATAATATTTTTAATCAATAAAATATAATGTGTGAATTACATAGACATATCTAATCACATATATTATAATAATTTTGTTATAAATTCATAAAGAGATATATTTTCAAAATAATGATCCGAATTTAAATTGTTATCTTATACCGTGTAGGATGAATTCAATTGTTAAACAATAAATCATTAATTTTTATTTGATGACTATTACAGTTATGAGATTGTCACGCTAAAGAATAAGTGATACTAAAGGCATAATATCCAACCATATACACATGATTCACCCGAACACATTACTATGATCGAGACAAAACAACCTATAAAATAAGGTTCACATATTACAATTGCACAAGTTATTGTAATTCAGAAGTAGTTTTTTTAGTGTTCCAAGAATTCTAACTCCATGTTAATTCTTACATTTTAAGTTACCCTAAAAATTAATCATTTGGCTGCTAGTAGACCAAGTCCATGTTTGACCTAGTATTTAGGAGCTTTTAGTTGCATAATTTGTTACTCTTCCACTTAGTGCCTTGTTTTGTGTCATTTCTTGTTATGTATCAGCTTTATATTAAAGCAAGAGAAGAGAAGTGTAGTGTTTTTTTATTTTATTATTTTATTTTATTTTTATTGATGCTTTTATCAAGCTAACAGCGGTTTTATATCCACAAAAAAGTGAACAATAAAAACAGCAAAACTAATATTCGGCGACAATAATGGTGATCGAAAGTTTTATTCAAGTTGCGATTTCTCATTTTGATAGTCATTATGACCATTAGAGCATGTTAATGGAAATTTTTTTGCAATCAAAAGAATGCTGGCAAGCCGTCTCCAAAGGAATTACTAAGCCAGCACAATAATCACATATACATGAAGATCAGAATTTAAAAGGCTACAGCTAAAGGATCTCAATGCAAAAAGTTATCTCTTCTAAGCTATTGATCGTCCAATCTTGTAAACCCAAAAATTTGAGATTCTATAAAAAAGAAAAGCAAGCATTACAAACATAAATTAATCATCTTTTGGGTTCAAAGAGAGGATTCTCAGGTTGAGGAAGAGGCAAATTTGAGATTCTATAAAAAAGAAAAGCAAGCATTACAAACATAAATTAATCATCTTTTGGGTTCAAAGAGAGGATTCTCAGGTTGAGGAAGAGGCAAAGCAACAATAAAGGGAAATGCTCTTAAATCAACAATCTCATAATGATCAAACTTCAACATTTCAAGGAAGAGGTAATGGAAGAGGAAGAAGATGTGGAAGCCAACAATCAACAAAAAATAACTCAAGTCAGTAGGCAAGTCATATGTGGAACACTATTGATGTCATTAGTATAGGCATTATCAAAATGAATGTAGAACCAATTTATTTAACGTTATTGGTGAAAATTCTAATTTTACAGAAACACAAGAGGAGATATTCTTAGTGATAGCTTGCCACACCAAGGAAGAAACCAATAAATAATTATGGTACTTAAACAGTGGTTGCAACAATCATGTATGGTGATAAAGCAATTTTTTCTGACTTAAACGAGTGAAATAATAGCGATGGTAGGAAGTTTGGCAACAACACCAAAATTTTAGTTTAAGGATAGGTCAAGTCACCATAAGAACAAGTGGGAGCAATATTAAAATAATCTCTAATGTGCTTTATGTTTCAGACTTGAAAACCAACCTGTTGAGTATTGGTCAATTGCAAAAAAAAAGGTAAGAGATCAAAATCAAGGATGATGTATGCCACATTGATAAAAATAGTTATCATATTAGTATATTTTATGTGAAAATTGTTGGAAATCAGTAATATAATAAATAAAAATCATACTTTTATGAGAAATAATTGATTTTATGTTATTTGTATGATATATAGTTATAAAAGGAGACATCTCTTTGGCAGTAGGCAAAAGGACCCAACCTATCCAAGTGAGGAGTTGGCAAAGGGCTAAGATGAATCTTTTTACTACTACAGTAGAGGAAGATCATCGACAAAATCGTGAAGGCCTCTGGTCATCATTTCATGTTCGTTGCTGCAAATATTTTAGACACAGTCGTTGTTACAACATCGTACAGTGTCGCAACAACAAAGAAGATTATTCTTATTTTTCTTCTCATTATTATTTTAATTTTCATAATTGATATGATTTTTACTTTTGTCATAGACTAATTCTTTAGTGGTTAGGAGGAGAGAGTACCCCCTATTGTGAACTTTGCTATTTTTCTAAAGTTTAAAGCATGAACCAAGTTTAACAATTCAATATGTGCTTAATAACTATTTTATGTTGTGTCGACGGACATAAATAATTACTCATATTCTTATTGTACTTACTGTTAGCCTTTTTGTTAGGCTAAGTTGTATTTTGATGATGACTAAAATGTTGATTAATTTAATAAATTAATAAGTTGTATTTTGTGTTATATTTTATATGTTCCGGATATTATTCTTATCGTTTTTATCATAATATTTATATCTGTGTATATTGGAAATACCCTCAAAATGAGTATTATTAATGTTCTAACATGTTTATTTGAGTCCATGTAGTGTTGGATATCTTTTAGGGACTCAATATAGTTCAAGGGCAGATTTAGAGTGAAGTGGGGATGAGTCTACGGATGTAGCGGACGCAAAAATTGGCGTCCGATTTGAATTTGTCATTTTCAGGGTGTTTTGCGGATGCAGCGGATGACAGATGCGGATGCAAATCTGCGTTCTAAACTAGGTGAACAGTGACTTGCAGATGAAAAAACTGTGACTTACGGATGCAGTGGACGCGAAATTCTGCGTCCTAAAGTCCAAATTTCTGCACAATGGACAGATTGCTCCAGAATTTCTGCATGAAGGAAACGGTCGACCGCACCATATATATTTTTCCAACGGTCAAATCTCAACGAGAAGAATTGCAACGGCTAGTTAAAAGGGTCGACCGTTTGGGCATAAGGTCGATCGTTTGCTCAGTGTCTATAAAAGTGAGATCACTCCAAGCTCTCCACAACCAACGAACGGAGAATCGAGGCGAAGCCCTGATTCCAAATCATTGTGAGCATTGTAAATCAAGTTCTCCCCACTCTTAAACTTGTGAGTTATTTTGGGAGAATTAGGATTAGCTAGATTTGAGCTTTAATTTCCGATTTATTATTATTGTGCTTGATTGTAAAGGGTGATTCTCTTAGAATTCATCACACTAGGGTGACAACCCGAAACACTTGAAATAGTCATAGGGTAGATTGAACGCCCGTAAGTTCAATCATTGGGTGACGCCCCGTAATAGTCAAACATTGGGTGACGCCCCACTTAGTCAAGTTTAGGGTGACGTCCTATAAGAGTCAAAGGTTGACGACCTTATAATTAGTCAAGGGTGACGCCCATATTAAGTGTCAATTTGTAAACGGTTTATTGGCACCCGTAAGCCAATTGTTTAGTGTATCTCCAAGTGGAACTTGGAGAGCGGACGTACGCGAGTTTGCCAAACCGCGTAAACAAATATTGTGTGCACTTCTCTAACCCTTACTCTTTACATTATTGCATATATTTGTTATCGACATTTTAATTCTATGCATTAAATCACTTAGGGTTATTAGAGATTAAAATATCGCACGAAAATATTAGAAACGCTATATTCACCCCCCCTCTATAGGCGTATATCGATCCTACAATTGGTATCAGAGCGGGTATTTAAATTTTTATGTAATATTTTGTTGACTGTGCACATTGCTAATATTTGTTGAGTTGCATCTATTGAAAAATTTTCTTATTGAATTTCTTGTTGAAATTTATTGTGAATAGCTTTGATCAATTCTAGCGTTTATAATTGATTATGGATTTCGATAGAATTGTTGAAAGTCAATGCACATCTACACCTCCACATTTTGATGGTAGTAATTATCTTTATTGGAAGTGTAGAATGAAAATTTTTATTCAATCTATTGATTTCTTTTTATGGAAAATCATTGAAAAAGGAATAACTCTTCCTAGACCATGTTGTGATTTCAATGATATAGATAAGCACAATTGAAACTTAAACGCTAAAGCTATGAATATTTTATATAGTGGATTAAGTAAAAACGAATTCGATAAAGTACAATCATGTGTTAGTGCTTATGATATTTGGAAATCTCTTGAGCTAACACATGTAGGAACAAATCAAAAGATTGAAAGTGGAGAAAACTCATCCTCCGAAAAAGAGGAGAAAGTGGCCAATACATGCTTCATGGCCAATGAAGAAATTGAGGTAACAAACTCTTCTAGCAATTAAAATTCTAGTAGTGATGATAATGGTGATTTAGTAAATGAATTGCTAGAAAGTTTGGATGCATTAAAAGGTAGAAATAAATCATTGAAAAAGAAAAATGACAATTTAATCGAAAAACATACTATTTTGAATAAATCTCTTGATGATCAAATTGTAGAATTAAAAAGCATGATTGATGTTTTTAATGCTTCCTTTAAATCTCTTGAGCATGATAGTAGTAATTTAAATGTGTTAAATGATAAATTGAAATCTACTATTAACTCACATGAATATGAAATTGACTCATTGAATGTTAAGAATTGTGATTTAATTGCTATTATTAATTGTCATAAGCATGAAATTTGTGATTTGAAAAATAGAAATGATGAATTGAATATTTATATCAAATCACGTTAAAATGAGATTCAATCATTGGATGCTAAATATAAATCTACTTTGGATTAGGGGTGGGCAAATCGGGTTCGGTTCCGGTTCCGGGCCTTTTGGAACCGACCGTTCGGTGCTCAGTTCCGAGGGCAAGGAACCGGACCCAGAACCGCCCGGAACTGGAACCGGAACCAGAACCGAGTTCGGTTCCGGTTCCAGAACCAGTCGGTTCCAGTTCCCATGTGTCCAACTTCCAGCGATGGTCCTCTTTTTGGGAGCAAGGTTTTGGACTATAAAAATGACCTTCACTTCCTAAACAGATTCATCAGAATTGAAATTTGTAAACCCAAATCACTCGCCCACCCTAAAACAAATTCATTACCTTCACAAATGAATCACAATTCACAGATGAAAAAAGAGTTCATAAATCAGAAATCAAAATATATCCAAATTAGGGGAGCAATCACTCGGTCTCAAACCTCTGTTGAAGATTTCACAATCGCCTTCGCATTAGTAGCTTTGCAAAACACATTAACAACTCGTCGTCTCAGCTTCGCAGTAGCAGTCGTAGCTTCGCAAATCGAAGTCGACTTCTCGATTCCAGACTTCCACACCCTAAACACTCGGAATTAGGGGAGTAATCTTGGTCTCGGTCCAAATGCAGTCATCGTTGCCTTCACAAGCTTCGCAGATCGCAGATTGCAGTCGCACAACGTCTCGCAGCTTCGTAGCCCTAGTCGCAGTCTCGCGGCGAGACTCTCGCCTTCAAATCACAAATCGCAAATCGCAGAGCCACAGAGGAGATCCAGATCTTGGTTCCAAGCTTCCTAGGGTTGCCCGACGTTTTAAACTCCTTCAATTATCGGTTCCTTGGTTCTTGGCTTAAGGAACTGAGAACCGAACCGAGATCATATAAAAGAACCGAAACCGAAATAAATTGAAATGGGTGGAACCGAGAACCGGAACCGACCCAGAACCGAGTCTCGATTCTGGGTCGGTTCTCAGTTCTGGTCGGTTCCTGCCCAGTCCTACTTTGGATGCTAATGCTAAAATTGAATCTCGTGAGATTGATATTTGTGAATTGAAAACAAAGAATGATGATTTGAACTCTATAGTGCTTAAATTCACAAATGGGAGCAAAAATTTAAATATGCTCTTAGGTTCGCAAAGGGTTACATTCGATAAAGCCGGAATTGGCTATGAACCCTTTGCAAAGAAAAAGAATTACACGAATCTATTTGTTAGTTCATCAATTTGTAATTCTTGCAATTGTGTTGGACATAAATCATTTTGTTGTCCCTTAAAATTAAATACTAATGTGAAATCAACCTTTAATTCTATAGTTACTTATTCTTTGAATGTGAATTTTAAATCTAAGTCTAATTTAAATTCTAAATCCAATTTAAATTCTAAATTTGTGTGGTTTCCTAAAGGAACTAAACCTATAACAAATGGACCCAAAATGGCTTGGGTACCAAAATTTGCAAAATGATTTTTGTTGTAGGTTGGAGATTCTTCTAATGAGCTAAATGGATTTGGATACTTTAATATCCAATACAAAAGAAGAGAAGCTTCAAGGAATGCCTCAAATGCGGTAAATGAAAATAAACATCTTAGAGGTACACAATCTCTTTGTTATAATTGAATTTAAGTGTGGAATTTGATTTGGATTAGTATTTAGAGTTTGATGGATTAGAATGGATTATATTATTGATTGATTCAATCTTTATTTTTCTTGGGATTAAAGCATAGATTGATTCAATTCTATTGTTCTATTCTTGATTTGGGATTGAAAGTGTTTTAACTTTGATTAGTACATAATCTTCTTGGATTAATTGTTGGCTTTAATCTTTTTGTATATATAGGTTGAAATATGTTTTATTTATTCAACTAGAATTTTGATGAATGGTTCCAACAATTGGATTCTAAATTGCATATATTTGAAAAAGTGTTAGATGTTTAATTTTGTTGATTTAAGATTGCATTGAGATAAATTGATTTTGTTTTGGAGTGAATTGATAGATATCATAAGTTGTAAATTTGTTTATGTCTTCATTTGATATCTAGGAATTGAGATGCCTTTATTCCTTCAATCTATATTTTGATGGTTTGTATTCCAACAACCTAGTCTCTAAATTGAACATGCTAGTGCAAATATTGGATTGTTCGATGTTAAGTTAGATGCTAAGTTGGATGCTAAGTTGGATGATTGTTTGAAATAAATTGCTTTGTCTTTTTGAGAATGTACTTCTCCCATGAATTAAAATTAGCTTTATATAAGGGGAGAAGAGTAGAAAAGTTGTTAATTATGATGTTTTGTTGATTTCTCTCTTGAATTGCAATTGGTAAATAAAATAAAGGGAGAAAATAGAATTGTTGAGAATTGACTTAAATCATTGACTTGTTTCAAAATTTTTTATCATTAAATGGCATGGAAGCTATTGATAGTGTGCTTATAGGTTGAAATTTTTATTTTACAATTGGTATCTCTAAGTTAAATTTTGCATAATTCTTGTCTTGGATTATTTTTGTAGCTTGAGATTTGGTCTCCAACAATTAGTTTTCTAGTCTTATATATTGAATTGTTGGATATCAATTTTGATTTGTTGGTTTCCCCTATGAATTGGTTTTGCTATAGATAAAAAAAGGGGAAAACATAAATTATTTAGACAACAAATGTTCCATTCTTGAAAATTTAGAACACTTTTGATTTGGTTTTGTTTTTTATGATGAAGAGGGAGAGATTATTGCTATGGACTAAATTATTTTTCCTTTTTGAAAACTTGTTGTGAAATTCTCCTTTGGATTGTTTATGTCTTTTAATAAAAATGTGAAAATAAATTTGTATAGAATTTATTGACTTGGCCTTGAAATGTTGATTCTAATTATAAGCTTTGGTAAATTTTACTTTCACTAGGTTAAACTTTGACATTTCTTCATTGGTTGTAAATTGAATAATAAAATAGATGGAGAAAATAAAATTATTTAGAGATTTTTTGTTTTGATTTTTCTAACTTAGTTTCTCGTTTGAATTAAACTTGTACATGGAGAAAATAGAGATGTTAAATTTGATTGGAGATCTTTGATTTGCTTTTGAAAATTGTACAAAGATTTTAACTTTTGATAAATTTACTTCCGTTTGTGCTTAAACTTTGACCTTCCCTTATGAATTGAAGTTGCTATTTAGATCATTGATATAGGGGGAGAAGATCAATTTATATTAAGTTTATTGACTTGCTCTTAAATGTTGATTTTAATTTGTAGTTTTTGATAAACTTGCTTTCACTTATGCTTAAACTTTGACAATTATCTTTTCAATTGATTTTTAACTTAAAAAATGAGAAAGATATTTGTATAGATATAATTGTTTAAAAAATTAGAATTCTCCTTTGGGTTAAATGTGTGCATGGATAAAAGAGGAGAAAATGAAATTGATAGGAGATAATTTATTTGTCTTGACTTTTGTTTTTCCCTACTAAAACCCATATGTTGAATATTGTTAATTGATTTAGGGGGAGAAATTAAAATTGTTTGATTCAACTTGTATTTTCCCAAATGTTTTCAATTTTTTGATTTGAAGAGAAAATAACTTTTGTAGTTGTTTTTCAAATTGATATAATTATTTATCTTTTGTTTGAAATCTCTAAAGTGATATCAATAATTGTTTTGTTTTAAACTTCTACAATGGATATCTATCTTGGATTTCTATCCCCAATGTTTTAATTGTATGCAATGATTTAGGGGGAGAGAAATGGTTTTTTACATTGAATATCCTTGAAATGGATACTAATTGGATTTCATTTCTTCAATTAGTATCTTCAATTTCTCTATACTTTGAAATTTTTAACTGGTATCAATCTTTATTTTTAGAATTGAATTTCAACAATTGAAATCTTTGAACTTAATCTTTAATTGGTATCATATATGAAATTATTTTTGTTTTGGTATCAATGAAATCATTTTTCTCTAGAATTAGTATAATTTTTTTTGGATTTTTATTTGATATCATGTTTTGATTCTTCAACTATTAGATTTTGTGCATAATGTTAGGGGGAGAAGGATTTGTCTTTCATTTAACTAGAACTTAATGGATTCTAGTTCTTACATTTGGTATTCATTTCTTGAATCCCATTCTTTTTGGTATCTATTGTTTGGACTTAAATGCATAATACTCTTCCATATGTTTACACTTAATGAGCCAAAAGAGGGAGAAAATTGTGTAGTTATTTTCAAATTGGTATCTCTACTTATAACCACAACTTGAATTTGCTTGCTAGCCTTATTCCCTCAAATGTGTATGTATGCTTAATGACGAAGAGGGATGGTATTTTTATTGAATTGCGATTGTGGTTATTTACAATTGGTATCCTTCTTTTAACCACAAATTGAAATTGAATGTATATTTCTCTCCTTTGTTTGCTTTATGGTTTAACTCTTTGATTAAGGGGGAGAAGTTTGCTTTAGTAGATTTAATTGTTAAATTATGTTGAATTTATTCTTGGATTCTTTTGATAATTGCTCTATGAGTAATTATATTCTATCTTGTCTATTTTGATGATTTTATTTGGATAAATCTTTTCTTTGGATGTTTAGGACTCCCCTCCCCTAGTATTACTTTTTGATTATGAAAAAAAGGGGGAGAATGATGTATAAGTTGTAATATATTTTAGGGGGAGTTGAATAACATGGAGTAGCATGTTGCTTGGACTTTATTGCTTGATAAATTGCATAAATTACTTTGAGAAATCTAATATGCAATATTTGTATGCAAATACTTAGTTTTAGGAAAACAACTAATTGGATTTTGTCATCATCAAAAAGGGGGAGATTGTTAGCCTTTTTGTTAGGCTAAGTTGTATTTTGATGATGACTAAAATGTTGATTAATTTAATAAATCAATAAGTTGTATTTTGTGTTATATTTTATATGTTCTGAATATTATTTTTATCGTTTTTATCATAATATTTATATCCGTGTATATTGGAAATACCCTCAAAATGGGTATTATTAATGTTCTAACATGTTTATTTGAGTCCATGTAGTGTTGGATATCTTTTAGGGACTCAATATAGTTCAAGGGCAGATTTGGAGTGAAGTGGGGATGAGTCTGCGGATGCAGCGGACGCAAAAATTGGCATCCGATTTGAATCTGTCATTTTCATGGTGTTTTGCGGATGCAGCGGATGACAGATGCGGATGCAAATCTGCGTCCTAAACTGGATGAACAGTGACTTGCAGATGCAAAAATTGTGACTTGCAGATGCAGTGGACGGGAAATTCTGCGTCCTAAAGTCCAAATTTCTGCACAATGGACAGATTGCTCAGAATTTCTGCATGAAGGAAACGGTCGACCGCACGGTCGACCGCACCATATATATTTTCCCAACGGTCAAATCTCAACGGGAAGAATTGCAACGGCTAGTTAAAAGGGTCGACCGTTTGGGCATAAGGTCGATCGTTTGCGCAGTGTCTATAAAAATGAGATCACTCCAAGCTCTTCACAACCAACGAACGGAGAATCGAGGCGAAGCCCTGCCAAATTCAAGACTCGATTCCAAATCATTGTGAGCATTGTAAATCCAGTTCTCCTCACTCTTAAACTTACGAGTTATTTTGGGAGAATTAGGATTAGCTAGATTTGAGCTTTAATTTCCGATTCAATATTATTGTGCTTGATTGTAAAGGGTGATTCCCTTAGAGTTCATCACACTAGGGTGACAACCCGAAACACTTGAAAGAGTCATAGGCTAGATTGAACGCCCGTAAGTTCAATAATTGGGTGACGCCCCGCAATAGTCAAGTTTAGGGTGACGTCCTATAAGAGTCAAAGGTTGACGACCTTATAATTAGTCAAGGGTGACGCCCATATTAAGAGTCAATTTGTAAACGGTTTATTGGCACCCGTAAGCCAATTGTTTAGTATATCTCCAAGTGGAACTTGGAGCGCGGACGTAGGTGAGTTTGCCGAACCGCATAAATAAATATTGTGTGCACTTCTCTAACCCTTACTCTTTACATTATTGCATATATTTGTTATCGACATTTTACTTATATGCATTAAATCACTTAGGGTTATTAAAGATTAAAATATCGCACGAAAATATTAGAAACACTATATTCACCCCCCTTGTATAGGCGTATATCGATCCTACACTTACCTGTAATTAGGAATTAAAAACCAATATTGAATTGTGTGAAGATAACATTTACATATCGTTTTGTTTTGAATCACATGATATGTTAGAATAATGGTAAATCAAATTTTTTCAAATATTTGTCTGCCATAAGCTTGAAAAAAAATATTTAAGAGAATTATCAAGCAACTTAATAGAGACTTCAATTAACAAAATAAGCTCTAAGTCATTTAACTATTTTATTGCAGCATTCTACAGTGAATGTAGTAAATTTACATAATAAGGGGAAATCAAATTCGAGTCATATTACTATTATTCGAACCTCTCATTTATTTATTTGCGTTTTATTTTAATTATTCAACATTTAATTCACCATTTCAATTTTACTTTTATTTTTATTGTGTTACTTAGATTTAAATTGTACTAAACTTGTCATCATGAGATTTATACTCTACGTACTCTTTATTACTTGGTTTGCGATACGTGCACTTGCGTAGTGTTAGTTTTACAACAAACAAGTTTTGGTGCCGTTGCCGGGGATAATTTTTATCTTTGTGAAACATTTTCTTTAAATTTTTTTTTTTAAATTGATATTCTTCTTTGTTTTATTTTATCAAGTACTTTACTATGGCGTATAACAATTTTCAATGGCTATTTGATAGAGGAAATTTAACTCAACGAGTGGAATGATTTGATGAGATTGACAAAATTAGTGCACTAAGCATCCAAATTCCATCAATTACCAATGCAATCGAGTCAATGAACATGATATCTTGTCAAAGTGCAACAACTATTTTGTGCACATTTTGCGAAAGACCATACAGTTATGAGTATTGCCATTCAAATTTGGACTCTATCAATTATGTGAGTTACAATCACAACAATGCATTCTCCATTCCATACAACTCAGTTTGGGGGGTAGCATTTTAACTTTCAATGGAGCTCTTAGACACAAATATTTTGATTTTAGCACTTCATAGAACATGTATAAAAATTCATATCCTCCTAAATTTCCTCAACAAGCTTACAATTTTACACAGCAAGCAATGCCATAACAAAATAGGTAGCTTCAATGTGAGTAACCAAGAACAGATCAATTTACAAGAGAATATGTTGCTAAGAATGATACTATCCTACAAAACCTAGCAGCTTCAATGAAAATTTTGGAAAACCAAGTTGGACAAATCGCTCAAGCATTGAATAGTCGATCACCAGAAGCTTTACCTAGTGATACCAAAAATTCTAAAAAGAAAAGAAAATGAGAAATTTGGGTCTATTATTTTGAGAAATAGTAGAGAAGTTGAGGCATTAGAAAAACAAAAAGATGAAGGGAAGAAGAATGCTGAAGCTCAGAAGGAAACAATGGTAAAAGACAGTTCAATTGTTCAAAAAAAATGTTATTGCAAATCCTGATGCTGTAGTGATATCATAGCAAACACTCGTAGAAAATAAAATTGAAGAATTATCTCTACCATTTCTGGAGAGGCTCCGAATGCAATATAAAGATAAGAAATTGTGGAAATTCTTAAATGTATTAAAATAGCTCAACGTCAACATCTCTCTAGTAAGACCATTGAAGCAAGAGTCATGGTGAAGCTTTTAAAGATCTCCCGATGAAGCAAAGAAGACAAAGTGAATTTGAAATGGTGGTACACGATAAAAAGAAAGATGAAATGGGAGATATCTATACTGAATGGAGATTTATATTAGACATAAAGAAAACTTTCGCTTCTTTGAGAGATCTAGGTTGAAGAAAAAGGGAAGTAATCAGATTGTTGACTTTAAAACAAACGTTTTTGAGAGGCAACCCAAGTTCACGTTTTTAGTAACTTTTTTTTTATGCGTTTTAATATTAAATTTTGTTTTATTTGCAAGTAGCTTAGAAAATAAAAACTCTCCAACAACTCTTCAAAATTTTAGAGTAGGAAATGACTCTCCATATAATTTCCTTCAAACACACTTATCATTTCTCCAAATTTTCTAGGGAGTAATCGCTTAAAATCAGGAAAATTCTAACCCTCTTTAATTTTGAATTATGTTTTGGATAACATCTTGTTGGCAGTGAGGACATTGCTAGATTTAAGTTTGGGAGGAAGTTTTAATTTTGAATTTTTATGGATTTCTGTCAATTGGATATCTATCACTCTTTCCTTGAAAATTTTAGTGAAATATCCCTATTAATGATAATATTGTTTTTTTTTTTTTAAAAAAAAACTCATACTTACTACAACATTGAATTTCCAATATAAAATTCTATGATGATTCAAATTATTTAAAATTTTTTATCTTTGAAAATTTCAACACTTGTATTCAATATATATGATTTAAAAATATTCACAAGGAAAATATTCTTAAATCATATATATTGAATACAAATGTTAAATATTAAGATTTTCCCAAAAAACCTAAGGAATATTAGATTTGTTACAATTTAAAGTTTTATAATTGGAAATATGGGCACTCATTCTAAACAAAAGAGAATTAAATATCAAGAATTCATATAGAATAAAATAAGTTTGAAGGAATTATTATATATATATATATAAAAGAATAAATAAAGTATGTGATTCCCTAATCTATTCTCAATCTCGAATGAGCATTTTGGATGAATTTGATTAAAGAGACTTTGGAAGGAACTCTATCACAACATTGTTGACTATACTCCTCTATATAATTTACTATGTATTATATGAGTATTTTTCTTTAAATAGTGACACTACTAAGTAATTGGAGGCCTTCATCACTAATGTTGTCAATCGGGTCAAAATGTAGTGTAATTTAAAAGAGAAGTCAACAAAGAATCTTAAAAAAAATCCCCCAAATACTTATAATAACTTGTGAAATCCTCGGTTTCTAATTATTTTTGAGTTAATTGAGAGAGTTCATAAAACTAGTATATGAAGCATTAAATTTAGCATGATTTAATTGAATTTTGGTAGTTTGAGAAATTTTTGCACATACACATTGTGGAGTAAAACTTGTTTGGAGAATAATCCCAAAAAATATTGATTTTAATATTTAAGAATGTTAGAATTTTTATTGATTATGAATTTAAAGCAATCTTGAGAATTTTTGGATTTTTAATGTTGGTAGTATGAGTTTTCTCATTTCTTTAAGTGGTTTTGTTTTGCATCATTTGATGATGAACAATGATTCAAATTTAGGGATGTGATAACTCTTTAAAAAGAATTATTATGCTAGTATATTTTATGTCAAAATTGTTGAAAACTAGTGATATAATAAATAAAAATCATACTTTTACAAGAAATAATTGATTTTATGTTAATTGTATGATATAACTAATGAAAAATGATATTTTATTTAGATTCGAATAATTAGTTGCAAGAAATAATAAAGAGCATCATCAAGAAAAGTGGAAATTAAATTATTCAACAAATACAAAATTTTGAAGATAAAAGAGGAAAGAGAATTTCAAAGAAAATAAAGAAAAGATTAATGGAACCCAAAATTTTAGAGAAATAAATGGATTCAATCTGGTTTTAAATGTTGGTTTGATGAGAGATAAGATATTCAAATTTTCAAAGCTACACAATGAGAGAATATTATTTTATTGAAGGAAGATAATATGTAATTATAAAAGGAGGCATCTCTTGGGAGAAGGAGAGAGGACCCCGAGAGAGAAATGGACAAAAAAAGAACTCATCCAGGCGAGGATTCGGCAGAGGACAAAAAGGAGTCTTCCTGCTAGTACAGTACAGGAAGATCATTGATGAAATCGTAAAGGCCTCTAGTCATCATTTCTTGTTCGTTACTGCAAATATTCTGGACACAATTGTTGTTACTTCATCGTACAACATCGTGACGACAAAGAAGATAATTCATATTTTTTTGCTCTTTATTATTTTAATTTTCATAATTAATATGATGATTTTTACAGTTGCTATAGGCTGATTCTTTAGTGGTTAAGAGGAGAGAGTACCTTATATTGTAAACTTTGCTATTTTTCTAAAGTTTAAAGCATGAATCAAGTTGAATAATTTAATATATGTTTAATGACTAATTTATTGTCAATGAACATAAATAATTACTTGTATTCCTATTATACTTACCAGTAATTTAGAATTAAAGACCAGTATTGAATTATGTGAGGATAAGATTTACATATCATTTTGTTTTGAATCACATAACATGTTAGAATAATGTTGAACCAATTTTTTTCAGATATTTGTCTGCCATAAGCTTGGAAGAAAATATATAAGAAAATTATCAAGCAACTCGATAGAGACTTGAATTAAGAAAATAAGTTATAAGTCCATTAACTATTTTATTGCAGCATTCTATAGCAAATATAGTAAATTTACATAATAAGGGGAAATCAAATCCAAGCCATATTTATTATTCAAACCTCTCTTTGTTTATTGGTATTTTATTTTAATTATTCAATACCTGATTTACCATTTCAATTTTGTTTTCTTTTTTTAATGTTTTGCTTAAATTTAAATTGTGTTAAATTTGTCCTCGTAGGATTGATACTCTAGTTACTCTTTATTACTTGATTTACGATATGTGTGCTTGTGTAGTGTTAGTTTTACCACAAACACACATTTATAATGATAAATCACAAATTAGGCTTGATTGTGCAAGTTAAAATGACAACAAATTGAATATTTTCTCTTCATTTGCAGAATATTTCACAAACTTATCTCTCAACATGACTCAAAGATGATGTTCGGCTGTGACATTTTTGATATGATAATATGAATTTCAATTGTTTGAAGATACCCCAACAAAAGAAAATAGTGGCAGGCCTTCTAACATTTTCAACTCCAACAAAGTATGTGAAGAATATATAATTGGCAAACAACACTTTGATTCATTTCCAAAAGGAAGAACACAAAGAGCAAGAAAATTGTTGGAAATTGTTCACTCGGATCTTTGTAGGTGGATCAATCCTGCTTCAAATGGAGGTAAATGATGCATTATCATTTTCGTTGTTGATTTGCTCAAAAACCTAGGCTTATTTTTTACAAGAAAAATCTGAAGATTTATTAGCTTTCAAAAGTTTTAAAGCAATTGTTAAGAAAAAAGCAGATTGTCACATTCAGATGTTGTGCATAGATAGTGGTGGAGAGTATAACTGAAATGAATTTACAAATTTTTGGGACATACATGGCATCAACGACAATTAATAGTTTCCTACACAACAAAATGGGGTATGTGAGAGGAAGTGTAACGACTCGACTTTTTATTACTTTTGAAAATGTGTAAAATTTAAAACTTTCGTAAAATGACTAAAATCCTTATAAAAATCTCTTTATATTTAAATCAGAGTGCGTTACTAAAGCCGGACCACTACTAACCCTTTCATTCTATTCGCTAGGAAAATCGTTATAAACGATAATTATAAAAATCATTTATCAAATGTAGCAGAAGCAAACCATAATTATAAAATCGTTTGTCAAATCATAGCAGAAGCGTACAATGGAAAACTTTATTTATAAGCGGAAGCATAAATCCTTTTAAAAGACAATAATGAACTTATATTTTTATATTTACAAAAAACCTTATCTCTTTTACTCTCTTAGCCTGGCCAGCCACAAGTTCGCCCGTGAATATGCTTCATCATCTATGCATTATTATCACGTACGTGTACCTACACCACAAGTAAGATGTAAGCCTAATGGCCAAGTAAGGAAAAGGATTATGCATTATGTTATGCCTCTCTTTAGTTATTTTGGAATGGGTCCGCCCCAAATCAATCTTTTCATTACATTCGTTCGTTCGTTCGTTACTCGTACGTTGAGCGGAAGATTGGAGGATCCATATGGGATGATATAGTTGATCGGATTTTAACCTCCTATGTGCAACTAGGTTCCCGTTCTTCACAAGGTAGGGGCTTCGCCTAGCTGTAAAACTAGATCCGACTACCCATTTCCCCCCCAACTTCCCATCATTCATCCTTTCATTCATTTTCTTTAACATTTTCCTCACATAATGCATATGACCACCCCGTGGTGGTGTTCCTATTGATTTCTATTATCATGATGCATGAT
This sequence comes from Begonia loranthoides, assembly GCA_022433065.1. Lineage (NCBI taxonomy): Eukaryota > Viridiplantae > Streptophyta > Magnoliopsida > Cucurbitales > Begoniaceae > Begonia > Begonia loranthoides. The sequence goes on along the minus strand of CM039477.1, from coordinate 18,521,537 downwards.
CGTACAGTATGAAATAATGGAATGCAGACAACGCGTATAATTAACTTAAATTATAGTAATTAAAAGAACATACAAGGGAACTAATTAAAAGAGCATACAGAAAACCATACGGCAACCATAGTGGAAGGTAAACACGCATGAAAGGGAACAAACATAGTAGCAACTAAAACAACTATAAACCAAGCGTGAATTTACAGAATCTAACAGTGAAATAAACAATAACATGAACATGCTATTAATTGCCGTTTATTTGAATGAACTAAACATGCTTACATTGATGCAATGACATAAACATGGAATTAATAATTACACAGAAACATGCTCAACCAATAGATAACGAAAACATACCTAATAATTGAATACAACTGAAACATGCTTAATAAGGAAACGTGCTAAATAAATTGAAACAAGCTAATAGCGGGAACATGCTTGATAATTATCAACCTATTAGCTCATTTTTACAAATACCAACCTAGTTAGTTAAACATGCTCTTATTAAGGGTTAATGTTACAATTGTTATTCTAGTTAATTAACATGCTCATAATTCTAATTAATTAAACGTGTTTGGATTATCATCAATTAGTTAATTACACATGCTCAAAAAAATAATTACAATTATTATCCTAGATGATTAAACATGCTTTTATTCTAGTTAATTAACATACTCAAATGAGTTATTGTTAATTAGTTAATTAAACATTCTAGTTAGTTAAACGTGTTCAAGGAAGCAATTCAATTAATAGTCTAGTTAAACATACTCAAGTTAGTTACAAGTGTTCATATTACAATTATTATACTAGTTAATTAACATGCTAAAGAAGTAATTACCATTATTACTTGAACATGCTCAGATTAAGGGTTCATTATTACACTTTCTATTCTAGTTAATTACACATGCTCAGAAATAGAAAACCACAGCTTCTAAGAAATTTAAACAATGGCAATGACAGGACAGTACATTTATCGAAGCAATATATTCACATAACAGAATCAAAATAAGTAAAGGAAATCATAGCTCATTCACACTTATCATTTTAACAGGGTCTTCAGTTCATTCATCTCAGAAAGCATTCATCTCAGTTCACCATTCTATACTACAAGCAGTAAGCATCATCATTCGTCACTTTTCTATCGTTAGACATTTCATCTCATCACTTCTCTATCGTTAGGCATTTCATCAGTATTTCCAGTAAAGGAAAGTCACAAGAATTATCAACAAACTAACATACAATTGCAGAAAGGGAAAGACACAGAGCACTAACACATAAGCAATTAGAAACAACAAACTTTACTTGTGGGTAGGGCCTCCACTGGCCAAGACTCTACCCAAGTTCTTACCTCGAAGCTTTAACGTGTATTGGCACTTATTCGTTATTCTTCTTCGTCTTTTTGATACCTTCACAAATTAGAACATTACAACTTATAAGTGCATCGTATTATAACTTGTACCAATTCTAAGAACTTCTTCGATGCCTAAACGGAATATAACCTATCTCAATTTGAACTAACAACAGGGTATACATTCCAAGGAAATAGAAAGCACGCGTCCAATTTTTTTTCCTAACTATTTGATAGTTTCTAGTGCTACTACAGAGAACATTATGCACTTATAGTTAACGGAGCATGAAATCTTCAAATGATTATCCCTAATCATCAACAAAGGCATAATAGAACAATAAGGCATCAAAGCTAAATTCAACGTTTCATGCTTCTTATAGAACAATAAGGACAGTGACTATATTCAACCAATTGGTCTATGATATTCTTTACAAATAGTTTATCGAATCTTATTCCAACAACAGTCGAATCTTAATCCAACATACATAAAGCACAGTTTCACATCCAAAAATCAAAACGCAGAGTGCAATCATGCTTCAATGTCGAATTATAAGTCAGTAACTAAATTATTCCAATTATCGTGCAATACTAAAACAGATCATAAAACAGTTTCTGCCTAGCAAGGTATATTTCATCCCACAACTCTTCCAACAAAGGCATTATCGTATCACAGCAAAGCTAAATCCAGAACAACAGTAATATCCAGAGTTACCAAGGCTAAATTGTGATTGGCCAACACATCCAAGACAACATGAAAGTAACATAACCAAGTCTAACACCGATAGGGGCATCAATCAAAGACAGACTATAATCATCCGAATTATTCTTCACTATTTTCATTTCCACAACAAACAACAGACAATCACTATTATGTTTCCAATAACAGAAAACAGAGAGCATTATCCAATTATTGTCCAAATAAAACCCAAGAGGTAGAAACCAACATATCCAGCAGTGCATAATATCAATTTTCTATTATTCTCTACGATATATCTTCACAAAATCCATAAAGACAAAAGAGGAACTCCCTTACCAGAAGACACCCGAGAGGCCACACCCAAGAGCACTTCTCTCGACTGCTCTGTCCTCCAACGGCTACTTCTCCATTTTCTCTTCTTCCTCTTGTTTTCTCCTTGGCATTCTTCACCACCAGAGAGCATTCTGCTCTATCTCTTCTCCATCTCTGCATTTCTAAGTTACCAGAGAACGCTCGAGCCATGCCTCAAGCCATAACCATGCCTTACCCTATCTCCCTCCATACCTCTACACGTCCACGTTGTCGTTAGCTGTAGAGCACGAACCAGGGAACAAGACTGGTTCAAACCGCAAGCTGGACCACAGGCCTTCGGCCGGTCCAGCACGAACCTGCTGTTCCCTCGCCTCTTTGACCCGAGGCCATAAATCGCAGCCAATCCGTTCGCTAATCCACCTCACCGTTTGCTACTCCTTCTTCGTCGCCAAGCATCACTAGGAATCGACAAAGTGTCGCTGCTCATCACGACCCAACACCAAATCCAGTGACCCGAGCTTCGCACCGAACCATTCTGCAAAGCCCGACACTTCAATCATTGCCAGCTTCCGATCGCCGTTCGCCACGCACGCCGCGAGGGAGTCTCGGCCGAGCCCGAGCCCTTCATCTTCTCCCTCGTGTCTCTTTCGCTCTCTTAGTCTTCTCTCCCTCTCTCTAGCGTTCTCTCTCTCTCACTCTCATTTCGTCAAATAGCCGAAGGCTAGATGAAAATGAGAAAGCTTGAACCGGTTATCCTGCTGAACCGGTTCAGCTATTCATCAATAAATCCCCACTATACTTATTAAATCCCAATTAATCTCATTTATTTAATCCCCTTAAATCTCATTTACTCCTCTTTTAATTAAAAGAACATGAGCCATTCATAATCTTTCAGACCAAGCTGAACCAAACCGGTTTGATCCATTATTCTCTCCTTCGATAAATTCTTATTTTCATTCGATAAATTCTCATAAGTTATAATCTAACGAATACATCTTTGGTAATACCCCAAAAATTACCCAATTAATCCAAATACTCTAAATTACTTTTCAATTATCCTTATTAAATTATATTATGAACAGTCTGGGTATTATAGGAAGAGCTGAACAATCCTAAATATAGTGAGAAGTCTATTGGCTATGAGCAGAATACAAAAGAATTTTTTATTTTTGGTATGAAGTTGTTAATTTGATTTTCCACATTTTGAATAAAAGTCCAACTTGATCAGTGCAAAATATGACACCAAAAGAGGTGTGAAGAGGTTACTAACTCGTAGTTGATCATTTTAGAATTTTTGGATGTATAGCTTATGCCTATGTTTCGGATGAGAAGAGAAAGAAATAAGATGAAAAAAGTGAGAGAAGTATCTTTCTGGGAATAAGTGATCATTCTAAAGCTTACAAGCTATACAACTCTCTCACTAAGAAGATCGTCATAAGTCGTTATGTAATCTTCAATAATGAAAATTTCTACGAATGGAATGACATTGGCACTTAACAAAATATACCTATTACCTTTGAAGATGGTGAGCAACCACATCATCAACTTGAGGAAGAAGTAGCGACAGAGTCATCTATACCCATAGTTGAATGGCATTTAGAAAGGATTAGAAGCACGCGTGCATGGATGGATGCATATGAGGTAACACAATTTGATCAAAGTGAAGATCTACTCGCAAACTTTGCTTTATTTTTAGATTGTGATCCTTTAACCTTTGAAGCTGTTCACCACTCAAAATGGAGGAAGACTATGGATGAAGAAATTGCATCTATAGAAAGAACGATACTTGGTAGTTCACAAAACTTTAAAATGGACAGAAGACCATTGGATTGAAATGGGTTGACAAGCCAAAACTAAAGCAAAATGGTGAGGTGGACCAGTTCAAGGCGTGCTTAGTAACACAAGGTTGTAAGCAAGAATTCAATGCTGATTACATTGAAGTTTTTACTCTGGGTGCATGACATGATACAATCATATTAGTGTTACATTGGCAGCAAACTATTCATGGCTTATATTTCAATTAGATGTCAAGTTAGCCTTCTCAAATGGAATTTTGGATAAGCATGTATTTATTGATCAACCCTTAGTTAGGTTCAAGTCAAACAAAAAGAAAAAGTGTATAAACTAAAAGTGTATAATTGTATTGAAGCATACTTCTTGAACGAAAGATTTCTTTAATATGTTTATGAACGTACACTTTTTATGTGATTTTGTAAAACTACTCGTAGTTTGCTTATATATGAATGTTTTAATTTGTAGTTGCAATGATGAAGTAATGATTGGGCAATTTAAGAATTCCATGATATCTTGAGTTTGATATATTTGATCTATGTCTAATGTATTATTTCCTTGGCATAAAAGTTGTTCAATGTACATGTGACATATTTATCTCTCAGAAAAGGTACTTACACGAAATCTTGAAAAGGGTTCGTATGGAAAAATGCAACCATGTGAGCACACAAGTGGAAACAAATGTGAAGCTTATTAAAGACCCTAAAAGTAAAAGCGTTGATAATAGTCTTTACAAGCAAATTGTGGGGAGTTTAATGTACTTAATTACAACATGACTAGATATTATGCTAGTTGTATGTCTCATCACTGAATTCATGGAATGTCCAAAAGTTATGCATCTAATAGCTGCAAGATGAATTTATGATATCAAAACAACAGATTATGGAATATTGTACAAGAAAGCAAAAAAATATTATATTTGCTTGGATTCATGAATAGCGATTATGCGAGATATCAAGATTATAGAAAAAATACATCTGACTATGTCTTTATGATGGGATCAGGAGCCATTTCATGGTCACAAGAAAGCAACATATTATCACTCTTCCAACTTCAGAAACTAAGTTTGTAGTAGCAACAGAATGAGCTTCTTAAGCAATTTGATTGAGAAATATTCTCGAGGAACTGTTTTTTTTCATTCAAGAAGGTTCTACTCTAATGTATCGTGACAATAACTCAATTACAAACTATCTAAAAATTCAGTTTTACATGGAAAGAGAAAACATATTGATGTAAGATATCACTTCTTTGGGTGACCTCATAAAAGATAAACAAAGTTGATCTCATTTATTACAAAAGTAACGACCAAGTTGTTGACTTGTTTTGATATGATCCAAGTAGGACACAAGTACCAAGATCCATTAAAAGGCATCGGAGGCCCAATGATTGGACAAGGAAGATGAATGAAAGATTTCAACTTTTATTAGAAGAAATCAAAGAGAAGGAGTCTACAATTCCTAAGCCAAGGACAATGAATTTGCTAAGCATTAAAGATGAAATAATAGAGAAGATACAAGAAACACAAATCAAAGAATGCAAAGAATTGTTTTTGGTCCAAAAAGCCCATTGCGCGCAGAGAAGCCCAACCTCACGGTAGTACGCCCCACCCTCGTGCAACCCACACGTAACGCAGAGCCTAGCGCCTGCTCAACCTCGCGGCAGGGCGCACCACCTACACATTCTTCGCGGGCCAACTCGTCCACTCACCCGCGCTTTGTCAACTCAACCCCGCGGCCCATCAAAAGCGCATCCAACCCATGCACGCCTGCCCTTCCACCTAGCGCGACCCATGGCCCATTTGCCTACAGCCAATACATAGACCACCCATTCAGTCCAGCCCGTAGCCCATCCGCACGCCCACCTTTCATTTTGTCCACATTAGCAACCAAGTTTTCTAAATTTACTTTAAACTAGTTTTCCTTATTCTATTAGGATTAATTTTAATTTATTTTTAGTCTATAAAAGCACAAGAGTGGTACTATACAAGAAAACTCCTTTTGAATAAAAAATTTGAGAGCTTTTGCTTGAGAGAGATTCTTCTCTTTGGTTGTTTGTGAAGAACTCGATCTTCTTCAAGTATAACTTGAAAGATCAAACTTTTGATAGCTTTGGTTCAACCAACAAGTTTAGTTAAGGTCAAGCTGCTTATCTTCATAACTTTGGTTCGAATTGACAGGTTTGGTTAGGGACAAGTTGCTGTTTCTTGATTCATGAGACAATCTGCAATTATTCCATGTTGGTGTTAGGGTCTAGGGTTCTTTAATACCCTAGGTTCACATCATGTTCACAAAACCTCTAGAATTTGTTACATTTCAAAAGCTCATAAGTTTGCTTTGATTGTGTAGTACAAAAGAATTTGTGCAAGGAAGGATGCTTTGAAGTTAAGTATCATTAAACTTATGTTATAAACCTTAGTTTAAGGGAGAGCATTGAAATAAATTATTTGGATGTTAGTAAACCAAGTCCAAGATTGACCTAGTCTTTAGAAGATTTTAGATGCAAAATTTGTTACTCTCTCCAAGTTCCACTGAATTCCTTATTTTGTGGCATTTCCGACTATGTATCAGCCATATATCGAGGCATTAGTAATAAAAAATAAAATATAAAAAACATTTTTGTCATGACTCGGAGGCACGCCTAACAGAAACATCAGGTTAGATGACTTGATTTTAGGGAGGACCTTATCGCTAGCTCAAAGCTAAGATTTCAGCGGAAGACTTAACATAAAATAAAGCCTAAAACCCAAAGAAATAGGTCAAAGGGCACAGGTGATTAACAAGAGGTACAAATAGCGTAAAAATAAATAAAGGAAAATACTATGCAAGAAATAAAACCATACAACACCAAACGAGAGTCCCACATGAAAGGAACAATATATACACCCACGGTGGGAAACAAACACCAGCCACCACTAGTGAAACCTGATGCAACAAAGGGTCCAATGCTTGACAACAATGGGGATAGCGATTATCGGCTTGCACAAATATTACAGAACACCAAATTGCAGATTTCATAACTTGCTCTCCAGAACTATGATCAAATTTGGAGTGCAATCAATATTATCAGTTTAAAAAATGCCCTCCAAAAATTACATCCAAACTCCCACGGAAATGGAAGTTATGCCAATAGAAATGACCCTTCCCGGAAAGGCACCAAGGAACAAAATAGTTTTGTACCAAAATGGAAAATGTGTAACTTTCATGACTTCAGCCCAAATAATGTGAAATTTGCCACACATAACCCTGGAATATTGAACAACCAATCCTCCAAAAGCCAGACTCCAATTCAAACAGAAACAATAAACACAACAAGAACTTACATGCTGGTTCGAGGGGAAGATATAGCCAACAACACTTGACATCAATGGATTCTAAGAACCGCTCCAACTTGTTTTCAAAGCAAGTCTTCTACACTCTCTTTCTTAATGCTCCTCTTTAGATTGAGATGATAGGAAAGTAGTATAAGAGTTCCACTCAAAGACCAGCCAAGAACAAGTGAAATAATTGGTGGACACAAATCCTTCTCGGGTTGACCTAAAAGAAAATGGTCAGTTTGCAAGGAGAGGGAGCTCCACAGAAGGGGTTTAGCTTCATCTTAAAATGATCCAACTCACCTCTAGAAAAACCTTAATGAAGGATTAAATACCTCACAAGGTTTGTTCTAAAGAGAAAATTACAATAATAACCTTGAACAGAAACAAAGCCACAATAGGTCCTTGGCTAACACTCTAGCAGAGAACACCCAATTACACATTATCCCAACAACAATAATTCATCCCAAAAAAGGAAACACATCCAGCATATGAATAAACCATTAAATAAAAAGCATAGAATAACATTGGAATAACATATCTTCACCTACAACCCTTCTAAGGCACAGTGTTGGAAATATCATGTTGCTCCTCAGGGGAGGGTGTAATCGAATGGGGTGCATGGATCATGCAAGTGAGGAGGTGTTGTGGTCTATCTTTGTCCTTAGGGTGTGGCTCATCCTCTAATCGTTCTAAGGTCATTCCTCTTGCAAAATAATAGCTTGTTAAAAGGTTGATAAGCTTCTTGGCTCGAGTTCTAGTAACCAGGCCTTGTGATGCATCATTCTCCTGGGCCGATTGAGGATTTGACCTCAAATCCATGGCTTGACCCTCCTATTCTTTTTCTCCTTCAGCATCTTCCTCCTCTCTAGGGTTTGTAGCTTCAAATTGAGCCTTGTTCCCCCTCTCAATTGAATTCCCCAACATCTCATGCATAGATCTCACTTTCTCGAACCCTTTATAAGTGATGCACTTTTCTACAATCTTGTGGGCTTCTTCACACATGTGTGGCCAAAAGAACAACTCTATCTTTTCTTCTTATGTTATCTCTAATCCAAAGGGGCTTGCTAGACACCCACCATGAATTTCCTTCACTTTTGATACCCCAAGTCCGCAAGTTGGTACAAAAAGTTGACTCTTCTTGATAAGATAATCTTTCATAATATTATTTCCACCTTGGGATTCATTAGTGCCCAAACTTTGTATCGGTGTATTGGTTGTTAGTTTCATCTTCCCCTTCTTGTGCTTGCTCACGTAAGGATAACGTTTTAGTAACTCATTTTGGGACATAAGTAAAGTAGAATCTACCTTCCCTTTCTTCTTCTCTTCATAGTATTTTGCAATTTGTTACAGTATAAGAGGAGCTAGCTTTATAGTTCTTTCACCCATCTTGAAAGTGTAGTAATTAGAATGGTCGTCATGTGAGACTTTTCTATCAAATTGCCACAGTCTCCCTAGTAATAGATGGCTTCAACTCATAGGCATCACATCAAACAAAGTTTCATCTTCATAACCTCTGATAGAGAATGGTATGCAGGCTTGTTTAATTACTTTAATGGATTCTCAGTCGTTGAGCCAATTCATTTTGTATGGAGGAGGATGCAACATGGTTTCTAACTCCAACTTGTCAACAACATCTTGAGAAGCCACATTGGTACAATTTCCCTCATCTATGATCATAGAACATACTTTCTCCTTGACTTTGCATGGGTGTGAAAAATGCTCACCTTTTGACGATCTTCTACTTGGCTTTGCATGGATAGAGATCTCCTCAACACCAAAAGAAGTGGTCCTTTTGTGTAAAATAAGTATCCACTTGAAGTTCTTCCTTTGTACAAGGTGTTTCATTATCCTCATCTTCACTTTCAATCTCCTTGGTGTCACTTCTAATCACCATAATTCCCTTGTTAGGGCATTGGGAGGCAATGTGTCCAAGGCCGAGGCACTTGAAATACTTGATGTCTCTTGACCGAGGTTTTGAGGCATCTCCACTTGTTTTATTTTCTTCAATACTCTTACTTTCATGCAAGTTAAAGGCTAAGCTTTTATCATCAAACTTTGCTTGAGGCTTGTAGGAAAGTGTATTTTCTTGAAATGGCTGAGAGCTTGATTCCTTGAGCCTCCCTTTTTTTTTTGGTCTTTCAATTTTCAAGGCTAATTGCACAACATCATCCATAGTTTCAAAAATGATGCACCAGCGGAAGGAAAGAGAATTAATTTGTGGAATGTCGCTTGGTAGAAGAACAGGACAACCGGTGATGAAGAATAGCAGGCAAGGCAATCGATCAAGAGCTGGAGAATATAGGCGATGATCGACCACAAATGATCAGCCGCAAACTTCAAGGCAAAAAGGTGGTTGATCATCAACGTGCACAATATTGCAAACCTCTTATGGAGAGGTCGGTCGGCTGAAGAGAAAGTGATCGAACGATTAGTATAAACCTTCTAAAACTTGCCGCAAACCTCTTATGGAAAGTTCTACTTTGAAAATCCATATCTCCCTCAATTTGGAAGTTTTCTTTTATAAAATTTGAAACACGGCCTCTTGGATGAATGAAGAAAGAATCCCTTGAAGAATAATGAAAAATAAATGCCATGGATTTGGAAATATTCTTGAGAGAAATATAATAGTTAGAAATAGTAAGTAGTGCAACTTGCACTCTCGTATAGATGTCTTGCCAATAGAAACGCCTCTTGATAGTTGGACACCTCTTCACACACTCTTCCTTCAAGAAGTAAGAATGCAGATGCCAATAAGTGAACTTACTCAACCTACAAGAAAGCCCAATCTTGTGATGCAACACACGAGGAGACTTTGGATGCAATTCAACAAAGTGTTGAAAAATGAATCACTCCAATTTTGAAATAAAGCAAAACTTATATTAATCAAACTTCAATGTGCAATCAATATTATCAGTTTAAAAAATGCCCTCCAAAAATCACGCCTAAACTCCCACAGAAATGGAAGCTATGCCGATAGAAATGACCCTTCCCGGAAAGGCACCAAGGAACAAAATAGTTTTGTACCAAAATGGAAAACATGTAACTTTCTTGACTCTAGCCCAAATAACGTGAAATTTACTACACACAACCCTGGAATATGAACAACCAATCCTCTAAAAGCCAAACTCCAATTCGAAAGGAAACAATAAACACAACAAGAGCTTACAAGTTGGTCTGAGGGGAAGCTATAGCCGGTATCCCATGACTTCAATGGATTCGAAGAACCGCTCCAACTTGTTTTCACAGCAAGTCTTCTACACTCCCTTTCTTAACGCTCACCTCTAGATTAAGATGATAGGAAGACTAGTATAAGAGTTCAACTAAAAGACCAGCCAAGAAAGAGTAAAACAATTGGTGGACACAAATCCTTCTCGAGTTGACCTAGAAGAAAATGGTTGGTTTGCAAGGAGGGGAGCTCCACACAAGGGGTTTCACTTCAGCTTAAAATTATCCAAATTACCTCCAAAAAAACCTTAAATACCTCACAAGGTTTGTTCTAAAGAGAAAATTGCAATGATAACATTGAAATGAAACAAAACCAAAATAGGTTCTCGGCTAACACTCTAGCCGAGAACACCAAGTGACACATTATCCCAACAACAATAATTCATCCCAAAAAAGGAAACACATCCTGTAACGCTTTGATATTTTTAGTTGGATAATTATTGGGGTATTATCGAGAACTTTTGGAGCGTTAAGACTAAGAGCGATTCTGTTATGTTTTCCCCGTATACACGATGTAATCGAAGTGTTGGAGTTATGAGAACATTACATGGCGTATCTATACGTGTCATCTTATGACATGTATTTATGGGGGAAATGTTATGGGATAGGCGTTAAGTGGGAAAAATGTGAGAAAGGCTGTCCAGAGTGTTTTCGGACACCTGCGGACGACACTGCGGATGCATTATGTCGTCCGCAAATGCATTGCATCACATCCCTGATGCTTGGGATGAGTCTCTGGACGCGAAGTATCATCCTGACTTCATTGTACTGTGAAGTTGCAGACGAGGTTCCAGACGAGAGGAGTAGCGTCCGCATCGAATCTATTCTAAACCTGGACAGTTTCAGATGAGTCCGGACGGCTGCGGACAAGTTGAAGTATCGTCCGCTTTGCCTTTGTCCGATTTCTGGATACTATAGGACATGTCCGGACGCCTCATGCGGATGCCAAAACACATCTGAAATAGCTCAGTTCAGCGAATAGAATAGGGTTAAAAATAATAAATGGGGTATTTTAATATTAAGGAAATAAAATGGATTTAATTTGATAAATTAAATCCATTGGGGTATTACAAATTATAGAGAAATTTAGAAGTAGGAGTGGGTAATTTTAAAAAGGGGGAATGGGTGTGGGCTGAACCTGTTCAGTAGAATCGGTCCAGCGTCCCAATTAACAGAATCGCCTATGGCCATTCTGTTCGCGGGTGAACCACGCGAGCAAAGAGAAACAAACAGAGGGAGAGACAGGGGCGATGAGCCACGAGTGATGATCCGATGAGCAACGAGCGACAGGAAGCAGCGGCGTGGGTGAGGCTTGGAAGTGCGGCGACGTTGAGGCTACAAGTTTCGTGGAATTGACATGGTGCTGCTTCGGGATTTCGATGGGGATGTCGGGCCGTCACTTTCGGTGGCCGGCGATGGCCAATTGGCGATGATAGTGGATTGGCAACGACGAAGGGATGACGGGCGTCACGCAGGCGGCGTCGAATCGAATGCGACGTATGGCGTTGGAGTAGCAGGGGGGATTGGCCGTGTTCTGGCCTCGGGTCGTTGGGGGCGGTTTGGCAGTTCATGCTGGACCGACCAAAGGCCATGGTCCAGCCCACTGGTTCTCCACACAGAACTGGCTCCCTCCTCTTTTGGTGCATGTTCTCGCGGGAGGCCGACAACGTGAAGTAGGAATGGTGCGAACATCAAACCTTCGCCTCTCCCTGCGTCTCTAGCTACTCCTTAGACCATCCCCCTACACGTACGGGTGTTGGCCTTCCTTCTAGGTAAATCTTCAATTCCCTTTCCTCTTCAGTCATTTTGTCTTCTGTCGTGGGAGGGGAGTCCAGTGACCTCCCTATGAGCTAAGGGAGAAGTTCCAGAGTGAGCGTGAGACGGAGTAACCAGGTGTGAAGGTGTGTTACGTGAGTTCTAGTGAGTGTCTAAGGGTGTGAACGTGGTTGAGGGGTGAGCTGCTATGGAACCGTGGCTGGGAGCGCCATTGTCCATGGGAGGAGAGAGCTGTCTGTGAGTTAGAATTTCCCAAAGGGTAAGGATTAAGGGGTATTTTGGCCATTGAGGCCCTACACCACAAGTATGGGTGTGTGAGTTATGTTAGTTCCTTTGTGATGTTTACTGCTAGTAGTTAATAGTTGGTTTAGTTTCCTTGAATGACTTCCTATTGTATTTCCTTCGATGTTAGCTTGTGATTAGTGATATGTAGACTTTGTTGCTCTGTGATGTTGTTGGCTGTACCTTTGACTGCTATAATAACACAATGTTCATGTTAGAATGTAAGAAGAATGATAAATGAGGAATAATGAATGATGTGATGTGTGTTTCGTTGATGATGGATTACTCTATTATTACAATTGTTTACTTGTTGGAGTGATGGTAGTGATAGGAAACAACTGAATCTAAGCATGTTTAGTGATAGTGATAATTAGGAAAAGTATGTTTGACTATGTTTAACTAGGATGACCGCTTAAATTAATTTAGTGTAGCTAGTTAATATATGATCTATGTTATAATTTTGTTAATGAAGTCGAGTACGTTAATTGACTAATAAACTAACTAGAGTAATTAGCACACTTAACAATTTACTAGCATGGTAATTGGGATCAGTATGTTACTTAGCTAACTAGAGTATTGAATTGGTAATTAGAAATTGTGCATATTTACTAAGTAGAGTAATTAACTAACTAGATAATTAACTAGACAAACATAATGATCAATTAGACTTAAAGACGACTAGTCAAATACATTAATCAACTAGCTATGCATGTCTAATCCCTTAAACTAGTTAAAGTATATTTAATTTACTCGCAACATGAAATTACTTAGAAGAATATTAGCATGTTTAATTATCTAACTAGTGTAAAAGCATGTGCAAATCATCTAGGCTAAAAACATGTAAATCACCTTAGTCAGGAAATTGATTAGGAAAATCAACTAAACCATTAATTATAGCATGTTGATTAAATAAAGTAATAACTGAGCATGTCAATCGACTAGAGTAGCTAATTAGAAGTGCAGGTTAACTAACTAGTGTAATCAATTAAAGGAATTGGTCGAGTATGTTAGTCAATTAGCTTATCCAATTAATAGTTAGTAATCACCTAGAGATAAATAGGAAACATGTAAATGGTAATAGTTCAATTTATGAACTAGTATAAAAACATGTGTAAATCATCTAGGATAAAAGCATGTAATTCACCTTAAAGCATGTGTAATTGATTAGGACTAGATCATTAATTAAAGCATGTTAATTAACTACTGTAATTAACTAACGCAATCAACTGAGCATGTTAATTAATTAGAACAATTAACTAAAGTAATCAACTTGAGAATGTGAATCAATTAGGATAACTAATCGAAATAATCACCTAGAGCAATAAAAGTAGGAAGCCTGAAAATGGACTAGGAAATTAACTAGAAGAATTAACATATCAATTAATAGTATTGTGTTATCTTAAGTCAAGCATGCTTTCCTTGTTTAGGTTCATTGTCTATTGTCTTGATTAAGTGTTCAATTGAGGTTACTTGCCATGAGTGTGCTATTCCATTTCAGTTGTTTTGTTTTCCATGCAACTGTTGTTTATTTTCTTTATGCGCTTTCAATTCCAGCAATTTAAATTTCAGTTATTCTCTTTTAATGCGCACTTCAATTATGATGAATGTTATGTAGTGAATCATCATGCATCACGTTTGGTTGAGAATGTATGTTCATGCATCATGTTAATAGAGACTAATAGGGAGTGCCATGACGTGGTACGCAAGCATGCATAAGTGAGGTAAAAAGTTAAGAAAAAGTAAAGAAGAAGAAAAGGGAATTGGGAGTGGATGGGTAGCGGATCTAGTCTACGATCTAGGCGTAGCCCCTCCCTCATAGGGTACGAGAGTTCTAGATGCGAGGAAAAAGGTTAGGTCCTACCACTATACCATTGCACGAGAAAAATCTCTCAATTCCAGCTTGAAGTACGAGTATGGAAGAATAGAAGAATAAAATGATAGAATAATGGATCCCGAGGGATCAAAGTAAAAGTAAAGTAATAAATGGATTAATGACTTAATGAAAGGATTGGTATGGGTGGCCCCCATTCCAAAATGGACTAAAGAGAGGCATAAAATGCATTGCATTTCTCTTTTTCCTTACTAAGCCTTTGGGCTTACAGTTGCTTGTGGTGTAGATGTAGGTACTAGTACGCTATGATGAATGCACGGACTATGAGTAGTAAAAGATGAATAAAGATGAACAACCAACAAACATAAAGATAGGGATGATGGATTTACACGCGCGAGGGAGTTCATGGCTGGCCAAGCATACGAAAATGGGTAAAAGAGAAACGGTTTTCAATTAAGTTTAATTTTCAAAGTTGTAATTAAATTAAGTAGCAAGTTATATAAAAAATAGTATTTCAATGGGATAATATTTCATTCTTAAACTATTTAGTTACGCTTCCGCAAACGTTTTCAATAAAGGACTTTGTTTTATAACGCTTCAGCATAATTTTATTAAAAGGGTTTTTATAACGAGTTTTATGAACAGTTCGTAGCGATCCAGACTCAGGCGCTCTCTGATTTGGTTTCAAAAAGAAATTTTAAATTTTCATGCATTTTAAGGGGTTTACGAAAATCCGAGTCGTTATACATCCAGTATATCATCAAACAATTAAATAAGATGCAAAGAATAACATTGGAATAACATATCTTCAGCGACAACCCTCCTAAGGTACGGTGTTGGAAATATCATCTTGCTCCTCGAGTGAGGGTGTAATCGAAGGGGGTGTATGGATCATCCAAGTGAGAAAGTGTGTAACGACCCGATTTTTATCTACTTTAAAAATCGTGTAAATTTAAAACTTTTTTTTTATAAAAATGTCAGATTATTTTCCTTTTATGAAACCCGATCATTAAAAATTTTTGCTTAAAACATTTATCAATTTCAGTAGAAGTAATAAAATCATTTTATGAAACGCAGCGGAATTAAAATAAGGCATTAAAGAATATTAAGTAATCTACAAACCCTTTTACAAATAAATTTTATTTAATTATTTAGCCCAGCCAGCCACAAGATCCACTCGTGCAAATCCTTCATTAATTGTCTTTGACATGTTCTCTTGTTTCTTTTACATACCTACATCATAAGGCTTAATCTAATGAGTCTAAGGCCCAATAAGTGATATAAAATAAAAAGTATGATGCACATGTTATGCAACTTTTAAATCTCTTTTCGTTTTCTATTTCAGTTTCTTTTCTTTCTTTCTTTTCTTTTCTTTTACCATTTTCTTGATATTAACTTTGCTTTATCTTGACTTTACTTTACTATTCCTTTCTTTACTTGATCGTTACTTTACTTTATCTTGAAAGGCATTGGAGATGTCTAAACTTGACGAGGTGGAGCAATCAACTCAACCTCACATCCTCAGACGACCCCTTTATATTTTTCTTTATCTTGAAAGGCGTTGGAGATGTCTAAACTTGACGAGGAGGAGCAGCTACTCAACCTCATATCCCCAGACGACCCCGTTTTGTTTATCTTTATCTTGAAAGTGTTAGAGATGTCTAAACTTGACGAGGAGGAGCGGCTAACCCAACCTCACATCTTGTCACACCCATTTACGTTCATTTCTTTACGTTTCACAACCGTCTCATTTCTTCTAATGTTTCCTTGTTATCATTTTGTAATCGTTTTGTTTCTTCTTTGTTTCCTTTTCAAAAGTATGCATGGAAACCATTTTTGTATCTTTTGAAAACTATGATGTATGATGCTCATGAATGCATACATTCTCTATTAAAGGAATTTAATAAAGCAACCAACATACAATTCATAGATCATGCTTATAAACTATAGACATGCTTATAAAAACTATAAGCAACGAAACGTGCTATTAAAAATGTAAACATCGAAACATGCTAAGAAAGCGGTAAGCAACGAAACATGCATCTCCTAATCTTGCGATGTAGGGTTCTAAGGACCAAAGCACATGCGTATCACTTACCTGGCGTTCTTATCGCGATTTTGAAATTAACGTTGTCCATCTTCCCTTTTATACCTTCAAAATAATTATCATTTATTTATTAATATTTTTATCAATAATAAATCTTAACTTGACACCGTTATTCATTGTTTGTTATTTAATAATTTAATTATCGCTTAACAAATTTCTATTAATTTATCTTCATTAATTTGAAGTTCAATAAATGAATAACCTTAATTTATATTTTTTCCCTTAAGTCATAATTGTCCAATTTAACCGATATTATTCATTAATAAAAATCACTGAATTTTCATAAATTTTAACGCTTAACAAATCTCATTAGTCAACTTAATTACTTAGCAACCTTGCAATAACAATTTCAGTAACATAACATGTGCAACGGAAATAACAATAACCAACAATAGTTGTTCATTCCATCAATGTGACATGATAATAGAGAAAATTTACTTCACAATACAATTCATTATCTTTTAATGAAAATCATTGGAAGCAACAAAGCATTTATTTAACTTTATTACCCAAAATCACATCCTGCACATTTAGTTTACTTACTAAAATCTTCTAAACTTAGCTTCATAATTAATTCCAATAATCAGGCATAACCTATTAACAACTCGTCCTCCAGCAACAAAGTTCAATTCCACAATTTAGCTTCCCAACAACAGTTAATAATACCATTCACTGAATCGAAAAGCAGAACTGAGCAGATTATTCCCAATTATGCATTCGTCCAACTAATGACTACATTCTAAATCAAATATAGTAAACAAGCAATGTTGCCACTTAACAGATTTAAATCCAAGCAAAATAACACTTTCAACATTTATCACTATCCATTGACTTCCAACAACATATAAACAATTCCTTTTCTGATTTCCACCACAGAGAACAAATCTAACTTAGTCATTATTAACTTAGTAAGGAGCTAAATATTCATGCTTCACAAAATAATAAAAGCAGTAGCTAAACAATTGATCACTGGCATTCCAACACAAAGATTCCATTTATAAACCAAGCAGAAACATCATCCAACGACAAGTTAATCAAATCCATTTTTAACATTAAGATAACTTTCAACAGATGCAAATCCAACTTATCATAATTCTCCCCTCTTCATCTTAACATTTTCCCAGTTACTTACATGAATAGAGAGCAACCATTCCAATTAACAAATTACATTCCAGAACTAATCACAATATGCTCATTATCCAAGTAAAACAGCTCATTAAAATCTTTAGAACATCGACTCAAAACACATTTCTTGGGTGAATCAAACAAAACATCCCAGCAAGGTGACAGTCACCCAATAGACACTACAACTAACAGAATATACAATTCCAACATCCACCCACATAACATAAATGGTAGATTAACAACTCAAGAACATACCAATACACATGATCCAGTAGCAGTAATCCACAAAGTATTAACAGAGCATTGATTTTTCAACACCCATACAAACCAACCTTTCTATTTGCACAACTTTAGAATTTCAACACTACAGAACTACAGAACCATTTAATTCCACATACAGAACTACAAAATAGAACCCAAATAATTGAACTTCAGAGAGAAGGAAACCTCACCTTCTCAGCCTCCAGAAGGAAACACTCGAGAGCTCACCTCTGGAGAGCTCTGCACTTCCTCCCCATTTCTCTCCTCCCTGACTCGGCCACACACTGTCCAATTCCCTTCCCTGCCATTCCATTATAGGCAGGGAAAGCTGCAATGCAGGAGGATTGGCCAATTCAAGGAGAGTGGTCCAACCACCAGAAGCTGCGTGGAAGTCCAATTCGTGCCCGCCAGGGCAATCCCTGTTGGGTGACTTCCATTTGACCCATAGACCAGCCCTGAACCGGTTCACAAGCTGAACCGGTTCAGCTCCTTACTCCTCCCTATTTTCATTTTTCTCCCCTTCAATTAATTTCTTATTTCACTTTCTTTTGAATAATTAAATTCTTCATTTAATTATTTCCATTCCAAATTCTAATTTTTTTTTCTCCGAATATTGCATGGTGATAATTATCGGCCCACTTCAAATTCTTCAATTCAGCTTCCAAAATAATTATCCAATAATCGATATAATTATCTCCCAACAATTATTTTTCTAAACTTATTTTCATGATAATTTATTCCATAATAAAATTTCTCCGAATAATCCAATTATACCCTGAGATATTATGTAATGGAAAATCAGGGCATTACAAGGTGATTTGGTTTTTCTTTGTTCTCATGGTGTGGCTCATCCTCTAATCCTTCTAAGCTCATTCCACCTACAAAATAATAGCTTGTTAAAAGTTGATAAGCTTCTTGGCTCGGGCTCTAGTAACCGGGTCTTATGGTGCATCAAAACCTAGGAAGGAGAGAGTCATTGGGGTGAGTGACTAACTCAGTAAGGAAATATATACTATATGCAATGTAAGAGAAAACTGGTTTGATCTATTATCTCAAAACCATTATCAAATAGTATGTCGTGCAAGGATTTAAAATCATTTAAAAATCATTTTCTTTTCATTTTTGAAAAAACTGGCCCTTCAGCCACTGGCAGGGCAATGATCATGTCACGATCTAAAGGCGGGCCTAACAGAAACGTTGGGTCAGGCTATTCGATCCTCAAAGAGAACCCGATCGCCTAGCCCAATACTAGGATTTTAGAGGAAAACTTTTAAGTTTTATCACAGCCCGGGAACTATGGGCCAAGGGCCACATATTGATCACGAGAATAATAGTGTAACAAATCAAAACCAACAGTTATATGTTTGACAAACCATCAAATATACCCACCATGAAATAATTTCAAACACTCTCAGAAAAATAGGAAAAAGGGAAAGCTCCATACTCCGAAATCCCTAGCTGCTCTTTCCTTTATCTGGAATGGGGAGGGGTCTTTTGGGTAAGTGACTAACTCAGTAAGAAAATTTATACTAAATGCAATGCATGAGAAATCAGTTTTTCTCATCTTTAAGAAAATCAAGTCATTCTTATTTATATTGTACATGGAGTTTTAAATTACTTGAGAACTCTTCATCATTTCACCAAATAGGCCCCTGGCCATCGATGAAGCTTTTTATCAAAACACGTTGTATACATAGACAGTTATATCACAAAGATAGGCTTGCATCAATTTTCTATTCAAAACGTCATCAGTGAAAAAATGATAGTCACACAAGAACCCATCCGACACATATCACATAAAAGGCGGTCATCCATTGATAGCAACACCTCATGAGGTAGAGGGAATAAAAATGAGGTGTGCTCCAGAGATCTAGCATGTCACTCTAGTCTCCGACAAACTATGCTCCGCAACGACACAACTTGTACAAAATGAGTAATAGATAAGGTTGCTAGTGACGGATTGCTCCTCTACTAGATCCAAGTTGACAAGGGTTGCCGGCGAGCAGAGCTATGAGCCATCACGTCACCCATCAAATGGAAAGGCACTAAGCGAGTAAAACTCAGCAACTAACAAGCTTCCGATCCATGTGACTAAAACCCTGGCCAGGTTTCGGTGATTTGAAACCCAAGGAGCGCGTCATTAATGCCCTGTTACCCATTTGCCTTCTAAGATACAAAACCCGAGGACATGTCATTGGTTTCCTATTACCCATTTTGCACGTACAAACAAACAATCTTTTCGGAACATAAAATTGTTTGGGATAGCCTCATAATGCTTTGATGTCAAGACTGCCCAAAGTATGAAGAAGATTCATCCCCCAAATATATCCAGATAATCCAAACAAAATACCATGTACGAAGAATGTAAACGTGAGAAAACATATATATGTTTATGTAAAAACATATGTGCTATTGAAACAGTCCCCATCGGCTTTTTATATGTGAGAACCACAAAAATATTAGTTAGAAACAATCTCTACCTCTTTGGCAATCTCTCTTACCCATTGGAGCAACTGCCTCCTTGAGAATGTACTAAAAAATCTCCAAAGTTGTCTGAGCCTATATCATAGAAAAATCCAAGAATTCCCATCAACAAAATGAACAAAAAAATGGGAGGGTCCTACACTGGGATTAGGAACCCAAACCAAATGACTCGGTGAAGAAAACAGAAGGCAGTGCGTCCAAAAAAATAAGGCAGTGCCTGCGGACGATGAATAGTGCACCTGTGAACGCAGGGCCGTGTGTCCGCGAGGCTCTCTTGCTTAAAATTGTGGTCAGGTTACTGTTTCCCTCCACAAAGAGTTCGACGCTACTCTGCGCTGTACATCATAGAAAGTCTTAGGCGAATTCTTATTTCCCACAGGCACATGCAGACCACTTGGACACTTAAGTTTTTTCCACTCCGAAACGAGGGTCTTTCCGCTCCAGAACAAGACACTTCCAGTTTGTTCCATCGTGGAACATTGTCCTTCTAGTTCGCTCCCCATAGAATGTTGGACTCTCTGCTGGGGAGCAAGCGTTCCACATGCCATGGTCTGACTGCCTAACGACTTCTCCATCCAGTGGGTGATCCCTTGATCATCCAGACCATACCAAGAGGAAGGAGGCAGTCCTTCTCTCGGTTAGGTTTCCACCTTTCACAGCCTTAACCCTTCACCGGTGTTCAAGATTCTTGAGCTTACAAGCTCGACCACGAACCCAACACCAACAGTTTCTGAACTATAGAAATTTACCTTAATCGCTTCTGCACGCGACTTCCTTCACCAATGTTGTGAATTGGCACTCTGATAACACAGTTCATTGGTCCAAATTCTCTTCTCATAACTTCACTCTTTTGTCCTTTCACCGCTCTCTCTCAGCTCATGAATGTTTACCTGCGAGAAAATGTCATTTCCTGATAAAAACCCTATTTTCACTTTCCATTAATATATAACCCTGAATTATTGAGAAAATACTATTCCACAATCTTCGAAAGAACCTATATTTTATCCTTTCACCCATTAACCAAAACTCTACGCTTGGACACCATGCGACAAATTGGTCGAATCCGAACACTAGATCGATTTAACGAATAAAATTCAGACATGTGAAATTTTATTTATTTTAAAATATTGCAGTTCATACAAATCAAAATATAGCTTTGTATATAGACAGTTAATATCAAAATAATTCTCATTGTATTTTCATAACGAAAACAATTCCTAGTGAAAAGAGAGGATCACTCAAGGTCTCCTCCAAAGATACGCACAAATAGGGGGCGACCATTTCTAGGTAGCACCTCATGAGTTAGATAGAAAAGAGTGATGGCAATCTGAAGACCCAACAACGTCATCTGAGTTGCCGGCAAGCAAGGCATAGCAACAACATAACCCAAAATCAAAGAATCTGTGACGGCGATCCGAAGATGCCGCCATCCCTCTGGGTTGCCAACGAGCAAGACTCAACGACGACACAACCCAAAATTGAAGAATCTATGACAACGATCCGAAGATTCGGCCAGCACTTGAGTTGTCGGCGAGCAAGGCTTAGCGACGACACAACCTAAAATCAAAGAATTTGTGACAGCGATCCGAAGATCCAACAATGTCTCCTAGGTTGCTAGCGAGCGAGGCTCAATGACGACACAATTCGAAATCGAAGAATCTGTTATGGTAATCCAAAGATCCAATCACGTCACCTGGGTTGTCGGTAGCAAGACTCATCGTCGACATAACCCGAAATCAAAAAATGAAATAAATAAATACCCTAGCTAGGTTTAGGGATTCGAAACCCAAGGAATGCATCATCACCACCCTATTACTCATTTACTTTAAGGATTCGAAACTCAAAGACACATCATCAATGCCCTATTACCCATTTTCAGGAACAAAAAAACAACCTTCACGTAATAAAAGGTCTAAGGAAAACGACCTCTTGTTGTCTTGGTTGTGGGGCCCCAATACAACCCAAAGCAATGAATGTTTTGTCCAAAATATGTGCAGATATATAAATCAAACGCAATGAAATATCGTGCAGGCGTAAAGTAAACATGTGAAACTCATGTATACATATATAGTATAAAAACTAACATGCTGTCCAACAGTCCTCATTGGATTTTCATATGTGGCAACCCACAAAATATAGTTTGAAAACTATGATACAATACAATACAGTATCAAAACCTCTACCTCAATGACGATAGAAGCCTAGCTGATCAGCCGTATGCACCTTAAGAGACATGCATCAAAACAGGGAACTTCATCATATCCTAAACCAAAACTAAAACCAAAACCAAAACCAACGTCAAAATTCCAACTAAACCCCTAGAAAAAAAAAACACAAATTCTAAACCAGAATTCAAAATTAAGCAAAAAAAAGACATAGTTGAGGAAGCCGAGTAAGGATCAATAAACTCAATCCTACTAAATCACACTGTGCGGTCAATCAAGACATAATAGCAGTCAACACGTCAAATCAACAGTCATCTCAAAAGACCCACCAGTCGACAAGACACGACTACAATCAATGAGATACAACTACGCCAGACCTGAACAACTTCGCAATCGAGAAGACATAGTTGAAATCAATCAAACACGACTATGGTCAATTGGTACCACCCAGTGTCGACAAGGAACAACTACGATCACCTAGGACAAAGCAGCAGTCGACAAAACTCAACTGGGGTCAACTGGAAAACAAGCACGGTTCAAAGACATAGTTGTACTTGACAAGGCACAACCACAATCAATCGGGACCACTCAATGTCAACAAGGCATAGCGACAGTCAACTGGGACCTCGTAATAGTTGACAAGACGTGCCAGCACCCATCTAAGACTCAACAACAATTGATATGACACAATTGGGATCGACTGAGACCAAGCATCAGTCGACGACTCTCCCTGTGGTCAACTGGGAGCACGCAAGAACTTGACCCAAAAGGGAAGAATTCATGGTCACAAAGTTCGTCAAGGCGCATAGCGCCGAACAATGAAATTTGATCCAAAAATGACTATTGCAGTTGTCTGAATTGTACACCAAACGACCAAGTCAAGCGTGGATGTCCTGCTCTGACCACTCGCTCTCTCGCAGAAGTTTGTACTCCTACGGATGTTCACCACGGACATCCGTTCTCTTGCGAACGTCCGATCACGCATCGCAATGTGGTTGTTGGGATGTCTGACATCCCCCAAAGCATTCAAAACATAGTAGTGGTCAACTCCACCCACTGTAGCAGTCAACAGAGGACGATGTTTCCAACAAGAAATCATGAGGAAAACACACACCTTTCATTGATTCTCCCCTCAAATCGGTTCTAACTCCTGCCTAAACTCTAATCCACAACAACAACATAGAAACAACAAAAAGATTCTAGTTTCCAAGCTTGAATATGAGACCAACACACGCGAGTTTTCAAACAAAAAAACAAGGGTTAGAAATCGACTTACCTACGAAGTTCTTTCACAAAAGACGAAGATCGGAGCGACGAGAACTCACTTGAGCATAGGAACGACAAAAATATGGTAACACAAATTTATCGAACATAATCCCACAAATTTGGGTTGTAGGAAATATGAAATCCACCAGTTTGACCATTTGACCTCACCTCTCACACCTGGCCAAAGACACATGACATGCGGCAACAACCTAATTAACATAAACCATTTGACCTTGATTAAAACAAAAAAATTACTCATAAATATATAAAATCCAAAAATTGAGAATTTCCCAATTTTGTTTCTTTTCTTTGCATTTATGAAGCTGATAGTTACGATAACATCGTATGATACAAAAATCAATATTAAAATCTTATAAGATGGATACAAGAGATAACTACAAATATGTAAATCAATTTGTGTATACCAACAATAATAGGAAATTTTATAATGCAATCGATAACAATAATTTGTAATAAATAAAAACTCAAATTCGTAAAATGAGCTGTAAGTTATTAATACCAAGATCTTTTGATGTGCCACGGGTCTCGCCTTAGTTTTTAATTTAATTTTAATTTTAATTGTTTAATTCAGAACTTTGATATATTTACAGTTTTGTCATTATGTTGGCTATTTAGTTTATGGTTAAGGTTAGGGTTTGTGTTTTTTGTTGTTGAATTTGGATTATTGAATTAAGAAATTAGAGGTTTCTCTCTAGTGGGTTCTTGAGAGTTGCCTTTCATAATCGTTTATCTTATCATTCAATAATGGTGAGCTTAAGTGTGGTGGTTTAGTAGAATCTCCATCTAACTTGTTTCTGTTAGAACGAGAGCGAGTTTCCACAACTCACTTTTGTACTTTTTTTGTTTGTTCAATTTCATTATTTCATTATTTCTTCACATTGGAATGTGGATTAGACTTATTGAAAAGTTGAGAAATCTTTTAATTTATCAAGTTAGAGACTTTTTTTTGTTGGAGATCACCTTCGAATAAAAAGTCAGATTTTTTTTCACAATTTTTGATAGAGAGGACTGAAAATAAAATATAGAATATCAATTATTGTTCCCATCATAAAATATGTAGTCTAAATGGATAATTAGACTAAAATATAATTAGTTATTGTAATAAATGAATTGCATCAATAAATAAGATAAGTATCAACCTTTCCCTCTCCCCAACATTGAAAGGTGTTGAAAATGAGGGCTGAAAACTGGGTAGACAAGAAATGTGCATGTGTAGTGTTGAAGCAGACAATGTTTCCAAATGGAAAAAGGTGTGGAATGATAAGCTTAGGAGTCAAGTCAGTCCTATCATTGCATGCATAATATTACACGTGTCCTAATACCCATGTGATGGACGGCATCACAACTTTCCATGATCATAAGCTGATTTAAATGTTATTATCAAACTTATCAATGATGGTGCTACCCACAAATGATCAAATGGAAATCCTATAGAATGCTAAGAGAAGATAAGAGAGAATCTTTTGATGGGTAAGCTACGGATTGGGAAAACTTAAGTTAGGCTAATGTATTGGAAAGCATGGAGAAGAAAGAAGTTGAGTGGGTAAGACGTTTTTATATTTGGCTTGAGATGTGTTGGCCTATTTGACTCTTCTAAATTAATTATGAATTGTTGAGCGGGTGTTAAGAAGTTTCAAATTTCACTTCCAGTGAGTTTTTATGCTCTAGCATTTAGCCATAAGAAATTATTGATGTGTTTGTCTAAAATCTATCAAAAAGAAAGTTGTGAAAATCGTAACAAATTGAATCTGACCAAGAAGAAAAGAGTCAGGATAAAGTGTTATGTTAGGAACCCAAGAGTAAATTTTCTCTCGAGTGAATTTGTAGTCGACCAAAGGAGTTGAATGGTTGATCATTGTGAAAAAACAAACATTTTTTTCTATGTTGATCACCCTAGAACAACATTTGACTCAACAAAAACTTGTGACTCACAAGTGAACAAGCAAATTAACCGAAGAAAAACAAGAACGGTCGATCAGTGTGATAAGCAAGTGATCTAAGTATATTGAAAGGATGAACGAACGACCCATGGGGTTGAATAGTCAACTAAAAAGATTGAACTCGAAGAGCTTCGAGATGGTTCCAACCCTGGCTTAACCAAGTCCAAATGAGTTAGTAACAAGTTGGCTTGCTTAGCGCCCCTTGCTGTGGAGAAACTAAATTCACTTATGGGTGAGTGTTTACAAAGTAATGTTGTTTGTCTCTCTAATTTACACTATAATGTATCACTCTAACTTGTTATTTATTTGTTAATAAAATAATTATGATGCAACATAAATAATTTAACATTTGATTATCTATATCATTAAATGATAGACACGTAGTCGTAATGTGAAAATATAATATTATAATATAAAATTATATTGTAAATGTAGTATTATTCTTTTCCTATCCTATCATAGAAAATTATCGAATTGCCTTTAATTGTTTGTTTTCAATGACCAATTTTCCATCTTTTGGGATAGCGTGAAACAATACTAAGATGTAGTACATTCATTGCACATAAATAGTGTCATGTATTGCTCATCTCTACTATGACATGTAACAACCCGATCCTAATTTTTCTGTTAAACGATATAATCAAACTTTGGAAGTAGAAATTGGCGTAATATATATGTACATCGTCCCTATATGTGTTGAGTCGTGACTCGTTTTTTTTGTGGGAAATCCGATTCGGGTAATAAACTTAGTAAAAAATGCAAAGGAAATGGACTTGCAGCCTGTTCGAACGCCTGAGGACGACGTTGCGGACGTGACGTGTCGTCTGCAACACACCTGGAATGTTACCCCGAATTGGGACGACTTTGGGGATGTGATTACGCGTCCGAACTTCGACGCGACGTGGACTTGCGGACGACCTTGCGGACGATGCGGACGAGGAAGAATGTGTTCGCATCAAATCTGTTTAAGTCTGGGAACTTTCAGACTAGTCCGGACGCCGGCAGACGAGAAAGGACCTCGTCCGATTTGCCTCTGTCCAATTTTTGGACACATTCGGGCGATACATGCGGACGCGGGAGAGCCTGTCCGAATTGAATCTATTTGATTCCTTAACCTATGTGGACAACATGTGAGGACGCCAAATGGCGTTTGAATCTTGACTGAGGACGGTACGGATGAAGGTGGGGATGCTTCTCCTCGTCCCCAAGCGTAACTTTTGCCTGCGAACTTTGGCCTTGCAGACGACGGCAGACGGGATCAAGTCATCTGCACCCGTCCGAATCATCGCATAACTGCGAAGACAGAGATTTAAAATAAGAACGAAAGCGATACCCAACCAATAAACCACCACCTCTCGACACGAAATCGGACGCCCAGTTCAACCAACAGTGATTTTTCCACTGCCAACCCCCTGCTGGACGTACGGGATGTCCCAGGTGAGCCTATTTCTTCAACCCTTCATCCCCTTTCTTCTGGGTTGTTCTTCCTAGAGAGGGTTGCGGCAAGGGTTGCTGTTGGAGCTAAAGGGGAGCTGCTGTCCGAGGAAGGAGAGTCTTCAAGGGTAAGGAATGGATTGTCTTGGCCATTTGGAGGCCCTACACCCAAGTAATAGAGAGTGTATGAGTGTGCATTGCTTGAGTCGGTTGGTCTATGTAGTTTTCTGCTTTTGTCTCAAGAATTCGTACGTGGTTTGCCTTCTGTATACTATATTTTATCCTAGACTTCCATGTTTTTCCTTAAACACTATGATGGTTGTTGCGTTTCTGCTGGAGGCTGAATTTTCCTTACTATTTCATTTGTTTTCTTTTATGTTCTGTACATTCTTTACTGCTTAAATATTCATGATATTTACTATGACAAGTTGAACGATACTTACTGTGATAAACTGAAAGGAAGTGAAGAGATGATGCCTAAATGA
Organism: Begonia loranthoides; assembly: GCA_022433065.1. Lineage (NCBI taxonomy): Eukaryota > Viridiplantae > Streptophyta > Magnoliopsida > Cucurbitales > Begoniaceae > Begonia > Begonia loranthoides. The sequence goes on along the minus strand of CM039477.1, from coordinate 18,493,683 downwards.
ATGAGAACCATGAATAAGTCCTTGACAGATTTCTAGTAACGGTAGGGATTGTATTTTGTCGTCTAAAGACTTATTGCTCATGATGTGGTTTAGATGAATGATTGGGGTACAGGTTATAGTGTTATGTTAAAGTGTTCAGCCCACTTGGGTATATTTCTCATACATCACATTTCTGCTATAAACATGTTCTGTAGTTTTACTTCCTCGTCATATGAGTATGTTTTACAGTTATTCTGTTATTATAACTCCTAGATACTGTTGTAGATATAAAGCATGATTTCACTAAGTCCATTTTGACTTTGTTTATTGCTGTCTCTAGTCATCATGTTGTTCGATATTGTTTATTGCTGGATTAGATGTCTAAAAGCATATTTTACTTTTCTGTTGTACATTAGTCGATTGGGAAGCATGTTCGCCATCTCGATTTATACTAGCCGTTATTTTTAAATGTTTAAAAGCATGTTCATTTCATCATCATCTCCTACTGCACATCAGTAAAGTGATAAGCATGTTCCGCTGTTGTACCTTTGATGTTTCACCGCTTTTTTCTTTATTGTCAAGAGCATGTTTAATCGTTCTGTCTTCCATAAAAATGTTGCCGTATTAGTTGATTAAACGCATGTTTAGAGATTCGTTTCGCTGCTTTTTTCTTTACTGTCAAGAGCATGTTAATTGTTCTGTCTTCCATAAAAATGTTGTCGTATTAATTGATTAAACACATGTTAGAGATTCGTTTCGCTGCTATTTTCTTTACTGTCAAGAGCATGTTTAATCGTTCTGCCTTCCATAAAAATGTTGTCGTATTAGTTGATTAAATGCATGTTTAGAGATTCGTTTTGCTGCTATTTCCTTTACTGTCAAGACCATATTTAATCGTTCTGTCTTCCATAAATTTGCTGCTGTAAATTAGTAGTTGAAAATGCACATTTTGCTACTCTTGTTCGACATTTTCCAGTTGAATACTATCCATTCAAAGCATGCTCGTAATCATAAATTGACCCTATATACTGCTGTTCTCTTAGATTAAAAGCATGTTACGCTGTTTCATTTCTCAAGTTGATTCGATAATTTGCACGCTGCTTTGTGTCGTTAGAATTCATTTTGATGTTAATTTGTTGTTACATGATTTCATTATGTTTAATAGTTCATAGATTGTTAGCTACCTTATTGAGATCAATGATTAAGTATGCCTTAGATTTCCATCATTTCTTAAGCATGGTTAAGCTTTGTGTGTGTGGATAACTATGCTTAGCACTTCCCCATGTGTTATGTATGCCATTTTATTGAAAATTTCTTAAAGTATTGTTGTTTGATATCTCTATATATGTGCTAGGCAAAGTAGAAGTGTCTCATACATATACGATAATAGAAACAACTAGGGGGTACCACTTTGAGATGTACCCATACGCCTTGAGTGAGGAAAAGACGTAAAAAAAGACAAAGATGAAATGAAGGGAGTTGGGAGATGGGGGGGTAAGTACGGCTTAGTTAGGTAGGTAGGTAGGAATTAAAAATGACGTTACCTTTCCCTTGTCGAGACTACGAGACTGTCTACCCTAGGTAACTAAAGACGACAAAGATCTACTCTCCTGCCATGGATTCTTCCAATCTCCAGCTCGATGCATGAGTAACGAAATACGTAAGAAAAGATTGGTTTGGGTGGCCCTCATTCCAATACAAACTAAAGAGAGTCATAAGCATTTGTATTCCCCTTTTCCTTACTGAGCGTAAGCTAACGTCCTTACTTGTGGTGTAGGTAATGAGGTGATTCTCCGGGAGCAGAGGAGGCCACTCCCATGGGGCCTGTGGTAAATCCGATGTAGACGCCAGTAGAGTAGTAGTACGACACTAAGTAATGAAGAAGAATAAACTTTTGTAAGGGCTAATGTCAAAACCTATTTTGTGAACGTTAATTTTCCTTTTACCCTTATTGAATGTTATCTGGATTAATACGTGGATTTATCTTTGGAAACTTAAACATTTAAAGTTAAATTATCACTTTACCTGATGCTTTAAATTATGTTTCCCAAAAATTGTCAGTCATACTTTTCCTTGACAAAATGACAGTTTTCGTAAGTTGGGTTTCTGTTTAGTTATGCTTCCGCAGCTTTTATGAATGAATTTTTATATCGCTTCCGCAAATTGTAAATAATAGTTCTTCACCATTTAATGAATGATAAAATGAGTTTTTGGTAACGATCGAATTTTTAGCACTCTGATAATTCTTTTACGAAAGACTTTTTTTCGTTTTTCGAAGAAAATGCACTTATAAAATGATTAAGAATTTGGGTCGTTACATGATATTTGTTGCTCAATACATTTATAGTAACTTAACATGATATTTTTCCATACCGTTCTCATAGCTAACTTTATTTATGATCATTTATCACCATTTCGTGAATCAAAAATCACATATATTATCTCAATAACATCATCATGTTATACATGCAAATCACCAATGAACACATCAATGCACATGTACAAAAAAAAACTATGTCATCAACATCATTATATAAACATATGCTAAAACATAATAATAATTAGTGCAACGATTAATGAATGTATCGTAGGGTCTAAAAATTAAAATGGTAAGCTTTGTGTTGCAACTACAATATGTGCAAAGTGTAGCATTTTCCTTTGTTTTCGATGTTTCACTCCTAAACCATTTTGCATTCTATAAAAGATTATAATCAAATCATTTCCTTTGTAAAATCTAAGCCTAAAAACTCTTGACTGATCGATCAAACTATTTCTTCTAATCAATCCCTTGTATATCCAAAGCCTCCTTGCTCTCAACATATTGTCTAGTTGACCTCACCTTCGTCTCTAGTTAATGTTCGATCCACCTGAGACCATCCTTTCTCATAACTTTTGGTTAGGTTAATTGCGAAGACTTCTTCCTACAGTGCACTCCTTTTTAGGGGCCTCAGCCAACATAGACCAAAATGTGGGTTTTTTTTCAAGCTTTTAGTTCATTTAATTTTTTTATTTAAATCAACCCGACTCTTTGGTTCTTTTAAAAACTCCTACCGTCTTAGTGTATCTAAAACATTTGTATTAATAGATAATTGTTGTTGTGTATATGTATATGTATATTTTCTTGTTACATGGCTTGACATGCTTTACTTTCATAAATCAACATTTAATCTGTTGAGAATTGAACGCGAAACGAAAAAAGAAAACTGCAGAAGCAGGGAACCAAGATTTACATGAAAAACCCTAATAGGGAAAAAAAACCACGGGCAGAGGAGAAATTCACTAACCAGAAAATCAAGGTACAATGAGTATTGCGACTCAAGCGTATATTTATAGCATAAGCAGGAAATCCTAGTCATACTGAAATAGAAAACTCTAATCATATTGGAAATAGGAAACCCTAATATTGGATATGGGCCCAACCTGACCCAACAAGAATTTGGGTCGCACCGAAGTCTAATAATCTCCACCTTGACACGAATTCCATATGAGAGATCCAATTTAGGCTTCTCGGCCCACCCCAACACGAATCCAGGACACTGTACTCTGACAATCTTCATCTTCAAAGAAATTCCAATGCAAGGCAAGCGAATATGCAAAACTCCAACGAAAAATAACCTCCTCTTTCACATAGGCCCTTGCTGAGCCAACTCAATATCTGATACCGATCAAGTTTAAGCCCTGCTTAAACTTGAGAGACACACTCAGGAAGAAATCACATCTCCTCCATGGTACCACCGAATAATCAGAGTTGTCGCAATGAACTGCATGTGAATATGTTGAAGACTCTCCACTGGAATCAATACCCTTCAACACACTCAATGCGTAACCCACTGAAGTAGTTTCACCATATCGCCGTGGAGCTTTACCCTTCCTCTTGGTTTTGCCTTTGACAATACCACTCTAACGTAAAACTGAAATTGGTGACGATGTGGTGACTGCATCACGCTGAACATCTATAATAGGCTGACTTATCGGCTATGATGTAGATTTAAAACGCAACTTGAACTTCACCTGAGAACGTGCCTTCTTCCGAGTCTTCTCCAAAAGACCTTTAGAAGGTGAATTCACAAACTTTGCAACCTGATTACCTATCACTGTAAAACCATGTAACACATACAAATTTGCAGAGCTTTTGTGTCCCTTTAACTTGACGAGAGCATCCCAACTAATCTTTATACCTCCACCTACAGCATTGTACTTGTACCCTTTCAAATTCAAAGTACTCAACGAGATCAAATTCTTTTTTAAATCAGGAACATGTTGCACATTACCCAGTGTTCTCACAAACTCCATCAAACATTCTAATTTTGACGGTACCAATACTAGTTATCTTGCAAGGTGTATTATTACCCATTAACACAACATCTCCAAAAATGATCTCTTATGTTGAAAACCACTCCCAATTGTAACACATATGAAACGAACAAGCTGAATCCAAAATCCAATCATTGTTTGGCTTTGAGTTTCCCTTTGACACAATTAGAAGATCTCCATCACTATAGTCTTCTTCTTCTGCGACAACAATTTCTTCGGACGTCATCAGCTGTTTTCCCTTCTCAGCAGCTCTCTTTTATTCATTCTGTAATTACAACACTCTGCTTTAATGTGCCCCTTTTTCTGACAGAAATAACAGATTTTATCACGATTCCTTGACTTTGATTTGCCATTCGAATTATGAACATTATCATTGCCTTTGTTGTTTGACTCTCTTGTTCTACCCCGAACGACAAGTCCCTCACCTCGAGACTCAAATCGAACAATAATCTACTTCATCTTTTCCTTTCATAACAAAGAACCATAAACATCTTCCAAAGTTAGACTTTCTCTACTGTATAAAATCATATCTCTGAAAGTACCATATGAAGCAGGTAACCCTAAATTCTCCTCATCGTACTTGCATCCCATAGTCTCCAAATCTGAAACTAACTCTTTGAATGCAGTCAAGTTTTTTCAATAGAACCTCCTTTGATCAACTGATGAGAATAAAGTCTTTGCTTCAAATCCAATTTGCCAGTCATAGTTTTCTTCATACACAACTGCTTCAATCTAAACTATAACTCAGTAGCAGATTTCTTGTTCAAAACATCCTGTAAAATCTGATTTGACAAATGCAAACGTATCAAAGATAGGGCTTTTCAATCCTTTCAAAGTTTCTCTTTTTCACTCCAAGTTGTGGGCATTTTATCGAGCCCTAATAATGCATCGTCTGAATCCATATGTGCGAGTACATCTCGCATCTTCACCTGCCATAACTGAAATCTTGTATTTTGATCTAACAACGGAATATCAAATTTCAGCAAACTCATCTTCTCAAAAAATTTCAGAAATTTCTCCAAAAATATCTAAATCAAAATATCCGCCTCAAAAAATTTTTGATCCCCAAATAATTTCATAACATCAGATAACCCAATCAAAATATTCAGAATCTGTAATCCAACCAAAAATCCACCTTGTAAAAACATAATTTTTCCAAATTCTTTCAACCCTGCAATACCTAAAGTTCACCAAATTTTCAGAACGCACTATCAACAATAAAAAAACACTGTTTTTCTTCACCCGCGATGTGCTTGCAGATTCGGAGATAGAAGAAAAATGACGAGTGATCAGAACGTCTTGTAGCTTCATAAAAGAATGGTGAGTCACTGTGTATTGCAGAATCGGCCGACAACGATGAACGCAACACGCGACCTCTAGCAGGGACATATCGATGGCGGATGGTGACGGCCAGAGGTTTCTCAGTTTCTCGGTGATAGAAGGCAGCACGGGGATACACGACAGTGGTTGTTCTCCTTTCCTGGGTGACAGACACGGCGGGTAGAGAAACTATTTTCTTTCTCTCTCTGTGAGTCGATGGTAGACCAGCTTCTTCTTCTCTATTGTAAAGATGGCAAATGCGGGCAGAGTCTGTTTCTTCTTCTTTCCAAGGTGATGCAAGCAGCTCTTTTTTTTTTTTAAGAAAAACGGGCAGATGAAAATAAAAAAGATTCCCTTTTTTTCAATTTCTTTTTTCCTTTCACTAATTTGCAATTTTTCATAAAAAATTGCCAACTCCAAATTCTGTTCTATCCGAGTTGTAATACCCCGACTTTTTATATCAAAATTTAATAAGGATAATTGGAAGGTAATTGAGAATATTGGAGTAGTTGGATAATTATCGAGGTATTACCAAGAACATACTCGTTAGATTATATATTATGAAAATTAATGTAATCAAAATAAAATAAATATTAATTAAACTATAAAATATGTGATTAATTGGGATTAATATTTATAAGTGGTGATGTATTTTTTTATTTAACTGAACTAGTTCTATTGAGGGACTGGTTCAGCACTCTTCATTTCGTCTGGCCTTCGGCCATCTGACGAAATGAGAAAGAGGGGGAAAGAGAGAACAGAACGGGAGGGAGAGAGAGAGCTGGGAGTCGAGAGAGGGAGAAGTGATCGGGAGAATGAGCCAACGACGAAGAAGGGGAAGACGACAACGAGGGTGGAAGATGAAGGCTTGGGAGACGTCGTCCGGTGAATGGCAAGCAGTTGGCGTCGGTGATTTCTGGTTTTCGGCTCGCGGGTCTGGTCGGGGCAATGACATGTGTCATTGTTCTGTCGATTATGGGCGTTAGGTGACTGGTGGCTGCGGTGTCAATGGAATGGCGATGGCAGGGGCGGATGCGGTAGAGGAGGTTGGCGTCAGGTCGTTGGCTGGAGGCGATTCTAGCCTCGGGTTGATGGATGGTGGGCGGTTCGGTTCAAAATTGGCTAGGCGAATTGCGGTTCAGCCTAAACCAGTCTCTCCTCCTGGTCCTGCTCTGCTGGTGACAACCGACAGTGGGTTGTGAGAGCATGGCGATGCAGGGTATGGCTCGGGCAGGTCATGGAGCTTCTTCTGATGAATTAATATGGCAGATGAAGAGGAAGAAGCCAGAAGAAAGGTTAAGGGGAGGGGTGTTCTAGCAGAGTAAGGTCCCTCGGTTGTGCAGAGCTAGGAGCTCTCCCTAGGATTGGCCGAGAGTCATGACAGAGGAAGAAGGTGGGGAAGAGCCTTGCATTTCTCAGACGATCCTCTGGTAACTCATTCTTCCTTCTTTGTTTTGTTGATTTCAGATGTTTGCTCTCTGTCCGTTATGGGTGCTCTTTGTTTCCTTCCGTTTACTACTCGGCTATTGGTCAATAAGTGGATAATATACTCTGTTGTTGGAAGATTTATTTATGTTGTGTAGTCTTCGGTTTGACTCTTCACTGGGGGTGCGTTGGGTGTATGTTTGGAAGATTTATGCTCTGTTGCTTGAGTTAATGTGCTGTGATGCTGATTATGCACTCTATTGGTTGGAATTCAAATTGTACAGCTAAGAATATGTGCGTTGTAGTGTTAAACATGATTTCTGAATAATTGTGATTAGATACACCATTAAGACTTGGTTATTTGTTGGGTTACTTGTTGATGAAAGGTTGTTTTCCGGTGTTGGTTATTACTTCTAAGTTATGGAGAAATGAGGTGAGAAATAAGAAATTATATTCGGTTGCTAAGCTATGAATATTGGAATTTGCTAAATGTTAAAGTTTATAGAATTTGATGAGAAGTTATTAATGGATAAATGTTTTAAATTGTGAAGGTATCGGAAGTAAAGAGAAGGATAGCGATTATGTGCAATACACGATAAAGAATTGAGGTAAGGAATTAGGGGTGTCTTGACCTTTGGAGGCCCTACACCACAAGTAGAGTACGTGAGTGTGGTATTCCTTGGGTTTTTAGTTCTGTTCTTGTTTGATAGTCTTGCTAATGCTCTGTAGAATTATAGTGCTCTATGATTTTCTTTAAATGTTATTATGTTGTTAGAGTAGTGTTGGTTTCTTGGGTGAAATTCTGTTGTGAACTCCTTCGTTGATTTCCTTGATGTTAGATAATTCCTTGATAGATAATATAGAATGCTAGTATGCTATAGATTATTCTAAGCTCTGTGATATTTCCCTTTTGTTGTTTAGCTCTATTTTATTGTCTGTTACGTGATACAAATGCCTTGTTTGATGAAGAGATGATGAATGTTGAAGGGGTGATGAATGGTTAATGCGTGAAATGAAGAATGCTTATTGTCTAGTTTAATTTAATACCCATGTGGTTATTTCCTTATGCATATATTGCTATGCTACCAATGATTGTCCTGCAGGTTAATCTCTTAGTGTAAACACCTGTAATAATAAACCAAGACATTAACCGCTTGACTAATCAACTAGCTAGCGTAAACACTTGTAATAAGATGTTAATAAACCGACTACTCACCTAGTTGATCCAAACATGTCAACTAAACTGATATGTTAAGCTTGTGAATTAGATTATGTCGTAACCTTCTTGAACATGTTAATTAATCAGAATAATTAACTAATTATTGAGCATGTTTAATCAATTAGAGAAGCACATTTAATTAACTAGGAGTAATTAACTAATTGTTGAGTATGTATAAATTACTAGTTTAACTAATCAACTAGTCGTTAAATCACTAGTTATCTAATTAGTAGTTGTTAATTCATTGAGCTTGTAAATTAGTAGGACAATAATCGATTAACTAGTTGAGTATATCTAATGTCTAATTAACTAATTTACGACAACTAACTAATTAACGATAAGTTAGGTATGCTTCATTAGCTAGAATAAAAGCATGAAAACTGAGCATGTAATTAACTAAGCGTGTAATCTGAACATGTAATTAATTAGGATGAGCATGTGATTAATTAAGAATAATAATCATAGCATGTAATTAGCATATTAAATCAATTAGCATGTTCACTTACTCAAGCATGTTAATTAGCCTTAAGGATGTTAATTAGGTATAAGTATGTTAACCAACTGAAGCATGAAATTGACTTAAGCTTGTTAATCTCGTGAGTATATTAGTTAGTTAAATATGTTAATTAACTTGAGTATGCTAAGTAATCTAATTAATTAACTAGTCATTAAATAATTAATTTAAGCATGTTTATTTAGTTGTCTAATTTAATAACTAACCCTTTAGCATGTTAATCTAACTAGGAAAATAAATTAATTATTTAAGCATGTTTAATATGTCCAAATTAACTAAATTATGATAAACTAGAATAATGATCGCAGCATGTTTAATTGACTAACATGTTTACTCTCTTACGCATGTCTAATCACCATTCTCTCTTGAGCATGTAATGAACTAGGATCACCAACTAGATTTATATTAACATACTATGTTTTTATCTTTTCTTTGTCATTGCCTTCTTGGCGCTGCTTATAACATTGTTTGTAATTACTTGTCATTGTGTACGCAGTTATTACCTTCCATTATATGCTCTCCTTTTTTTATATGCGCACTTCAATTACTGTTAAAGTTACGCATCATGCATTATGTTAGGATGAAAATGTATGGTCATGCATCATGTTAATAGAGAACCCATAGGGAGTGACACCTTGATGGTGGTACTCACACATGCATTATGTGTGGTAAAATATTAAGAAAACGAAGAAAATGATGAAAATGATGAAAAAGAAGAAAAAGGGAGTTGGGGGATGGTAGGATAAGTACGGATCAGCTAGGTAGACATGATTTAAAAGAGAACATTACCTTTCTTTAGTCGGGACTGCGAGATTGTCTATCTAGGTGGTTGAAGCCGACAAAGATCTACCCTACCGCCACAGATTCCTCCAATCTCCAGCTTGATGTACAAGTAACGAACGAATGAATTGATGTAAAGTAATAAACGAACGAATGACGTAATGAAAGAATTGGTTTGGGTGGCCCTCATTTTAAAAAGGACTAAAGAGAGGCATACCATAATTGCATTAAACCCTTTTCCTTACTGGGTCATTAGGCTCATGTATTATTTGTAGTGTAGGTACCAATGACGACAGGTAGTAATAGGTACATATATGAGGAACGATGAATAGATAATAAAGCAAGGATGAAGAATTTGCACGAACGAGATTGGGGCTGGCCCGGCCAAAGAGAGTAAATGAGAAAAACAGTTGTATTGAAGTGTAATTAAATTAAGTGGTATTTAATTGTTTAGTCTTTCATTAAGTTTCTTTAGTAAATTATTTACGCTTCCGCTAGGTTTTAAATAAATGATTTTTTTATAACGCTTCCATATTTTATTAATTGGATTTTCAATACGAGTTTAACGAAAGGTTAGTAGCGGGCCGATTAAGCGTCGCACTCTGATTTGTTTCAAAAGATATTTAAATGGTTTTATAAAAATTTCAAATTTCACACATGTTAAAGATGAAAAATCGGGTCGTTACACGAGTACTGTAACTCTTAACTTCGCTCTGATACCAATTGTTGAAAATTTGTATAGAGAACCTCAACCAAGCTCTGATACCAATTGTTGAGAATTGAACGTGAAACGGAAAAAGAAAACTGCGGAAGCAAGGACACCAAGATTTACAAGGAAAACCCTAACGGGGAAAAAAACTACGGGCAGAGGAGAAATTCACTAATCAGGAAATCAAGATACCATGAGTTTTGGGACATAAGCTTATATTTATAGCATAAACAAGAAATCCTAGTCATACTGAAATAGAAAACCCTAATCATACTGGAAATAGGAAATCCTAATCATACTGGAAATAGGAAACCATAATCATACTAGAAATAGGAAACTCTAATATTGGATATGGGTCAAACCTGATCAAACTAGAATTCGGGTCACACTGAACTCTAACAGAATCTAATGTTTCAATTTTTTATTTATATAAGGAATGCCTAAAGTAAATGGACTCAAGAATGTCTAGTATGATCCAATATTAACTACATAATACAACATTTTTCATTTTGACCAAAGGTTTTATGTTTTTATTTTTTAAATTGGACCTTCATCTTAAAAAGTTATATTAGTTTGAGATAAACGTCTTACATATAAATAATCATTGTGTTTCTTTCTCTATATGTGGGATTGCATAGTAATAACTCTATTTTATAAAATTATTTGAATTTTTTTTTATGAATTTTGATAATTTATTAAGCTTTAATTTAGCTATTTTTATAGAAAATAGCAATTTTGCTACAGCATAGTGAGAATCCGAATTAAAATTGTTCTTGTGAATGTAGATAATTTTCTAAATATTTAGAATAAATTTTTAATGGTTTGATTTATTTTGCAGAAAAGGAAATTCACAAAGCACGAAGAAGACTGAAGGAAGAAAGATTTATAGAAAGCTTCCAGAAAGATTCATGGTAGCTTAAATCACAAGTAATTTCAAATAAAGAAAGTTTCTAATATTCTAAAAAGATTATCAAGTTTTAATCTTTGAAGCCACCTAGAAGGAATTTGATGCTTGCTCTATCAATACGATCTCTTGCATCTAGTTTCAGTATGAATAATGGAGTCATAGAGTCAATTAGTCTATTTTTTAAGTAGAGTTTGTTACCACAAACTGACAAGTGTTCTACACAGCTAGAGAAGGGAGAAGCAGTGCTACAGTAAGGAGTTCTTAGCAAGTGCCAACCGAAAGAGATTTTCTACTATTTTATTTCTTTTACTACGAACCATGCTTTCTTATTTTATTTTGTGTGTTTTATTTTCCACCATGAACTAACTTCTTTTTAGTTAACAGAATAACATACCAATTTTTATATTTTTCAGTTTGTGTTATTGCGTGCATAAATTTGTTGATTAGTTTATTCAACATTGTGCTTCATGAATAATATGATAAAAGGGCGATTGTCTAAATCATAATTGTTTTTCATATGTATTGAAATGTAATTTGAATTTTAGAACTCTTGTTAAATAATGTGTGATTATTAGCTTTAGATATAAGTTAGCATTTTTATACAATCACTATAGACATATAAGATTGTATCACATAACTCTTGTGCAATTCATTTTTATCTTTTATTATATTTTTGCATAGACATATCACAACAATAAATAGATGAAATTAATATAGTAGATTGACATATTATTGTGTTAAACATTAAATTTCGAGTTAGCTGATTGATATTGTTGTAGTATTGTTGTGACACGTAAACAAAAAATATAAGAGAAGGATAATTGAATCTCAATAGCTTTTCTCATAAATTTCTATCACTTGTTTATTTGCTTTATCTCTCTCTAAAAATCTCATCGTAAAAATCTCATCTTTTTATCATTCTCAAAGTAAAAGTTTAAGTTAATTTTATAAGAATCTTTTATAATTGGTTCTCTATGGGTACAATATCCAATTTTTTATCAATGTATTATTTGTTATGATAGTGTATATTTGCACCTCAACATATTTCTCACAACATATAACATATCTCTCTCAGCCCGTGTCTCGAGATTAATAATTGTGACAATATGAGTTGATTTTGTTTTATTTATTTTCTTGAAGGAAAATTTTTATGTGGTTTTTTCAAGACAAGTGGTACCTGTTAGAAATCGAAGGATAATCGAAAAAAAAAATATGAAAGTGGGACACTAGATTTACGTGGAAAAACCTTTTAAAAAAAAGCACAAGCAAAACAAATCTACTATAAATATCAAAATACAACCGCGAGTTTTGTGACTATAGCTTACATGAATTAATAGAGAAAATAAAATCCTAAATGAGATCTACAATGTATGTCCATCGGCATGACCTGATAGAATTTAGGTCACATAGAACTCTTATAATCTCCACCTTCACATGAATTCTATGAAAGAGATCCATAGTGCATGCTCATCAGCTCGATAAAAAAAACGAATTCAAAACCTTGATTTCTGACAATCTTCATCTCGAAATGAATTCTACTGCAAGGAACCAATTTTCAAAATTTCAAATCTTCAAATTTTCTTTTTCCATAGCTTTAAAGAAGATTTGCAAGGAGGCCTCATCTGCCCGTCCAAGATAAATATACAGATCACCTAACTGTAAAAATCTTCAAATGTAAATTTAACAACTGATATTGACTAAGTTTAAGGAACACTTAAACAATGATGATCACATCTTCAAATTCAACAAACATCATTCAAGTTTGTGCGAGCATATCTCACATGTTGACTTACCATATCAAATATGTCATTCAAAATCTTTTAAAATTTCACTATCATATCTTACCATAACGAAATATCAAATCTCGATCCAAAAGCGAAAAATCTACTTCAAAGATCTCATCGCCCCAAAAACAAATCAAATTTAATGGCCCAAATAATCGCAGATAGCACAAAATTCAAACCTAATTTGAATTTTGACCAAAAACAATATCCAATATTGAGATACTCCACGATTTCAAATCTACCATAAATTATCAAATTTAATCTGTTAAAAATCTTCCACTCAAGAATTTTCAACATTTTTATCTTTGGCAAAAAATTCAACTTTACAAAGGACACTCTCGCGGTAGTTCTAGTAAAAACTGCTTGACAGTGAAAATGAAGAACAACAATGTAGATTTATGGTGACTAATGATATATAGAAAACCCTCTGATGACAAACCTGTTACTCAGAGGTACAACAATTGCGAACTCAAAATAGAGAAAAAATCAAAGGTTTCATGACAGGCGAGGCAACTGTTTCTAATGGTGGTTGGACGGTAGAGAAAAAAAAATCTTATGAGCAAGACGAATGGCAGGGGGAGCAATTTTCACTCTTTTTTTCATTTTCTTTTTTCCAAAAACTACAATTTTTCTAAAAAATTATTAAAACCTTGTGTGATGCAGAACGACCGAAAAGAATTGATGTTTTGACTAATTTTGAAACCCAAATTATATAATCTTTCTCCCAACCAGGCTCTGATACCATTTGTTAGAAATCAAACAATAACCAAAAAAGAAAATAGTAAAGCGAGACACTAGATTTACGTGGAAAAACCCTTTCGAAAAAAATCACAAGCAGAAAAACAAATGTACCACGAAGATCAAAATTCAACAGCAAGTTTTGCGACTCTAGCTTACTTGAATTTATAAAGAGAACAAAACTCTAAATGATATCACAATGTTTGCCCATCAGTTTGGCCAGATAGAATTTGGACCACATCAAACTCTAACAGTATCCACAATTTGTTTTTTTTTTTTTGGGAATGATAGGTTTTCTTGTTTTTTTGACTTAGTGTTTGAATAATTAGACTGTAGGAAAATATAAAAAGAAATATGCACTGATACCAATTTATTAGAGTAAGAAATAGAGATTTTAGAGAAGAAGAAATAATGAAAAAGGAGATCACAAAATTCTTTCCTTCAGTTCAGTTGGATCTTGCCATTTGGTACTTTGGGTACCCATTTGAGGAATTTTCCCAATTAGAGACAAATTTCTTGAACTTTAACATACATAATTTATATAACTCTTAGGTACATGTATAACATAATACATGAACCATCTAATACATGAACCTCTTAAATATATTAATTCCACATACATGAATCACCTAAGTATATATGCTTTCACATATATGAAACATCACTCTTTAGGTGACTCTTCATTAATACATAAACTTAATTAAAAGATACAAACCAAAAGACATATTAGCAAAGACCCAATCCTAGAATTAATTTTATTTTCAATAGTCTCGTTTAAACTAAATTTTCTCATAACTTCAATCATTAATCTTCTTCTTCTTCCCTGATACGTTGGTGGCAAGAACTTTCTCAGTCAACCATTCTTTGTGTATGTTGATTCTTATTTCTTGAGTTTGTAGAAAACTCTGTCGTCAAATCTTTGGACTTCTCAATCTTGGCCCAATCACAAAGACCTATCCTCATGATGGTCTTGAAAACATAATTATCTCTCTACTCCACATCGATCACCCTTTGCCGATGATGGCCTTCTCATGCCCATTCTTTAGGAACTTGGCCTCAGATAGCTCTACCAACTTTGGAGAACAACCCTCTCTTTTGAGTCTTAGATAACTATCTTTCCACTTTGGAAAACACAATACTCTTCTTTTGGGCCATTGACTACTTTGACCTTCATTAGATCATTGTCTCTCTTTCAACACAATGGTAGCTTCACTATCAAGAAAGCAATCTACTCAAATAACATCTTCTCTTTCCAAGGAAGTAATTTGGCTAAAATAATATATTCTCTTTTTAATAAAATAACCTAGCTCTCAAATAACTTGATTTGAACGCAACTTGACTGTGAAATTATCTTTCTTTTCAAATGACATACTTTAGCTCTACAATACATTAGATCTGAAATACCTTGGATCTGATGTACCCTAGCTCTAATATATCCTGACTTTGATACCATTTTGTTGAAAAATATAAAGTGAAATATGTTATGATACCAATTTGTTTGAATGAGAAATAAGAATTTTAGAGAAGAAGAAATAATGAGGAGGAAGATCACAAAATTCATTTCTTCAATTCACTTGGATCTTGCCATTTGGTACATTGGGTATGTAACATTCCAGTTATTCTTTCATTTTAAAACTCTCGATTTTTTAAAACTTTTTCTTTTAAAATCATAGTTGAAGACTTTTCATTTGAAAACTAGCTTAAATAAGAAGTGCATAAATAAACTCATTTTTGTTAAACCATTTATCACTTGAAACATGTCATACTGTAAAACTTTAAAACATTTACAACAGTAGAAGACTTGTATTTACAATACTAAAAGGATTAGACATAATTTGAAAACCTTCTTGATAAAAAACGAAATACTATAACAAAGGTTTACTTTCCTCAAAATGTTATTACCAAATATTACATTTCTTCTTTAATCTCTTAGCCTAACTAGCTGCCAAGCCGCAACGTACAAATGCTTCATCAACTGCTACTATCCTTGATCTCTTACATACCTACATCATAGGAGGAATAATATGCCTATTGCCTAGTAAGGAATATAATCATGAAATGCAACTGTAACCTCTATGACAACTCTACATGAATTAGCCTGATATATTTATAAGTTGGGTGAGAGCAACCTCTTTAGTTTCCAAACTCACCACTTGGATTCGTTTTTACGTGAAAGCAACCTCTTCAGTTTCCGAACTCACTAAAAACTAGCCCACTTACATTACATTCATTTACTCTTGGGTGAGAGCAACCTCCGTAGTTTCTGAACTCACCCCCCATTGAGTAAGAGCAACCTCTTCAGTTTCTGAACTTACTCAACCAAGTTGTTTTCTTCATGTAAGCAACCTCTTAAGTTTCCGAACCCACATAGAAAACACCATTTATTATCTTCATTATTAGCCCATGCAATGCATTATGTGAAATCCTATAACATGTCTGCATGAATGTCACACACAACAGTTCATATATCATAAACAAAACTACAAACAAATACTATTATTCAACTATAACATTAATACTAAACTTGTTTCTATTACACTATAATATCACACATCTATTTCTCTATCCATGATGCATTATTTCTAACTTAGTTTTTAACAATATAAGTGCTATTCTATGGTATCCACCACTTGAATATAAGTTGAGGATCTATACTAATTAACTATATTATTATTAATCTAATTTTCCTATATCATGTCATTAATCTAAACTTTCTTTATCCATTTTATGCATCCAAACATCAATATTCGTAGTCTAACCTAACTAATTATATTCCCATTTATTTTACTTCCTATCGGGAATATCCACCTAAACAAAATATTTATTGATAACTTATCAATAAAATAACTAACCTATTTCACTTCTAGACTTGTCCTAAAATATTAAAAAAATTTATCTGCCAATAACAGAGAAACTCCTACTTCTACACCACTGATCTACCAACAAAGAATAACTAAGAAAGACTGTTATAAAAACATTACAGAGACTATCATCAGGCAAGCTCATTTCTTTCCTTATCACTGACCATCATCATAGAAAACTATTTTCATCACAACTATTAGTAAACTAACATAGGAACATAACCTAACCAGATAACCATCACTAAAGGCATGTATAGAATAGAGAACCTATCATTGACATCATGCAGAAAATTACTTTGACCAATGACCATATTATAGAAGCAGTATTCATCAAAGAGCAAACTACAGTTAGCATAGCAAATTACACAAAAATCCTACTTCTGCGATGTAGGTCCTTTCGGACAAAACACAAGCATTATTCCTTACTTGGAGTCCTTAGCTTCATAAGGTTAGCACATAAATTGTCCTTCACAAAATCTTAATACTCCCTTCATAGCAGCTTATTGAATTCCCTTTCGTTTTCAACTTTCGAACTCTTTTATCCAAAATCACCAAACCTTCTCTGACACTTCTCAACTTGTTCACGGTCAGAGCTTCTCACTCTTTCCAATTTTCTAGAATTTCACGGTAACACTTCACACCTATCTCTCTTCATAGTAGTCACAGAGTGTTTCCCTTCCATACTGTCCAAAGCCATGCAACCTCGTAGTCTGCCCACAAACTCATATCTCACACTCATGGAAGCACAAAATAAGTGTCCAAAATAATAAATCCTTTAGAAGTAAATCTACTTCCAAAATAAGTGGTTCCCAAACAAATCTCCACACCATTATTGTCAAAGATAAATCTAAACCCTAACTCAAGCAAAGTAACAATTGAAAGATCATTTTGCCTAATATCAAGAGCAAACAGCATATCATGAAGCAATAGAGTGCAACCACCACGTAAGTCAAGTTTATAGGCTCTAATGCCCAACACCAATACACTATCTCCATTCAACCAAAAAATTTGTTTGCTTCCCATTGGTATTCGGCGATACTCCATATACCCAACTCACAATTTACCTATACATTACATTGTTCCTAAATCTAAAATCCAACCAAAGGATGAATGAGAAACTGTAGATGACTAGAAACATAAACTAAGCATAAGTACGAGTTAGGAATTGCCTTATTTGGCTCAGTGCAATTATGAGCAAAGTGCCCTTCCTTTTCACAATTGAAACATGTAGTGGACTTGCCTTTCTTACCACCTCACTTGCCTCTATGGCACTTAAACGAGGAGTAACTCAGCCTAAGAATGGACCGAACTACCTAACCTTTAACTTTAAATATTCCAAGTAGCAGTGGAAGTCTTAAATAAGAATAAAAGTTAAGGCCCAAAATAATTGGGCTAAACCAAATGTCCAATAATGACATTAAGATAGAGTGATAGTATAATTAAAAAATAATTGGACTAGAAATAAAAATAAAAAGTTTAACTAAGGTAATATTTAACAAAGTCTAACCTCATAAAAAAAATAATCCCTCGAAGAAAAAATAATAAAACTAGGAAACTAAATCCTCATATGCCAGCAACTAGTAATCTCTCTGACTAAGATCTAAAAGGGGAGAGTCATTTGTAATGAGTCGACTAAACTCAATAGGGATAGAATTTTATATTTAGTTTAAAAGTAGGAAAAATGAGTGAGCATGCTAAGTATAAAACATTTTTGTAAAAACTGAGAGGGAAACAATTAATGAGGAAAGTTTCAAAATATTTCACTATAGTGTAATGCATACTTAAAATAGGCCTCCACTGAATAACATAAAAATCTTAGTTTGGAAAAATTTCGACCAATGCTGTGAATCGACACTTCGATAACATGTATCTTCGATCTCAATCTTTCTCTCACAACTTCAATCCTTTGTCCTCTCTTTGCTCTCTCTCTCTCTCTCTCTCTCTCTCTCTCTCTCACGGCTCATAAACGTGTACCTGTGAGAATGAGGTCCTTTCCTGATAAAAAGTTTAGTCTCACTTTCCCATTAAAAATATATTTTATTACACTCAATTATTTGAGGAACAATTATTCCTCAAATTACCAAAGAACCCAAATTTTAGTCCTTTGACTCTTTGACTAAAAATCTACCCATGGACGCCACACGTCAAATCAGTCAAATCTAAATGCTTGACTGAATTAACGTGAAAAATTCATGTACCTGAAATTTTATTTATTTTTAAAATTTGCGGTTCTTACAACTATCTTATTCGTATCTATACATAACTTTCCATGTATTCCTTCAAATTCCTTAATTCCACAACATATCATTCCTTTAGAAATTATATAATAGTGTATCATATTCCTGTAAGAATATTTTAAAACTTAAACAGATTATATCAAACTTGTTCAACGTCAGTTCCTCGGTTTCTCTTCACGGCACAGTTCTGTCTTTAAAATTCATAACTTTTAATATACTAATTGAGTTCATAAAATTTAAGGGTCTAAATTTTCCTTGAGATGCCAATTATCATAAGTCAAAACAATTTGAAAATTGGATTTCATTAGAATATGTAACTAGATTATAATCCAAACTTTACAAACTGTTAATGAACATGCTTAACTTTATCAGCTTTTATTTCGTGCTTGGCGTCCATAGTTTTTAAACTATTTTTCTATATCGTTTAAACATAGTAACATAACCAAAATCATATTTAAAAATCCAAATTACCCATTATTGCATAAAAACTCAATTTCTTAACATCCTTCACTTTTGCAGCCAACTTAAAAAAACTTATGAGCACTAATAGAAGAGCTCAACTTACCTTGTGAAGAAACAGAGAGTCTTCCTACTCAGTGCTCCTTGGAGAAAATGATGGGAGTTTCCTCATCAATTCACCCTTCTTTATAGCGTGAAGGGAGAGAAGAAGGTGGTGACTCAACCAATGAGTCATTAGCCTCATCTTCATGCTCCCAATCTTCTCCGGACACCATAATCTACCCAGACTCAAACTCATAGATGTAATCATGGTGTTTTTAACACATTAATCCATTGTAATCGGTGGCTCGTAATCATCTATTTAAGTATTAATTAATCCTTAAGGCCGATTAATTAACAAACACTCATTGTAGATATTCATACATTCGCGGACGCCTATACGCTTGTTGCTAATATATATGCATCCATTGAGAATATTCACCCCCTCAAACATAAATCCACCAATCACTTATCGCCACATCATCCCGTTGACACATTATTTTTCACGGATACTTACGCTCCTACAATTTCACTTTACTTCGGATGTCCATCAATCTAAATGCCTACATTTTTCACTTTCTTATCCACCATAGACGCATTCTCATCCACGGAGACACGTCATTAGTGAATCCTTCAATCCAAAAGATGACGTTTCTTTCACTCTACTTATTCACCATAGACACGTTTTCTTCCATGAATATATGTTTATCAGTGAATGTTTTGATCTAAATGACGATGTTTTTCACTTTACTTATCTGTTGCGGAAGTGTTCTCTTCCGTAGATGCACGTCATTAGCAAATCCTTCAATCCAAACGACGACGTCTTTCACTTTACTTATTTGCTGCGAATGCGTTCCCTTCCGTTGATTAGCGAATCCTTCAACCCAAATAGTGACGTCTTTTACTTTACTTATTGGCTGCAGACACATTCCCTTCCACGAACACCAATTTTTCATGAAACCTTCAACCCAAATGATGACGTCTTTTACTTTACTTATCTACCACAGACACGTTCCACTCCTCAAACACCAAATTTCCCAACTACATTTCTTTCTGCAAACATGTCATCCCTTAATCAATTATTCACAGACACTTACTCTTTTGTACCAAAGAAATATTCAAAGCGCGAACATCCCTACTTAGTCCTGGACGCTCACAATGCCACCAAAACCACAATTGAATTATAAATCCTTAGGATTTTCATTTTATTTCTCCATTAAAATTCTAACTTACTCCAAATTAATAATAATTATCTATTTTTTGAAATTCTTGAATACCATAAAAAAATATTACTTTGCACAAAAACTTTCTCGAGTGTTACAAAGAGTGACTTATATGGATGCACCCAAGTGCCATAAGTGAGTATCTCACTTGGACATCAACTATATTTTCCTAATTCAATATGTCGCACTTCATAAAAAGAAAGCATTCAAGAGATTTATTTAACATAATAGTTTCTTAAATATTGATAAAAAGTTATTTTCACCGAGTCAGATGTTGAATTTTGCTTAAGAATGATGAGAGTTATGATCTTGAAAACTTTGTTTTTCTGAAAAAATACACCATGAAGCAAGATATATTAGTCATGCAATAAACAAAAGAGAATAACTTTCAACTGATAGCATTTCTTACCCCAATTTTCGCAAGAATACTATATGTCTCTAGGTTCTTTTTTGTATTTACATGAGTCAATCTCTTGAAATCATCCATCAATTTCAAAAACTGCAATGATTAGTTTAAGCACTAGCATTAGACTACTAAGTGTAAATTCAATACATTGAACAAAAGCAAATTGAAGACATACCACGTGCAAATTTTGGTATGAAGTAGGTTCTGGAACTACTTCATTCAATAGATGACTCATTCTAAAATTTGGCCAGTGTTAGAGGAGGGAGTGATTGTCTGATGATAAGAGATATGCATAGCTGCAACACATTATTATATCTAATTCAAAGAGCCTAAACCAACAAACTAATGCATATATGGAAAGTGCATATAAACTAAAAGACTTATAGACATTCATCTAGTTTGGCATCGAAAGATGGAGAAGCTGTTAGAGGGGCTGCTGGAGAACCACACACCTCATCAGCTCATCCATGAGTGCCTATTGAATAGCATGAAGCTCTTCAATTTGCCTGCCCATTGCTTCCATTCACTCGTCCATTCCTTCAATTCAGCTGCCATAAAAGACAACTGAGGAAGTCAGGCTCTCCAAGCTGCCTATAATCTAGTTCCACCTTTCCTCAGCCTTCGACATAGAGTAAGAGGACTGAGGAGAGGTGTAACATCCCTCATTTCCCTCATCATCATTTTTTTTTTATATAACTTACGCAGTTTCATTAAACAATTTAAAAAACTTTAAAAAATACTTGTTAAGTNTAACTTACGCAGTTTCATTAAACAATTTAAAAAACTTTAAAAAATACTTGTTAAGTTCAAAACAGTTCCTTTTTCGTTTATCAAAAGTTCTAGTTACACTGTCACTAGCAAAAGTTCTACATTAGTGACTGTTAGCAAAATATCACTTCTTACTATTCCTTAATTCTAATCATCTTATTCGTTCCATACAAAAACACTGAAGTCTGTTTGAAAGAGTACCACTATATCCGATGTAAAGAAACCTACTTCCACAAAACATTGATGATGTAGCACAACCACCAGATCAAACGGGCTGATAATCCAAAACGTTGTCTGGGAGTATCTCCTCCACATAGTGATTATCATCAAAATCATTACCTACATCAAGGGGAAAACAATGAGCCTAACGCTCAGCAAGAATTTAAATGAATGCAATGAATGAACATACGATGCAAATTAGTCCAGAGTACATACATGACAAACACCGTGGGACATAAGGAGGCTGTGGCCAAAAACTTACATATAATATCTCGTGTGCTTCCTTATGCCGTATGTACTTTTCGTTCTGAGAACGTTGAGGATTTCAGAACAGGAGACAATGAACACTCGACCCCATGTCTTTAACCTATTTTCTATCTCATCGTTTCATTTATATTTTCATTTCATTATAACTCATGAGGTGTCATTCTCATCCCGAACCCCCACACGCCTTTTACATAGATTAAATATGACATGCAAAATGAACAGTTTCATAAATCCTATACATGATGCATGTATTGCAAGAAAGTAAAGAAAACAAAACTACTTGCAGTAAAGCACATTAACAAAGTAATAATTCAGAAAAACTACAATACATGCTCATTTTGAGAAAAACTACAATACATGCACATTATCTACTACAGTTAGAATACATGCTCCTTTAGTCATAAATCCTATGTAAAGCGAATTATAACTAATCATATAATTACTTTAGCATGGGTTTAGGTATCATAATGAACAAAATCTTCCATCACTATCCTTGCATAGAGAATAGACTAAAAAGCATTGTACAGAATAAGTAACCGGTCTTATATTAGCCTATATTCTTCTGTTCAGATTTCGCAATTTCACACAGTCTACTTCACAACTAAGTCATACTTTATCATGTGTACACGTATCAACTATAATAACATATTCTTCTGTCCAGATATTTTCAAAAGTTTCCCAGATAACAATTTCATAATTTCATCATTTGTATAGACAAGCAACATATCAACAATAACAGCAAGCAACACACAACCCCGTGATGTAGGCCTCCTTTGGCCATACATCATTTAAATTCTTACCTCTCTCCAATATGTAGCTAAAGTTTAGCAATTTCCCAGCTGTTCACTGCAATACAACCACAGAGTTTACTAATTTAGATGGAGACAAAACAACTTGTAGACAAGAGAAAAACGAATTGGTTAGTGTAAGAGAAGACAAAAGCATACTCTTGTCCTTACCTCTTACTGTGTTTTTCGTAGCTTCATCCACTGCACTTTCATATCTTATCCAACATAACTCAACTGAATCCTATTCTTATAGAAAATCCAGGAAACGATGAGAACTTACGCAGTGAAATGGTGAAGACGTGGCTGTAAATCCAACACCCACCTTAGTACGGTCCAATGGTTGGCAGCCATCCAGACTCTCTTCCCCCTCCTCATACTATCGTGGCATTAGTAGAAATTTTAGGGCAATATTGTTTAATATACGAAAATCCCCAATTTTAAATGGGTTTTTCTGATTTCTTCGACGTTGCGGACGCGGTTTGTCGTCTGCATAGATCGTCCGCAGCGTCTTCATTGATCTTTACAGATTCAAATCGGACGCTGTCTTCTCGTGTCCGCCCCATTCGCTGCGTTCGATTGTTCCCAGATTTTGGACAGATTCACTGCGGACGGCCCTGTTACCATCCGCTGCGTCCACACCTGGACATTTCAGCGTCCACATTTGATATATCAACTTTGAGGACGCCAATTACCATCCTATGCATCCTAAACTTTTCATCTTTGCATTTTATTGAACGTTTTACACTATATTGCATTGACCTCATGATATGTACAATAATATATTACATTAGTTAGTACAACGTCATAAACGGGTTTACATGGTATCTTTATAAGTTTTGGGACCTTACAAGAGGGATAAGCAGTATCGTCCTCCACCTCCACTTGATCTGAGCACGGTGTTGCCAACGTTGAAGGAGGTTGTGCAGCCAACATGGATGGAGTTTGTGCGCCCTTAAATACCCACTCCTCTCCAACTTTGGTCATCCACATCCAAGCCAAATGTCACTTGATTATAGACATCAAGTGTCTTTTCATTGATTCTTGGCTCGTTGGAAGAGAGTGCCAACTCGCTATTGTCAACAATTTTTTGAACAAGTCAATTGTAGGGTAGGTTCTTCTTTGGACTGTTTAGGACGTCCTTCATGAGATTCATAATCATATATTCAAGATTGAATTTCTTACCATTGTATAGCTTCTCCATCACATAGAGATCCATGCAACTAGTTTGGATGTCCATCCTCAGGCAGGATTGTGTGAAATGTCATGTGATGGATGACTCGGACTTTGACATTTTAGTCCTTGGATTTGGGCTTGTAGAAAGCTCCAATGTCGAGATTACGGTGTAACTATCGCAATAATGTCAAACTTTCTCCTTGTTTAATGAACACTAGATCCTTGGATCCGTGAAAATACTCCTCAATCGGTTTCTTCATGGAGCATCCAATCAGCTCATTTAACTCATTGAGAGTGTTATCCTAATCTCCAGTTCAGCTTCAGATTTGTGTAAAATAGTTTGTCAACCCGCTCACAATAATATCCCTCCATCTTGCACAACTCAACAAGTTCAATGCGCTCAAACATATCTTCTATTTTTAAATACGCTAACTCATGGAATTATATCCTTCTAGAGATAATAATAGAACGTCATCTAATATCATTGTTGTACCTTTCCTTGGACGACAATGTCCTAAACGCTGGTGAAAGGTATTCCTATGTTGGTAGGCGGGGACATGTTGAATCACTTTATGATTGATCTTGAGCTATGGAGGGAGGGGTTTTACACTTCATGATGACTTTTCTAGCCTTTGATGTCATTTTAGGGTTCTAAAGATTTCGAGATTTGAGAGGTTGATCAGATATTGCTTGGAAATCGCCTAGGTCAATCTACTTGCATGCAACAGAAGTTCTTTCAAGTTTCAACTTATATAGATGAGGATGAAAGGACGTTTGCTCTATGTGTAGACATCTACCCTTATAAAAAAAATGCACGAAATTATATATTTGAAAGCGCAAATGTCCTTCTTATTTACAGATTAACAAATGTCCTTCCTAGTAAGCGCACATCCTTTCGTTTTAGTATCGACAACTGTTTCTGTGTAAATGGGTATATGCGGACGTCCGCCTTCATGGAAAGGGTATAATCGGACATCCACAGGTGTCACAGACATATGAGAGATGTCTTTTAATGAAAAACGTGATTTTGAGGTTTGCTTTGTTTGTTTTTTATAGTTCATGGTTTTAATTGTTAGTAAATTTCGTTTTAAGATTTGACTTGTCACTAACCTCATAATTCTAGAATTTTTTTTTGTTAATTACTTTATATTTTTTTTATGACTTTTGATACAAATCTGGAGCCAAACAGGGACTGAACTGTGAAAACAGATTAGTTCGGTTTCAGAATATAATGGTTCCAATTTCAATTCTAGATTTCTAGAATCATTAGGGCACGATTCAGTTTGGTCCAGTCATAGTTCAATTGGCTAGCTTGATTGCGATGTGGTGGGGGAGGAATAGGCCAGTGTGGAGCCCTAGTTCAATTGGGCAGCTTGATTTTGGGGTGTGGTGGGGGGAGGGGCGGCTAGCCGGTTGGTGTGGCCCGGGCTTAATAGAACTCGCGAGCCGGGCGGTCTGGGTAAGAAATGTGAATTAGATGAGAGCCACCTCTACACTGCTCACACCCTTTTCGTCTACTCCGTCTTCTCCTCCATTTTTCGCGTCCTTTTCTGTGTCTCAGATGGCTTTTCAAGGTCAAGTTATCACCTGCAAAGGTACTCTTATCTATTTTTATGGACTTGGATACCCGTCTTTGCATTCTTCTTCTTCTTTTTTCTGTTTCTTAATGATTGAAATGGAAGATAGATTATTAAATGTTGTAATTATTTTGGGATGACGATGCAAATGTGAAGCGGCGGTGGCCTGGGAACCCAATAAGCCATTGGTGATAGAGGATGTTCAGGTTGCTCCTCCTCTGGCCGGCGAAGTCCGTATCAAGATTCTCTATACTGCTCTTTGTCACACGGATGCTTATACTTGGAGCGGCAAGGTAATACTGTTTGCTGTCTTTCTATGTGTCGCTTTGCTTTTTGGGTCAGATTGGGTTGCCATCAATAAAATTTAGTTGATTATTTGCGTTTTAGAGCTATATTTGATGGATTAAGTGATCCATAGCTGAACCCAACCTGTAACACGGCACGTATGGTAGGAAGCTTTTTAAAGAGTATTGATCTATGAATTGTTGCACTAGTAAGATTTTATCAGTCTTTAAAATTTTTGGGAGTAATGTTCAAATTTGGTTTACTTCATTGTCTACGTTTGATGCTTTTATGGGCTTATTCGTAGTTGGCTGATTTTTAAAAAAGCCGCAAAATTTCTTATTTCTCGAAGGGCTCCCGAAATTACATACAAATACCAGTATTGAATTGTTTAAAATAGATATTGTTTAAAACAAATAGGTCCAGTTCTTTCCTTCAAATTTTGTTATGATGTTTACCCTTCTCCATTATTTAATGCTTTGGCTTCCATTTTTATACTCTGATATTTCATACTTTGTAGGATCCTGAAGGTCTCTTCCCCTGTATTCTTGGTCATGAAGCTGCTGGGTGTGTAGCTGTACTTTCATATAATATCTTATTTGTTCATTCTCTTTTGTTAAATTGGAAATATATATTGGTGGGCAGGATTGTAGAGAGTGTCGGTGAAGGGGTAACTGAAGTTCAGCCTGGTGATCATGTCATTCCCTGCTACCAGGCTGAGTGTCGTGAATGCAAGTTTTGTAAATCAGGGAAGACAAACCTTTGTGGAAAAGTTCGTTCTGCTACGGGGGTTGGAGTAATGCTGAGTGATCGGAAGAGTCGATTCTCTATCAACGGAAAACCTATCTATCATTTCATGGGAACTTCGACATTTAGTCAATATACTGTTGTTCATGATGTTAGTGTGGCAAAGATCAATCCGCAAGCTCCTTTAGAAAAAGTTTGTCTACTTGGTTGTGGTGTTCCTACAGGTATAATTTTTTTTTTTTTTTGCATTGTCTTAACATCTCTTTAGTGAGACCCCAATTATATTAAAAAGTGTGAACTATTCAAAAGAAAGAAGGATAAGAAATTCTCCTCATTATGAATGATTAAGAAAATTGATAAACTGTTCAAATTGCCAAAACTTATTGAACCCTTGTCTATTATGCGACTTGATTAATCAAATCAAGTTGTTTTGGTTTTAAAATAAAGGAATAAAAAACTACTAGGGTTTGTTTTTGGTTAACACAGTTTTTGAACTAAACCATTAGTTTAAGATCAAATAGGAATTTGTATATTTACCATTTTTCTTGTTATGAAATTTGTTAACTTATTGTGGAGATGCTCTTCACTATTGATCTTTTTTTTTTTGAGTTTACCTTTTTTTTCTACAACTATTGTAGGTTATCTATTAATAATATATAATATGCCAGTTAAGTATTTGGAGTTTAAGTTTTATTTTAGTTTCTAGATTAGAGTTTTCATTATAACCCATTTTTTGTTTGCTCAAGTGTGGTTAGGTTTTGATGCAAAATAATTAGTTTATTTGGATAATTTCTTATTAATTGGTTTTGTTTAGAGTGCATAATTTTCAATCTACGAATGGTTTGATTTTAAAATATCTTTAAAATGAACCAATTTACCTAATGAACACTCCAATTTCCAAGAAGTGAAATCAAAATTAATATTTAGGAATTTTTTATGTCAGTTTGATTGGAAAAGATTGAAAGGAGAAAAAACGTCCGGAAAGACTTAGTATTGTATTCCAATTGTACAATGTGGAATCTAATAGTATACCCAAAACACTATTATTTAGCAACATGTCCTAATAGAGGATAATTATCAAAATATCCTAATACTGGGATGACGTCTAATCCAAAAGTTAAATTTCATTTCTCCAAAAAGCTTGTAACACTATTATGACATCCAAGTTGCTTAAACTCAAAAATTAGTGACAACCAAATCGCCATGCCAATGTCATATTGGATCATAATATGATATGTTTCCTCATAATTCTTGCAAATGGGACAACAATGAGGTGAAAAGGTCATTAAGAGGTTTTACTTTTGGACTTTATCACACTTGTAATGCTTACCCTTAGCTTATACTCATGAGAACTCTTGCGTTTCGATCAAAATCCGTTTCTTCTTTATAAGATTAGAAAAAAGAAAGTCTGTTGAAGGAAGACATGAAGTACAGTTAAAGAACAAAGACTAAATAGCTTATTAAATCCAAGTAAGTAAATTATCTTTGGTTTGTTAAATTCAAAGGTTAAAATCATTTTTGGTTTGGGTTTGGGTTATGAAAGAACTGAATAAGGCAATTTTATTATACAACAATCAATGTATATGTTGAAATTGGAGATATTATTGTCACCTATTCATCTATCTTCTTAAAAACACACTATAATCCCACATCTTACCTTATGAGCAATTGAATCCTAAAAAGTTGTGAAGATAGTAAGAAATATGTTTTACCGATCTTTGGGACAACATGAACTTCATTAAGTGCTATGATGGCTCCCCTGCCAGTAAAACCTTTATAATTATTTTCCCCATGTTTCATTGTTTCTAGTAAGTTACTTATACTGAGCCTACTTGGTTTTTTGAGTTAATTACATTATATCAATGAACTAGATATTGTTTCTTCTCTTTGTCAATCCCTCCTCTCATTTATTTGTTGAGGATCTTTCCACCTTATAGATAACTTGAATAAGGGTCAGAAGCACGAGTATGCTATCCAGCTCAGTGTGGATAAGAATGAATCTACTTCCTCTACAAAAGAAGTATTTTTCCCTATCACCTGGGCCCTTCTAACCTTTTGAAGCACTGAATCCATTTGGTACTACAAAGAGAATTTCCACTTAGTATCCAATGCCCCTTGCTAATATTGGTCAAAGCAAGTTTATCTCAATTTGCCTCATCAACTTTAATGCTCATGATGTTAAAGGTCTAAAATATTCACATAAATTAAATTAGGGAACTTCCTTTGTTGCTTTCATCATCAACACAATAAAAAAGAATAGTATTGTTTGCATACGGATAAGTGAGAAATATGTATATTATCAATACCAACTTTGAATCCCTCAATGAGATCTATGCGTGTCTAGCATCTTCATAAGAGCATCCCGAATGAGGATGGAGGGGAAAGGTGCAAGGATTGTTAATTTTATTTCAAAGTACTGAAGCTTTGACTCTTATATGTTTGATTTTTGTTACAGGATCTCCATAATTTTAAATTGATTGGTTCCATGAGGTAAAGTAGACACTGTAAAACACTCTGAACTCGGAAATTGCCCCTAAAAGATCCTTCACGAATTAGCCACACATATCAGTTGTCCAGCTGGCCATATTTTGTAGATTATTGCTTCCTTTCCGACAAATATTGGCATTGTACTTGCATCCTAAAATAGGCATATTTCCTGGCTTAGTTAATTTCCTATTTAGATAAGCTTTTGCACAAAGGAACCATTTAAAATATTATTGGCAAGGTAAAAATGGAAGACATTGAGGGATGGAGGGAGAGTGTTGAGATTGCTGAAAGTCTTCTCTTTTTGGAACTTATATAAAATACAAGGTGTAAAATGCTCTAATTGGGAAACTGTCTGTAAAGGATCCTTTCCAAATTAGCCACACGTACTAGCTGTCTGGGTAACTGTTTTTTTTTATTGATTATTATTTCGTTTTCAGTAAATATTATCATTGTAATTACATCACATAATAAGGATTTTTCCTCAGGTGATTTCCTAGTTGGATAATTTTTTGATCCATATGTTTCTGCAAAGTTGCTATGGAATATAAGTGGAATTCTTTTAAAAAACTTTACTCTCTATAGATATAAATTAACTATTCATATACTATTTTGTTATGCCGACAGTAGTAAGGAGAAAGAGTAATTCCTAACCTGAGCCCACTTTGAAATTTGAAATTTTACATTATCCTACAAAGTAATGTTATTTGCTGTCATGTACCAAAAAAAAAAAGAAAAGTATTCTAATGAAGCCAAACAACCACAACAGCTTGTCAAAATACAAGATCTCCAAAACATTAATCTACCTCTTCCTTTCAATTGAAAATCATATAAACATGCATGACTTTGGTACCTAAGATCACAATCCGAGAAAAGCTGCAACTAAATCTCTCTGCTAAATCAGCAATGGATGATAATGCAATCAGTAGTCTCTCCACGACTCTTAGAAAAGGATAACAATCGAGTAATGAAGACACAAAGCACTTGTATTTTGGCTGGAATTTCATTTTTCCATATAAGTTCTGAGAAAGGAAAATTAATGCAAGGAAAGGAAGTAAGATTTGAGAAGAAAAGTTTTGACGAGAAGATAGCTAAGGGGAAGGGACCATTTATGGTTATCAGAGACTTTCAATTTTAAGGAAAAAGAAGAGTGAGAGTTTTTGTTCACTAACATGGTTTAATATCATCTTTTGTGTTTTCTGTTTGTATTGTTTTACTTTTTGGTCAATTGCACTAGAAATTAGTTTGTATTCATATAACGTATTCTTTGTTTATATGACACCGTGCAGGTCTTGGAGCTGTTTGGAACACAGCAAAGGTCGAGTCTGGTTCAATTGTTGCTATTTTTGGTCTTGGGTCTGTTGGCCTTGCTGTAAGTTTTGAACTACATATTTTTCTTCTTATCTTCTGATAATTGCTAAAGTATGCCTCTTCTGCTTTTGAGCTTCTTAAATTTAGACTGGTCCTAATCAATGCATTTTTTTCTACAGTAAAAGTTCGTTGCTGGTCCTCAATTCTAATAATTATCAGTTTATTTGTCTTAATCCTGACAGGTTGCAGAGGGTGCTAAAGCAGCTGGTGCTTCTCGAATAATTGGTATTGATATCGACAGCAAAAAGTTTGATATTGGTATGATTCAAGTGTATCTGATTGATGTTTTATTAATTTAGGTTGTGACCATTTAGAGCCCAACATAACTGTAAAATAGAAATGGAAATTTATAATTGTCTCCTTTACTTGATTCAAAACAACCTAGTCAAGTTTTGCTAGGTCATAGAAATAGAGATTAGATATTGACTTTTGTTTTGGTTGTATGTATCAAGAGGGATTGCCTTTACAGCTTGGACTTCAAAGCAGGTGTCTAGAAGCTGTACCTAAAGTTCGTTTATAGTTTTATGTTTTTTCTATTTCATTCAAAAGTCAAAGGATATAAAACAAACAAGTGAACTGACTAAGCAACTTGAGTTGTTGTAGTGCTGACATCGATTAGTAATATATGACTATTTCTGACATTGGGATACCAAATAAACAGTCTATAATCCTTTTCCGTGATATTAATATCCATTGTGAAACGTGTTTGTGCTTTAGTTTTTTTAGTTTTTTGGTTTTCTTTTTTGCTTTAAGACGCAATTTTTTGTCGGTTAATCTCATTATTGCAATTATGACAGCAAAAAATTTTGGTGTCACCGAATTTGTTAATCCAAAGGACCACGACCAACCAATTCAACAGGTTATCGTTGATCTCACGGATGGTGGTGTTGACTACAGCTTTGAATGCATTGGAAATGTTTCTATTATGAGATCTGCTCTGGAGTGCTGCCACAAGGTGTGTTTATTGTCAAACATTGGGGCTAGAGTGGCTTAAATTGTTGTTCAAATGACATTTTAATTTTCTATATAAACAAGGGATGGGGGCAATCTGTCATTGTGGGTGTTGCTGCATCTGGTCAAGAAATATCTACTCGTCCATTCCAGCTAGTGACAGGCCGTGTTTGGAAAGGAACTGCTTTTGGTGGCTTTAAAAGTCGTTCTCAAGTGCCTTGGCTTGTTGACAAGTACATGAAGAAGGTATCTTGGTATCATTTATCTTACATTCAGAATAAATTTAGGTTCACTATGTTATAATAATCATGTGCTATGACATGTCATGTAAGAAGTCACACTACACACCTTTTGTAACAGCACATTTACATGTATTTTATTTTTGTGGCAGGAAATTAAGGTTGACGAATACATTACTCATAATCTGACTCTCGAGGAGATTAACAAGGCTTTTGATTTAATGCATGATGGAGGTTGCCTACGTTGCGTTCTTGCTACGCATCCCTGAGTGTTTGTGTAGGTTTACCGTCTTAAAACGCTTGTCTAATATTTTGCAACCGAGGATGTAAATGATAGACTACAACTGTAATAAGATCCTCCTATAAACGTGTTTTGCAGACTCTTAAGACGGATTGTGTTGAGCTTTTCAGAGATGGGTAATTCCGCAACCGAGGATCTAAATGATAGACTACAACTGTAATAAGATCCTCCTATAAACGTGTGTTGCAGACTCTTAAGACGGATTATGTTGAGCTTTTCAGAGATGGGTAATTCCATGATGTTTATGAGTTGGCTGTATTATCTTATATTGCACACATTTTGTTCTGCACATTAACTCAGTTTGACAATTTATTTGATGAACAGGAGACAAGGCCGATTTCTTGGAAGGATTTTCCATGGCGACTCTTAGTATGTTTGTTTATTTCTGACTGTAGTAGAAAAACACTATCATGAGTAAACAACTAGGATTCATAGGCAAGAATTTACATTAAATCATTGAAGCTCTTATGGGTCTTTACAGCCAGAACTCAAACTAAAGATGCTGAATTGAGGACCATTTTTGATTTTACATTGCATAAACTAGATTGTACTGTAATACACGAGTCACTGTTAGGCTGACGACAAGGGAATTTAGTTGAAATTAAACAACTTAAGGGTCCCCCAATTTGTTCTCATCGTTATGCTCGTATGCAAACCCTCCATGGCTGGTCAAATCCATTCCTGCCATTTCCTCTTCAGCTGAAATTCTCAAAAGCTTCAGTTTGTGCAGGATCCAGAAGAGAGTCCCCATTGTTATGCTCACCCACCCTAGAATGACCAGTATCTGAACAATGTGTGCAGCCAATAGCTTTCCTCCACCGCCCATGAGCAGCCCATAAGGTCTGTCTGGCTGCCCTGGATATATCTCGTTGACATAAGCTTTTTTGGCAAACAATCCGGTGAAGATTATTCCCCATGTTCCGCACCCTCCGTGGAGCTGAGCCGCTTCGAGCGGGTCGTCGTACTTGAGCTTCTCGGCTAGCTTGTTGAAGCCTATAAGGACCCACGCTGCCACGAACCCACATAGAACTGCAGCCCATGGGTCAACCACGGAGCACCCACCAGTGATGGCTGCGAACCCACCGAGCAAGCCATTGCACACGTCAGTTCCGTTCCAGTGGCCAGAGAGCAACCGTTTTCCAAAGAGGGTCGTCAGGGCAGCTGAGCAGCCGGCGAGGGTTGTCGTCACTGCAGTTCTTCCGATTGCACTCCACTGCCCGTAATACGATCCGCTTTCTCCGTAAGCCTTGGCGATGTTGAGGAACGAGCCTGGGTTGAAACCATACCAACCGAACCATAAAAGGAATGTGCCAAGAACGACGAGCGTGCCGCTGTGGCCGCGTAGAGCCACGTCCTTGCCTCCATAGTTGAATCGGCCAATTCTCGGGCCCTCAATGAAGGCTCCCCACAAGCCAGCAATGCCACCGACCAAGTGAACGACACCTGAGCCAGCAAAATCAATAACCCCAGAGCCAAACAAGAGACCATCAGCTCTAGCAGGGCTTCCCCAGCCATCGGCAGACCAGAACCAGTGGGAAACAATAGGGTAAACCAAACCGGTCAAGAAAGAAGAATAGATCAAATAAGAAACAAACTGGGTTCTCTCTGCAATCGAACCGCTGGTTATTCCAGCAGCTGCAATGGCAAAAGCCCACTGATACAGAAAGAAGCCATAGTCAAACGATGGAGAAGGAAATTTACTCAGCCCAAAAAAGTGCTGCCCAATGAACCCATTTGAAGGAGTGCCAAAAGCCAACGCAAATCCAAAGAGATAATAGAAGAGACCACCAGTTGCAGCGTCGAGAACGTTGGTCAGCATGATGTTCATCGTGTTCTTCGCTCGAACCGAGCCGGCACAGAGCATGGCAAAGCCGAGCTGCATGGCGAAAACCAGGTAGGCAGAGAAGAGAAGATAGGTGTTATCAATGGCATAGTTTGTGTCAATAAACCTGCTGGAAACGGCATCGAATTGTGAGCAGATGTAGGCGGCAGCGGAGGTGGCATTGGCAGTGCCGCCGAGGAGGGAGTGGAGGTCGGCAGCGCTGCAAGCCATGGCTGTCGGAGGAGGGAGGGCTGTTTTGCCTGTTGGTGTGAGAATTGAGAGCTTTTTTATGTGTTTAATAGAAGAGGAAAGAATCCAAGGTGCAATTGGAGTGCAGATTCCAAAAGTATCGAGATTTGAACGGGAAATCGGCCAACTGAAAGGCGCCTTATAATAGGAAATAAGTCTAAGCAAACACAACTGGAAGAAAGTAGAATCCCTGTTTCAATGGCAACAGAGGGATATTCATCTGTCAAAGCTAGAGATACTCTGTCCGAGTTTAATGCAAATACTCTCTCTCTCTCTAGGCCAGCTTTTTCATGGTTATACTTTTACTAAAAATGGGAAATTTACTTAAAACTTGTGTGAACACCATTAGCTCTCTCTCTCTCTCTCTCTCTCTCTCTCTCTCTCTCTCTCTAGAAGGGTAAGAAATCAGAAGTAGGAGTCATTCATTCAACAAGAATTATAACAAGAGATTCTTTCTGGAATAAGGAAGCAGGAAGGCCCATGTGGGGAAGAACAGATCCACAAATTATGGAAATTTACGAACTATACATTTAATGATACGAAATCATTCTAAAATTTGGAAAGATCTTGCCTTTCTTTTAACGCATTTACAATACAAACTTCATTAACACATACTCGCCAATTGTTTCTTAAACAAGGCCATAAGTTAATGCTAATTAATCCTACAATTAAGAGAGATTTCCAGATAGAAGCTGTCACATGACTACTCTTTCTCATATAATCAAGAAGCATAATTAGCAGAAAATGAGAACTCAATCTGCAATAATAAATATGATTTCAACATTCAACCTTCCATAAATACAGAAGGCAAAACAAAGGAGGGGCAAGAAAAAGAGTGAGCCTCTACAAATCATCTCCCTCCAAACACAGCTTTGTGACACCAAGGCTAACATAAACTGTACACATTGAGTGTTTCACTGACACAAAGATCCTTTCTATATATTTAAATTTACCATTTATAAGAAATCGCCCTTCAGAAGTATATCCATGATTGTAAAACTAATCTATGAAAAACAGAATCTAGGCTATACCTCTGCGATACCATTCCAGGAGGTTTCGAAATCGAAAGCAATCATATCTGCATCGGCCCTTGATGGCGGAGGAGACAAAATGTTTAAATCATACAGCCAATCTTGTGCCGGACGAACTGATTGGTTTTCCATAAAACAATTATCATGTTCGACATTTACAGTTGCATGAAAGTTTCCAGTTAAGTCCGAACTGGACTCTTGAACAGCCGAGCGGCCGTGCCCGGACTCTCCGACTATAATTTGACAACCACCAGATAGAGCCTGTGGATTGTTTAAAGAATAGTCACTTGACCAATCAAATCTCAAATCTGGAGCTGCATCTGCAGTATCTTGAACTTGATTTCCATCCTGAAATGAGATATGATTGGGAAATTGACTGAAAATCT
Source organism: Begonia loranthoides (assembly GCA_022433065.1). NCBI lineage: Eukaryota > Viridiplantae > Streptophyta > Magnoliopsida > Cucurbitales > Begoniaceae > Begonia > Begonia loranthoides. The sequence goes on along the minus strand of CM039477.1, from coordinate 18,458,114 downwards.
CCTGCTGCCAAGGTTGATATGGGTTCCCTTGCTGATAGATATTTTGGTTGGCACTTTGAATTGGATTCTCTGCCTGAACTGAGCTCCAATTTGAATTGTCACTTTGATTTTGATGCTGAAGGCTGCCATTTATTGGCGGAGTAGAGTGGCTGTTAATTTCTACTTGGGAAGTACATGCACTTCTGGCTACATTCTCAGAATAAGACCCAGCAATCACAGTCGGCGGAGAATCATGCCACCCACTACGATCTTCAAAACCTAACACATTTGATAGGCAAGGAGCTACAGATGGAGGATTTATGACATATTGGGATGCATTCGTAAAATTATTTCTGCATGATGGGAATCGGTTGAATTGGGCGGTGCCCCCTACAGCTGCTGTCCTCTTAAACATAATGTTGGAAGTTACAAACTTAGAAGGCGAATGACTAAAGCTATTACCTTCATCCCTTTTAGTTAACTTCCGAACGGCCCTTGGAATGGAATGATTGTCTACCCCAAGCTGATGATGAGATGCTTGCCTCAACTGAAATATATTTTTGGGCGAAGCAGATTGTTGGTGTGGCCCGTGATTTCTGATAGTGGAGGCAGCGATATTGTTAGAGGAGCAATGCTGGAGTTCTGTTGATTGAGAAATTTGATTTGTCGGCAAGAAACAACTCCCTGCACCAGAGTTCTTCGTAAATGGATTAGCATCATCTTGCAGACTTTGGATGATTGGAGGTAGGGCCATTGGAATAGAAGCCTTATTTCCTTTCCTAAAACTCATTCTCCGCTCTTTCCATATCACGTCCTTATCAGTAGCATGACAATGTTCAACAAGTGATAATCCGCCGAGCCAGAACAGACAAGGTGCAACCGTGTCACAGACGAAACAGTGGCACTGCATAATCCAACAGAAATAAGTTAATTACTTAGCTAAACACAGACATTGCTTTAGCGAGAAATCAAAGATCTTTAGCTTTAAGATAGATCCTACCATGTCACAATGCTTCTCGTGTGGAGTAGAGAAGAAAGGAAATCTAGCACAAAGATGCCTTGGATGAGGGTAGTCTCTGCAAGCAATCTACGAATGCCAAAAAGATCTCAAAACTGTGAATTAGAATATATTAAGATAAAAGCAGTGAGCATATTTACAGTTTAAAAGACAATATGAATAGACTATAAATGATAAGTGTTAAAGAACACAGGAACATATTATAAATCAGATAATTAAAAGACAATAAATAAAAAAACAAACTCAATATTTAATAAATATCAATTTCAAAAAATATGCACAACTTTACAACCACACACGATTGTACATGGTCAAGATGATATTGTTTATATCACCCAAGTACATAAATCTTTTATGTTAGTAAAAAGATAATGCAGAATCTCAGCTCAAAATTGAAATTAAAATGACGTAACACTGTCATTATCGGATCACTCTAATATGTACCTCATATAATTTAATAAACAACATAACAAATATACAAAATAGTGAGACGTTAAGAGAGATTTGCTAGTTTTTCTCTCAGACTATTTTTCCCAAAATATACCTCTCCTCCCTTGTGACGTTAAGAGAGATGTCTGCTAGTTCTCCTCTTAGACCATTTTTTCCCAAAATATACCTCTCCTCCCTTAATACTCTCGTCTCCTTAAATAAAAAACATAAACAGAATACTAAAAGTCATAACTAAATAAACATCTAAAAATTTTAAAAAATACTTAACATAAATACACCAAAACAAGTGTACTACATGGAGACTCTATCATTGACTCTATCATTACTCTATTAACTCTATCACATTCCATTTTTAAAATATAACAACAAATAAAAAAATTTTGAAAATGACACCATGCCCATGTTAGAATAGGTTGTGCAAATTAAGCTCTCAATGGTGTATCCTCATAATGAAGATTACTTTAATCAGCAAAAGGCGACCAGATAGTATCGATAATTGAATGCAAAACAATTGTACAGCAAGAAGATCTAAAATACCAGAATACAAGCTCATCAAAGTTTCCAACAGCCGAGGAAGATTTGCAAAGTAATAAGAGGAATGAAGAAACTACAAAGACCAACCGAAAATATGCACTCTTTTAAACTCATCAGTCATCCCCTCCTTGTAGGTGAGCGAGAGAGATACTGAACAGCAAAGTCCTACATGCCATTTTGTTTCATGGTTTCAAAATTTTCATTGTTCTCCAACTAAAATTTTTCATTATACTTTACTACGAACATAAAAAAAAATTAGGCCCAACAATATTGAAGCATTACATGAGTACAAAATTTGTGTCTTTCATCCAGTTGATAGCAAAAGAGACCGAAAAGCACAGAGAGCATTCGAAATTGAAATTCGCAAAATAGCACAAACTAATTGAAACATTCATCAAGACAACATTTATGTTGTCTCAGCACCAAGAGGCAAAGATGAACAAATTAAGAGAAACAAACCATCAAACATAACAAAGAGACCTCAGAGAAATCATTAAACTACCCCTTTTCTTCTTGATTACTAACAAAATACATGAACCTTTAAGGATGAATAAAGGAAACTTAATTGCTGGTAAGAACAATGCCAATGATTTCATTTAGCATAATAGCAGTAACCAAATCTATATATATATACTGTTTTTCTTAGTACCTGGCCCTTTTCCCCGACTATAAGAATCTCGTCCGATCCGTCGGTCGAATCATTCACGGTGGCAACGGAATTATCAGGATCACCATCCAAAATCACGCAATCTTCGTCGGAATCTTTAAGGGTCCTTTTAGAATACTTTGACTTGGAAATCTTCTTCGTTGGGTTGAACTCGGCAACCACCACAACCTCGTCGGAGTCATCATCTTGCTTATCCGCCGCTCCAAAAAACTTCGACAACCAATCCTCATCGTTCGATTCTGGCTCAGTCCAGCCCAAATGTTCAATACCTCCAATTTCGTCCGGCGCAGACTCATCATCGGAACTAATATCTAATATAACAGGCAAACTAGCCATCAGAAAAATACAACCTAATCAAAACCCAGAATTATCCGGAAGGTTCCAAAAACACCCAACTCCCGGTGGTGCTCTTCAGAGAAAATGAAGTAGCGATCAAGCTCGGATCGAATGAATGATGTCAGTCTGTGTTGACTGCCACGCCGTTTAGAGGTCAGCACCGCAGCACAATGGTTAGGGTCGACGGGAGGGATGGGCAAATCCGAACTGGACCGAACGAACTACTTCATCCATAGAAATCAAATTCGGTTCAACTTTTTAAGATCGAACTCTATCCTTTTACCTACAATAGGTATTGGTATTGATAAAGTTAAAGTTATTTTAGCTAATTCTTTTTCTGTAGAAAATAAGTGAAGAAAAAAGATGAAATGGACTTGCAACCAGCCAACCACATACATTTGGATTTTATTAGAACCATTTGAATCAAGTAACCCAGAGATTCAAAGGGATCTCTTTCTCCATGATTTAGTGAATTTGTCTTATATTTACTCTTTTATGTTTAGATTTGTTAGGTTTTTTCTTCTGTTCAATTAGATGTTTAATATAAATGAACCATAACTACCTAATATTATCCTTAATAAATTGACCCCAAAATAGCATATCCAAATTATAACAAAACTTATAGCTACCACAATTGTATAATTTACACTTTCAAAATTTTTTATTTGTTCTAAGACGTAAATAAATTGTGACTATGGTCCAAGTAATAAATGCTCTCATTTCTTTTGGATCGCAATTCCAATATGATCTCCATGCTTCATTAGCCCATCATGCTTCTGAAAGAATACCTTTGCTTAAGAACGAATATTTGTTTTCGATTTTCAATTCTAAAGACTTAGATCAAACTGGATTGAATCGAACTGAACAACCAAAAAATAAAACATACAATTTAAAACCTTTAATTTTTTTCACTTTTAAGCCTAATTAAAAAAACATATAAAAATGAAAACAAATAAAATATTAAATTTTAAAATTAGGTTTTTACTATAAAATTATATTAATTAAATTTATAATTAGTAATTAGATTATGTAATTGTGAAAATTAGATTCAATATTTAATAAATAGATTATTTTATTTTGTAAAATCTGAGATTTTAAATATAATTTTGAAAATGTCACATGTAAATTTTTGCGAATTTTCGATTAAACGTGGAAAAATTGACCCGTTTTATCGCTTAGCGATTCTGTGTGCATTTTTTAGTCAAACTGTCAAATTTAATTTTTTCGAGAGGAATTTATTTTTAGAAATATTTTTGGTAAATTATTTTGAGTAAAGGACTATTTTTGAATAGTGTTTTCAATGAGTGGGGATTTAAAATGAAATTCTCAATTGGCTTTGAATAATATATATAAGATATATTTTTAGAAATATATATATAATATAATTTTAATTAAATAAATAAAAAAATTTAATAAAAGAAGAAAGAAGAAAGAAGAAGGCAGAATGCCTTCTTTGTCGTTCTTCTTCTTTGCAGTAGAAAGGAGAGGTCGAGAGAAAGGGAGGGAGTCGGAATGGAATGGTTTCGAATTCCGACCACGATTTTGCATCTCTGTCCTCTTCATGAGCAATGTTTGTGAAGGTAGTTTGCAAATCAGTAAGTTTTTTGTCTCCGATTTAGGTTGAAATTCTAAATATTTTGTGGCTTCGTATTCGAGCTTGAACACTCGAATCTGGGAGAAATCTCTTGTTATTTTTTATGCATATGAAGTCTAGGAAGGTTTGTTGGTCTTTTAGAGGTGAAACAGAGGAGAACGGTGCGTCTCCGGTGAAAAAATGGTGCCGGAGATCTACCAGAGTCTAGTGGTCGATCAACTGCGAATTTGTAGTCGATCGACCAAAAGCCGTGGCCGATCGACTAGGGATTTGCGGTCGAACGACCACAACTGCGCAGAATCTGGCAGATTGCCCTGCAATCTATCCCAAGCCTACTCCCGATGTTTTGACACGCACAATATTGGGTCATTTGCACCTCGGTTGGATTCCTAGACTTGGCATAGGGCCCTTCCACCTATGTTTGTGATTCATTGTTGGAAATTCTTGTCCGTTGACAAGTTTTAGGCTCGATTTGGTTTGTGGTCTTCCAGCCGGCTTTCCACTAAAGTCATCATCAATTGACTTTAGATAAGTTTCTACGACTCTTAGGTCTTAGATGGTTGCGAGCATGTCATATCGACCGCTGTGAAGTCTCAGTTGACCCTCGATGTGTGTCGTCGGCACTGGATGATTCCGACTGATTGTTGTTGAGTCTAGTCGATGTTGTGAGGTCCCGGTTGACCTTTACTTTGCTTCGACCACAGTTGAGTGGTCTCGGTTGACCATTGTGATACCTTTGTCGACCATGGGTGGTTCGGATGACTTTCGTTATATCTTCTCGACTGCTGAGTGGATCAGATCAAGTGTGTTGTGTTTCGTCTTTCGTCACCTTGTCTTGTCGACTGGTTGAACTTGTGGATGGTCTGTTGAGGTGCCGAGTCGACTGTGGTTGTGTTTGGTGGACTGCACTGTTTATTTTCTAGAGTTGGGTTTAGCGAACTCTATTCGGCTTCATCAGCCATGCCTTAGTCTTAATCATGTAGAATCTCAGCTCGAGGTATAGGGAACCCGTCGTTCCTCGTTTGAGTTGGGGAGCCTGGTGTTGATCCTTTATGTCGAGGTTCGTTCTAGTTTACGATCCTTGTTGTATTCCTAGTTTTGGTTTCCGGTTTGGGACTCGTTGTTGTCCCTAAAAACCGTCTTGGATTATAGTCTTGTTTAAAACTTTTCTGTTATCCTTTGTATGTTTGTTGGAATGTGGACATCAGCTTTGTTATAGGTTCCGAAGATGTCAGTAGTTCAACTTTCGCTTACGACAGCACGTGGAGCTGGTTTGTCGGTAAGTGTGTCATGGTTGTCATCGAAGTAGGGATCTTTATATTTTTTGCACTGCATTGCATCATGTTTTCTAACTGATATTGTATGCTTGATTTTTGGACAGTCTACCACTGTATAAGTTCAAAATAGTCCCTCAAAATTTCAAGGTCTAATTCCAAGGGAATAAAAAGTTGTGATAGAAACAATGGAACATGTTCGGATTGGCAATGAGGATTTCTTAGAATGACAGTTTTTGGAGCGACCTTGTAATAGCGATATCTTGGTAAATTTAAGGAATTCTTGCACGAAATTTGGAAAGCACAGACCTTTATAAGTGAGGAAACTCGCCTCCCAAAATCAAGGTCAAATTCCTCGAAATGAAAGAGTTATACGGGGAAAGTAACAAGCTAGTCTGAAAAGACAACACTAACGTGTCTTTTGACTTCAATGGCTACCTTGCAAGAAGTAGCTCTCCAACTTGGATCTTTAGAAGTTTTCTACAACCTTGTTGACACGTTCAAGCTCTAAAGAAGAGGAAGAGAAGAATGTAGTAATAAAAGAAATCACCTAAAACAAACAAAATGGTGAAATTAATTTAACTCTCACAATCTTAATCGGATGGGGACCACCAAAAAAGGGATGCGATTTTAGGAAGGAACTCCACATGGTTCGAATGAACAATTTTCTCAAAGTTTTTCAACCCCTACCAAAAACCCTAAAAGAGGTTTATGTATCTCCAAAATTAGGACAGCCACAAAACAAGAGAAAGTACTAAAATACCCTCCCATAAAGAAGAACAAATACATCACTCGGCTAGGCATACCTAGCTGAGACACATTACAACTTTATAATATTTTTGAGCGAAATGACAAATCAACCATCATCCTTTACTTTTAGTGACAAACCAACCATCATTCTTTTTTGCTAACAAATTAACCACTGAACTATGGAAAAATGATGTCGTTAACATCGCTGTTACGTTTGCTATTAAACACAATAATGTCGAGTCGCGGCAGTTAGTCTACAAACCGCGGCGGCTCCATAGTTTTAAAAAAATAACATGATAAACCGCAAATCATATATTAAACCGCAACGGTGTGCCTATAAACAGTTGCGATTTCATATGAAGCCGCATTAGTTTATCACCACACCGTTGCGGTTTAATATGACACTGCAGCGGTTTATTGCCACACCACTGCGGCTTTATATTAAACCATAGAGGTTTATCGTGCCTCGTTCTGTGATCCTCTGTCATCTAGCTGCCACGGTTCGTTGTCAAGTCGTCGCGGTTTGTTGTCAAGCTGTCGCGATTTGTCGTCAAGCCGTCACGGTTTGTCATCAAGCCGCCGCAGTTCGTCGTCAAGCTGGCACGGTTCGTCTGCAAATAAAAAAAATTCATTGTCTTTTTTGTAGAAAAACCCAGACAAACTGTGATTCTCCCATGGACTGTAAAACAATTGTAAATTATCCGAAAACTAAAACATTAACATTCTTTTACAAAATCTTTTAAATTATAAAACCCAAAATCTTCTAAATCCATTTTCCATGGATATTAACTCTTTTTCACTGAAAATTTATTCTAAAATCATGAGTTTTTTCCTTTTTTTTTCCATAGGTATTTGTTCTTTTGCACTGTGATTTTTAGAAAGTTAATGGTGATATTCATGGCGACAATTTTTCAAAATTCAATGGTTAAATTGTTAGAGAAAAAAGGATGATGATTGATTTGTCACTAACAGTAAAGAATGATGGTTGGTTTGTCATTTTCCCTATTTTTCACCAAACAACCAAACAAATAACATCCCAAAAACCAATAAGACAACAAACAAGAACTTAATAATAAAATGAAAAACATGAAAGAGACCATAAAATGAGTCTTCACAAAAAGAACAAGCAATTTGCCCATGTGCATGCCAACTGAGGATAGTTCATTTGCCAACCTCCTATGTGATCCATTGCTTGGAAGTCTCTTCATCCAATGTGCTAGGAGACTCCTCAAGGTCTTCATGTAGCTTAGTTCTTGCAAAGAAAAGAGAAATATAAAAGTTAATTAATCTTCTTGCTTTGGATCTTGTCATGAGCCCCCGTGGCACATCATCCTCTCCGGGTGAGAAAGGTTTGTCCTTTAATCCCATTGTTCGACATCCTCTTCATCTTCTTAACCATGATATAATGAAAGATCTTGAACATTAAAGTTGCTTGAGTCTTCCCGTTGTATAGTGTCCTAAACTAGGTTCACAAATGTCTTGTCTTCTTTCAAGATGATGGAGAGAGACAATGATTGGAAACTCCCCCTCTTCTTTGAAATAAGACTCAGCAATAAAACAAACCAATCTATGATTTCCACAAATGATCTTCCAAACACCAAGTTCCCATTTTGTTCAAATCTTTATCTTCAAAATAAGTGATACTTGCCCAAATAATTTGAAGTAGTCTAGCAAGCAAGTTGGTTAAAGGGGGAATACCGTATAAAAGAGTGCATTGCTAAGTATTGCTTCACAGTTCCCTTGAAAAATATCCATTAAGAAGGAACCACCACTCACTAATGAATTTCCCAATTCAACCTTTGATATCAACAAAGACTCCTTGCTCTTCCTTTCTTTCTTAGTCACATAGTCCATACCAATTTGATCTAGGCCGAGAGGAGCTAGTTTGATGGTCTTGCCATTAAACTTGAATGAATAGAAATTTGTAAAACCATCATGCATAGCCTTTCTATCATATTGCCAAGGTCTCCCAAGTAGAAGATGACTAGCACTCATTGGTACCACATTATATAGTGCTTCATCAACATAACTTCCAATGGCAAAATGAATGAGCTTGTTTGGAGACTTTAACATCTTCTCGGTCATTTAGCCACCCTATTTTGTATGGTATGAAATGGACTTGCAACCACATACATTTGGATTTTATTAGAACCATTTGAATCAAGTGGGTTCAAAGGGATCTCTTTCTCCATGATTTACGTGAATTTGTCTTATATTTACTCTTTTATGTTTAGATTTGTTAGGTTTTTTCTTCTATTCAATTAGATGTTTAATATAAATGAACTATAACTACTTAATATTATCCCTAATAAATTGACCACAAAATAGTATATCCAAATTATAACAAAACACATAGCAACCACAATTGTAGAATTTACACTTTGAAAATTTTTTATTTGTTCTTAGATGTAAATAAATTGTGACTATGGTCCAAGTAATAAATGCTCTCATTTCTTTTGGTTCGCAATTCCAATATGATCTCTATGCCTCATTAGCTCATAGTGCTCCTGAAAGAATACTTTTGCTTAAGATCGAATAATTTTTTTCGATTTTCGATTCCAAAAGCTTAGATCGAACTAGATCGAACCGAACTGAACAACAAAAAAATGAAACATAAATTTTAAACCTTTATTTTTATTTTTTCACTTTTAAGCCTAATTAAAAAAAACATACAAAAATGAAAACAAATAAAATATTAAATTTTAAAATTAGTTTTTTACTGTAAAATTATATTAATTAAATTTATAATTAGTAATTAGATTATGTAATTGTGAAAATTAGATTCAATATTCAATAAATAGATTATTTGGTTGTGTAAAATCCAAGATTTTAAATATAATTTTTAAAATATCACGCATAAATTTTTCACAAATTTTCAATTAAACGTGAAAAAGCTGACCCGCTTTGTCATTTAGCAATTCTGTGTGCATTTTTGAGTCAAACGGTCAAATTTAATTTTTTTAAGAGGAATTTATTTTCAGAAATATTTTTGATAAATTATTTTGAGTAAAGAACTATTTTTGAATAGTATTTTCAATGAGTCAGGATTTAAAATGGAATTCTGAATTGGATTTGAATAATATATATAAGATATATTTTTAGAAATATATATATAATATAATTTTAATTAAATAAATAAAAAAATTTAATAAAAGAAGGAAGAAGAAGACTTCGTTCTTCTTCTTTGCGGTAGAGAGGAGAGGTCGAGAGAAAGGGAGGGAGTTGGAACGGAATAGTTCGACTTTCAACCACGGTTTTGCATCTCTGTCCTCCTCGTGAGCAATGTTTGTGAAGGTAATTTGCGAATCAGTAAGTTTTTTGTCTCCGATTCAGGGTTGAAATTCTAAATATTATGTGGCTTCGGATTCGAGCTTGAACACTCGAATCTGGGGGAAATCTCTTGTTATTTTTTATGCACATGAAGTCTAGGAAGGTTTATTGATTGTTTAGAGGTGAAACAGAGGAGAAAGGTGTGTCTCCGACGAAAAAATGGCGCCGGAGATCAACCAGAGTCAAGTGGTCGATCAATCGCGAATTTGTAGTTGATAGACCAAAAGCCGTGTCTGATTGACCAGGGATTTGGGCTCGATCGACCGCAACTGCGCAGAATCTGGCAAATTGCCCTGCAATCTATCTCGAGGTGACTCCCGATGTTTTGACACACACGATATTGGGTCATTTGCACCTCGGTTGGGTTCCTAGACTTGGCATACGACCCTTCCACCTATGTTTGTGATTCATTGTTGGAAAGTCTTGTCCGCTTACAGGTTTTAGGCTCGATTTGGTTTGTGGTCTTCTAGCCGGCTTTCTATTAAAGTCATCCTCGATTGACTTTAGATACGTTTCCGTGACTGTTGGGTCTTGGATGGTTGCGAGCATGTCGTATCGACCGCTGTGAAGTCTCGGTTGACCCTCGTTGTGTCTTGTCAACACTGGATGATTCCGATTGATTGTTATTGAGTCTGGTCGATGTTGCGAAGTCCCGGTTGACATTTACTTTGCCTCGACCAAAGTTAAGTAGTCTCGGTTGACCACTGCGATGCCTTGTCGACCATTGGTGGTTCAGATGGCTTCCGTTATGTCTTCTCGATTGCTGAGTGGATCAGGTCTAGTGTTGTAACGACCCGGATTTTTGTAATTCCTTGAAAATGCAAGAAATTTAAAATTTTCAAAAGAATCCTTTATAAAATGAAATCAGAGTGCGACACTAAACCGGACCACTACTAACCTTTTATTAAACTCGTTATGAAAACCCATTAAAAAATGCGGAAGCTTTATGAAAATCATTTATTTAAAATATTACGGAAACATAAATAAATCGTTTAAGAAAGAAATACCAAACAATTGAAATAATGCGTTTAATAAATGAAACTGACAATTAAACACCATTTAATTATAGCCGTTTAGTCATTTCTCTCTTTGTCTAGTCAGCCACAAGTCTTGCGTGCACAAATCCTTGATCCTTACTTTATTATCTGATTTTCGTCTTTTGCATTTACTCTTAAGTCTGTGCATTTGTTTCACGTACAGGTACCTATAACCTACACCACAAGTAATATGTGAGCCTAATGGCCCAATAAGAAATGGTTTAATACAAGTGCATATGCCTTTCTTTAGTTCCTTTTTGAAATGAGGGTCTCCCAATTCAACATTTTCTTTAAGTCGTTGGTTCTTTAGTTCTACTCGTACTTTTCCGTTCGGGCGTATTCCGCCCTTCAAGCTTTATTCCAGTGATAGACGTATCCAGCCCATCCTGAACGTTCTTTTCCCTTCGAGCGTATCCCTCCCTCCAGGCTTTATTCTAGTGATAGACGTATCCCGCCCATCCTGAACTTTTTCTTAACATTCTTCCTCACTCATGCATGTGCGAGTACCACCAGATGGCACTTCCTATTAATTTCTATTAACATGATGCATGACCATACATTCTCAACCTAACATGATGCATGATGCTTTATAACATAACGTTATTAGAAATTGAAGTGCGCATGTAAGTAATTGAAATTGTAACTGTGCATATGAAAGAAAGTAATTGAATAGCGATAATTGAAAGCACACATCAGGGAACAATTATAATTAAAAGTGCATAACAGAAAACAAGTATGATATCGAATTTAAACAGTGAAAGAACAATAAACAAAACATACTCAGGAAATAACTACATTTATCATTCTAGTTAGATATCATAGTTAACTAACATGCTCAAGTCGAATTACAATTATTAATCTAGTTGGTTATCTTAATTAATTTACATGCTCAAGAATGAATTACGATTATTATCCTAGATAATTTAAACATGCTTTTGTTCTAGTTAGTTAATTAACATGCTAATTAAACATGACATGACTTAGTTAATTAACATGCTGGTTATTTACTAATTAAACATGCTCAAGAAATTTAACATATGCATGGTATTATCAATTCACAGAATAACTTAGCCTAGTTAATAATTAGGCATGGTAGTCTAGTTACTAAGTAAGCATGGCATGACTAGGTTAATTAACATGCTAATATCATTCTAATTAATTACATGCTCAAGTTTAATTAATTAAACATGTTCTAATTAATCATGCTTATAAGTCCAGCTAATTAAACATGCTTAAGTAAGTAAACATGCTAATTGATTATGCTTGTTAGTTAATTCAAACATGCTAGTTAATTGATTTAGTCATTTTACATGCGCAACTGATTAGTTGGTTAACATGCTCGATTCAGTTATTTAAAGACTAGTTAATTAAATGTACTCATGTCTACTTAGTTAATTAAACATGCTTATTAACATATTCAGAATAACACTAGACAGTAAATATGGAACGAACGAAATAAAATTTTAGTTAACACATAGAATCCAAGCTAGACATCAAGAAAATAACAAAGAACAGAACAGTAAATCATCCAAGGAAAAACCAACATTCTAAGCTCATTCTTAGCTCATTCCTACTCCTCATCATTTACATACTCATCATACTACACTTATCACACTTTAACCTTAAGCGTTCATCCAAAGCAATTTAAGTGAAGCATTTGAAGTAAGGAACACAATTGACAGTAAAGAAATCTATTCTACCAGCAAGAGAAATAATGAACAGCAAGGAGATAACAACAATAATTCATCCAAGGAAATAGCAAACGGCCAGAAACTAACAACCAAAGAAACAATACAGAGCATCACAAATAAGGCACTTAAATCACACAACCATTAAGGAGATATCATAGAATTACAATGAACTACATAACACTAACATAAAACTCACGCACTCTACTTGTTGGTAGGGCCACCACTGGCCAAGACACACCCAAATCCTTCTCTCAAATCTTTATCACGCGTTAGCACTAAATCTTTATCCTCTTTCTCTTTCCGATACCTTCACAATTTGAAATATTTATCATTAACCTTAATCTTTATTCATCACTTCATAACATTTCATAGTCCAGACACCACTCCAACAGAACATAAACCTCCCATTACAACCCACATTTCATTTGAAATACCCTTAACCGAAACTGAGAACATTTACCATCACCCAACCACAATTGTCTGTGCACATACCAATATCCAATCTAAATGTCTCACAGAACCAAGGTTAAACAACAGAAGCATTAACAGACAATATCATTCACAATCAATAAAGCACTAAATAGCAGGTGCATTAACAGATTATCAACCACATGGCAGTGAGGCTAAGCTTTTGGAGACAATCAACAAAGAAATTCTTGAATCAAATCCACTAATTAATCAAAGGCAGAAATCAATAGAGCATTTATCCAATCCACAAGGCATTATTATTCCATAGAACACCAGAAAAAGCATTAACCCAACAATAACCCATAAGCTGTAAGGAAAACGAGGGTACAACCCAGCCGGACCACCAAACAGAAATTGGAGAGTATCCATTTACCAACATATTCATCATCCAGATTCATCAATCGAAGAACAGAGAAAGTTATTACCTGCAGACTTCACCCCTTCACTGCTATCACGATTTCCAGAGAGTTCCCTGCCTCCAATCCCTTCTCAGCTTCATCACAGCTCACAGTAAAAGAGAGTACTCCACCCACATCTCACACCCATCCAAGAGCCTTTCACTCTAAAGTCAGTACCTGACAACATCTTTGTCCAGCTTTATGGAGTGTTCCCCACGCCCCTTGATTTCAATTCAGCTTTTCCAGGAGTTGTCGCGCATAGCTTTCTTCTCAAATTCGCCAACTAAGTGCGAATGCTAGCTGGAAGGAATGTGGATAATTCTTCTCGGCCAAACACATGGACCGATTCATGTTGCTGAACCAACCAGTCCGTTGACAAACCAACAACGTGGTCTGTCAATGCCATGCCAGCCAATGCGTTCGCCACCCCCTACCTATCACGCCACACTGATAAATTTCAAGCATAGAACATCAAGGATAGACGAAATCGGCCGAACGTACCTAGTCCCGACGCCAAAATCCACCACCAGCAGAAGCACGCTCCAAATCGACCCGTGGATAACCCGGTTCAATCCTTGCCCTAGCTGTCCCGAGGTTCGTCGTCCCCACATCACCAACAGCGATCCACCGTGAAGAACACCGGCCAAACCCCAAACCCGAGCCTCCGCCGTCGCCACTCCCCCTTTGTTCCCCTCTCCCTTTCTCCTTTGGTTTTCTTCACCATCGCTCACCACCCCCTGTCTCGCTCTCCTTCTCTTCTCCAAATGGCCCGAGGCCATTTTGCTTTGCCCCCCAAACTGGACCGGTTCAAGGATGAACCGGTTTAGCCCACCTCTCCTTTCTTCAAATTATTTCTTCTTTTATTTTAAATTCCTTATTTCATTTTAATTAATTTATTCTTTTAATTAAACATTACTTTTAACACATGTATTTCATGCATCAATATACGTACAACATATTAGTCGACCCAAATTCCAACTCACGACTTATCCCAAAGTCGATTAACAATTATTACAAGCCCAATCTAAATTTCTTAATTCCATCAATTAAATCTTAATGACCATCCGATAAATTTTATAAATAATAATATATGGGTTACATCCTTGGTAATACTGCGATAATTACACAATAAATCTGAATATTCTCAATTACTTTCCAATTATCCTTATTAATTCCGATATATAAATTCGGGGTATTACAAGTGTGTTGTGTTTCATTTTTCATCACCTTGTCTTGACGATTGGTTAAACTTGCGGATGGTCTGTTGAGGTGCTGAGTCGACTGTGGTTGTGTTTGGTGGACTACACTGTTTATTTCCCAGAGTTGGGTTTAACGAACACCATTCGACTTCATCAGCCTTGCCTTATTCTTAATCGTGTAGATTCTCGGCTCGAGGTATAGGGAAACCATCGTTCCTCGTTTGAGCCTAGGAGTCTAGTGTTAATCCTTTCGGTCGGGGTTCGTTCTGGTTTCGGATCCTTGTTGTCTTCTTAGTTTTGGTTTCTCGTTTGAGACTCGTGGTTGTCCCTAAAAATCATCTAGAATTTTGGTCTTGTTTAAGACTTTTTTGTTATCCCTTGTATATTTGTTAGGATATGGACATTGGCTTTGTTATAGGTTCCGAACATATCAGTGGTTTGACTTTCACTTACGACAGCACGTGGAGCTGGTTTGTCGGTAAGTGTGTCGTGGTTGTTATCGAAGTAGGGATCTTTATACTTTTTGCACTGCATTGCATCAGGTTTTCAAACTGATATTTTATGCTTGATTTTTGGACAGTCTACCACTGTATAAGTTCAAAATAGTCTCTCAAAATTTCAAGGTCTAATTCCAAGGGAATAAGAAGTTGTGATAGAAACAATGGAACCTGTTCAGATTGGCAATGAGGATTTCTTAGAATGACAGTTTTTGGAGCGACCTTGTAACAGCGATATCTTCGTAAATTTAAGGAATTCTCGCACGAAATTTGGAAAGCACAGACCTTTATAAGTGAGGAAACTCGCCTCCTACAATCACTGTCAAATTTGTCGAAATGAAAGAGTTATGTGTGGAAAGTAACAAGCTAGTCCGAAAAGACACCACTGTCGTATCTTTTGACTTCAATGGCTACCTTGCAAGAAGTAGCTCTCCAACTTGGATCTTTAGAAGTTTTCTACAACCTTGCTGACACTTTCAAGCTCTAAAGAAGAGGAAGAGAAGGATGTAGTAATAAAAGAAATCACCTAAAACAAATAAAATGGTGAAATTAATTTGACACTCAGAATCTTAATCGGATAGGGACCACCGAAAAAGGGATGCGATTTTGGGAGGGAACTCCACATAGTTTGAATGAACAATTTTCTCAAAGTTTTTCAACCCCTACCAAAAACCCTAAGAGACGTTTATATATCTCCAAAATTAGGACAACCACAAAACAAGAGAAAGTACTAAAATACCCTCCCATAAAGAAGAACAAATACATCACTTGGCTAGACATACTTAGCCAAGACACATTACAACTTTATAATATATTTGAGGGAAAATGACAAATCAACAATCATCCTTTACTGTTAGTGACAAACCAACCATCATCCTTGTTTTGTCAACAAATTAACCACTGAACTATAGAAAAATGACGCCGGTAACATCGATGTCATGTTTGCCGTTAAATGCTATAATGTCAAGCCGCGGTGGTTAGTCTACAAACCATTCCGGCTCCATAGTTTTAAAAAAATAACATGATAAACTGCGAATCATATATTAAACTGCAGTGGTGTGCCTATAAACAATTGCGGTTTCATATGAAGCAGCAACAGTTATCATCACACTGCTGCGGTTTAATATGACACCACAGTGGTTTATGGTCACACCACTGCGGCTTCATATTAAACCATAGCGGTTTATCGTGCCTCGTTCTATGATCCTCTGACATCCAGCCGCTGCGGTTCATCGTCAAGCCCTCTCGGTTTGTTGTCAAGCCGCCGCAGTTCGTCGTCAAGCCGTTGCAGTTTGTTGTCAAGCTACCACGGTTTGTCTGCAAATAAAAAAAAAATCATTATCTTTTTTGTAGAAAAATCCAAACAAACGTGATTCTTCCATAGACTGTAAAACAATTTTAAATTATCTGAAATCTAAAATATTAACATTCTTTCACAAAATCTTCTAAATTATAAAACCCTAAATCTTATAAATCCATTCTCCATGGATATTAACTCTTTTCCACTGAAAATTTATTCTAAAATCACTAGTTCTTTCCGTGTTTTTTCCATGGGTGTTTGTTCTTTTGCACTGTGATTTTTAGAAAGTTAATGGTGATGTTCGTGGCGAAAATTTTTCAAAATTCGATAGTTAAATTGTTAGCAAAAAAATGATGATGGTTGGTTTGTCACTAACAGTAAAGGATGATGGTTGGTTTGTCATTTTCCCTATTTTTCACCAAACAACCAAACAAATAACATCTCAAAAACCAATAAGACAACAAACAAGAACTTAATAATAAAATGAAAGACATGAAAGAGACCATAAAATGAGTCTTCACAAAAAGAACAAGCAATTTGCCCATGTGCATGCCAACGGAGGATAGTTCATTCGCCAACCTCCTATGTGATCCATTGCTTGGAAGTCTCTTTATCCAATGTGCTAGGAGACTCCTCAATGTCTTCATGTAGCTTAGTTCTTGCAAAGAAAAGAGAAATATAAAGGTTAATTAATCTTCTTGCTTTGGATCTTGTCATGAGCCCCCATGGCACATCATCCTCTCCGGGTGAGAAAGGTTTGTCCTTTAATCCAATTGTTCGACATCCTCTTCATCTTCTTAACCATGATATAATGAAAGATCTTGAACATTAAAGTTGCCTGAGTCTTCACGTTGTATAGTGTCCTAAACTAGGTTCACAAATGTCTTGTCTTCTTTCAAGATGATGGAGAGAGACAATGATTGGAAACTCCCCTCTTCTTTGAAATAAGACTCA
>CM039477.1:18248146-18430638 GCA_022433065.1 Begonia loranthoides | reverse complement strand
GGGGAGGGTGGAAAGCGGGGAGCCAGGAACGAGACGACTTCTCTGTCGAGCGCATATTAGGGAGAGCGATGAACCGTGGACATTTCGAGCAAGGGCCAACAGGTGTGTGGGTGAATAGGAGCATCGTCATTCGGCCACTGAACCGAATGGTTGGTGTGGTGAAAATATTCGAGCTATGGGGACGAACAAACCGCGAGCTGCGATTTTTACAGCGCCTTGATGGGGTTGGGTTACAGACGATAGTGACAACCTGCCAGCTAGATTGTGAGTTAAGGTTCCCCTACATTTTTGGCTTGTTTGCCTCCAATGCCGAGCACTAAAAATTGCTTGGTTCTGTTTTGGATGTTGAGTTCGGTTTTGATATGGGTCTCTGTTGATGGGTGTTGCGGTGGAATTGTGCTCCGTTGTTTGGTTTTGTTTTGTATTTTCAGTTATCGTGAGAATTACAGATGCGTTTAGAAGGAAAATGACAGCGGCTGGTGAATCACGTTGGAACGATCGATCAATGATTGACTGGTAATTTTGTGTGGCGTCTAATCAATGATCGACCGATGCCACTAGAAAATGCCGATTGTGGTTTTAAATGTTGTATCGGTTGATTGGGTTCTCAGCTTGTGGTTGATCACCAAGCGGACAGTCGCACATGGGTTCTGGAAATTGTTTAATCCCGAGAATCGTATTCTCTATGAAAGGAGTAGAGCGTGAGAAACAGAGGAAAGAAAGAAAAGAGAAGAAGAAGTTCTCCTGGCTCTCGGATACTTTAGATATGAAGGATTTCTTTCATTATTCTTATGGATTTTATGTGAAGATTATACTATGAAAAATAGATGGATGATAAATGTGATGCACTGCTGTTGATTTTGGTCACAGTTGAGAGTCTGTTCTATATTCCCTGCTTAATGGTTTTATTGAAAAGGGTAACATGTTAAATGTGAGTTAGCTACTACCTTGTGGGGTGCTATATGGATATAATGTTCAGATGTTCATACTCTATGAATAGTAGTTGTTCCCTATTATAGCTACTGCACTGTTAAGGTTTGAGAATTGTATATGCCACTATTACCTTGTTAATTATGAAGAGTATTAACGGTTTATTTTCTGTAATGGAGGAGTTAGTCTCTGTTGATTGGGATTGTTATGCATGTGCAGTTTGTGTGAGGAAATAAGATTATAATTGTAAGGGAATGAATAAAAGTGCTCTGTCTTTTACTGCTTTTGGAAACTGTGAAATTGAAGGAAATGTGGAATCGAATTATAATGATGAATGTGTTTTTTTTAAGGTATTAAAAAGGGAAGAACTTAAGTGCTAAGAAGTGTTAAGGACACAAGGTAAGTGATACTGTTTATGTTTTGCCGAAAGGCCTACATCGCAAGAGTTAGGATTTGTTTGATATGTGTATTTACTAGTTTAAGTTAAGTTATTGATCATGTTGTTGTTCGAGGATGTATTGCATCTATTCGATCATGTATTGCTGCTTGTTGTTTGTTGTTTTAATAATGTGTTTATAGATTTAAGTTCTTTAAGTAATAAATTTGATATGGTTCATGCTTTGAGGATTATAGGACTTTTATTTTAAGCATGCCTTGAGGATTTTATTGAGGATATAAAACTGTATGCATTCACGAGCATTTATGCATTATTGTTTTCAAAATGATACGAAAATGATTTTCATGCATGGTTTTTAAAATGAAACGGATAATTACAGGATATGTGTGAGTATTTGAGTTGGCCTCCTCAGGTGTGTGCCACAGACTGATAGGTGTTGGCTTGTTAGTTGGTCCTCGATTGATGTCGAGACTGGCCAACCAACGGGTGGGTGAGGCTGTTTAAGTGTTGTAGCGCATGGCCGCTAGTAGGCTATGATTGTAGTCAGAGCCGAGTATTGTGCGTCGGTATGTACAACTGCTAGCAAAGCTTTTGGTCGTAGCTAGAGTTGCTTCTCCCTAAGGTTGGGTCGTTGTGCATTGATGTGCAGAATAGCTATCAGGCAGTTCGATCAAAGTCGAGCAGTTATCACATAGTAGATTATGAGTCCTCGATCGATGTCGGAATAGACCGGCCAATGGTTATTGAGGCCATTTAAGCGTTGGATCGCACAGCCGCTAATAGGCTACAGTTGTTGCCGGAGTCGAGTGTTATGTGTACAACCGCTAGCAGAGCTTTTGTTGTAGACAGTGTAATGACCCGGTTTTTATTTGCTTTAAAATCGCGTGAAATTTAAAACTTTTTCTTTATAAAATCAGAGTATGACTTTTCTTTTAAAACCGAGTGTTAAACACATTACTTAAATTCTTAAAACATTTTAGCTGCAGAACAACATTCATTTATAAAGATGATTTTTCTCAAAATATCGCAGAAGCATTAAATAGAACATTTATTGAACTCAAGCTGTTTACTCTATTAATTACAAAACCAGTTACTCTTTAGCCCAGCCAGCCACAAGATTCACCCGTGCAAATCCTTCATCAACTGTCTTTAACTTGTTCACTTACTTCTCATATGTACCTACATCACAAGACTAACTAATGAGCCTAACGCTCAGTAAGTGATAAAAGAAATGCAATGCAAATGATATGCATAATCATACAATGCATTACAGAAGAGAACCGTATCTCTTCTGGAAGTCAAGGTGGAATACTCCCTAGGGTCATGTGGCCTAATCAGTCACTCTGACGAACAGATATATCCATCGGGGGTGTTCCACATGCCGTGGTATCCTCACTTTTGTTAATGACGTTGGGGGTTTCAGAACGGGGTAAAGGTGAACCCTAGATTCCACGTATCTAACTCTCACCTCACTGCTCCCTATGTGGGAGTATCCTACCGTATGGAATGTCACCAATCACCCGAACCCCAACACGCCTATTTACATATATTAATTATGTCATGCAATATGCTCGTGAATACATACAACCCTATATGATGATATAAATGTCTAGTAAACATATCATTAAAAGAACCTAAATCTAGTAAACACACAACATATAATCCTAATTCTTGCGATGTAGGGTCCGAAGACCAAAACACAATAAGTATCAACTTACTTGGCATCCAAGATGCGTCTAGCACTCCGATTTAACCTTCACAGTACCTTCACAACAAATGACCCTTAATCATTAATCTAGTCAATAAGAATATCAACTACTCGATACCATTATCCTTTATTCATCCGTAACAGAGTATCAAAATCAAATACTCTAATTCACTTAGCCGTTTCCACCATAGCAGAGTAAAGAACCATTTATGTTCAACAATATCAAAAAGAAATACAGTACAACTCTTCACTAGTGTGAAATTCTTTATCACTTATCAAAATATCGAATGTAACTTTTAAAGCATATATCTCTATCCTTCAAAACCAATAACTTAGCATACAGAATCTGACTTTCATGAACATGACATATGTGTCAACAGAGGCATAATTCTAATATATTCCTAATTATTTCCAAAGCAATAATCAAACATGGCATTATTTTCCAAGCTACAGACCAACCAGCAAGCATAATTCTAACATATGCTCAATTATTTCCAAAGCAATAATCAAACGTGGCATTATTTTCCAAGTTACAGAACATATCCCATTTCCAAGCTACAAACCAACCAACAAGCATATCACAATGTCCTTTTGATCCTTTATCTTCTACAAATTATCATAGTTCATCAGTAATAAGAAGTGTCGATGAACACAAATAAACAACACAGGCATCATCGACACTCAACAAAACAATAGCAACAAGGAACCAATACCATTCAAAAGCACTCAAAATCCACAAGCAGCACATTATTCATTCTATCCAATAAACTTATCCAGAATCCAACAGAGGCTAAATTTACTATCACAAAACACTAGGGCAGTAGCTACATCTAGAATTATAGACAACGACTAACAACATTCAAATTACACTCAAAACAGAATCCAAATAAGTAAACAACAACCATCTTACCGAGGCCAGGAGCATTACCACATCCATCCCTGTACTCTGTCCTCATCTTTGAACCTCAACTCTGCCTCTCAGCCAACCTTCACTCGGTCATCACCAGAAAACAGGCAGACCAGAAGCAACTCCAGCAGCTCCAACCCTCCGTGTATCCTCATCCTTCACTTGGCTCACACCCAGAGATTCGTACATCCCACTGTCACTCACTCATTTTCTTCTTGGTCCCAATCTCTCCAAAGTTTCACTCTTCCTTTCCCTCCGTCTCACCTGCCCTCTATAATCGAATGCAAAGTCCAGCATGCTTACCCATTCACTGCCATTGATTTATAGGCAGAGGAGACATCAATGACACAAGGTTGGATAATTTCCCACTTCAATGAAGGGTGGTCCAACCCAAAATTGCCGCGTGGAAAGCCTGCCAGAAGAGGAGCAGCTAGAAGAACCAGCTCCGGTCTGGTCCAATTCACACTCCCTTGCTATCACCAAATCATCTCGGCTATTTCTATCCGAAGTGAATTCACGACCATACTTTGGCCGAAATCCATCCAATGCAAGGGAGAATAACATGGAACAGAGTTAAATCCATCAACGAGCTTACCTCCACTGACGATTCACAGCTCAGAATCGTCCCCGCAAACCGCGTACCCTAGCTCGCCGTCGCCCGTAGCTACACCGTCGCCGCCATGCGCCGAACAACACATACCTGAGCCTCGCCATAGTCCGTTGCCTCCCGTTCGCCGTCGCCTTCTCTTCTCTCTCTTTCCCTCTTCACGTTTTCCCTTCCTGCGTCCCAATCTCGAACTCTATCTCTCCCTCTTTCTTTCTCAAATGGCCGATGGCCAATTCATTTAAGTTAAACCCATTCAAGGGGAACCGGTTTATTGCCCTCCCATTTTCATTAATTCCCTTTTCCTTTTTAATTTAATAAATTTCCTTTAATTTAATTAATAAATCTCTAATTAATTACTCTCCTACATTTTAATCTCACTTTATTTATTTTCTTCAAACTGAGTCATCTAATTATTTTGGACCGAACCAAACCAAAACCAGTTCAGTCCATATATAATAATTACGTCCTTAGTAATATCCCGATAATTTATTCGACTAATCCAATTACTTTCCAATTTATTATTTTTAAATTTCGATATAAAAGTCGGGATATTACAGACAGAGCTGCTATACCGGAGGTGTCGAGTCAGGGTGCATTGATGTACACGGAAAACAGAAAAGAAACTAATATGTAAAAGATAAACGAAAACAAAAATGAAAATAGAAAACTGCAGATGAATTTTAAAAAAAGCATAGCACGTGCATTGCATATTTATTTTATATCGCTGACTGAGCCTTAGGCTCATAGTTTAAGTCTTGTGATGTAGGTACATACGAGAATAGGTTAAGGAGCAATTGATGAAGCATTTGTACGTTGTGGGCTTGGTGGCTGGCTAGGGTAAAGGATTTAAAGAGAAATGGTTTGTAAAGAGTTTTGTAAAGTATTTAAATTGTAAAAGAAAAGAAGTTTATTTATTGTATTCTTAAATGATTTGTTTTGTTTTAAAAGTCTTCTGCTGTGTTCTATAAAAGGTTTATAAGAAAAGATTTTTATTTATCATTTTTAAAGGGGCTTTAAGAATGAAAAGTTTTCCGCTCCATAAAAGTTTTGAATTTCATGCGATTTTCAAGTATAACCTTCTTTCATAAGTGACACATTTTAAGAAAGGAAAACCATGTCATTACAGCCTAACTCGGCGGTTATGTTAGACCCGTCTTCAGGTCGTGACAGATTGATTGTTGACTAATTAGATTATTCGATTCTTCATTAATTAATAATTGAATTATTAGATTCCTAATAAATTTCTTAATTAGTAACTGAATTGTGTATCTTTTCAATTACATATTTAATAATTAAATATTTAATTAATATTTAGAATAAATAATTTGAGTGCTTAATTGAATTGCCTAATAGATAATAGGGAAAGTAACAAATCAACCATCGTACTTTGCTATCAATGACAAGACAACCACTAAAGTATTTTTGCTAACAAATTAACCACTGAACTATGAGAAAAAGCCACCGCAAACATCGATATCACATTTGCCGTTAAATGTATTGTTTTCTTTCAGCAGCGGAACGAAAATGTATTGATTTTGTTTTGCCGTGGAACGAAAATTTAAAAATTAACATTCTTGCATTGACGTTCCGCCGCAGAACATGTCACGATCCACCGTAGAACATTAATATTCCACCGAGAAATGAGGATGTTCCGCCGTGGATTGCCATGCGTCGTCTGCCTTGTATAAATTCACACTGCACTTATCGCGATATTCTCAGTGATTTTGTCAGCAATTAGCGAACCCTAGAGATTTCTGAGAGCTGAATTTTACCACATTTTGACAAAGTTGAAGCATTTGTTGAACACCAAATGGCATCTGGGAGTGTTAAGAAATCTGTTATTAACTGCCAAGTTGAAGTGGGACTCACGTCCACAGTTTTGGCAAAGGAGGTACGTGCACTTGAACACGAAGCTGCTATAGTGGTGCATTTCGTCTCGGCAACTCTAGGCAAGGAGGAGCTTCATTCATTATATGAATCTAGTAGTGATGATGGCCGAGAGTAGGCCTAGATGATCACCACAAGCATAATGCATATTCGTTGGAATGGGTCTTGGCAAGAAGTATAGTTCATTGAATAAAATTGGAGACGAAATCGTCAATCATGCGTTGAAGAATGGGTGCAAGATAAAATTCACCCACAATGACTCTCGTCGGTTAAAGGCAGCTTGCCAGGAAGAATGCTCGTGGCGGATGCACGCCTAAAAAAGGCAAGGTGAAATGACATTTCAAACGAAGTGCTATAACGATGTTCACACTTGCTCGAGAAATATGGAAAGCCGCCATGCCTCTGCTAAATGGGTGGCAATGCATTACTTGGATAGATTTAAAAGTCAGGCTAACTGAGACCTTTCTGAAGAATTTTAACGTGAACATCATACCTAGCCTTGCAAGAAGGGCAAGAAATACGGCAAAAAAATGAATGAAGGGGATGACAATGAGCAATACAAGCTTATATGGTCGTATGCTTAGGAGATTTAGAAGTTTAATCTTGGAAGTTCGTTGTGTGTTCAACTAGAGATGAGTGCATTTAAAAAGATGTACATGTGTTGGGTGCATGCAAGATGAGGCTATTTAACTGTGGTAGATCGGTTATTTGTTTGGATGGTTGCCACTTGAAGGGAGCGACTTTGGGCCACTTGCTCACTACTGTCAGTATCGACGAGAACGATGGAATGTATTCAATTGTTGTCGCAGTGGTTGAAGCAAAAAATAGAGATTCTTGGAGCTGGTTTTTGAAATTGTTGCTTGAGGATCTAAACACCCCATCCAGCAATGGGTGGACAATCATTTCTGACTGACAAAAGATGCGATTGATTGCTTTTGCCTTCTATGTTTATGTTATGTGTTGTGTACTAGTATTTGACTTATACTATTAATCTTTGTAGGGGTTGGTGCTAACTGTCAGAGAGTTGGTAGGGCAAGAGGACCATCGGTTTTGCATTAAACACATGTGTGCCAATTTTCAAAAACAATTTAAAGGCAGGTTGTTCAATGATGCAATGTGGGCCGTTTCTAGAGCCACAACATAGGCACACTTTGAGAGAGAGATGATGAAGCTATTTTTGCTTGACCTAGCAGCCAACAACTATCTACGAGGAATAGATGCGAGATACTGGGTCAAACATGCCTTCAGCTCCATCCCAAAGTGCAACATAAGCCTTAACAACACGAGCGAGTCCTTCAATGCTTGCATCCTACCAGCCCAGGACAAACTAATTCTCAGTATATTTGAGATCATACAAAAGGGCCTCATGTGTAGGATTGTTAAAAAATAAAAAGATGGTGCTCTTGACGGACCTTTTGTGTCCGCAGGTCAAGAATCAGCTTGCCAGACTACAACTTGCAGGTCGAAATTGGAGTCTCCATTTTTCAGGCGCTGCCCAGTTTGAGATAAGAAACGGTAACAAATAGTACCATGTCGATTTAGATAGGTGTACTTGAAACTATTATCGATGGGAGTTGACTGGCATCTTGTGTGTCCATGCAGTCCCATGTATGCAATTCATGAGAAGATCTCTAGAGGAATTTGTGCATGAGTGCTACCATCGGGAAACATACATCATGATGTACTCCCACTTTGTCTGCCTGGTCAGTGGACAAATCACGTGGCCTCTTGTGACGGATCTTGATCCTATTATTCCACCGCCATTTAATAGGCATCCTAAAAGGCCGTAAAAATGAAGAATAAGAGATGTTGACAAGGCCCCAAGCCAGACAGTGCTGCCTAGGAGACATCTGAACATGACGTGCGACCTATGTGGGGGTGTGGGGCATAATTCCTGCACGTGTGAAGGTGGAGGCCTAGAGTCCAGTGCATGTGGTGGCTGTCGGTCCAGAGGCAGAGGCGGTAGAGGCGGCAGAGGAAGCTCACAGGACACATTTATGGGTTTCACAGTTCCCGACATAGTCCCCAAGATAGTCCTCGAGACAGTTCCCGACACAGTTCCCGACATAGTCCCCAAAACAGTCCTTGAGACGCCGGTGAGCACATTATTACGTTTACGTTTTCAAGTGTTATTTTAACTATGTTAATTTCTTTTGCTATGTGTTCTGCAGGAGTATGAAGTGCAAGGTCCACAAACACAAACAAATACAAATGTGGACCTTAACCTTCCTTGATTAGAGAAGACAACGCTCAATCAAAATGACTATTAATTATGCGTCGAAACCAGATATACATAATCTACAATAGTTTATTCCAAGTAGCCTATTGTAGATGATGTATGTCTGGTTTCGATGCATAATTAATAGTCACTTTGATTGAGCGTTGTCTTCTCAAATCAAGGAAGGTTAAAGATATACGAAGAAGTTAAATGCTTAGAGTTATTCAAGATCATCTACAACAATTTATTCGAGGTAGACAGTTGGATATTCCTCAGGAAACAATACAAATGCTTGATGTGATTAGATGAATGACACACCGATTCTGAGTGCACATGTACATTATATGCTTGTAACAGAATTGATAATTTGATTTGCATCTGTAATGCACATATGCACGATATGGTTTTGATTGAATTGATAAATTGGTTGGCATTTGTAATGCACATGTACATGATATAGTTGTAATGAAATTGATAATTTGGTTATTGATTATGAATGGAAATTGATTAGTATGAAGATATCAAATTAGCAACTTTTCTCCAAGCCACTCGGTCGATCAACCTCTTTATATGGATCGACCACCCATCATCTCTCGTCAACAAAATTTTGAATCTGTACTTCTGTCGTTCAACCGCCTCACTTTTTGATCGACTACACTGACGTTCTACGGAGGAAAGTTGACATTCGGCTACAAAAAGTTTGCGGTCCGCTGCAGAACATCATTCAATCCGATGCGGAATGTCAACTTTCCGCGGCGGAATGTCAGCATTCCCTTGTCTTGTATATTTCGGTGTTAAGCATAGGTTGCTTAAATTGTTGCAATGAACATGTTAGTTGTTTGTTGATGATGAATGAAATGGTTTGAGTCAATTTCCCTTTCAAAAAATTGATAATTTTGCAAGAGTTTCCATTGTTTTTAATCTATCCCCCCCTTGTGACATTATCAAAACTAGAAATCCAAACAGATATTTTCCAAACAGATATTATCTAAGTAAACAACATAAAACATAAATATCAACATATATTATCCAAATAGACTAAGTAAACATATAAGAGACAATGAATTTTTTATTATGTACAACAAGATTAGTATCCCTACACATCTCAACTACCCTAAGTCTCCTGCTTGCAAGATTTCTTCTACAAATCCATGATTACAAATGACAACTGTGGGTCCATGTATACGTTGGATGCTTTGGCGAACAACAAACTCTTATTTGGCAACTCTTCGTGGTGGTGGATGTCAGTCTGCTTACAATTGCGGAAGCAACGCTAACCCCTCACTCGTACACCAAAAGATGTCGTGCGAGCTGAAATGTAAAGGGAAAAATCAGTACATAATCGGAAAGCAATATGAATCTGCACAAGGGAAAAGATGTACTTCTTTGTTAGTTGGCGCTACGACGATCATAATTGCTTCAGGCAGCAACACTTGGTAAGGATAGTGAGTGTGCAGGTCAATGAACAACATAAAACACACTTGCTTTTGGTGTGACTGAAATGTAAAGGAATCACCCATTAGAACTGTTGAAACATAAATGAAAAATGGGAAAGGTAAGATGTTTACTTACGTGAATCCACCCTAATGTCATTAGCAATTTGTTGTATTGAACCTTAAAGTATTTTTCTTCGTTCAACGTATATCACTACATACAAAGCAAGGAGGAGTACTAAGATAGCATCTTCTGAACTACTTAATGTAACATAACGTAATTCTCATCATGTTTGCCCTCCCTTCTTACTTCGGGAAGATGATCTCAGTGATGTGGTACTCATCCTAGACTTGAAAATGAAAACAATAGATGAAATATCATAAGTAGGGAGTCCAAAACACTTAATGATACAAAATGAAAAAACCAACCTAAATTCTTAAAAGAATTATGCACGTCTCTAGGTTCTTCTGGTATTTACACGAACATATGTCGCAAAAACATCCATCCATTGACCTGGTTGCAAAAAATATTGACAAGTTACTATCAGACTAACAAGGCATGAATAAGTGCAGACACGTAGATAGTCAACTTGAACACGTACCATGAGCACAGTTTTAAGTGGCGGAGCCTGCGTTCCACTAGACGCAGCTGTCGACTGAGGAATCAGAGCAACTATCTTTGGCACCTTGGCAAGTATGACAGGAGGAGAAGGTTGGTGTCGGAGGTCAATGGTGCTGTAAAATTCAGAAATGTTATGACGTTACATACAAATAAAGTAAATAATAGACTTTGCATAAAAAATAAATAAGTTACAAACAGTCTGTGGCTTCAGTTGCTGAAGAGGACGATGGATTGGCCACTGGAGAGGCTGCTATAGGGGCTACTTGAGAGGCTGCTTGTGAGGCTGGTGGAGGGGCTACTCGTTGCTCCATTCTCTACAATTCGACCAACAACGCATGATGGCGCTCCTCTGCTCGCTCCTCCATTTTTTGCATTTGGAGCAGCGCGATTTGATGATGCTCTTGCATTTTTTGGCATTTGGAGCAGCCCTATTTGATGGTGCTTTTCCATCATTTGTATTATGTGTAGCCCCATTTGATGGAGCTCCTCCATCAGAACAAGTTGGTCCTCCAACATTTGGACTCAATCCAACACCAAAAGATGTCGCTCCTCTGATTGCTCCACCATCCTGCGCATCTAGTCAGAAATCTCCTCAGGCATCGAAGCAAATGTGATGACTGAGGAGGGGGAGGAGGCATCGGGTGTAGAGCATCATCCTCCATGTTCTGCAGAGGTGATGCTGGAGGTTGTTCCTCTGAGAGAGTTGGAGGTTGTTCTACTGAGGGCGTTGGAGGCTATTCCTCTGAGGGAGCTAGAGGCCGTACGACTGAGGAGGAGGAAGGGGGGGGGGGGGGGGGGGTGCTGGCGGCTCAGAAACTATAGCTCACTTCTTCGGGACGGGCTTGAATGGAATCTTGTACACCCATACCAGTCCTCTTTCAATTTGTTGTGGACGTCGGTGGCCTTCTCTTTGTTCCTCAGCTCCTCATCCGAGATCGGTACTCCTTAATGCTCAACAATCATCTAAATTAGCTAATTGAATGGCAGACTCTTGGCCGGGTTATTGAGCACCTCATATATGTGACTCAAAATAACATGGTCGATGTCCACTTTTTTCCTTTTGAACACCTGCTCTAGCAAATAGACATCCACGTTGCTAACATGGTCTCGATGTCCATCCTGAGGCAAAATGGTGTGCATTATGATGGTGTGGATCACTCGGTCTATAACATTCAAGTCATTCGACTTTGGCTTTTTGTATGCTCTAATCTCGGGATCACAGTGCAACAATCTAAGCACTGTCAATTCTTCTCCTCGTCTGATGAAAGGTGGCTCCTGAGACACGTGGTAATAGTGGTCGCTTGGTTCCTCCGCCGAACATCCAAGGATCACATCACATTAATATCCTTGGGAGTCAGCCTCAACTCCTGTCCAAACATGTAAGTTTGGACCTCTAATGGTTGGGTGGACAGTTCTAAATTGGCAAAAAAGAGTTTGACAATCCACTCACATAAACTTCCACCTAATCTGCATAACCCGACTAAGCTAGCCCCCTCAAACAATTATTTAATTTTATATTCAGCCAATGACTCAAAGTCTACTCTTCTAGAAACAATAATTGATTGGTATTTAATATCGGCTTCATACTATTCGTTCACGTAAGCTATCCTGAAGAGTGGGGAGTGGAACCTCGCTGTAACGGGTTGGAAACGGATCAATGCACCTACTGCCAATCGTTGTTGAGGCTGAGGTTGAGGATGAGGTTGTGCTTCAACCCCGTCTTGTGCTTCAATTCAGCCAACAGGGGCAGCCCCGTGTCCTCCAACTTCAACCACGACGCTCTAACTTGACCCGTAGTTGCTGCACCTACAATTGGGGTGCTCCACCTTGTACTTCGGTGGGTTCATTGCGGTGCAACTGACTGACAATGAGCTCAGTTGCAATCTGACTTCATTCACGGAGTGAGTTTGTCGTTTCTGGACGTGGCCGTGGCCGTGTAACGACTCAATTTTTTGTAACCTTTTAAAAATGCGTAAAACTTAAAACTTTTATAAAACCATTGAAATCTCTTTTTAAAACAATATCAGAGTGTCAAACCGGACCATTAAAACCATTCGTTATGCAAATCGTTATAAGTATTGGAAAATGACAGTTATAAATTTTTTTTCTAAAAGCATAGCGGAAGTGTAAGAAATTCATTTAAGGAACGCTAAACAAGTAATTATTTATTAATTACAAATTATTTTTCTCTTTTATTTTCCTTAGTCTAGCCAACCACAAGTCCCGCCCGTGCAAACCCTTCATCAACTGCTTCATGATTCGTTCATCATTTTCTCGTGTGCATATACATGTACCTACACCATTAGCAATTGTGAGCCCGAGGCCCAGTAAGAAATGAGCTATGCAGTATGACGTATGCGTCTCTTTAATTCTTTTGGAATGGGGGCCACCCAAACCAATCTTTTCTTACGTTCTTTCTTTCGTTCGCTCTTTACTCGTACTTCGAGCTGGAGATTGGAGGACCCATATGGGACGGTATAGTTGGTCGGATCTAACCTTCTGTGGGCAACTAGGTCCCGTTCTCGACAAGGTAGGGGTATTTCCTAGCTGCCAGACTAGAACCGCTATCCATCCGCCCCCCAACTCCCTTTCATTCATTCATTCATTCGTTCATTCATTCATTCGTTCATTCGTTCATTTCGTTCGTTCATTTTCCTCACATCATGCATGTGAGTACCACCCCAAGCTGGCATTCCCTACTTATTTCTATTATCATGATGCATGTACAAAAGGAACGTTATCGTGATGAATGTCATTGGAAAGCAGTAATAGTCATGATATAAAGGCATGAAATAGGAAGCAGAAATCACAAATATATATAAAAGTAAGGGACATAAGAGAAAACTACTAATACCCTAAACATGGCAATACAATCAACATGCTTGGTAATTTAGAAAAATACAAAAACAATTAAACATGCTTCGCAATTTAAGAAAAGTGGTAACAATACAAACATGCTTGACAGTTTAAACGAAACAATAATCACATGCTAATATTCTAAACATGCTCAGAAATTAAACTATAACGTGCGATCCTAAACATGCTCGGCAATTAAACTAATAACGTGTGATCCTAAACATGCTCGGAAATTAAACTAATAACATGTAATTTGCATAGGCAATATATATATATTTATAAAGCAACATAGTGGAAACGTAAGCAACAATTAAAGTAAATGACTCGGCTAATGGTGTAGGGCCTCTACTGGCCAACGACTCTACTCAATTTCTTACTTAAAAGCTTTAATGCGCAATAGCATTTAGTCGTTATTCTTCTTCTCTTCTTCTTTGTACCCATTCATAAATGTGTTCCAGGTAGCAGAATTACAATTTCATTCCTCAGCATCCATAAAGAACACCCGAGACAGTGTCAACCAACCCTCATTTTCTTCATCGCTCTCGGCCATCAACACCAGAGAAAGAGAGTTCACTGCCACTCCAAATTCCTCTGTCCATTTTAATAACTATAGCCAAGACTCAGGAAGACAAACACCTAAATGCTTCAACTACTGCCATTAATCCTCCTAATTAATTTACTCGACAGCCCACCTTATTTTCTTTTGCTTTACAGAGTCATTTGTCCTCTTCTCCAATTCTTCCGTAATTTCAGCGAGTGTGCTTCCCATCTATAAAGGGAAGCACTTGCAAGTGTCGACCAGAACGAATGAATCAGGTTCACATTGCGGACCCAACAGACCCGGACTAACTCGCTCCAGCCCCAACAATTGTTCGTCACCGAATCCTGTCCAATTCATCCATTCATCCCTGAAATTCACAGCTACAATTCCAAGAAATCCAAATGCAGCAGCAACCACAACTAGGAGTCGACTAGACTTACCTCGGCCAACGATTCGCAGCACAGCGAGAGAAATTGCACATACGATTCGTCCAATACCACGGCAACCTGAGCCCTAGCCCCGAAATCGCCGCTCCGCTTCTCCTGGATGTCATGTACGTCGCCGGAACACATCGCAGCAGTCGTCCCGCGCTCGCCCGTCGCCGTTTGTCGTTTGCCCTTTGCGACGTCTCCCGCGAGCTCTCTCTGTTGCACCCTCTCTCCCTTTTCCTCTTCTCTTTCGCAGAATGGCCCTTGGCCATTCTTTTTGACAGACACTGGAATGGTTCAATTGAACCGGTTCAGCCTTTTCCCTCAACTTTTATCCCCATTCTTCACTCATTTTAATCCCTCTCCCTCCTCATTATTTTTCACAATTTAAATTCTCATTTAATCCAATCCCTTTTTTTCTCTTTTGATTAAAACCGACTACACATACTTTTGGACCGAGCTGAACCCGAACCAAAGTAGCATCTTCCCCCTTTTTAATTTCATTTTCATTTATTCCTTAAATTCCCACTAATCTATTTAAATTTCTTTTAAATTTAATTCATCTTTTTACCCAATTAAATTCCTCTTTCATAATTTAATTAAATCCTTCATTTAATTAAATTATTCTCAATCCAATTCCAATTCCCGATTTATTCCACATATCGCTTGATGATTATTAGAGATTTAATTTAAATTTCTCAATTCCATTTTCTAAATTAATTTCTATCAATTAAACCTCCAATAATTTCTCTTAAATTATAACCTAACGGCTACGTCCTTGGTAATACCCCGATAATTATCCAATAATCAAAAAATCTCCAAATTTCTTCCCAATTATTTTTATTAAATTCTGATATAAAAAGTCGAGGTATTACAGGCAAAGCCTGCAATGGACCACTCTTTCGCTTGAGTGCCAATTGCTTTGCCTGGAATCCATTGGAATTGATGAAATAGTGATGAACAAATGTCTAAGAGTTTGAATGTTCGCCGAAGATTTTATGGTTCGCGGGGAACTCGCCGGAGCACATATTCCATTCTCTTATACTAGAGCAAAGGAACGCAGAATGACGGACAGGAACACAGAATGACGTACAACGTTCTGCGGCGGAACATCGTCATTCCACCGCAGAACGTAGTCATTCCGCGGCAGAGTATCAATATAAGAACATTATATTTTAAAATATCGTTCTACTGCGGAACGTATACTATTCCGCCACGGAATGAAATCAATATGTTTAACGGCAAATGTGACAACGATGTTTGTTGCAACTATTTTTCATAGTTCAGTAGTTAATTTTAAGAAAAAATACTTTAGTGATTGACTTGTCATTGATCACAAAGTACGATAGTTGATTTGTTAATTTTCCTAGATTATATATTATTTCTTTTTATAATTTATTTGTTGCTTAATTAACAATTGAATTCTTGGATTGCATTACTTAATAATTGAAGGATAACTATCAATTTAAACATTGTATTTTGGGGCCAACATTATGCCAAACCTTAAAGAAATTTTGCAGACAACTAAAATTTCAAATTATGAGATAAGAATGATGGAAATCTTGTAGTCACGTTTTCCATCAATACTAAACGACGTTGTCTCTTAACATCAATGGACGCTCCTTAGCTTCCACAGACGTCCCTCAAGGCTAAACGACATCGTAAGTAGAGGGACGTCTGTTGTGGGCTGAGGGATGTTCATTGTTGGTTGAGAGACGTTTGTCTTAAGTCGAGAGATGTTCGTTGTGGATGCAAGACATATGTATTTATTCGAGGGGTGTCCGTTGTGGAATGAGGGAGATCCATCTTTAGTCGTAGGACATCAATTGTGGGACGAGGGGCATCTATCTTAAGTCGAGAGACGTCTGTCTTAAGTCGAGGGACGTCTGTCTTTAGTCGAGAGACGTTTGTTGTGGGACGAGGGATGTCTGTCATAAGTGGAGGGACTCCATCCTCATTGAGGGACATCCGTCCCTTGATCTGATGGGCGTGACCCTTCGTCCACCAGCACCCCTCCTCCCATCTTGGACGTTCATCCTCGTTGAAAGACGTCTGTCTCTTCATCCAGTGGCCAACAAGGACGTTCCTCAGCCTTAAGATG
Organism: Begonia loranthoides; assembly: GCA_022433065.1. NCBI lineage: Eukaryota > Viridiplantae > Streptophyta > Magnoliopsida > Cucurbitales > Begoniaceae > Begonia > Begonia loranthoides. The sequence goes on along the minus strand of CM039477.1, from coordinate 18,414,003 downwards.
GCCCCAAGGACGCCCCTCCTTGTGGATCAACTTTGGACATTCCTCATCGTTAAAGGACATCCATTGTTAATCCTTGGACGTCTTCGTTAGATAGTCCTTGAAGTTAACATGAATGCAGTGTTTGCCTTGACCTTTTTTTGACAAAAAACGCACATGCGAGGTTTACGTCATTCTTTTCATATAGTTCGAGGTTTTAGTTGTCTTTAAAATTTCTTCAAGGTTTGACATGTTGCTAATCCCAAAGTCTATGATTTGTTTTGTTGATTTCCCATAAATCATTAACACTAAGAAATTTTTATGAGATCCCTCTTATGAAAAACACATCAAACAATAAATCTCTTCTTTCTCTCCTTTCTCTCACATGGTTTAAGAATGATCAACTTTGGTCTCCATTCCTATTGCTCTCTCATTTTTTTCCCTTTCTCTCTCATTTTTTCCTCAAATTACAATAATGTTAAAACCACCATCCTTTAATAGCCATTAAGAGACATTGTTAGAGCTTCCTCCCAGAATTTTCTCTTTCCCTCTCTCATCTTTGTCTTGTGTTTCAAAAGATTGTTGCATTAGAGAGAGAAAGGAAAGAAGCTGCCATGAAAGACTAGCTTATAGGACGAGCTCACAACTTCTAGTAAGATGAAAAACTTCAGTAAAATTTGAAGAACGGGTGACAAAGGACTAAAATATGTCGTTTATATGCATAGAAATTAATACTTCTACTCTTCTTTCTATAAGCCAGTAAAAAGAACCCAAAAATAAAGAATGTTGAAAAGAAATGGCAAAAATCTTGGTTGCTCTGCAACACAGAACAATACGTTAACTTGAGGATCGCAATCCCCTAGTGTGGTTCTGCAAAATTTGTTGATACTACCAAAGGTTACTATGATTTTGGAATCAAACACCGATAAAGGCCCTTGCAGTCTATTGTTATCCAACGAAATGCTTGAAAATTCAGGAGCTGCATCACATAGGCCGGCACAGTGCCAGTAAATAGGTTGTCACGGAGCTAAAGATCGAACAAATTCTGGCATTTTGAAAGGTTGGGAATTTGTACAGTGAACTTGCGAAAGTAAAAATTTTGATAACTAATTTTCATGTATAAATTTTTCGCTTAAAAATTGATCACAACGTTGAATAATTGACGATAATTGCCGCGTAGTAAGCACGTGTGAAATTTTGATCAATTAGTCAAATCGGTGAAATTAGAAATTTTTTAACAGACAATTAATTTAAGAAAAGACATTTGTGAATTTATTTGAACGGGGAATCATTGTCGGGTGACGTTTAGAATAAGTCGGGAGTTGGAAATGGATTGATTAATATATAATATGTATATTTAATATATAAATTAAGCAAGTGAAATTGAAGTAGAATAAATGAAATAAAGGGAATTAAGAAAAGGAAAAAGAAATAAAACGAAGAAGAAGGGGAAGAAGAAGCCCGCGGCTGGAAATTGAAGAAGGAGAAGGGCAAAATCCCTTTCCTTCGGCCGAGAGATTCGCGAGCCGGAACGGACGGGACTCGGGCATTCCGAGCGGGAGTCGACAAAAGCTGCGGGCGATCAAGGGTTTCCGACCGCGGGCGACTGAGCTGTCCGTCCGAGTACACTTTGTGAGGCGGGACTTGGACGAAGCACGGGAATCACCGATTCTGGGCGACTCCGTCTGAGGGCGTTTCGAATTGGGGAGTTGCGTTCTTCCACTTATCAGATTGAGGTAAGAAATGTTATAAGTTTTCTTGGCCTCTCGGCCAAATTGGTTTGTTACGGTTTTGATGGAAATGCCAACAGATTGCCCCTGTTTGTAACTGATGAATTTGGTCCCTGTTTGATATTACTGTTCCGATTTGATTTCTGTTTTGGGGTTTCTGAATTGGATGATCAATACCGCAGGTGATTGAGAAAACTGCTTACTGTTTTGCTGAAATTTTGATAATTTAGATTTTCGATTCATTTGCTGTTTGGATGGAAAAATGCTGATAAATTGCTCATTGTTTGTTATTAAATCCCGTGGACTTGTGTTCTGATTGCTTACTGCCATTGATGTTGAAAAACCTAGAATTGTAGTTTCAGTCTCTCGGCCAAAATAGTTGTGTTATTGATGTTGTTGAGCTGAAGATTTCTGTTTTGAACTAATGAATTGGGTGATGGATTTTTGAAGTGTAGCTGGGTCTGTTTGATGGAAAACTCCCGTGGACTGTCCTGATTTTGGTTTCCCATTTTGTTGCTCTTAAATGGAAAAATGCCAAAAATTGGCCCCTGTTTTGGCTTGGTTCTGAATTGACTTTGGCTGCCACTGTTCTACAGAATAATGTGTGGGAATATTTAGTTTTTGTTTTGCTTATTCTATACTCTCGGTTGATTTAGGAAATTTGAAGATTGTAGTTGGTTTACTGTCTTTACCAAAGATAATGATTTTTGAAAACTGAGGATGTAATATTATGATTGACTAGGATTTATGGTTGATAACCCGAGAATAATTGTTTTAGGCCCTTGTTTTAACGTTGTTAAGTTGGAGATTTAAAAATTGGAGGAGAGGAATGTTGGATTTGTTGTTAGTCATTGATGTTGTTTCAGGCTTTGTTACTGCTGTTTTAATGTTGGATTCCTTCTTGATAATGGGTTTTGAGAAATTGTGCACAGTTGGCTGTGGTTATTTAAGGTTTACGGTTTTAATGATGGATTCAAGAGGTGTTGCTACTATTGTTTAGTTTCTGCATTGGTTGAGGTTTGATTTTCATAATTGGCTGTATATAATGGCATGTGCACTTGAGGACTTGTACACTGTGATTTTGTTACGAGTAATTAAACTAAGGATATGATGCTCTACTTAGGGTGATATTGTTATGTCTATTGGAACTGATAGATATAGTTGGTACACTTTAGATGTTTACTAAGTGATGAAGTTAGAAGGTTTTGATGTGAGTTTTAGATGGATTTGTTTTCGATGATAAGGATGAGGATAGATGTTATGCTTAAACTAGGTATAGGATCTTCCAATTATTCCACGAGATTTACTTATGAGATTTTTCCATGTTTAACATGTTGTAGGCTCAAACGAGTTTGTGGATTTTGAGCCGATACCCGAGGTAGCTGCTCCTTCGAATATGAGGAGAGACCCCCGTAGAGGTAGGGATATCTATACCCTTTGCATTGCATTGCATTCACGTTTTCAAAATGATATTTTGTGGAATACCACATTTGAAAATCCAACGGGGACTGTTTCTACAGCAAGTCAGTTTTTATGTATAAGTATGTTTTCTCACGTTTATTTTCCATACATGGTTTAGTTATTTATTCTGTGCTTATATTGGGAGGATGAATCCTCTTGATGCTTTCGGCACTCTGGCTCCAAAGCATCACGAGGCTATCCTGTGGAACCTTCTACTGCGTGAAGGTTGATTGTTTGTACGTACGAAATAGGGATGATGTATTGGTGACATGTCCTCGGGTTTCGAGTCCCGAAAGTCAGAAATGAAGATAGAAAGGTGATAATGCTTCTTTGGGTTTCGAGCTCCAGAACCTGGCTAGGGTTTAGTCACACAGATCAGAAGGTTGTCAATTGCTGAGCTTTGTCTATCCTAGTACTGTTCTATTTGACAGGTGGCGTGACGGCTCGTAACTCCATTCGTCAGCAACCCTCGTCAATTTGGAACCTAGAGGTATTTTAGTTGAGAAGCAATCATTCGCGAGCAATCTTATATGTTTTATTTGATTATACGGGTTGTGTTGTCGTAGAGCTTAGCTCGCGGGCAACTCAAGTAACATGCTGGATCTCCGGATTGCCGTCATTTGTAAGTCCTCTGCCTCATGAGGTATTATCATTGACAGATGACTATCTTTTCTCTGATGAGTGTTGGATGGGTCCTTGAATGACCATCTATTTTCACTGATAACGTTTTCAGATCGGAAAACAATGGTGACCTATTTTCAAAGTATAGCTGTCTATGTATACAACAAGTTTTTTTATAAAAGCCTCATCAGTAGCCTTGGGTCGAATTTATAAAATGATAAAGAGTTTTCGGTTAAAAATTCATGTACGGTAAAAGAGAAGCATAACATCGTTTTAAAAAGAGAGAAAGACTAGTTTTTCATGTGCACTGCTTCTAGTCTGGATATATTTTACTGAGTTAGTCACTCACCCCGAACGACTCCTCCCAAAGTTCTGGGTAAAGGCAAAAGCGATTAGAGGAGTTGAAGATTGAGATTTCCCCTTTCACGTGTTCTGAGTGTTTAATTTGAATTCTAGTGAGGATAAGATCTTGATTGTATAACTTACATATTGTTGAATTTGATTTGCTGCACAGTACTTTGAATTGTTTTACTTTAATTTAAGCATCGTTATTTTCTCGTGATCACTATACGGATACCTTTTGGGTCGAGATAAAATATTTAAAGTCTTACGTTAAAACTCACGCCTTGGCTGGGTGATTGGGTCCTCCACAAGGATCGGGTTGCCTAACTTGACGGTTCTATTAGGTCTGCCTTCGGGTCGTGACAGAACTGATTCTTGTGAAGCCACACTTGGTATAACTCGTTCATGGTTGACAAAAACTTGATGCTTCCCGATAATCCAAGTTCTTGGTTATTGAGCCACATGTTTTGAATTCCAGATTTTCCTAAAGAACGAGGCGAAGTGTTAAGTAGGGGTGGAATGGGTGTTTTTAAAATAGAAAATTGAAACCAAACTAAATCCCCTTGAAAACCAATCAAAAGTCAAATCTTTATTTTTGGTTTCTCTCAATTCAATTTTTGGTTTCATGTTCAATTTAAGCTTGGTTTGAGTTCAATTTTTTTTTGTTGTATTTCAGTTCAAGCTTGATTTTGTGTTTTGGTTTTTTGTTTTGGTTTGGGCCCAATTTAGGCCTGATTTGGGTTTTGAGAATTTTCTTTGTCTGGAATTCTAAATTTGACTAAATTTAGAATAAAAATAGGAAAAATAAATCGTATTCAAAAGCTGCATGCTTTCATTCATGCAACTAATTAATTATAACAATCAAGACCATAAAATATCAGAATTAGAGGTTCACAGCATAAATCGCTCTTGCTTATATTAAATCTTCTCTACCATAAAATAAAGCAATGGAGCGGAACTGACATTGAAATCCTAAATTTTAATGCAAGAAATACTATTATGTCAAAAAAAAAAAAATGTTGAACACTCTCAATTATCCTTACATTTCACCTGAAAAATAATAAAAAAAAACAAGTCAAGATCATCCTCTGAGCAAACAACATCAAATCCAAAACACAGATTTTACAACAACAAGATATTGCATATGCTTTGAATCACCAAAATACAGCAAGATTTTACTACAGATTTCATATGCTTTGAATCGCCAAAACAAAGACTCATATATCTAGTGACTAAGATAAAACAGCAAGATCCATAGACTATAATAGCAAAACTAATATAAAACATAGACTAAGATTTCACAGCAAGATTGTGATGATCCGGATTAAAGATTAACCTTAATAATTATGTTTTGTATAATTAAATGTGATTAAGTGATAATAAGTTATGTGATGACTTTAAAGAAAAAAGTCTTTCCAAACTAAAAATTGTTATAATAGTATATACCTTAAACTATAAAATGGTGATGAGATTGGATAAATTAGATATATATTCATTAAAATATGAATTTATACACGAAAGTTCATAAATGTGCTATAAATGAATATAGTCACTGTTTGTGGCTAATTGGAAAAGTTATTGTAATTATCAATCCAAACCATTTTGAGGTTGTAAAGTAGATACATAAATGAAGTGGGTGACTTTAGATTGAAAAGATTTGGATATATGCAATAAAAGTTATGCACGTTTGAAGTTTAATAAGTCTAAAATTACACTGTTTTGGAAAATGTTTTTAAATGGAACTTTAGAGCGGGAGTTTGGAGGGTTGATCCATTTTGTCGCATAGCGGTCACGTGTGCATTTTTCAGTCAAATGGTCAAATGAGGTTTTTCAGAACGGTGCTTTAATTGTGAAAATGTTTTTAGTGAGTTATTTTGACTAAAGAATTATTTTCGGTTGGTGTTTGAATGAATCAAAAATTTAATTGAATTTATTATATAGTATATATTTTAATATATTTTATTATTAAATTAAAGAAAATCTTTTTTTTTTAATAAAAGAGAAATAGAGAAGAAGAAGAAGCATAATGTTTCTTCTTTGGCCGAGAAAAAGAGAGACAGAGAGGAGAGGGAGGGGCCTGATCGGAGCTTCTCTGATTTTCAACGTCGGATTCGTATTCTTGTCGTTCGCGGGAATAAACTTTGTGAAGAAGGTTCACAAATCAGTAAGTTTTTCTCGTCTGTTTTCAAGTTCAAAGTTTTGGGTTTTGATTGGCTTCGGATATAGGGTTAAAAACTTGAATCCAAAGGAAATTTTTGGATTCTGTTGGTAAATTTAGAGTTTATGAAGGGTTATTGGTCGTTAGGGGTTGAGAATAGGGCGGAAACGAGGAAAAACTGCGGTTTCTGGTGATTCTCGATCGACCAAGGGTCAATCGGGAGGTACTCTTGTAATGCTCGGATGAATGCTCCATGTACTATGAAAAAATTTTTATGAAATGAACAAATATTTTATAAAAATGATGCACGGGATGACATGCACGCACAAGATTCCAGTCAGCTCCCACCAATAACAGTTACAGGTGTGCGTGTCCAGATTGACTACGTACCGTTCATTACCGTCACTGACCTAAAACCGATTAGCTCCTGCAGGTATTGGACACCAATTCCAAGCTGCATGTTGCAGATTGGCAAGCTTTTTTATGGTCTTAATGGTCTTAAGACAAAATAGATCCGTCGATTCAGCCATCTAGTTATATTTTTTAACGATCCTACACATTATGCTCATTCTAATAATCTCGAACATAGTGAGGATCAGTTTGTCCCGGACTGGCAAGAGGTAGACATTGTAGCACTGGCTCAAATTATTAAGGCCCACTGCACAGGAGATCCTTCCTCTGGCCAAGGCTTCCCATTTCAGTCAATCGTTCCTCGAGTCGGGATAGAGAGGAATGAGTGTCACAACTAGTAGCTGAAATAACCCTGCGACATAGTCGCCAGTTTATCTCAACTTCTAGCCAGCCATAAAAATCCAGAAATTGTCCATTTCAACCCAACAAGCAGAAATCCAAATTCCAGACAGCATAATATCAACAATTGAAGAAATCATCGAAGGAGAAATAAAAAATTTACCCAAATTTGTTCCTTGGCCTTCGACCTCAAGATTTTCATTTCCCAAGCTTCCCGTAGTGAAAATTTTCGATCAAACCGATTCTGAGTTTCCTTTTACAAATTCTGAATCAGAACAACATCCCAAATAAAATTCAATCTCACAAATTTGAAAACAAATCCCATTTATCGTGTCTAACTTTCAACGCTTCAAAATCACCTTTTCATGGTTCAGTTGAGAGAGTGTGAATGACCAAACAGAGGACGAGAGGGAAGAGAAGCGTGAGAATGAGAAAGGAAGGATTTTCGGTTTCAATGAAAGAGAACATAAGAGAATCAGGAAAGAGAGTGGATTCAGTAGAGACTCCCATCTCACACACGCATCTCTTTAACTAGGGGAAATACGTTTCCAAAAACGTATTTCCTCAATAAATCCAATAATAATTTATATATATATATATATATTTATTTATTTATTTTAACAAATATTACATTCTTCCCCACTTAAGAAATTTTGTCTCTAAAATTTAGAACAATCACAAATGTACCATTGAATAAACGAGGAGTACTTAGCAATCATATCAGATTCAATTTTTTCATGTTGTTGCCTTTTCCCCATGGTTCCTCCACTGAACTCGAACCAAAGGTACCTCACGATGACGTAGAACTTTGATTTCACGATAAAAAATTCTCTCAGGTTTTTCCTCATAAGAAACATCTTCCTGAAGAGACACTTCAGTCCCAGAATTAATATGAGAAGGATCAGGAATATACTTCCTCAGCGTAGAGACATGGAAGACATTATGAACATAATTCAGTTATGATGGTAACTCCAATTGATAGGCCACTGAACCAATCCGCTCAATAATCTGAAAAGGACCTCTATATCTTGGAACTAATTTTTCTTTCATACCAAAACGACTTATACTTTGATGAGGTCCCATCTTTAAGAACACAAAATTATTAGCTTCAAATTCCACTTCCCTCTGACAAAGGTCTACGTAACTTTTCTGCCGACTCTGAATTGTAACAGTCGCTCTTATATCAGTTGAACTTTCTCAGTTATCTCATAAATCAAATCAGACCCAAGAGTAACACACTCCTCGGTTTCAACCTAACATAGAGATGATCAACACAGTCTTCCATACAAGCTTCATATGGTGAAACACCAATATTGGTCTGATAGATGTAGTTATACACAAACTCTACTAAAGACAAGTGACTTATCTAACTATTACTGAAATCCAAAATACAAGATCTCAACATATCCTTGAGAATTTAGATCGTATGCTCAGGATGATGATATGTATTCAAATTAAGCTCAGTGTCTAAAGCTTTCTAAGGGATCTCCAAAATTTCAATGTAACACTTGGATTTCTATCAGAAACAATACTCGAGGGAACACGTGAAGACCAACAATGCCCTTGATATACAACTTAGTTTCGTCAAAGAGAAATCTACTCTAGCAGAAATAAAATGTGAGGATTTCATCAATCTATCAACAATCACCCACACAAGGTCAAATTTATGAATCTTCCTAGACAAACCGATCACGTAATCTATGGTAATCTTATACCATTTCTACTCAGATATAGGTAAAGGTTGCAACAACCTAGCTGGTCTTTGATGCACAACCTTAATTTGTTTATAGGTCAAACACCTGGAAACATACTTAGCAACATCCTGTTTTATTCCAATCCACCAACACTAAGGTTTCAGATCATGACACATTTTAGTGCTGTCAGGATGAATTGTAAATCTGGACTTATGGCCCTCTGCTAAAATTGTCTGCCACAAATCTAAATCACAAGAGACAACAACTCGATTCTTGAAAAATAGGAATCCATCAGAACTGATCTTCCAACCATAAATCTGCTCACCAGTTTGAATCTTCTCGAATATTTCTTTCAATTCATTGTCAAACTCTGCAAGTCTTTCACACATTGCAAAAGTGTAGGGGTTGCTACTAAATTAAAAACTCAAACCGTATGACCGTCATCCTGGTACTGTAAACTCATAATTTCCAAATATCAGACATCTCTTCCAATCATCCAAAAAAATACTGGAAAGAAATCCTTAAGGGGAGTGACTCAAGGCATCAGCTACAACATTGACTTTACTAGGATGATATTCCAAAGTGGAGGAAAAGTCGTAGTCCTCCATATACTCCACCTAATGACATTGTCTGAGATTCAAATTACTCTGTGAGAAGAGGTACTTTAAACTCTTGTGATTCGAAAATACCTAGAATTTAACACTATACAAGTAGCTCTACCAAATCTTTAAAGCAAAAATAATAGTTGCAAATTCCAAGTCATGAGTAGGATAATTCAGCTCATGCATCTTTAAGCTATAACTTTATCTTGTTGCATCAGAACACAACCTAAGTCAACTCTTGATGCATTTGAATAAACTGCATGAGACAAACTCATCATCAAGTACTGCTAAACTAGAGTAGTAGTCAATCTTTGCTTGAGTTCATCAAAAGATGCATGAAACTTTTCATTCCAAATAAATTTCAAGTCCTTTCTGGTCAACTAAGTTAACGACATAGCAACAGAAGAAAAATTTTGCACAAATCGATGATGATAACCAGCCAGACTCAAGAAGCTACGGACTTTAGTAACCTTTCGGGTGACTTCCAATCTAATACTGCTTCAATTTTAGATGGGTCAACTCAAATGCCTTTTTGGAAAACAACATGGACAAGAAATGTTATCCAAAAATTTCACTTATCACACTTTGCATATAACTGATGCTCATTCAGTGTCTGCAAAATAATTCTCAGATGTTCTATATACTTATCAAGAGTTTTAGAATAAATCAGTATATAATCAATGAAGATTACCACAAACTGGACGAGATAAAGCCAAAAGACTCGGGTTCATGAGATTCATACAAGCAGTTGGTGCATTAGTCAACTCAAACGGAAGCACCATAAATTCAAAATGTCCATAATGAATCCGAAAAGATGTTTTAGGAATATCTTCTTCACGTATTTTCAATTGATAATAACCAAATATCAAATCAATATTTGAGAAGTACATAGATCCTCCAAGCTGATCAAGTAAGTTATCAATCCGAGGCAATAGATATTTATTTTGACTGTCATATGGTTAAATTTCTGATAATTAATGCATAGGTGAAGCGAACAATTCTGCTTCTTAGCAAATAAAGCTGGTGCAACTCAATGTGAAATACTATTCTAAATAAACTTTTTTTGCAACAAATCATTCAACTAGATTCTTAATTCATTCAATTCAACAAGAGCCATGCAGTATAAAGCAATTCAAATTGGAGTAGTGTCAGACATTAAATCAATACAAAAGTCAATTACGCGGTCAAGTGCCAACCCATGCTATCCTCAGGAAAAACATCTGGGTAATCACAAACCACTAAGAAATTAGAATCCTGCCTGATGGTAACAAGGTCACAGCTAATAATAAAAATAATCTTGTACGACTCCAATCTCCTCCGACCACCCAAACATGATCGCAGAATAGGATCAATAGGAAGGATACGAGTATTATATGGATGCACTAGGATCTTTCCATCTTACAATGTAAGGGTGATATTTCTACGATAACGGTTGATTTTTGTTTTGTATAAGTTTAACCAATTCATACCTAAGATTACATCAAATTGATCCATAGGTATATCTATTAGATCAACCAATATTCATGCTCATCAACAATAAAGATAGTAGATCAAACAACGTGATACATTTCATATTTCTTAATCAAGGGAGTACTCAAATTTAGGAATTTTTCTAGCTTTTCTACAATCATACTCTCTTGCTCCAAATAATGATAAACACTAATCATATTCTGGTGATGACCAGCATTGCAATAGTTATTTCTAAATACTATCCCAAACTCAGTTCATGCATCATATCTAGCGGCTAATCCAACTTCATAGACTTCACCATACTTCGGTAATCTTCTCAAAATAGAAGGTTGCAAACTCAATTCAATACTCCGATGAAACTCCAAAAATGGTCAAATTCTTTTGCATCACCCTTAACAATTTTAGACACTCTAAGGATCAACTCCGCCCACAAACACTAGCTTATAATTGTTTTATAATCTCATCGTATGTGGTTTTAATACAAGCTACTTTCAAATAACTCTCTATTGAAGTCATCATTCCACTTAAATATCTCTAATCTTTAGTCAAAATATTCTCAACTACCTACGTAAAAATTTACACTAATGCCAAAATGTACAGTACAAAGACTTATTAGAAGTCTTTACCAATTGTAAATCCTTGTATAAATCTAGGAATGAGTGTCGCGGCTAATAGTCGAAACAACCCTGCGACATAGTTGCCGGTTTGCCTCAACTTTTGGCCAGCCAAAAAAATCCAAAAATCAGCCAATACAACCCAACAAGCAGAAATCCAAATTCCAGACAACATAATATCAATAATCAAAGAAATTGTCGAAGGAGAAATCAAAGTTTTACCCAAATTCATTCCCTGGCCTTCGACCTCAAGATTTCTGTTTCCCAAGCTTCCCACACCGGAAATTGTTGATCAAATCGATTCTGAGTTTCCTTCAATAAATTCTGAATCAGAACAACATCCCAAACAAAATTCAATCTCACAGATTCGAAGAAAAATCCCACTTACAACGTCTAACTTCAACGCTATAGAATCGCCTTTTCGTGGTTCAATCGAGAGAGTGCAAGTGACGAAAACAGAGGGCGAGAGGGAAGAGAAGCATGAGGAGAGAAATGAAGGATTTTTGGTTTCAAGGAAAGAGAACAGAGGAGGAGAATCTGGAAAGAGAGTGGATTAGGGAGACATCCCCATCTCACCCGCGGCATCTCTTTAACCAGGGGAAATTCGTTTCCAAAAACGTATTTTCTCAATTAATCCAACAATAATTTTTTTATATATTTTTAACCCATATTATAGATATAATCAAATAAATATGCAAAAGAACAGGCACATGAATAGTGAATTGACACATACCACGACCAAAGAAAAATTCCCACCATTGAAATGACTTTGAACTTCTAAAATTCTGTGTGAAATCATATTAGTTGTCACGTCTAGTCTAGTTCCTATCTCATATTTGTTCTTGCATAGTTCTAGCCTTGTCACGTCCATACTTTATTTTGTTATTTTGAACTTTGATATGATAAAAATTAATTAAAATAATAAACATAGTCTCAACAAAGTACTGTGTTGTTAGTGTAATTATATTTTAGTGTGTTTTTTCTGCTTCTAATTTCAGTGGTCTTCATACTTGGATGGTATCAAAGTCTATAAACTATGATCTTGATCACAAAAGATCTCATTTGAGTCAACTTTTACATTAAATGCAAGAGCAAACGCCATTGAAGGTGGGCCAAGCTCCCATGTAAAATCTTCAGATAGCTGGGTGGGTGAAAGTAGAAGGGTGACGATATAACTCAGCGACATGATTATTATTTTGACTCGAAGACAAAGTTGATGCTTCTGTCCAATAAATCAACGTTACTTAATAATAAATAAATCAAACTTTACTCAGGAAAACCTGGATACAGCAACGAATTAGGATTATTATACTATTTCATTTATTTGGTGAGAAATAAATTCTAAAATTCATTCACACTACGTGGAAAGTTTACAAAGCTGTCATGAGTGCCGTCCATGGCAACGACTCATATATAAACAGGTTTATCTTCAATCATTCCTACAAAAACTCCAAAACAAACACTCTTATCTTTGCTCTTCTTCTCCTTCTTCTTCTGGAACTTTGCAGGCTCGAAAAGAATGGAAAACCCTGGCGGGAATGGGAATTGTAGTAAGTCGAAGCAACCGAAGGCAAGATTTCCACCGAAGAGGGGGAGGGTTAAAGCAGAAATGGGCAAATTAATAGCCGATGAAGTTAAGGCTGTGACGCCCATGGCTGCTCAAGGAATGATGAAGATGAGCGATAGCTGCTGTGGGAATTCCGCCATTGCACCGGAGGAAGATAGCTCCAAACCCTGACGATCAAGACGATAAACATGAAATGATCAGTTTCATTACTCCTCGTCATTGCTGTTTCTCTCTGTCTCTGTCAACCTTGGTTTTCAGTTATGTTAAATATATTCTCATTTACTGTGCATATTCTTTCAGTGTCATATCTAATGATAATCTGATGAACTTTAAGACATTCCATTAGATAGTAATAATAGAATTTTTAATTTTAACGAGCGCCAGTAAAAATGATGCGATCGGAGGTATGAAAATGGAAATCTGCAATGGACCAGAAAACGGTGGGGTTGGAAAAGAAAAGAAGAAGTGGTAGAGAAGATGGTTGATCATTCCTGATAGTGAACGCTTACTTGATTCTAGATAGTAAAGTTCGCACTTTTATTATCATTATAAAAAAAAGAGAAATTAACAAATAAACTATCGTACTTTGTAATGAATAATAAGTTAACCACTCAAATTGTTTTACTAACAAATTAACCACTGAACTATAAAAAAAAATCGCCACAAACATTGCTGTCACGTTTGTCGTTAAATATATTGATTTTGTTGGCGGCAGAACGAAACTGTAGTGATTTCGTTCCACTGTGGAATGAAAATTTAAAAATTAATGTTCTAGCACTGACGTTCCTCGGTACAACGTGTCACGTTTTGTGGCGCAACGTCAATATTTATTAAAAATTATAACGTTCTGCGTTAGAATGTGACACATTCTACTGCAGAACCTCTAATTTCCACTGCTGAATGACGACGTTCCACATTCCTGTGCCCTAGTAAATAAGACTTGACTGTACGCTCTAGCGAGTTCACAGCGAACCACGAAATCCTCGGCGAACATTTGTACTCTCAGACCTTCATTCCACACTGTTTAATCAATTCAAATGGATTCCAGTGCAAAGAAAATGACGCTCAAGCGAAAGGGTGGTCTGTCTCAGGCTTAGCCGCAACCACAGGCAGAAACGACGGACTCTGCCCTTGAACACCGTTAGCTTGCAACTGAGCTCTTTGGTCAGTTGCACCGCAATGTACCAACCACGGTGCAAAGTGGAGCACCCGCGATTGAAGGTGCAGTAGTCGCGGTTCAAGTTGGAGTAGCCGCGGTTGGCGTTAGAGGACCAGCGGTTGCCCCTCTTACAGAAGCCGAGGTTGAAGCACAACCTCAACCTCAACCTGAGTCTGGACAATGACCAGCATCTGGTGTATTGGTCCATTTCCAACCTGTTACAACGATATTCCACTCCCCACTCTTCAAGACAGCCAACACGAACGAACGGTATGAAGTCGATGTTAAACACTGTTTAATTATTGTTTCTAGAAGAGTAGACTTCTAGTCATTAGCTGAGTTGGAAATTGAAGAATTGTTTGAGGGGCTGTGTAACACCCTGTTATCGTTTTTCCTGTAACGACCCAAATTTTCGTACTTCATTGAAAACGCGTGAAATTCGAGAAAACATGTCAGAGTGCGTCTAAATTGGACCGCTACCAACCGTTCGTTAAAACTTGTTATGAAAATCCAATTTAATAAAATGCGGAAGCGTTAAAAAAAAATCATTTATTTGAAACGTTGCAGAAATAAAACCTTTGCGGAAGCGTAAATAATTTAAAGGCAATAAACTAAACATTTAATTGCAATTTAGAAATTCAATTAATTTACAACTTAATCATCTCTCACTTTTCATAGCCTGGCCAGCCACGAGCTCGCGCGTGCGAATCCCTCATCAGTTGCTTCTTCATTGCTTGAGGACTTCGCGCATACGTGTACCTACACCACAAGTAAGACGTGAGCCTAAAGGCCCAGTAAGAAAATGGGTTTATGCAGATGATATGCCACTCAAATTATTTGGAATGGGTTCGCCTTAAGCCACTAGTTTAATTACGTATTTTAGGAAATCCTACGAATTCTAATTAATTATGTTAAGGAGTCTTGTAATCCCGATAAGGGAAAGATTAGTGCTTTTCCTCACTCAAGGCATGTGGCCACCCCGTGGTGGTGTTCCTAATTGTTTCTATCGTTATGATGCCTAAGGCTACCCTAAAGGCACATACAACATATAAGAGAGTTCATATAGCAACCATAACGGACATAAATATGCACGACAATAACATACATTTCAAAGCAGTAACTTAATACATTAAAAGTGATAATGGGCTTGAAGAGTTTATAACCTAATTTATTAACATGCTTATATTAATTAACTTGTTTAGATTAACTAAATTGATTAGATTAACATGCTTGACGAATTAACGATTGAGTTAACATGCTCAACATATTGGTTAATTACACTAGTTATAATCACTTGAATTAAATCATGCTCAGGGGATTTATTCACAATAGGAATTATGCAAGGTAACATAACAACAGAGAATATATAGAAAATCATATAGGCTAACACCAACTAACAGTAAAGGGACACACTAATTTGATTACATGCTTGGAATGTTAGTTAATTACACTAAGGGATTGATTAACAACTTTTAATGAATTAACAACTTAATCAATAACTAGTAAATTAGTTAAGCTATTAATTAACATACTTATCAAATAGTCTATTCAACCAATTAATATACACAAGGCAACCAAACTAATCATAATACAAGCAAAGCCATCAACGAAACAACCCACAACTTCAATGAAGCAACCATCAACTAACAACATTATTTAATAGAGAACTAACAACACACTTAATAACAAAGCAGTGAACTAACAACAATGGACATAACACAGGGCAACCAAAATCTATAGCCAGTTCATATAATCAGTTAAGGAAATTATCTACAAATCATTAACCATGAATATATGTGACCAACCAAGCATAGAAAATATACAGGCTCGCACTATCACAGAGCAACATAGTAATCTAGCATTCTACACTACCCGCACAAAGACACGCAGCATCCAAAACATACAACAACGAGCAAACATACCGATATAACAACAAAGGAATATTCAAAAATAGAAAATGTACAGACTCACACACTCACGCACACACTTGCGGTGTAGGGCCTCCACATGGCCAAGACACACCCAAGTCTTACCGAATGAAGAACACACTCCACGGCTCATGCAGCAGTAGCTCTAGCTCATGGACAGCTCTAGTTACAGCTTCTGGACAGCAGCTCCAACTCAGCCTCCAGTTCTTCAGTAGCTCACTCTACGTTCGCACACTCACTCTCTATCACACATAACTTACACCTCACACACACTCACGGTTCTACTATCTCGCTGCACTCTCTCACCCGCTCTGCACAAAACTCCTTTTCTTCTGCCTTTATCTTTTAATCCCACTCTCCTGCCCTTGTCAGAAGACAACATTCTGC
The DNA here is from genome assembly GCA_022433065.1 of Begonia loranthoides. Taxonomy (NCBI): domain Eukaryota; kingdom Viridiplantae; phylum Streptophyta; class Magnoliopsida; order Cucurbitales; family Begoniaceae; genus Begonia; species Begonia loranthoides. The sequence goes on along the minus strand of CM039477.1, from coordinate 18,397,544 downwards.
CACTTCCCAGAAGGTAGAGCATAACTCTTTTTGCATGCCCGACGAGCACAACCCAACATTGCAGAGTGTTCCCCACGCTGCACGCTGAGTTGTCGGCTTCATCATCACCGGTTCCAACCCAACAACAAACTGGACCCAGGCCTTTGGCCGGTCCAGCACGAACGGAGATCCAACCTGTCGCTCCCTCGCGAAAACTCCAGCCCGATAATTGCCCCTACCAACATCCGATCAACAAAAAATAGAGGAGGAGGAACAAATTAACCAACATACCACACTTTGCCACCTATGCCTGCGGGAGTCCCAAATCCGAGCCCTAGCCTCCCGCGACTCGCCCCTTTGCTTCGCAAGCAGCCGCCCGCCCAGACTTCGCGAACGACGGAACTGGCCCACACTGCCATCGTCGTCGTCGTCGTCACGAGCTCCACCTGCTCGCTCCCTTCGTTCTAATCTCTCTTTGTCACACTCTCTCCCCCTCTCATTCTCTTATGTTTGGTTCCTAACTAGAATGGCTCGAAGGCCATTCTTTTAATGCACTGGACCGGTTCGAAATGAACCAGTTTAGCCAATTCCCAAACCACCATTTAAATTTTCTTTTATTTTAATCTTCACTTAATACTAATTAATCCCAATAAATTCTAATTAATTTCTTAAAGTAAAGCAATTAAATTAAGCCTTAATGTAAAACAATTTAAGTAATCCAACCATTATAATTCATTAAATTAATATTTATTTTAATTACAGTAAATTTCATTTAATCTCAATAAATGGAATTCTTACGAATACGTCCTTCATAATACCCCGATAAAAATAATTATCCAACTTAGAAAGTGGGGGTATTACATTTCCCATTCATGTGATGTAATCAATTTGGAATAATTAACGTATTTCATTTCGTGCTTATACGTGTTATTTTGTGAGTTATAAATTATGGAAATATTATGGGACGAAATTTAAGTTGAGAAAAATTGAGGAAAAGCTATCCAGGGTCATTTCGAATGAATGCAGACACCATGGGGAGAAAGTTTGGCATACACACCAGCTTAAGCCACTTGGGACGAAGGCAGGATGGATCCTCGCGTCCTGAAGTTGACCTTGTCTTTTGCGGACGAATGCGGACGATATATGCGGATGAGGTTTTTGTTTCTGAATGTCACATTCTGATGAAGTGTGGATGATTGAGGACGAACGCAGTTTTAACAAAAATGAATATGTACGAATTTTGCGTACTTTCAGACGAATGCAGACGCCACGTGCAGACACCACGTGCAGACGGAAAGTCTCGTCTGAAAGTCCACAGTTTTGCAAAGAATAAATTTAAAATAACGAATTTTTGGGATAAAAACTTAGGATGGGAGCCACGAAATCAGCTCTAGAGATACGATTCTCCCATAACTAGATCACGTCGCCCCCATTTTTGCTCATCCCTCCTTTTTGATTGGTACACATCGATTTCTACAGGTAAAATTCCATCCTTTTAAACTCTGATTAAAGCCTCCTTCTAGAGATTTTAAAATCTCTTTTCCTGCTAGAGGGCGTTCCAGTTGAGAGAGAAAGAGAGAAAGTTTCTTTAGGGTTGTGAGGTTGAAAGTGTTAAGTTCATCCTAGGAAGATTGATGGAGGTGGAGTGATCGTGTACTCCCTATAGGCGGTGGAGTTGTCAATTTTCGTCATTGCTGTCCGTGAGATAATTTCTTTTTTAGAGGTAAGGATTGGGTAGAGTCTTGGCTGTCAAAGCCCTACCCACAAGTAGTGTGTATGAGTTGGATGTCAATTTTCTGAATTCATTGATTGATAAGTCCCTGTAGAACTTCCTTGTTGCATGTGTGAATTCTTACTTTTAATTTCTAGTAATTTTATCTCCTATAAATGCTTATTTAGATGAAGATTGATAATGTGATGAATGTTTGACATGTGAAGGATTTGTGTTAAGTACCATAGTATAAATCGATGAATCAATGAGCATGAAAGGACGCGAGATTTTCTTTATATTGACTCTGTTCTACACATTTCAACTGTCTAATTGTTGTAGTTCCTTTAGTTCATACCCTTACTGCATATTAATGCTTTGTATGATGGAGAATTGATACTGAACTATTGTAATATAAATCAATGACTGAAATGGATGAGTTGAAGCTGCTTAAAAAAGGATAAGACGCATGAATAGTTGTTAACTTTCGTAATAACAACGCTGTTTTGTTCGTTAAATAGAGTTCCATAAATAGTTTATTCAGCATGTTTAATATAGCTAAATTTTGAATATACTTCTAGCATGTTTAGTTAATAATTGTTATCTATATTCACTTATAACTCGTCATTCTATACTCTGAAAAAGAAAATAAAGCATGTTGCCTATATTTGCTTTTGTATAAATTCGTTGTATATGCCATACAATTTGATCGTTAAGTTTGACGTTCATCTGATTATTTCTCAATTTTTGAGCATGCCCGTCAAGTAGTTAAGTTACCCATCATGTTTTCAATTCACTGTTAAATACATGTTTCGTTGAATTAATGTAATATCTGGACTTTTAAGTGGGTTGACTATCGGGGTATTACCAAGAACGTACTCGCTAGATTATATAGTATAGAAATTAATGTAATCAAAATAAAATTAATATTAATTTAATGAATTAAATTATATTATATTTGGGGTTAATTATAATTGTTTTGAATTAAGAATTAATTGAATAATTAATATGGGGATTAAAGTAAAAGATTAATTTAAAAGGGGAATAAAATGAGAAGGAGATTTGAATTGTGATGGGTTTACTGAACTGGTTCAAGGATGAACCGGTCCAGTGAGTCAGCAAAAATAAATGGCCCATGGCCATTTGTTTTGTCTTCGGGAAAGAAGACCCGAAGAGAAAACAGAGAGAATGAGCGAGAGAGGGAGAAGGCGATCAGAGACGGGGAGAACTAGGGAGACAAGCACTGGGAGCGGCGAGGCGATGACGACAGTTAGGTGAGCTCAGGATGCGTTCGAGGGCTGCTCCGTCATGGAGAGCGTCGCGGGTCGCGACTATGAGCTTCGGCGTCGGGTTGGGGGGCACGGTTCTAGGTGCTACTCGGCGACGGGATGGCGATGACGATGGGATCGACGGCGACGATGATGACGATGGGATGGTGACGGCGATGGTGATGGGACGGCGATGGGATGGCGACAACGATGGGACGGCGACGGCGATGGGATGGCGATGGCGAGATAGTGGCGACGGCAGCTCGGTGATGGGCGCTGCGATGGTTGCCTTGGGTCGGTGATGTGTGCTGGACCAGCCGAAGGCCATGGTCCAGCTTGCCGGTTCATGTAGACCTCAATTCTCCTCTTCTAGTGCGTGCTCTACAAGTCGACAGGGAGACAAATTGTACCTCGTAGGGTGGCTTTGGCAAGGGGTTGAGTGTTGAGTGTGTCTACTCTATTAAAGGGCAGTGGGCAGGAGATATATTTGGAGGTTCTGTCGATTTCTTCCTTGCAGGTGAAGCCAGTGCAGAAAGGAGGAAATTGGAGGCAAGCTGGGAGCTCTCAAGCCCTGAACAGGAGGAGAAAAATGGAGACAGAGCTGAGAACTCGGAGGTTGGCTCTCGGGTATTCCTCCATGTGAGAGTGCTCTATGTTTTTCCTCCTTTTACTGCTCTGTTGTTGGTTGATTATATGTTATGTGATTTAGTTACAGATTATGGGATGATAATGGATGGTTCTTTTGTTGAATTGGTGTTCTCTTGTTCAGTTAAGAATTTCTGAATTTCTGTTGATCGACTGTTCTGTTGGGTTGTCTGTCAAGTTGGGTTGTGTTGAATTCCTTGTTTATAAATAATGCTTATGAACTGAAGGAAATGGATGAGGGTAGGGATTTGTTGTGATGATGCCTCTATTGGATTTCAATTTCTTGACTCTATGAATGGAATTGCTGGAATTGATATGCTCTTGTTGATTATGGATAGTTCAATTATGTGCTGTTATTCGGGTAGATGTTCTGTGAAGAACTAAATTTGTGAATGATGCACTCTGTTTGGTTGTTGTCTGCTTGTTTGGATTATGTTTCATGGCTGGGCTTATGGTATTCATGAAGATAATAATAAGTAGAAGATGATGAATAAAGACTAAAGATATGGATAATGATGGTCATTAAGTTGTAATTATGGGTATTATTAAGTGTTAAAGTTATAGAGTTCGATGAGGAATTGTTAATGATACATGTTCTGATTGTGAAGGCATCGAAAGGAAAAGGAGGACAACGAGTAAGTGCTAACGCGCAATAAAGAATTAAGGTAAGGAACTAGGGGTGTCTTGGCTAGAGGAGGCCCTACACCACAAGTATGGGTGTGTGAGTTAGTGTTAGTGTTCTTACAATGCTTGAAATGCTTATTGCTAGTTGTTAAATATGTTGTTTGTTTTAAATGCTTACTGCAAATTGTTGTTAGCTAGTTCTAATTGTTATTAGTTAAGTTTAAGTGATATTTCCATGAATGAAATGCTATTGTGTTTCCTTGTGTAGTTTCCTTGATTATTAGTCTATTTCTCTACGTTGTGAATTGTGATGTTTTGAAAGTGATGGTTGAATATGATAAGTGAGATTGAGGAATGAGTTAGAGCTCAGAGTTTCCTTGATAAAGATTATGTTCATTCTTTACTGCTTTCTTTAGTGATATACTCATAATGTTCTGTTTATTTAATTAGTTTAATTAACTAATTGATGCATGTTTAAAGTGCTGCATGTTTAATTAATTAACTAACTAGATTGTTTGATTGATGAGCATATTAATTAATTGACTAGAGCACGTTAATCAATCCAACATGTTAACTATGATTAATTAATTATTAGGTTTAGTATGTAAATTGAGTAGGTTATGTCATGCTAATTAGTTAGAATAACTGAAGTACGTTAATTAACTTCCTAGAACTAAGTAGCAGTTTAGTACAACACTTCAATTAAATAACAAATTGTGATACCACGAGTAGATAATTAACTAAGATTGATTTGTAGCGTGTAATCAATATGTTAAGTAATCGAAGCATGTTAATTAGCTAGTTGATCAATTAATAAATAGACCTTGATCATGTTAATTAACCAACTCATTGAGTAACTAGACATTGAACATATTAAATAACTAGAGTAACTAATTAATAAGAGCATGAACTTGAGCACGTTAATTCATTAGAGTAAATAACAATAAGCATGCTAAGTAACTCAACTAGAATTAATTAGAGCAATTAGTTAGAATATTATAGCCATTATAACTAAGCGATGCATGTTCAATTAATATGAAACTAATTAGAACGAGCAAGCCAATTCACTAGAATGACTAGCTAAATAAGCATGTTAACTTAGCTAGGTCCAACATGTTTAAGTGGTAATTAATATTGTATGAGCATAATAATTAACTAAGGAGTTTAGTTAGGGAAACCAAGGTAATCAAACCTGAGCATGTAAGTCACCTAGAATAACTAAGTAGAATAATCGCCTAGAATATAAATATAGGAAGCATGAAAATGGACTAGGAAATTAAGAATTAACATATCAATTAATAGTATTGTGTTCCAATAGTTCAAGCATGCTTCCCTATTTAAATTCATTGTATAGTGTGCTGATTGGGTGTCCAACTGATATTACTTACCTTGGGTGCACTTTCAATTACTATTATTCTTTATTATGCGCTTTCAATTACAATTACTTTCTTTATATGCACACTTCAATTCTTATGAATGTTATGTTAGAAGCATCATGTATCATGATAGGTCGAGAATGTATGAGCATGCATCATGATAATAGAGGCTAATAGGGAGTGTCACAGCGTGGTACACAAGCATGCATGAGTGAGGTAAAATGTTAAGAAAAGTAAGGAAGAAGAAGGGAATTGGGAGTGGATGGGTAGCGGATCTAGTCTGACATCTAGGCGTAGCCCCTCTCTCATAGGGTACGGGAGTTCTAGATGCAAGAAAAAAGGCTAGGTCCGACCTCTATGCCATTGCATGAGAAAAACCTCCCAATTCCAACTCGAAGTATGAGTATGGAATATTAGAATAATGGAATAATAGAATAATGGATCCAAAGGGATCAAAGTAAGAGTAAGTAAAGTAATAAACGGATTAACAACTTAATGAAAGGATCGGTTTGGGTGACCCCATTTCGAAAGAACTAAAGAGTGGCATTCACGTTGCATTACCCTTTTTCCTTACTAAGCCTTCGGGCTTACAGTTGCTTGTGGTTAGATGTAGGTACTAATACACTATGAGGAGTACACGGACTAGGACTAACAAAAGATAATAATCAAACAGTAAAGGCTGCGGATGATGGATTTGTACGCGTAAGGGAGCTTGTGGCTGGCCAGGAATATGAAAATGGGTAAAAGAGAAACCGTTTTAATTAAGTTAAGCTTTAAATGTTGTAATTCAATCAAATAGTAAATTGTATAAAAAGTAGTATTTTAATGGTTTAGTATTTCTTCTTCAAATTGTTCTTTACACTTCTGCAAAGTTTTAAACAAACGATTTTTATTTACGCTTCCGCATAGTTTCATTAATAGGGTTTTTATAACGAGTTTTACGAACGGTTGGTAGCGATCTGATTTAGGCGTGCTGTGACTTGTTTTGAAAAGAAAAATTTCAAATTTTCACGCATTTTAAAGGATTTAAGAAAATTTGGGTCATTACAATTAATACCTCACATGTCTAATTATTGTTGAAAGCACGATTAATGCATTAGATAATTCTATGTTATTGAATGCTAGGATTCAGTTTCTATAATTCGTCTCCTTGATGTGAGTTATACAAATCAAGCATATTCTTGTTAAATTAATTGTTATTAGTATTATCTTCCTCATACGTCTTTCTTGTAATTGTTTGTTATAAATGCTACTATTGTAGTTCATTGTTTTAATTTCTTTCATTTAATTATATTCGTTGTTCATTTCCGTTGCTTTTATTTCATCGTATCAGTATGTCTCACGCATCATGATAATAGAAACAAGTAGGGAGTACCACTTTGGGGTGGTACTCACATGCATTATGTGAGGAAGAATGAACAAATGTAATGAACGATGATGTCATGGGAAGTTGAGGGACAGATGGGTAGTTCGGATCTAGTCTAGCAGCTAGGTTACACCTCTACCTTGTCGGGAAAGGGACTAGTTTGCACACAGGAGGCTAGAAGCCGATCAAACTATATTATCACACATGGGTTCCTTCAACTTCCAGCTCAAAATATGAGTTATAAATGAATGAACGTAATGAAATATTGGTTTTGAGCAGACCCATTCCAAGTAAACTAAAGAGAGGCATGACATAATGCATATTCCCTTTCCTTACCAAGCATTTAGGCTTACAGTTTACTTGTGGTGTAGGTAATGAAATGATAATGCCTAGAGTGGAAGAGGATGCATTTCCCGTGGAGCCTATGGTGTATCCGGATGAATCACGACCTGAGTAGGTGAATAGCCCAAGAAAAAGATAGACGATTTACTTAACTTGTCAAGATTTTAATAATGGATGAGATTTGTATAAACCTTATTTTGATGTTATTTAGTATGATTTTGCTTTGAACTCTAAACTTATTTAAAGCATTTAAAACTGTTTACGTATACTCTGATTTAATTCTACTCTTCAGCTTTACGTTAAATTTGATATTTGAAAATTTACTAGTTTAAGTAGATAAAAGGAAAAAGAAAATTTTTCTCAAAAATTGTAAAAAGAAAAATTAAGAAAGAACAGATTTTGACGCGGGGCGTCACAGTTGGTATTAAAGCCATGTCACTCTTGTGTGATTCACCGCGGACAACCCAAACTCGTCAAAAAACGCTCCTCTGACTATAAGTTTTCTTTTTGATAAACTGTCTCCCTAAATTAAATTATTTTGCTATGAGATAGAAATGCATGAAATTGTCAAACCTGTACTTATTTTTCCCTTTCATATTATGTTACGGCATGAAAAACTCAATTGACTAAAGTATCTCCCTTAAATTAATTATAAATTATAGAAAGAGTACTAGAAATGGCTAGAAGAGAAAGGGGAGATGTGCCGTGTAATGAGGATGGGCCTCGAGCACCCGGTTAAGAAAGGAATCTCAGTCGGGATGAAGCTCTTAACCGTATAGCTGCAGCTGTGGAACAATAGTCTCGATAGATGAATCAATAGTCCCAATTCATGGAACAACACTTTCGAAACATGGAGAGGTTTATGGGACAAGATCATGGAAATAGGATTGGTAATGAGAATCAGTGGCCGATACCGATCCAACTACCCATAGAGAAGCCGGATGGGAGAAATTTCAGAGACTCAAGCCTCCTTGTTTCAACGAGGATATTTTTGAAATTTTGGGAGCTGAGGAGTGGATACACTCCTTACAAGATAAATTTGCATATGCAGAGATTAGTGAGGCTGAAAGGGTTAAATGTGCTGTCTATTTACTAACGCATGAGGCGCGTTTTTGGTGGGACACAGTTGGTTCTTCCCAAGATGTTACAACCCTCACACAGAGAGAATTCAAGGAGCTATTCCATGAGAAATATTTCAACCACACCTTCTGGACACAGAAATTAATGGAATTCATGTGCCTACGACAAACAGGGACTGTAATGGAATATGTCCAATAGTTTGAAGCATTGACTCGTTATGCTCCTTAATTTGTGTTGACAAAAGAACATAAAGTTCACCACTTTGTACAAGGACTGAAGGTCAAAGTGCAAGGAGTTGTTGGAGCCAGAACCGAGGATATCACCTATTCGAAGATTGTAGCGAGAGCTCGAGCAGTGGAAGGAGTAAAACTTATGGCAGTTAAGCAGAAGGAAGCAAATAAGAGGATGTGGAAGGCAAATGCTAGTCAACAACCACGAGGCGGCCCATCACTAGGTCAGGGTGTCAAATGAACGTCTGAGTTTGGGACACAACAAAGACCTGATAAGAAGCCCATCACTCAGACAACTACGGTTCCTCCACCTACTACTTGTCTAAAATGCAAGAAGATGCATCGTGGTGAATGCTTGGTTGGTTTTGAGAAGTGCTTTGCTTGTGGAAAACTGGATCATATAGTTAGAACTTGCCCAAATAGACTCTGTGGACAAGGAGGAGTGGCCCCTCGGGTATTCGCAATGTATGTCCCCAACCAAGATGTAGCAGGTATGCTTAAAATTATGTTTTAATTATTATTATAGATAATATTGATTTCCCCTGGTTAAATTAAGAGGTCTTACCTTAGGATAAACAAATTATTTAACTCTGATAGGAACAATTTATGTTAGTAAGTGTGCTACTTATGTCTTATTCGATTCGGGTGCCACACATTCTTTTATTTTCACAAATTTCTGTAAAAGGGAGAACTGCCTCTCCAGCAATATTAATTGCATGGGTCATCTATTTTTAACCTCTGGCGACAATCTAATTGCCGATGGAATGCTTAAAGCCTATGAATTAGAGATAAGAGGCCGTTTATTTTGGGCCGACTTAATTATCATTGACATGAAGGGGTACAACATCATCATTGGAATGGACTGGCTATCTTCAAACCATGCAATCATTCATTGTAAAAAGAGGGAAGTCTATTTTTACCCTCCGGGTAGTGGGATGAACACTTTCCAAGGAGTCAAAGAAATAGGGAAGTTGGCCGTCATCTCCGCGCTTAAGGCAGATAGGATGCTGAAAATAGGTGTGTCATATTTTTAGTGAACGTCTTGGACACTACCACAAATCCTGAAGTTAAAATGGAGGACGTTGCAATAGTTCAGGATTTTCTAAATGTATTTCTTGACGATCTTCCCTGTCTACCCCCAGATCGTGAGATTGAGTTCAAGATCAACCTGCAACCTAATACTAAACTCATCTCCAGACACCCATATCGTATGGTGCTAGCCAAATTACAGGAATTAAAAATTAAAATTGAGGAATTGATGGTCAAGGGGTTTATTCGCCCGAGTTTTTCTTCTTGGGGCATACCTGTATTATTTGTCAAGAAGAAGGACGAGACAATGAGAATGTGTATTGACTACAGAGAGCTAAACAAGGTGACAATCAATAATAAATATCCCCTGCCAAGGATTGATGATCTTTTTGACCAGTTATGCGGTGCCAAAGTATTCTAAAAAATTGATCTTCGTTCAGGCTATTACTAGTTGAAAGTCAAACCTGAGGATATACCCAAGACTGCATTTCGTACCAGATATGGACACTATGAGTTCTTAGTGATGTCTTTTGGGTTAACCAATGCCCTAGTAGCCTTCATGGATATGATGAACTGAGTCTTCAAAGATTATTTAGATAAATTTATTATCGTCTTCATTGATGATATCCTCGTCTATTCCCGATCTGAGGCAGAGCATTGTGAGCATCTATGGATAACCTTGTCAGTTCTTAGCCAGCATCAATTGTACGCTAAATTTTTGATAGGATCCAAAGATCACCAAGATCACAATTTTAGAATCTGCCCAGAAAACTGTGAAACCCGATCAAGTAATAGTAAAACAGATGAAACTTCCAATTCACACGTGAACTTAAGCTGCAATTTGGAGATTATCAAATTAATATATGCAGATAACTTGTGTCAAAATTTCGTTACAAAATCCACTCTAGATCTCCACTTATGGTCGCAACAACAGAACCCAAAAACTAGGGTTTCAACAGGACAGATTTACCATTTGAGGTTCAAACATGGATATCTCGAGTTGCATACATCTAATGAAGCTCGAATTTGGCAGGCAGCTACTTGACTCAATACTGAATAAATCTCCAGAAGAGCTCAAATTAATATAATCAACGTAAGGGTCTCAAACAGAACCCTCAATCGGGTGTAGTTAACAGCTCAATGAGAAAACAGATTCCGCAGCAAATAGATAATCCAACAAGAACTTCCTCCAACCAATAATCCACAAACGATCACTTTGACAAGGAATAGGCAACCAATCACCAGAACATTATGACATCAAAGAACCAAAAAGATCAAAGAAAACCTTCAAGAATCAAGAGTAGTGTCGAGGAGTTCGCGAGCCTCCTAATGAGAGGGGCGACTTGTGGTTGGCCGAAGGACAACACTCTCCAAGGGTAGAAACCTACTTTTATCTCCACATCACAATCCTCACCTCAAAGGTAAGGGATTGGAAGAGATATTATTCTGTAAATTGCAAGGCCAAGAGGCTTCAAGAAAACCTTGCAAGGAGGATGGAAGAATCGGCGCTAGGGAGGGAGGAGGCCGCGGGTTTGCTCTTCAAGAGAACCAATTTCTATTCAATCAAAAATAATTTCTTCTTCCTTTCAAAGGAGGGTATATAAAACCCTAGTGTTTACAAAATAGGTCAAAAGACCAAAATGACCCGGACTTAAACAAATAGACATGACTTACACAAAAATTAAAAATCCCGAATGGAATTTTTAGACTCTGTAAAATGGAAATTTGACATAGCAAACGAAAACAAAATATAATGTTTAATAGCTCGTTAGAAACCTCTGGATGTTGGGTACATTTGTTATGAAGGACCAAAGTTGAAAAGACATCATCCCTATTGTCGAAATAGCTCTTGAATGTCCGCAGCTCAGATTCTAGGCGGAATTGGAAAACCCATAATTTTCTCCAAAAGATTGCATGACCCTCCATTAGCCCAAATGCCAACTCCTCTTTGTTTATTTGATTCAAAAACCTACAAAATAAATAAAAGTTAGAAAATAAAGGAGCCATTGGCTTGGACCCAAGCGACAGGAATTTGGGGCACATCAATTTTCTAAATGTGAGTTATGGCTGAGCAAAGTTGGTTTTCTCGTCACGTAATCTCCAAGGATGGTATCTCTATAGACCCGACAAAAGTACATACAGTAGTGAACTAGACACAGCCAAAGAATGTTGGGGAAGTAAGGAGTTTTTGGGTCTGGACAGATATTACAGACATTTTATTGAGGGATTCTCTAAGATTGCTTTACCACTTACTAGTCTAATAAAGAAAAATGCCAATTTTGGTGGTCTAGCGATTGCGAGAATAGTTTCCAAGAGCTAAAGCATAGATCAACTACTGCCCCTATTTTGACATTACCAACAGAAGGAGACTTTAGTATTTACTGTGATGCATCGAAGAGAGGTCTCGGGGCCTGGGGCCTCTCGATAGCTCAAGATCCACGAACAGAATTACCCTACTCATGACCTTGAGCTAGCAGCAGTCGTCTTTACTCTCAAAGTATGGAGATATTATTTGTATGGGCAGCGATGTGAAATCTACTCTGATCACAAGAGCCTTAAATATATTTTCACTCAGAAGGAACTGAATATGAGTCAATGGTGATAGCTTGAATTTGTTAAGGATTATAGTCTCGAAATGAAGTATCATCGTGGAAAAGCTAATGTAGTTGCTGATGCACTTAGCCGTAAAGTTGCCATGATGAGTGTGTTATGTGAAGGGATGCTTTTGGGGCTTAGGCTTGAATTGAAAGAGTTTGAATTACAATTGGTACCATCGCAACTAGATTTGATCTTATCCAAATTGACTCTATCACCGTCCATTCTTAACCAGATTAAAGAAGCTCAGCAAGGTGATAGTATTTGTGAGGAGTTCAGATTGAATCCAGACCTACAAGAATTTTGAGACTATTCTATGTCTATGGAAGGTATAGTGAAGTTTAAAAACTAATGGTTTATACCGAGCTGTGCATTTCTGCGGACCAAGATCCTTCGAGAAGCTCACACATCTAGTTTCTCAATTCATCCTGGTGGTACCAAGATATATCGTGATCTCAAAGTCCTTTATTACTAGCCGAAGATGAAGCATGACATCGATATACATGTGGCCTTATGCGAGATATGTCAGCGTGTTAAAGCCAAACACCAAAGACCAAGTGGTTTCCTCCAACCATTTCCAATTCCTGAGTGGAAGTGGGAACACATTACAATGAATTTCGTTACCAACTTGCCCAGAACAGTTAGAGGCCACGACGCGATTTGGGTAATCGTAGATTGATTGACGAAGACCTCACACTTCTTGCCTGTAGCCATAACATATAAAATGAACCAGCTCACTGATTTGTATCTTAAGGAGATCGTCTGGCTACATGGTATTCTTATTTCTATAGTGTCTGACCGAGACTCGCAATTTACTTCTGTTTTTTTGGAAAAGTCTCAACAAAGCTATGGGTACCGAGCTGCAATTTAGTACCACTTTCCACCCTCAGACTGACTGCCTAAGGGAGATGACCATTCAAACCCTTGAAGATATGATCCACACATGTATTCTGGAATTCCATATTAGTTGGGAGAAAACATTACCTCTCGTTGAGTTCGCTTATAATAATGTTTCCAGGCCACCATTGGTATGGCACCGTATGAAGAACTATATGGATGAAAGTGCAATCTCCCTTGTACTGGGATGAAGTGGTTGAAGCTACTTTCTATGTTCCTGAAATTGTACAGAAAACTGCGGAGTTCGTTGCATTAATCAAGCAAAGGATGTTAGCAGCACAAAGTCGTCAAAAGAGCTACACAGATAATCGACGTAGAGCCCTAGAATTTAATGAAGGAGACAGTGTGTTCTTGAATGTATCTCCCTTCAAAGGAGTTGTTTGCTTTGGGAAAAGAGGAAAGCTTAATCCAAGATTTATGGGCCCTTACGTCATCACAAAAAGAATAGGGCTGGTTGCCTATCAATTGCAATTACTAGACTCTTTGGTGAGCATACATAATGTCTTTCACGTGTCAATGCTCAAGAAGTGTTTGGGAAATGTTGCTATATTGAACCAACCTGATGACGTTGGTGTTCAACCCCACTTGTGCTACAGAGAAATACCTATTCAAATCTTTGACTCTCGTGTAAAGGAGTTACGACACAATAGAATTCTGCTGGTCAAAGTTTTATGGCAGAATCATACCAGCGATGAGAGCCAAGTTCCTGGAACTTTTCGATTAACTAAATTTTGGGAACAAAATTTTTGTAAGGGGGATAGTATGTAACACCCAGTTATCATTTTTCCCATTCTTTCGATGTAATCAATTTGGAATAATTAACGTATTTCATTTCGTGCATATACATGTTATTTTGTGAGGTATAAATTGTGGAAATATTATGGGACAAAATTTAAGTTGAGAAAAATTGAGGAAAAGATGTCCAAGGTCATTTCGGACGAATGCGGATGGCATGGGGATGAAGTTCAACGTCCGCACTAGCTTAAGCCACTTGGGAACGAAGGCAGGATGAATCCTCACGTCCTGAAGCAGACCTTGTCTTTTGTGTACAAATACGATCAATGTTTGCGGACGAGTCGAATGTCACATTCGGACGAAGTGGGGATGATAGAGGACGAACACAGATTTAACCAAAATGAATATGTACCAATATTGGGTACTTTTGAACGAATGCGGATGCCACGTGCGGACGCAAAGTCTCGTCTGAAAGTCCCCAGTTTTACGAAGAATAAATTTAAAATAACAAATTTTGGGGATAAAAACTAGGGATGACAGCCACGAAATGAGCTCTGGAGATACGATTCTCCCACGACTGGATCACGTCGCCCCCACTTTTACTCATCCTTCCTTTCTGATTGGTGAACATCGATTTCTACATGTAAAATTCCATCCTTTTAAACCATGATTGGAGCCTGCTTCCAGAGATTTGAAAAATCTCTTTTTCTTGCTAGAGGGCATTCCAGTTGAGAGAGAAACTTTCTCTAGGGTTGTAAGGTTCAAAATGTTAAGCTCATCCTAGGAAGATTGACAGAGGTGGAGTGATCATGTACTCTCTGTAGGCGGTGGAGCTGTCAATTTGCATCATTGCTGTCCGTGAGATAATTTCATCTTTAGAGGTAAGGATTGGGTAGAGTCTTGGCTGTTAAAGCCCTACCCACAAGTAGTGTGTATGAGTTTGATGTTAATTTTTTGAATTTATTGATTGATAAGTCCCTGTAGAACTTCCTTGCTGCATGTGTGAATTCTTACTTTTAATTTCTAGCAATTTTATCTTCTGTAAATGCTTATTTAGATGAAGATTGATAATGTGATGAATGTTTGACATGTGAAGGATTTGTGTTAAGTACCATAGTATAAATCGATGAATCAATGAGCATGAAAGGACTCAAGATTTTCTTTATATTGACTCTGTTCTACACATTTCAACTGTCTAATTGTTGTAGTTCTTTTAGTTCATACCCTTACTGCATATTAATGTTTTGTATGATGGAGAATTGATACTGAACTGTTGTAATATAAATCAATGACTGAAAGGGATGAGTTGAAGCTCTTAAAAAAGGATAAGACGCATGAATAGTTGTTAACTTTCGCAATAACAACTCTGTTTTGTTCGTTAAATAGAGTTCCATAAATAGTTTATTTAGCATGTTTAAGATAGTTAAATTTTGAATATACTTCCAGTATGTTTAGTTAATAATTGTTATATATATATATATATTCACTTGTAACTCGTCGTTCTATACTTTGAAAAAAAATAAAGCATGTTGCCTATATTTGCTTTTGTATAAATTTGTTGTATATGCCATACAATTTGATCGTTAAGTTTGATGTTCATCTAATTATTTCTCAATTTTTGAGCATGCCCGTCAAGTAGTTAAGTTACGCAGCATGTTTTCAATTCACTTTTAAATACATGTTTCGTTGAATTAATACCTCACATGTCTAATTATTGTTGGAAGCATGATTAATGAGTTAGATAATTCTATATTATTGAATACTAGGATTCGGTTTCTATAATTTGTCTCCTTGATGTGAGTTATACAAATCAAGCATATTCTTGTTAAATTAATTGTTATTAGTATTATCTTCCTCGTATGTCTTTCTTGTAATTGTTTGTTATAAATGCTACTATTGTAGTTCGTTGTTTTAATTCCTTTCATTTAATTCTATTTGCTGTTCCTTTCTGTTGCTTTTATTTTTTCGTATCAGTATGTCTCACGCATCATGATAATGAAAACAAGTAGGGAGTACCACTTTGGGGTGGTACTCACATGCATCATGCGAGGAAGAATGAACAAATGTAATGAATGATGATGTAATGGGAAGTTGAGGGACGGATGGGTATTTCGGATCTAGAATGGCAGCTAGGTTACACCTCTACCTTGTCGGGAAAGGGACTAGTTTACACATAGGAGGCTAGAAGCCGATCAAACTACACCACCACACATGGGTTCCTTCAACTTCCTGCTCGAAATACGAGTTATGAATGAATGTAATGAAAGATTGGTTTGTGGCAGACCTATTCTAAGTAAACTAAAGATAGACATGACATAATGCATATTCCCTTTCCTTACTAAGCCTTTAGGCTTACAGTTTACTTGTGGTTTAGGTATATTAATGATATCACCTGGAGTGGAAGAGGATACATTTCCCGTGGAGCCTGCTGTATATCCGGATGAAACGCGACCCGAGTAGGTGAATGGCCCAAGAAAAAGATAGACGATTTACTTAACTTGTTAGGATTTTAAAAAGGGATGAGATTTGCATAAACCTTATTTGGATGTTATTTCATATGGTTTTACTTTGAACTCTAAACTTATTTAAAGCATTTAAAACTGTTTCTGCATACTCTTATTTAATTGTACTCTTCAGCTTTACATTAAATTTGATATTTGAAAATTTAATAGTTTAAGTAGATAAAAGGAAAAAGAAAATTTTTCTCGAAAATTGTAAAAAGAAAAATTAAGAAAGAACGGATTTTGACGCGAGGGGTCACAGGCTGGCTTAGCCGGTTTGTGCCGATTGTGTGGAAATTTCTGTGAACAGATTGTCAAACTCTTTTATGCCAATTTGGAAGTGTCCATCCAACCATTAGAGGTCTAGACTCACATGTTTAGAAGAGAGTTTAAAATGACTCCCAAGAATTTTAACTTGCTGCTTGGATGTTTGACGGAGGAACCAATCGAGCACTATTACCAAGTGTCTCAGGAGCCACCTTTTATAAGACGAGGAGATGGTCTGGCAGTGCTTAGATTGTTGCACCATGATCTCGTTATTGGAGGATACAAGAAGCCAAAGTTCAATGGCTTGAATACCGTAGCCCGAGTGATCCACACCATCATGACACACCATTTTGCCTTAGGATGGACATCGAGACCAGGTTAGCTGCATGGATCTCTATTTGCTAGAGAAGGTGTTCAACAATAAAAAAGTGACACATCAGCTATGTGATTTTGAGTCACACGTACGTGGTCCTCAACAACCCAGCCAAGAGTTTGTCATTCAATTGGCTCATTTAGAGGATTGTTGAGCATTAGAAGGTATCGATCTCGAATGAGGAGCCGAGAATCGAAGAGAAGGCCACTGACATTCACAACAAAATTTAAAGTGGACTGAATGGGGCTTAGCAGAGTTGAAAGGGTATGCGTATCCAAGACTCCATCCAAGCCCGCATTAAAGAAGTGAACTACAGTTTTGCAGCTACTAGCCCCCCCTCCCCAAGTCATACGGCCTCCACCCCTCTCAGTTGTACAGTCTCCAGCCCCCTAGGAGGAACAACCTCCAACATCGCCTATGCAACACATGGAGGATTATGCTCCGCAGCCGATGACTCCACCCCCTCCTCAGTTATCTCATTTTACTTCGATGTCTGAGGAGATTTCCTGCTGGATGCACAAGATGGAGGAGCAAGCGAAGGAGTGGCATCTTTTAGTGTTGGATCAAGTTCGAACGATGGAGGACTAACTTTTCTGGATAGAAGAGCTCCATCAATTGGGGTTGCACATAATACAAATGATGGAGGAGCACTATCAAATGGGGCTACTCCAAATGTAAGAAATGGTGGATCAACATCAAATGGTGCTGCTCTAAATACAAAAAATGGAGGAGCGAGCAGAGGAGCGCCATCATGAGATGTTGACCGAATTGCAAAGAATTTGACAGCGAAGAGCCCCTCCAGCAGCCCTTCCAGTAGCCTTTCCAGCGGCCTCTCCATCGTCCTCTTCAGCAACAGAAGACACAGACTGCTTATAAGTTATTTACTTTTTACGCAAAGTCTATTACATACTTTATTTGTATGCGACATAATAACGTGTCTGAAATTTGCAGCACCATTGCTGTTAGAGGTGAACCTGCTCCTCCTATCGTGCTTGCCAAGGTGCAAGAGACAGCTGCGTTGGGTGGATAGCAGCCTCCGCCACTTAAAACTGTGCGTGTGGTACATCTTCGATTTGGTTATCGACGTGTATCTGTTCTTATTCATGCCTTATTAGTCTGACAGTAATTTGTCAATGTCTTTTGTAGCCAGGTCAACTAACAGAGTTTTTCATGAAGTTTGTTATTGCAAATACTCGAAAGAATCTAGAGATGTGCGCAATTCTTTCAAGGATTTTGGTAGGATTTTTCATTTTGTATCATGAAGTGTTTTGGACCACCTACTTATGATATTTTGCCTGCTGTTTTCATTTTTAGGTCGAGGATGAGTACTATATCACTGAGATAATCTTCCCAAAGCAAGAAGGAAAGGCAAACACGATGAGAATTATGTTATGTTACATTAAGTAGTTCTGAAGATGTTATCTTAGTACTCATCTTTGCTTTGCATTCTTTGTATGCAGTGCTTTGCGTTGAACGAAGAACAATACTAAGAGGTTCAATATAAAAAAAATTGCTAATGACATTAGGGTGGATACACGTTAGTAAATGTCTCATTTTTCTGGTTTGTTGCTAATGTTTCAGCAGTTCTAATACGTGATTCCTTTGTATTTATGTAATACCCCAAATTTTAGGTTGTCATAATCTTAGGATAATCATGTTAATATTGCTGAATAATAAGAATTAAGTTGGGTACTTATGGTCATTAATTCGAAATTGGTGGATTGTTGTTTATAGGATTGTTAAATTAGTGAAGTGTTAAGTTGGCTAAAATGGCAGTGGTAAATATTATAGTGACAAAGCAAAAGGTTGCTGAAGGAGCGATTGATCAGGTTGAAGGCATTGATAAACCGGTTAGGCATTGTAGAGAAGAAATGGCACTGGCTATCGTATTTTGCATGCAGTGTTGTTCTAGTCGATCAAGTGATCGACTAGGAAAGTTTAGTTATAGTCGATCATTGATCGACTGACCACATTGTGAAATGTAGAAATCAGGTTATAGCGTTACTCTAGTTGATCAAGTGATCGACCAGAACTCTTGGTTAGTGGTCGATCGTCGATTGACTGGCTCCACTCGAATTTTTGAAAATGAGTTTTTAAGTGTTGTTTCGGTGGATCATGGCCTGTGATGGTGATCGAACGGTACTGAAGGAAAATGTAAATCCCTGGGGGGAAAATGTGAATCCTGAAGCGGTATTTTCTGGGATTTCTCCGCATGTCCTCCTTTATAGATGGCAAAATAGATGAGGAGTTGGGTGAGATAATTTGGGGAGAGGTGAAGCATGTGAGGAACACTTCTGGAGAAATAAAAATAGAGAGAAAGTGATAGAGAGACAGAAGAGAGAAAAGTAGAGCGAGGGAGAAGCTCTCTAGAGAAAGACTGAGGGCTGAGTGGAATAGAGAAAGACAAAGAGAGAAAGGAAAAGGAGAAGTCTCTGGAGCAGAAGGAAAAGTCGAGAGGAAATAAAGAAGAAAAAGAAGAAGAAGAAGAAGAAGAAGAAGATATAAATCAGTTGATTGGGTTTGTCCTTGTATGCTTGTTGTGGTTTATGGATTTTTAGATAAAAGCCAGGTTAAAGATAAAGGATGAAAATGAAGGTGTTAATGGTTAATGGGCATTAGGAGGTTTTTTTGCTTTGTGGTCGAGTTTGATATGTTGTTACATATGTTTGTTTCTTGTTGATCACTGCCTTATGGAATCTGTGTGATGATATGCCCTGTTAACGGAAGTTTGGTTCTCCGTTTTCGTTACTGCTTGGTATATTTGTGAGGGAGAAATGAAATAAAGGGTGAGGAAATATGCTATGTTGTTGGGAAATGGTTCTCTGTCTATTTACAGCTTTGATAAATATGCTCTGATTAGTCGAGGACTTTATGTTGTCTGTTGCATACAAATATGATAATCAGTGAAGTGAAGAAAAATGTTGAGTTAAGGTCCTATAAGTTAAGGTTTCTCTTTATTAGTTATAGTATTGATGAAAATAAGTGGATGAAAACTGTTAGGTGTCTAAGTTGGATTTGGGTTAAGAATTCGATTAAGTAATGAATAAGTAATAATGGTATAGATGATGTTGAGATTAATTAAGCTGTGATTATTGATGATAAATGTTATTGATTTTGAAGGTATTAAGAAGAAGAGTGATAAATCACATTGAAAACCATTAGGTAAGTGATATTGTTTGTGTTTGGTTTTTGGGGCCTACATCACAAGAGTTAGGATTTTTTTGATGTCTGTGTTTACTAGACTATTAAGTTAAGTTATTGATCACGCTATCGTTCGAGGATGTATTGTTGTGTGCTTGCTATTGCTTTAATGATGTGTTTATTAGATTTAAGTTCTTTAAGTTAAGGAATTGTTATTGATCATGCTTTGAGGATTATGTTGAGAATATAGAAATTGTATGCATTCATAAGCATTCATGCATCATGGTTTTTAAAACATTACAAAAATGGTTTTAAGCATAGTTTTTGAAAAGGAAACGGAAACGGATATGAAATGTGAATATACGTAAATAGGTGTGACGAGGTGTTAGGTTGAGTTGGCCACTCTTCCTCGTCAAGTTTTGACATCTCTAACTTCTATCAAGTCAAGTTAAGTTAAGATCAAAATATCGGTAAAGGAAAACGAAAACAGAAAACTGCATACGGATTTGAAAAGCTGCATATCATGTGCATTGCATATTTTATATCACTTACTGAGCCTTAAGCTCATCTTTAAGTCTTGTGATGTAGGTACGTGCGAGGATAGGTTAAGGAGCAATTGATAAAGGATTTGCACACATGGACCTTGTGGCTGGCTAAGCTAAATATCAAGTGAAATGAAAAGGATTTTGGAAAGTTATTGATAAATGTATAAAGTGATATCAATTTTAAGTTAAACAAAGTTTTCCAAGTTGTAAATGTTTTTAAGAAAAGGATTTTATTCATTGTCTTTAAATGATTTTAAGAATGAAAATCTTTTTGCTACGCAACTACTTAAATGGATTTAAGAATGAAAAGTCTTCTACTACGCAACTGTTTCAATGGATTTAAGAAAGAAAAGTCTTCTGCTACGCAACTGTTTCAATGGATTTAAGAAAGAAAAGTCTTCCGCTACACAACTCGAATGAAAGGATTCAAAGAAAAGGAAAGTTTTAATTTTAAGCGATTTCTACAAATGCTACGTTTTAAGAAAAGAAAATTGGGTCTTTACAATTTTAGTCACACCCAAAGCAAGTGTGTTTTATGTCGTTCGTTGACCTGCATGCTCACTACCCTTAGCAGCTGTTGCTGCCAAAAGCAATTGCGATCATCGTAGCACCAATGAACAAAGAGTGGTATATCTTTTCCATTGTGTAAATTCATATTTCTTTCGGCTTATGTGCTGATTTTTTCCTTTGCATTTTAGCCCACATGGCATCTTTCAGTGTACGAGTGAGGGGTTAGCAGTGATCTGAGATTGCAAGAAGGCCGACTTCCACCATCATGATGATGTACCAGAGAAGGGTCTATTGTTCGCCAAAGCATCCAACATATATGTGGATATGTGCATTATAGACGCAAACCTAATTATCAATTCTATTACAAGCATGTAATGTACTTGTGCACTAAGAATCGGTGTGTCGTTCATCTAACCACATAAAGTATTTGTATTCTTTCCTAGAGAACATCCAACTGTCTACCTTGAATAAACTATTGTAGATGATGTACATCTGGTTTCGACGCATAGTTAACAGTGACTTTGATTGTTTGTTATCTTCTGTAATAATATCTTATCAAGGTTAAGGTCCACATTTGTGTTTGTTTGTGTTTGTGGACCTTGCGCATCATACTCCTGCATAACACATTGCAAATAAAATTAGCATAGTTTAAAACGTAACACATGAAAATGTAAACGCAATAATGTGCTCACCTACGTCTCAGGAACTATGTTGGGAACTGTCTTGGGGACTGTCTCAGGAACTATGTCTGGAATTGTCTTTGGGAATTTTCTTGCCGCCTCTGCCTTTAGACCCGCGGTCGCTACATGCACTAGACTCTAGGCCTCCTCCCTTGCACTTGAGGGAATTGTGCCTCACACACTCACACCGGCCACACGTCATGTTCAGATATCTTCTGGGCAACACTGTCCGGCTTGGGGCCTCATCCACATCTCATATTCTTTGTTTTTGCGGCCTTCTGGGACGTCTCTTAAATGGCGGTGACATAATTAGATCAAGATCGTCAAAGGCGGCCACCTGATTTGTCCACTGACCCGGCAGACAAAGTGGAAGTACATCGTCATGTATGTTACCCAGTGTTAGCACTCATGCACAAAGTCCCGGGAGATCTCCTCATAAATTACATACACAGGACTGCATCAACACACAGGATGCCAGTCAACTCCCACCGGTAAAAATTACAAGTACGCCTATTCAAATCGACAGCGTATTGTTCGTTACTGTTGCTCACCTCAAACTGGGCAGCGCTTAAAAACAATTTCGACCCGCAAGTTGTAGTTTGGCAAGCCAATTCTTGACCCACAGACACAAAAGGTCAGTCAAGCGTGCCATCTTTTCGTGTTTTTTAACGTTCCTTACAATGATGTCGTTTCTTATAATCTCGATTATACCGAGAATCAGTTTGTCCCTGGTTGGTAGGATGGAGACGTTGAAGGACTCGCTCAAGTTGTTAAAGCTGATGTTGCACTTTGGGATGGAGCTGAAGGCATGTTTGGCGTAGAAACTCGCATATATTCCTCGTAGATATGTTTGGAATGCCGAGTCAAGTGGCAAAAGCAATCAACCACTCCTTTTGTCAGTCAGAAATGATTGTCCACCCATTTCCAGACGGGGAGTTGAGATCCTCGAGCAACAATTCCAAAAACTAGCTCCAAGAATTCTTATTTTCTACTTCAACCACTGTTACAGCAATCAAATAAAATCCATCGTTCTCATCGATGCTGACAACAGTGAGCAAGTGGTCCGGAGTCACTCCATTCAAGTGGCAACCATCCAAACAAATAATTGGTCTACCACAGTTCTACAGCCTCATCTTGCATACAGCCAAACACATATACATCCTTTTAAATGCACTTATCTCTAGTTAAACACGTAGCGATCTTAAAGGATTAGACCTCTGAATCTGCTTGGCATACGACCATATGAGCTTGTATTGCTCATTGCCATCCCCTTCATTCATTTTTTTGGCCGCATTTCTTGCCCTTCTAGCAAGGCTGGGTGTGATGTTGATGTTAAAATCCTACTGACTATCTCAATTATGGAATGAAGGTCGCAATCGGCCTGACTTTTAAATCTGTCCAAGTAATGCGTTGCCACCCATTTGACAGAGGCTTGGGGGTTTTCTATCTTTCTTGAGCAAGTGTGAACGACGTTATAACACTTTATTTGATATGTCATTTCACCTTGCATTTTTTAGGCGTGCATCCGCCACGTGCATCCTTCCTAGTAGGCAGCCCTCAACCGATGAGAGTCACTATGGGTGAATTTTATCCTGTACCCATTCATCAATGCATGCACAATGATTTCTTCTTTGATTTTATTCAATGAACTTACTTTTTGCCAAGTCTCATACCAACGGACATGCATTCTACTTGTGGTGGTCATCGAGGCCTTCTCTCAGCCATGTCCATGTCTTCATCATTGGATTCATATAATGAATGAAGCTCCTCCTTGTCTAGAGTTGCCTAGACGGAATGCACCACTATAGTTGTTTCGTCTCTAATTGCACGTATCTCATTTGCCAAAACTGTGGACGTAGGCCCCACTTTAAATGGGCAGTTAAAAAATTCCTCATCACTCCTAGATGCTATTGGTGTTCAACAAATGCTTCAACATTGCCAAAATACGGTAAACTCCAACTCTCAGAAATCTCTAAGGTTCGTTAATCGTTGAAAAAATCATTGAGAAAAAAAGCATGAGTGTAGTGTGAATTTATCAAGGCAGAGGATGCAATACGTTCCACAACGGACAACTAACGTTCTACGGCGGAAAGTTGATGTTCCACGGCGGAATGTGTTACATTCCGCCTTGGAACGTTATCATTTTTAATAAATATTGACGTTCCTCAATGCGGAACGTTCATGCTAGAAAGTTACCTTTTAAATTTTTGTTCCGCTACTGATCGTGTAATGTTTTCCCGCATAACAAAATCAATACGTTTAATGGAAAACGTGACAACAATGTTGGCAGCTACATTTTTCAATAGTTCAGTGCTTAAGTTGTTAGCAAAAATATTTTAGTAGTTGAATTGTCATTGATCACAAAGTACGATGGTTGATTTGTCATTTTCCCAAAAAAAAACTTTTATTAACCATTCAAACCTTAAACTATTATTAGTTAATAAAGTAACTCTTTTAGAACATCTATGTTTCATGTTTGTAGCCTCAGGATCAAGCATCTACTTTCAACTTCAGGTGTTTACAACCAAAATTAGTTGCGGGAAGTTGCGGGAGTGGATCAAATCTACACTTTTGTCTAGACCAAAAAAAAAAGAATAACAACCTCAGATTATTGGACTGACTTTTGGATATCCATTACAACAAATTTTTTGTGATATTCTGTAATTTTGAAGAACATTAAACTTGTCACTGAACTCTTATTTTGTCACGACCAGCAAGGGACTCGAGATAGAATGGGGAATGACTCGGCCCAAAAAACTAAATCGCCCGACCCATTTCACTTAAATCTATTAAATAGCAGCGGAAGACTTAAAATAATTATTACAAGTCAACATGGGCTTAACATGTCCAACAGTGATATTAGATAGCACAGTGATTGAATCCAAAATGAAATAACTGTGCGGAAAGTAAAAGTAGAGATTACAATTATCCTTAACAAAATTACCTCACAAACAGGGTCTCTCAAAAATATATTATTAAAGTGCAAAAATAAAATAAAATCACGCTGGGTCTAATCTTGACTCGACAACTGGAAGTCCAAATAATAAAATCCTTAAACGTATCATTGATGTGAGTTGACTAAACTCAATAGAGATTTAATAATTTTTAACTAGAATGAAATGTTTAAGCATGCATGAATTTAAAATCACATTTTATAAATTGATTACAGAAAAATGTGTATAAAATGGCACATGTTTAAAACCACCCACTAATATGTGATGCATAATTAAAATAGGCATTTTTTGTACTGATTAAAAATAATAGTGAAAATTGAGTCACTTACGGACTCTAGATACATCATGTCATAGGCATATAACAGAATGAAAGCGATGTTCGGCGATTGCTAAAGCCACATAAAATACCATGATCAGATTTAGGGTTTTGCGCTCAAGAACACGACACATACAACTGTCTCATTAGTCTAGTTAACAACAACAAACATATTCTGCACGATCGAATGTGTGAAAATAAAATAGACCCCAAATCGGGTCGATCGAACTCGGTTCACACGACTGAGTTAATCTAGAAATATAATATGCATGCTTAATTTAAACATGTACAGTGAAAAATAAATTATAATATAAAAATCTTACGGTCATAAAACAAACACGTTATTTTTATATGAGACACGTCTCAAAATTACTTTATAAAATTTATGCAATGTATTGTATAAAAATAAATCTTTACCTCGAAGTGGGTTGATTCTGATTAAAGACCCAAAATCCAATTCCAACGATTCAATGATTTAATTAATTTTGGGTACCTATCCAAAATTAAGACTTAAATTGTAACGACCTGGATTTTCATCACTGTTTGAAAATGACCTAAAATTTGAGAAAACGTGTCAGAGCGCGCCTAATTCGGACCGCTACCAACCGTTTGTAAGAACTCGTTATAAAAATCCATTTTTTTAACAAAGATGCGGAAGCATTATAAATAAAATCGTTTATTTAAAATACTGCGGAAGCGTAAAGAAATTCATTTGATTAAGGAAATACTAAACAATTTAAATATGCTTAATTTACAATTCATAAAACTTGATTTAATTTACAACCTGATCATTTCTTACTTCTCGTAGCTTGGCCAACCGCAAGCTCGCGCGTGCAAATCCTCACCAACTGCTTCTAATCTGACGTTGTCTTCTCCTG
The DNA here is from genome assembly GCA_022433065.1 of Begonia loranthoides. Taxonomy (NCBI): domain Eukaryota; kingdom Viridiplantae; phylum Streptophyta; class Magnoliopsida; order Cucurbitales; family Begoniaceae; genus Begonia; species Begonia loranthoides. Next base: position 18,371,505 of record CM039477.1, on the reverse strand, counting down.
CGGGTACCTACACCATGAGTAAACTGTAAGCCTAAAAAGGCTTAGTAAGAAAAGGGTTAATAATAAAATTAGAATTTAACTAACGAAATAGACAAGGAACAAGATGTAAATCACACGAACAGGACAGTTAAGGGAACACGGAACTCAAGCATATACAGAAAACAACTAATATAAAGGAAATTATCTAAGGTCACAAAGCTAACAAAACATACAGAATACAAATCAATCTACATTACCAATGAAGGGAAACTCTACAGCCAAGCAATTCTACAATAATCACCAGTCTAGAATTCAACCAGAGGATTTACACTAAATAAGCATTCAAGGAAAACAGAGCAGCCAACAACAGAATCAAACAACCGTAACTCGACTCACGCACAAACACATACTCGTTGGTAGGGCTTAGATGGCCGACACTACCCAATCTTTACCATCGACGAAGATACACAAACACGGACATCACTCCATCTCTGGAAGCTTCACGGCAACAACAGCACACACCACAGCTGGACAGCAACACTCCACACTCAGCCAACAGAGGAACCAGAGAGCTTCTAGTATCAGCTCCGTCTCCTGGACCAGAGAGCTCTGCCTATCCTGCCTCCAATATTCCTTCTTCTTCTGCCTTTTAACAAAACACTTGAGCCATTCCCTGCCATCCTCGCCATCCCCTACTGTCGGCCTCAATCTCCTACGATTCATTGTCGGCTTCCAGCATAAGGAACTAGCCACTACGAGCTGGTTCGAATCCAATCTACAAGCTGGACCAAGGCCTTTGGCCGGTCCAACTTGAACCCGAGCCACGGCACAAACCGAGACCCACGCTAGCGCTCTCCCACGAAGACATCGAGCATCGCCACCCTTGCATCCCATCGAACGCTGAGCTCCGAGCACCCTAGCCAATGTCCATCTGTCACTGTCACGTATCGCCAGCCATCAATGCAGTACCGGCGACCCAAAGCCCGTAGTCCTCCCGATGCTCGCCTATTTGTTCACCAGCAGCAGCACGCCATCGTCGTTCCTTCGTTACCGGTCCTGTTCGCTCGCCTATGCTATCCTCGTCCCGATCTCTCTACCTCGTCTCTCCCTTTCTCCCCTGTCTCCCTCTCTTTCTCGTCTCTCGTTCGAGTCCGCAAACAACACATAAAGAATGGCCTTTGGCATTCTCTGTTGTTCAATGCACTGGACCGGTTCTTCAATCGGTTCAGTTCACTCCAATACTTAATCCCCTTTATTAATTTACCCACTATTATAATTTTTAATTCATCCAATTTATTCATTTATTTTAATCTTTAATACTAATTAATCTCATTAATTAGTCCTATTTATTCCGTTTATTTTAATCTTTAATCCTAATTAATTAATATTTATTATATAAATTTCCATAATTTAAATCTAACAAATACGTCCTATAATATACCGATAATTAAAAATATCGGGGTATTACATAAGTTTTTGGGTTAAATTTTTACACTTTAAAATCTCAAATTTTTATTTAAAATTAATCGAATTTAATTGGGTAAACGAATACCCAAAAATCTAGCCCAAACTGTCATGACCCGCAAGAGACCCAACACAGAACGGGGAACGACCTGACTCAAAATACTGAATCGTCCAACCCATTTCATTGAAATTTATTAATTAACAGCGGAAGACTTAAAATAATTAATACAAGCCATGACCCAATAACTTGGGCTTAATAAGTCCATCAGTGGTATCTGATAGCATAGTAATATAATACAAAAAGAAATAACTATATAGTAATTAAATTAGGGATTACAATTATCCAAATAAAGTATATCTCACAGTATGGTCTTTCAAGAATAAATTATTACAGTGCAAAAATAAAATAAAATCCTTGCCGGGTCTAAATTTTAACTCAGCAACTGAAACTCTTACTGATAAAATCCTGAAATGTGTCATTGGGGTAAGTTGACTAAACTCAATAGAGATTTAATAATTTTAATTAAAAATGTTGTTTAAACATGCATGAATTAAAAATCACATTTTATAAATTCATTTTAGTGAAATGTATACAAAATGACACGAGTTAAAAATCACCCACTAATATATGGTACATAATTAAAATAGACCCTTGCTACACTAAATAAAAATCATAGTAAAAATGGAGCCACTCATGGACTCTAGGCATACCATATCATAGGCATATAACAGAATAAAAGCGATGTTCGGCGATTGCGAAAGTCAAATAAAATACCCTGATCAGGTTTAGGGATTCGAAACCCAAGAATACGGCAGACACAGCTGTCCTATTAACCATTTCAACTTTAATTAACAACAATAGACACATTCTACATGGTCGAATGTGTGAAAATAAAACAAACCCCATATTGGGTTGATCAAACTCGTTTCACACGACTGAATTGATCCAGAAATGTAATATGCATGTTTAATTTAAACGTGTACAGTGAAAATAAAATATAATATGAAACTCCGACAGTCTTCAAATGGACGCGTCTTTTAAATATGAGACAAGTCTCAAAATATTCACTTTATAAAAATTATGCAATGTAGTGCATAAAATAAATCCATACCTCAAAGTGTCTACTACCGATTTAAAGCCCAATGATTCAAATCCAACAGTTCACTGATTTAACTAAGTAATTGGGTACCTATCCAAAAATAAGGTATTAATTTTTGGGTTATATTTTTATACTTTCAAATTTCTAATTATTATTTAAAATTAATTAGGTGAGATAAATACTCGCTCAAAACTCCCCTTGGAATGCGGCCCAGCCCAAATGGCCTTTGATCTGAAACTCATACTAGCCCAGATCGCGGGCCCACATGGTTTTGGCTCACACTCCATACAGTCCTTTATGAACTACAAACTCCTTTGGCCAAATCATGGCCGAAGGTGAAGGCCTCGTCGTTCCCGATACTACCCCACCGACAGTTTCTCTGGCCGAGACAGAGTTTTTGTCCGACGCTCAACTAAACGGGGCTTAAGATTTTTTTGTTGCGGCTTACCGCTTACTGAGCCGCGATTTGGCGTCTCACTGACGACGCAAACAGCACGATCATCATATCGTAGGTTCGTCCTCCCAACCTTCGATCGTTATTGAATCGGAAACAACAATTCAGAATCTGTAAAGACCAGGTTTCTTGAAATTCCTTTAAAATGTAAGAAATTTTGAAATTTCTTTTTGAAACCAAATCAAAGAGCGCCTAAACCAAACCGCTACCAACCATTCTTAAAACTCGTTATATGAATCCCATTTAACAAAACTATGCAGAAGCGTAAATAAAATCATCATTTTGTAAAACATAGCGGAAGCGTTATGAAAATCATTTATTTAAAACTTTGCGGAAACGAAATCAATAGTTTAAGGAAGAAATACCAATCAATTTAAATACTACTTTTTATACAACTTACTACTTAATTTAATTACAACATTTAAAACTTAACTTAGTTAAAACAGTTTCTCTTTTACACATTTTCATATGGTTGCCCAGCCACGAACTTCCTTGCATGTGCAAGTCCATTATCCGTTGCTCTTTATATTGTTGTTCATCTTTTCGTTACTCCTAGTCCATGCATTCCTCATAGCGTACTAGTACCTACATCTACACCACAAGCAACTCTAAGCCCGAGGGCTTAGTAAGGAAAAAGGGAAATGCATGAAATGCCTCTCTTTAGTCCTTTTTGGATTGGGGCCACCCAAACCAATCCTTTCATTAGCCATTTACCATTTTATTACTTTGCTTTAAGCCATTGCTCATACTTTGAGCTGGAATTGGGAGGTTTTTCTCATGCGAGGCATAGTGCTAGGATCTAACCATTTTCTTGCAATCTAGAACTCCCGTACCCTATGAGGGAGAGGCTCCGCCTAGATTGCAGACTACATCCGCTACCCATCCACTCCAAATTCTCGTTTTATCATTTTTCTTATCTAGTTTCTGTGTCGAGCTAAGCTGACGGTACCACAGAAACCTTTATTATCTTATTAACTCTTTTCTCAGTTCCTGTGCAGGGCTAAGCTACTAGTACCACAGGAACTTTTATTATCTTATTATTTTTACCCTTTTTCATCATTTTATCCTCACTCATGCATGCTTGCGTACCATCCCGTGGCACTCCCTATTAGTCTCTATTAACATGATACATGAACATACATTCTTAACCTAATGTAATGCATGATGACATAACATAACATTCACAAAATTGAAGTGCGCATTAAATAAAAGTAACTGGAATTGAAAGCGCATATGAAGATAGGTAGACAACAGTTGAAAGGAATATAAAACAGCTTAAATGGAATAGCACACTCAAGGCAAGTAACATTAATTGAACACCCATAGCAGAACAGTGTACAACAAACTTAAACAGGGGAGCATGCTCGAATTAATTGAATACAGTTCTATTAATTAACATGCTAATTGTCTTAGTTAATTTCCAAGTCTTTTGACACGCTTCCTATATTTATTACTCTAGGCGATCTAAACATGCTTCTATACTAGTTATGTTCAATTATAATTAACATGGGTCTAGTTAGTTAATTATTCTAATCAGTTAACCTACTCAAGCTTAGTTGATTACTTTAAGTAATTACTTTATTCTAGTTAAGTGATTCAGCAGGTTTACATTATCCTAAGCAATTACATGCTTATGCTCATACAATTATTGTTGCTCTAGTTATTACTTACTAATTGTTTCATTATCATGATCAGGGTTTAGTTATTAATTGCTTCAATTACTCAATACATTGAGATTAGCCTAGTTATTTAACATGCTTAACTAATTGATTTACACGCTATACTAGTTATTAACATGCTTGATTAGGTATTGAACTAAATGAATTAGGTAACTAAGGTAGTTAGCATACTCAAGGATTAACTTTCATGGACTAATATTTAACATACTGGTTAAATTAACGTGCTTAGTTTCTAATTAGGTTAACTACGCTAGTTAGCTAGCATGCTGTTTAGTTGATTTGCACAAACTAATTAAACATGTTAATTTGCTACTTACACATGCTAGTCATTTATTGGACCTGTTGACTAATTAATGTGGTATGCATTAGTCGATTAACATGCTAATTAATAATTAATTTCATGCTTATAAGTAACAACAAGTAAAAGACGACAACATCGGAAGTAATAACAAGTAATCAGACAATGAGCATTTCTCTTTTCACGCTTTAGCCCTTTTATCGTTACTTTTTCCATTACTATCAATACATTTGCATCACTTAACGGACGATTAAACAGAACACATTAACCAAGGGAAACATCACAGAAATTTCAGAACACAAATCACAAGCTAATAACCAAAGAAATCAATTGCAGCAAGGAATTCAACACTACTCTAACACAAATCACAGAGCATTGCACAGAGCATTAATAACACTATCAACACTATCAACAACTGACTGTAGCATTTCAAGGCAACCAACATACTAGCAGTAAACAGTTTATGGCAATTAACGTACTTAACAACTAATAGTGAACCTACAAACAACTGGCAGTAAACATCTAACTAACATTAACACTAAACTCACACACCCATACTTGTGGTGTAGGGCCTCAATGGCCAAAACACCCCTAATTCCTTACCAATTTGAAGAACACTCAACAAACAGGGACAACTAACACTCCCCAGCAAGCAGCAGCTCACAGATGACAGGGAGCTACACTCAGCAGCTCACTTCCAGCTCACTCACGTAGCTCACTCCTCACATCCCACTCTTACCCACCACACTTACACTCCACCTCCATAGTTTCACTCACTCACTGGAACCCTCTCTCTTTCTCGCAGATCTCTCTCATAGCTCCCTCTCTCTGGAATTTCTTACGCAGGAAAGGAAGACTGAAGACTAAAGAGGGGAAGGGAGAGCTATTACCTGGGATGGAGGGAACACCATCATCACCATAGGGGAGGAGGACAGGCCAGCTACGGGCATAGGGGTCAATTTTTCGTCGCCCATGGAGAGGGGAGGGTCAATTCTTGTCGGTTTCTTAAGATTTTCTATGATTTCCATCATTTTCTTCTTATTTTATTTCGTAGGTCTAGGCTAATTCGGACGAGTGCGGATGAATAGGTCTCGTCTGCATGTCGTCCACAAGGCTAAAATTCTTAGGCCAAATCGAGGTTTCAGACGAGAAAGACGTCCTCATACTGTCCGTACCGTTCACAAGTGAGTTTCAGACACCATATCGCGTCTGCACATGGCGTCCGTGTGTAGTCCGAAAGTGTCCATAAAATTGACAGAGGCAAATCAGACGATACCTTAACTCGTTCGCAGCATTCCAACTCGTCTGAAACTGTCCAGGTTTAGAACAGATTAGATGCGGATACTACTCTCATTCTCATCGTCCGGACCATCATCCGCAACTCCATAGCATAGTGAAGTCAGGACATGAAACCTCGTCCTAAAACTCGTCCCCAGGCTAAGGAAGACATGCAATGCATTTGCAGACGTTGTGCTTCGTCCGTATCGTCCGGGACCTCCTTCGTAACTTCACAGTACAGTGAGATCAGGATGAGATATCACGTCCAAAGACTCGTCCCAAGCATTGGGGACGAAATGAAATGCTTTTGCGGACGTCATAATGCGTCCGCAGGAGTTCGAAAACACCCTGGACAGCCTTTCTCACACTTTTTCCCACTTAACTCCTACCCCATAACATTTTCTCCATAAATACATGTCATAACACGACACGTATAAATACACGATGTAATATCCCAATTACCCCATCCTTTAATCATGTCGCGTATACTAGGAAAACGTTAATAGAACTACCCCTAAACTTAATGCTCTAGAACGTCCTTGGTAATACCCCGATAACTGTCCAACTAAAAAGTCAGGGTGTTATAGAATCAACACTTCAAAATCAAGACAAAGTGTTAAACCAGAGACAAGAGAAGCAAAGATTGAGTCTTGAATTACCTCCCCTGTCAAATGCTGACTTCTAGAGTTCCGATTGACACAGAGAAGTCTGATTTTACCCACTCCGACCTCGCGCTCTACCAATGAACATTGAAAAGGAGATTCCCATCACTGGAAGCCTCGATTAATATCGCAAAAACTCGACACTCCCTTCCTTGATTACGCAACAAAGGTAAATCCCTAGTCCTTCAATCGAAAGTTTTCCAATTATTGCATCAATTAATACAAGATTTTGTCACTATCGGAATTTCAATAAATAGGAGAAGGAGACTTACCGAGGATGAAAACTTTGGTTGGAATTCTTCCAAAATTCCATACCAACGTTTTTTATGGTTGTCTTGCGGAAAGGAAATGGTAATGGCATGGACGAATAATTTGAGGGGAAGATAGGGGTTTTTGGCTTTTGTAGAAGAGAGGAAAAACGTTTCCCCCAATTCAAGAGTTACGACGAACCAAGGGAAAGTTACCAAATGTAATAAAGAAAAATTAATTTTCCTTAAATAATACTTTTATACCGGAATTTACATTTTTTCCCACTTAAAAAATTTCGTCAACAAAATTTAAAACAATATCTAGAGTACCATCTCAGATTCAATTTCCCAAATTGCTTCTTTTTCACTATGGTTCTTCTACTGAACACGAACAAGAAGTATTTCACGATGATGCAAAATTCTAATCTAATGGCCCAAAATTCTCTCGGGTTCTTCCTTATAAGACACGTCCTCCTGAACAGGTACCACAACTCAAGAAATAACATATGAATGGTCAGAAATGTACTTCCTCAACAAAGAAACATAGAAGACATTATGAACATAATTCAGTTGTGGCGGTAGCTCCAATCGATAAGCTACTGGACCAATTCGCTCAATAATTAGAAAAGGACCTATATATCTTGGAGCCAACTCTCTTTTCACACCGAAATAACTAATACCTCGACTAGGTCGCACTTTTAAAAACACAAAATCATAGGCTTCAAATTCTACTTCTCTCCGCTGAAGGTCTACATAACTTCTTTGTCAACTCTGAACTATACTTAGTCGCTTTTTAATTACTTGAACTTTCTCAATTGTCTATTGAATCAAATCAAGCCCAAGAGTGACATGCTCCTCCGTTTCAACCCAACATAAAGGTGATGTGCATGGATTCCCATATAAAGTTTCATAGGGTGATACATCGATACAGAACTGATAGCTGTTGTTATAAACAAAATCCATTAAAGTTAAGTGATTTACTCAACTATCTCTGAAATCTAGAATGCAATATTTCAACATATTCTTAAGAATTTGAATCGTACGCTCAAACTGACAATCTGTCAGATGATGATACCCTGTACTAAAATTAAGCTTTGTGTCCAAAGCTCTCTAAAGGGATTTCCAAAATTGTGATATAAATCTCAGATCTCTAGTAGAATATTACTCGAGGAAACACCGTAAAGATGAACGACACCTCAATATACAACTGATTCAGCTTCATCAAAGGAAAATCCATTCTAACATGGAATAAAGTGTGCGAACTTCGTTAATCTATCAACAATTACCCACACAACATCAAACTTCTGCATTGTCCTAGGCAAACCGGTCATGAAATCTATGGTAATCTTGCCCCATTTCCACTCAGGTATAGGCAAAGGCTACAATAACCCAGCTAGTTTTGGATGCTCAGCCTTAATTTGTTGACAAGTCAAACACCTCGATACATACATAGCTACATCTCGTTTCATTCAAATTTACCAATACTAACATTTGAGATAATGATACATTTTTGTATTGCCAAGATGAATGGCAAATTTGGATTTATGGCCCGCTGCTAAAACTGTCTGCCTCAAATCCAAATCATTGGAGACGAAAACTCGATTCTTAAAGAACATGAATCCATCATAATTGATTTCCCAACAGTTAAACTGCTCACTAGTTTGAATTTCTTAAATCTTTCTTTCAACTCATCGTCAAACTTCTGCAAGTCTTCACACGTTGCAAAAGTGAAGGGTTTGCTACTAAATTAAAAACTCAAACCGTATGACCATTGTCCTGGTACTATAACTCATAATCCCTAATAATAAGAAATCTTTTCTAGTCATCCAAAACAAGATAAGAAAGAGATCCTTGAGGATAACGACTCAAGGCATCAGCTACAACATTAGGTTTTCAAATATAATACTCCAAAGTGAAATCGTAGTCCTCCATATACTCTACCCAACGGTGTTATCGGAGATTCAAATCATGCTGTGAAAAGAGGTACTTTAAAATCTTGTGATGCAAAAATACCTTGAATTTAGCGTCATACAAGTAGCTATGCCATATCTTTGAGGCAAAAATAATAGGCACAAGCTCCAAGTCGTGAGTAGGGTAATTTCACTCATGTGTCTTTAACTGCCTAGATGCATAAGTTATAACATTAACTTGCTACGTCAGGACACAAACCAAGCCAACTTTTGAATCATCTATTTAAATTACATAAGGCAAATTCTCATCAAGTACTACCAAAACTGAAGCAGTAGTCAATCTCTGCTCGAGTTCATCAAAAGCTATTTGACACATTTCATTCCAAATAAACTTCATGTCCTTTTGATCAACTGTGTTAGCGGCATAGCAATAGAAGAAAATTTTACATGAATTGATTATAATGACCAGCCAGACCCAAGAAGCCATGCACCCGAGTAACGTTTTTGGGTGGCTTCCAATCTAACACAGCTTCAATCTTCAATGGATCAACAGAAATGTCATTTCAAGATACAAAATGGCCAAGAAATTTCACTTCAGTTATCCAAAATTTACACTTTCACGTTTTGTATATAACTGATGTTCACTCAGTGTCAGCAGAACAATTCTCAGATGTTCCATATGCCTATCAAGAATTTTACAATAAGTCAGGATGTCAACAATGAAGACCGCAACAAATTGAAGAAAATAGGGCTGAAAGACTCTTTCATAAGGTTCATAAAAACAGCTGGTGCATTAGTAAATCCGAATGGAAGCACCATAAATTCAAAATGTCCATAACAAGTCTAAAAAGCCGTCTTTGGAATATTTCTTCACGTATTTTCAGTTGATGATACCCAAGTCTCAAATTGATCTCCAAGAAGTACATAGATCCTCCAAGTTGATCAAACAAGTCATCATTCCGAGGTAATGGATACTTGTTCTTGACTGTCACATGATTCAATTTTTGATAATTAATGCATAGGGAAAGCGAACAATCCTACTTCTTAGCAAATAAAACTGGTGCACCCCAAGGTGAAATACTATTTCGAATAAACCATTTTTGTAACAAATCATTCAACTGAATTCTCAATTCATTTAATTCAGCAGGAGCCATGTAGTACAAAACAATCAAAATTGGAGTAGTGTCGAGTATCAAATCAATGTAAAAATCAATCTAGGGGTCGGGTGGCAACCCAGACATATCCTCAGGAAAAACATCAGGGTAATCACAAATCAGTGATAAATCAGAATCATGTCTGACAGTAACAAGGTCACCGCTAATAGCAAAAATATCCCTGTACAGCTCTAATCTTCTCCAACCACCCAATTAGGCTCGCAATACAATATTAATAGAAAATATACGGGTATTACATAGATGCACTAGAATCTTTCCGTCTTCCAACATAAGGGTAAAATTTCTCTGATGACAGTCAATCTTAGCTTTGTATAAGTTCAAACAATCTATACCTAGGATTGCATCAAACTGATACATAGCTATAACTATTAGATTAATCGATAATTTGTGTCCGCCAACAATAAGAGCAGCAGATTGGACAACAAGATACATTTCATATCTCTTATTTAGGAGAGTACTCAAAATTAGGAAATTTTCTAACTTCTCTACAGTCACACTCTCATAATCCAAATCATGATAAACACTGAGCATATTCTAGCGATGACCAGCACTGCAATAGTTGTCTTGGAACACAGCCTCAAACTAGCTCCATGTCATCATATTTAGCGGGTAATCCAACTTAAGAGACTTCCGCCATACTTTAGTCATCTTCTCAAATCCAACCCAATACTTCAATGGAACTCCAATAGTAGTTAAATTCTTCTGCATCACCGTCAATCGATTTTTAGCACTATGAGGATCAGCTCCAACCACAAATACTGGCCTTTAAATGTTACATAATTTCTTCCTATGTGATTTCAATTCAAGCCACTTTTAGAGAACTCTTTATTGAAGTCATCATTCCACTTGAACAACTCTAATCTTTGGTCCAAATATTCCCAATTGCCTATGCTGATAATGTCAAATTGTACAATACAACAACTAATTAAGAGTCTTTACCAATAGTTTTTGAATCATAGTCTTCAAACGTAATGTTCTTATTTATACTAATAGATTCCAATTATGACAGAGCAAGTATTGAATTTTAGAAGGAAACCTAGACTTTGGACTTCCTTCTATGATGGATTGCATAAGTTTAAACTTCACATGTCCACACACATAACCTAAAAGAGTTCACAGACTCATATGTTCAAAAGGTTGTTTCTAATCATTTACAAATCGTACTCAATATCACTTCTAACTAAATCTGAACCACTCCAAATTGCCCATCTTCGATTAGAGAAATGCCTTTATCCATTAGCAGAAAACCTTAAGATGTCTTTGTAGCTGCAGCTTAACAAATTAATTTTTGTACTTTGTTCTTAGGCACAGTATTTGTAAATCCTTATATATTACTATACTATCTATCTTACTAATATCACTTTTCAAAATGGAACTTGGCTATGATACCAAAAATTATGTCTGACTCGCAAGGGATCCAAGACAGAATGGGGAACGACCTGGCCCAAAAAACTGAATCGTCCGACCAATTTCACTTAAATTTATTGATTAATAGCAGAAGACTTAAAATAATTATTACAAGTGAGGGCCCAATAACTTGGGCTTAATAGGTACAACAGTGATATCCGATAGCATAATAATATAATCCAAAATGAAATAACTATGCAAAAATTAAATTAGGTCTTACAACTATCCAGATAAAGTATACCTCAAAGTATGGTCCCTCAAGAATAAATTATTACATAGCAAAAAATAAAATAAAATCCTCGCGGGGTCTAAATCTTATCTCAGCAACTTGAAGTATGGCCAACAAAATCCTGAAATGTGTCATTGGGGTGAGTTGACTTAACTCAATAGGAATTTAATAATTTTAATTAAAAATATTGTTTAAGCATGAATGAATTTAAAAATCACATTTTTTAAGTTCATTTTAGAGAAATGTGTACAAAAGGATACTTGTTTAAAATCACTTACTTAAATGTGGAACATAATTAAAATAGGTATTGTTGCACTAATTAAAAATCATAGTGAAAATGGAGCCACTCACGGACTCCGACCATACCATGTCATAGGCATATAACAGAATAAAAGCGATACTTAACGATCGCAAAAGTCAAATAAAATATCCTGATTAGGTTTAGGAATTTGAAACCTAAGGACACAACATATACAACTATCATATTAACCATGTCAACTTTAATTAACAACAACAAATGCATTCTACAACGTCAAATTGTGAAAATAAAATAGACCCCAAATCGGGTAGATCGAAATCAGTTCACACGATTGAGTTGATCTAGAAATATATTATGCATGCTTAATTTAAACATGTACAGTGAAAACAAAATATAATATAAAACTCCGACGGTCATAAAATGGACCCGTCTTATAAATATGAGATAAGTCTCAAAATATTCATTTTATAAAAATTATGCAATGTAGTGCATAAAATAAACCTCCACCTCGAAGTGCCTACTAGCGATTTAAAGCCCAATGATTCAAATCCAACAGTCCACATATTTAACTAAGTAATTAGGTACCTATCCAAAAATAAGGTATTAATTTTTTTGTCATATTTATATACTTTAAAATTTCTAATTAATATTTAAAATTAAATTAAAATTAATTGGGTGAGATAAATTAAGTCCCACTGACGACACAAACAACACGATCATCATATCGTAGGTTCGTCCTCCCAACCTTTAATCATTATTGAATCAGAAACAACAATCCATAATCAACACTTCAAAATCCAGACAAAGCGTTTAACCAAAGACAAGAGAAGCAAAGATTGAGTCTTGAATTACCCAACAGTCCAGAAATTTAACTAAGTAATCGGGTACCTATCCAAAAGTAAGATATTAATTTTTGGGCCATATTTTTATACTTTAAAATTTCTAATTAATTTTTAAAATTAAATTAAAACTTATTGGGTGAGATAAATTACGTCCCACTCCACTGACGGGGCAAACAACACGATCATCATATCATAGGTTCATCCTCCCAACCTTTGATCATTATTGAATCAGAAACAACAATACATAATCAACACTTCAAAATCTAGACAAAGTGTTAAACCAGAGGCAAGAGAAGCAAAGCCCACTCCGACCTTGCGCTCTACCCGTGAACATTGAAAAAGAGATTCTGATCACTAGAAGCCTCGATTAATACCACGAAAATTGACATTTCCTTCCCTGATTCTACTACAAAGGTAAATCCCCGATCCTTCAATAGAAAATTTTCCAATTATTGCATCAATTAATCCAAGATTTTATCACTATTGAAATTTCAATGAAGGGGAGAAGGAGACATACCAAGGAAGAAAATTTTGGTTGGAATTCTTCCAAAATTCCAAACCAAACGTTTGTGATGTCTGTCTTGTAGAAAGGAAATGTTAATGGCATGGAAGAATAATTTGAGGGGAAGATAGGGATTTTTTGCTTTTGTAGAAGAGAGGAAAAACGTTTCCCCAAGTTCAAGAGTTACTGCGAACCAAGGGAAAGTTACCAAATGTAATAAAGAAAAATTAATTTTCCTTAAAAAAAATTTTTATACTAGATTTACAGAAACAAGCCCAAATCATGCCCAAATTTGTATTGAACCGTGACCCAAAAGACTAGACTGGGACCCAAAAGGATACCAGGTCTGCGACTCATGTAGAGCCCAAACCATGGCCACTATTATTCATACAGTGGCCTATTGCTTCCTCTCGAGTCACCACTAGGGAGAAGCCTCTGGTGCGACCTGTGACTTGTCAACGCAATGAAGCGAGACATTCCATTCGCTGCACATGAACGACCCAATTTTTATTTCATTTAAAAATGTATAAATTTAAAACTTTTCTTTTTATAAAAACATCAAAATATTTTTCCTTTATAAAACCCGATCTTAAAACCCTTCACTTAAAACATTTATCATTTGCAACGGAAGTAATAAAATCATTTTATGAAACGCAGTGGAATTAAAATAAGCATTAAAGAATTTTTGTTAATTTACAATCCCTTTTACACATAAATTCTCATTTACTTCTTTAGCCCAACCAGCCACAAGATCCACCCGTGCAAATCCTTCATCAACTGTCTTTGGTCTGTTCTCCCGTTTCTCGTACATACCTATATCACAAGACTTAACTAATGAGCCTAATGCTCAGTAAGTGATATAAAATAAAATAAACATGCTATGCATTTTCAAAATCCTTTTTGGTTTTCTGTTTCCATTTCTTTTCCTTTTCTTTTCGATTTCATTGTGCATTTCATTTCCTTTCTTTTTCAGTCTTTGACAGGTTCCAAGAAGCACTTGGAAACCTTAAAGGAAATCTGCTCCAACAATCAACAATAACCGACCAGCAATAATCAAACAATTAGAACTCCAATTCTGTAACTGATCTAGAGCTGTAGTTTAGAGGGTATAAACTCAATATAGGGACGAAGATTGTGTCAAAATCCCAGGCCAAAATTCGTTCTAGAGTCGAAGATCTATCAATTTCATTATTCACCAGAAAACTGTTTCCAAGAGGGCAGATTTAACAGTGCAGATCTAAAATGCAATAACTTGAGCTACAAACACCGAAATAAGCTCAATTTTGGAGGGCAGCTCAATGACTCAAAGCTGAACAAATCATTAGAATACAATAAACAGAGTTAAGCATCGTAAAGGTATCAAACAGAGACCCGAATCAGTAGTATAAAACAATCCAGCAAAAATCATAGATTCAGCACTTCATGATTAATCCGAAAATACCTCCTTTAATCAATAAATCCCAAAAAGGTTTCTTCAACAAATAACATCACTTAGTTTCCAGAATATATATAGCATCCATTCAGCAAAAGAGGGAACTTACAAGAGTCACAAAACAAAAAGAAACAACTTTGGAGTTCGCTAGCCTCCTAATGAGAGGGGCGATTTTAGATTGGCCGAAACCAATACTCTTCAAAGGTGGATAGTTCTCTTGCCTCCACACCACAATCTTACCTTGAAGACAAGGATTGGAAGAAGCAATATCCCAATGATGCAAGGTTGAGAAGCTTCAAGAGAATCCTTGCTTGGGTGGTGGTTGAAGTGGCGCAAATGGGGAAGGCCGTAGCAAGGAGTTCTCAAGAACACCAAATTCTTCTTCAATTTTTCAAAACTCGTCTTTCATCAGCAAGAAGGGGTATTAAACCCTAGGGTTTACAAAATAGGTCAAAGACCAAAATACCCTAGCAGAAAATTACTAAAATAACCCTAAATAATGAAACATAAACAATAAGTCCGAGTTTGGGAAATTAGTCTCTGTAAAAGAAATATTTGACATAGCAAAAGATAACCAAATATAACTTCCAATAGCTTGTTGGAAAGCTATGGATGTTGGCTACATTTGGTATGAAGAACCAAAATGGAAAGGAAGTCGTCTTAATGGTCCACATTGCCCTTGAATAGCTGAGGGTCAGATTTTAGGCGGAATTGGAAAACCCACAATTTCCTCCAAAAGAATTCAAGATCTCCATTAGTCCAAATGCCCACTCCTCCTTCTTTATTTGGATTCAAAAACCTACAAAATAAATAAAAAGTTAGAAAATAAAGGAGCCTTTGGCTCGGGCTCAAGTGACGGGTCCTCGGGGCACATCAGTCTTCTTGATCTTAACTTTACTTGATCTTTCCCTTTCTATTTCTCTTTTAAATTCATTTTCATGGAGGGAAACTATTCGTTAATATACTAAGGGAATGAATACATCATATAGTCATGCAGCTATTCGTCACCCCTACGTGGGGATACATCATATGGCCTCACCATTCTCTTTTTGTTGAAGACGTTGGAGATTTTCGTACAAGAGAAATGATGAACACTAGAGTCCACGTGGTTAACCGTCACCTCGATGAGGGGATTCATCATATAGTGCCCCCACCGATGGACAGTCACCAAATCTCTCGAACTCTCACACGCCTATTTACGTTTTACTGAGGGAATGGATACATCATATAGTCATGTAGCTATTTGTCACCCCTACATGGGGATACATCATATGGCCTCACTACCATGACCGTCACCATTCTCTTTTTGTTGAAGACATTGGGGATTTCCCTACAAGAGAAATGATGAACACTAGAGTCCACGTGGTTAACCGTCACCCCGATGAGGGGATACATCATATAGTGTCCCCACCGATGGACAGTCACCAAATCTCCTGAACCCCCACATGCCTATTTACATTTATTCAGTGACACAATGGATATTCTTACAGCTAAGTGATGGTTGTTCACTCGGGTGATTAGCCCTTGAGAACGCTATTCACTTAGTATGTATGAGCATCCATTCCACCACTTTTCGTTTTTCTTTTCAAAACCATGCATGAAAACCATTTTCGTATCTTTTGAAAACCATGATGCTCGTCAATGCATACAATTCTATCACATCTTTCCAATAATCTCTAAACATGCTCGTCTACGAAACATATCATTAAAAGAACCTAAATCTAATAAACATCCAGCAATAATAGCACAATATATGGAACAATGCTCAATTTGTAGTAAAGCAGTAAACAACCTAAATATTCTATGAAAGCAGTAAACATGCAACATACACCCTAATTCTTGCGATGTAGGGTCCGAAGACCAAAGCACAGTAAGTATCGACTTACCTGGAGTCCTTAGTATGTTTTAGCTCCTTATTCTTTTTCTCGTTCGTTAATACCTTCAAAATAGTTATCATTTATCTATTAATATATTTATCAATTATAATTTTATCTTTGATACCGTTATTCCGTTTATCCATTTAATAATTTATTTCACATTTCTTGTCCACTATTCTCATTGACCAATTAACCAATAAAGTCGTAATAATTATTCCAAAGGGTGCACAAAACTAATAGAGCATATGCACAGGTAAGAGAGATTTGTTTTGGCATTCAGTGCTTATCGGAGCAGATTCGGGCAGAAAAAATATGAGATCGTTTACTTGAAACCTTTGGAAGGCCATAACTTTATGCTCAGTCGACCGATATGTACGATTTTTTTTTAATTTCGCATAACTTTTCAAGATCTACGTGTTGGCAAGCTACCAAAGTCCCACTTTAAGGGCCCAAAAATGGTTCTAAGTCCTCCAAATCCCTTACACAATTCAAAACAGCGAAGCTCGCATGGTTTTTAGCCCGAATCTACTCTGATAAGCACCCAATGCCTAAATAGATCTCTCCTACTTGTACATCGTGAAAAAATGATGGAAAACTAGTCCTCAAGCGTCCAAAACCATTGAAAAGTGAGAAAATTATTGATGTTCAAAGATTCATCGTTGCGATACATGAAAGAAGAGAATTTCCTTCTTATCAAGCCGTTGCGATTTAACAATTTAACCCCTGAACTATGATAATCTGCTGCAGTTTAACAATTTAACCCTTGAACTATGATAACAAAGTGCTACGATTTAACAATTTAACCCCTGAACTATGATGATGATCCGCTGCGATTTAACAATTTAACTCCTGAACTATGATGATTCGCTGTAGTTTAAGAAATTAACCCCTAAACTATGATCAACCGCCACGGCTCAACATTAACATGTTTAACGACAAACGTAATAACGATGTTGGTGACGTCATTTTTTTATAGTTTAGTGGTTAATTTGTTAGTGAAAAAACGTTAGTGGTTAACTTGTCATTGATTACAAAAGATGATGGTTGGTTTGTCATTTTCCCTAAAAAATACAAAAACAAAATCCAGTTAACAGGTGACAAGATATGCTTTGGGATCCTGGATTGCTGGATTTAGAGAAAGTAATCTTTCATGTTTGTCTTCATTGTCTTAATTTTAGTTAAACTTTCAAGTATACTACAAATATAGTTATACATTACAATTTAATGACTTATGGTAATATACAAATTTAATTACTGTATAAAATTAAAGAAAAAAGTCAATTAATTGTGATTTCCTTTTAATATTCTTCTCATTGTTCTTAATATGCAAAATTAATTTTTTAGGGGACATTCGACATTACAATATTCATTTAAAATTGTTGATGTATGTGTATAATATTGATTTGTTTTGGACATTAAATAAAGAAAATTACTAAAAACATATTTTTCAAGTGAAGATTAACTATATAATAAGCTGAATCTCTAAAAGTTGGGGCTTGTGGCTCAAAATCGTCGGGAAGAGTTCCAACCAAAACCCTTGTCCTCTGCTAACCAGTGACTTTGGTGAAGAGTCGGACGTGGTTGCGGGTAGATCACGGTCGAGGATTTTGTCCGCGGACAGAATGAACCATGGGTCATGGCCTATGTAATATCTTTTTGGGCCTAGTCTATGCACTGTTTTGGCCCGATCTCGTTTCGAGTTTATTTAAATTTTTTATCCAATCGTTCTTGGGTCATATTGGATTGTATTGGCTGTGTTGGGCCTCCGACCCTTGAGTTATTATCGTTTAGCCTAAAAATTTTAAATAATTAATTTTAAATTTCAAACCCTAATATTTAGTAAAATTATTATGATTAGCTCATAAAACTTATGAGTTATCGGACTTCTTGTTGTCGGGCTCCAGTGGACCATTTTTAGTTAGACCTTGGTATTAATTAACTCAAATTTGAGGTAGGAGTTATTTTATGTTCAACGTACGTTAAATCCTAAATTGATATTTTTCACATGTTTAATTTATTGTTCAACTCAGTTATATTTAATTTTACATTCATACACTATTAATGTTAACTAGAATAATGAGACAGTTGTATATGCCGTGTTCATGGGTGCAAAACCCTAAACCTAATTAGGGTCTGTTTGGTTGTTACGATCACCTCAGCATTGTCGTTGCTTAATAATTATTTTGTCGTTCGTCATTATTTCTTTCATTTATTGACTTGTTAAAAATAAATAATTGGAATTGCATGCACATTTTCTTTAATGTATAAAAGTTAATACCTACTGAGCTTAGTTGACTCATCTTAGATTTGACTCATTTTTTCAAGAAATAATCAAAGTAATCCCTAGTTGCCACCACATGAGTAGATTTTGAAAGTTTTACCGTGCATCTTACTTTGTCTTCTTTTTTAGAGACTTAGAAAATTTTAGTGAAGTTCATTCCTTAGTTTTATTTTTAAGTCATTTTCTTTTATAATTTGGACCTTATCATTTCATGCTATTGTAAGTAAAAATTGAACTGTATTATTTGTGACGCCCCGCGTCAATTTTTCTTTAACTTTTTCTCTTTTTAATTACCGTATAAAATTTTTCTTTTTTATTTATTTAAAACAAGTGAGAGTAAATACTTAAGGCGAGTGAGAAAAACAAGAAATGCATAAATTAAATCAGAGTCAAAGCAGGAACATAATTAAATTCAAAATACGATTTGAAGGTTAAAGTGTGAGTTAATAGTTTTGCAAAACATTATCCATTTTCAAACCCTTTCAAAATAGCGTTTTCTTCTTCTTTTTACGAGCCATGACCCTCTCAGGTCGAATCAGCTGGATAGCCGGCAAGCTCAACAGGAAATGCCTCTTCCTCTGCTCCTGGAATCATTACTTCTTGACAATACCTACATCACAACAAAACTGTGAGCCTAAGGCCTAGCAAGAAACAAAATATGCAATATGATGTATGCCTCTAACTCATTATGTCAGAATGGATCCCACCGAAACCATTATTTTCTTTACGTTCCATACATTACTCGTACGTCGAGTTAGGATATTGGAGGAATCCGTGGCGGAGAGAGTAGTCTCTTGTCGGCTTTTAACCACCTAGGTTAGATAGGCTCTCGCAACCCATCGAGGGAAGGACATAATTCTTTCGAGTCTACCTGGTTAGATCCAAACTACGCCTCCATCCCCCAACTCCCTTTTTTCCATTCATTTTCTTTATTCATTTTCCTCACGTAAATGCACATGGATACCACTCATACATGGCATTCCTACTTGTTTCTATAATCATGATGCATGTCAATGCGAAACAATAACATATCAATATTACAGAAAGGAAACGAACCTGACTAAACTAAATCCAAGCACAATACCAGGAATAATGGGCTAACATGAGGTACAAAAATGTTATAGCAATTATCATGAAATAAAAGTACAATAATAGAGCAGGTTGTATGATAAAACAACTAACATGTTGTAAAACACTAGAGCGGGATATATGATAAGGCAACTAACATGTTGTAAAACAATAGAGTCATATTTCAGAGCTATCTAATACAACCTAACAATTCATCTTGTTATTAGCCAAACGTTCAACGTGGATTACAAAGCGCTATTTTACCTACAACAGTTAATCATAAGTGGAAAACATGCTATTTTAGTCGATGACATCTATTAAGCCTAAATAAAATAACCAGAGGCAGTATAACCTCTAAAAGAGTAAAACATGGTTTAATAACAATAATTTTAATTAGAACTAACAACCTATTCATATTTACGGGAGTGAGACAGTTTATAATAAAGATTAACTAAATAAGCTCACATCAAGGGAAATGTTAGTATTTAGCAAGCAGTAAGGAAACAGTTATAGGTTGAACAACAATATAGTATATCGAGACTATCAAAGCAGTGAGCAGGAACAATGTTCAGAGCATTCAAAGGAAAATAGAACCAATAATCAGCGAATAACAGAGAGTTAATGTTTACAACTACTAATAGGGAGTTATCTACATAGAAAGTACTAAGAGTTTAACTGACAGTTTATTCGTACTTAACATGTCGTTGAGCATTTTGCAATTGGGTAGTTCATATTATAGAGTTCTTCATCAGAGACTATAATTTTAACAGGAAACATCATCACTTTCTCTACAAACTAAGCATCAATTTATAGGAAAGAAATCACAGAACATTAATGTTACAGAAAATAGACACTGCTTATGGGTAGGGCCTCCACTGGCCAATGTGTAACAACCCTATTTTTCGTAAATCCTTTAAAAATGTGCAAAAATTTGAAACTTTTATAAATCCATGACAACCCTCTTTATTTAAAATTCTTTTAAAGAAATACATATCAGAGTGTGTCTAACCGGACCGCTACTAAAACCCTTTTCATTCTACCCACTACAAAAACCGTTATAAAATCATCGCGAAAGCGTTGTAAAATCTTTTATAAAAACGTAGTAGGTTTAGAAAATCATGGCAGAAGCATTAAATAGTTTAATAAGGAAACTTAATGAAAGAACTAAATAATTAAATACACTTAAGAGAAATGAAAACTGAAGAATTAAATACACTTTTATTACAACCGTGCCCTCTTTGATTCTAATAAGCTTGGTGATGTGCTCAAAATGTCACAAGGAGCAATAAAATAAATCGGCTAGAGAAAACTACAATAATCTGCCCAACCTGCTTTAACCAGAGATAACTCCTCAACCAGTTGTGATCAAGATCTGAATTTTGGAGGACATATCATCAATTGAGGAGTCCGCTAAACCTCCTAAAGTGAGAGGGGCGACTTCAATTGGCTTCACCGGTTCAGGAAGCACTCTCTAAGGGCTTAAATACTTCTCCTACTTCCACACCACAATGACCTCAACTAGCAGGAAGTATTGGAAGAAGTAGCAACCCTTCCAACTCGGCCAAGAAGTACCAAGAGAGCCGAGTTCGGGCAAGGAGAGATCGACCAAAAGGGGAGGTTGCCGCGGACCACACACCACAAGGAATAACTAGGGTTTTTCTTTAACAATG
The DNA here is from genome assembly GCA_022433065.1 of Begonia loranthoides. Taxonomy (NCBI): domain Eukaryota; kingdom Viridiplantae; phylum Streptophyta; class Magnoliopsida; order Cucurbitales; family Begoniaceae; genus Begonia; species Begonia loranthoides. The sequence continues at coordinate 18,349,691 of CM039477.1, read as the reverse complement.
TAATCTTCGTTCATGCTTGCCCTAGAGGGGACTAAATATCCTCTAGGGGCTTTATAAAAAAAGGACAAAATTGCCCTAAAATGAAATCACAAAAATGACCCCAAATAATAAATCACAAAAACAAGTCCGAGGTTGGTTTTTTCGTTTCTATAAATGTAACATTTAACATACCAATGAACTCCAAATATAACTCTAAATACCTCTTTGGAAAGCTCTATGTGTTGGCTACAAAACGTGTGAAGAACATTTTTTCATTTGACATCATTTGAGGCTATAAAAATGTCAAATACTCCACCATGGTCGGATTGTAGGAAGACTTGTAACGTCTACCCTTTCTTCCATAATTTTGCTTCCAAGTAAGTGCAAGCTTAGGAGCCTCTTTATCCTCATGATTTGGCTCATCTTCATGGTTCTTTAGCTTATTCCAACCTACAAAATAAATAAAAATATTAAAAAATAAAGGAACCCTTGGCTCGGGCTCAGGTGACGGGTCCTTGGGGCACATCATACTCCTGGGATTGAAAAGTATTTCTCCTCAAATCCGGGGAGTATACTTGATTATCTTCCACAAATCTTCCTCCTGGATCAAATGGAAAAAATTTCTTGATATCCCGAGTCAGCTCCATCATATCTGGTTTAGCATATCTCTTTTCATTCATGATCTCGGAACTCATGATCTTACAATTCTCATGTCCGAGAGACATATCAGTATCAAATATAATAAAACTCAGAGGTGACCCCAAACTAAAATTTGTTCTTCTATCAAAAGAATAGCTTGCAAGGTCATCGCTAAGAATCATCCAGGGTAAAATTTTTCTATCTCCTGAACTAGGTATCCACAAGTTGTTAACCACAAATGATCTACCATCATAATAATAGGAAAGTTCCACACCCATAATATTGAAACTTTCCTTCCAATATTCAAAAACAGCACTAACAACAAAGGAATCTCTCGTCCAACCGATTTTAAAGCACCAGGTGAGTAAGGAATTGAACATCATGTGCCTTTCTTGGGGTGCATGCTCAATAGGATTGGATCCACAACAATCAGAAACAAGATGATGTGATAATAGTGAAATAGAGTCAACATAATTCTCATCCCAGATATTCAGATGGCCTATCAACTCATTTTCCATTAAACCACTAGGTATGCTGAGGTTATCATCTCCAATTAAAAATCCAGGATTCAAAGAGTTATCAATAATAGTAGCCACAACATTATCATCAAGCCGTGCCATAACAAATTCAATAATAACATTATTTCTAAACCATCCAATTTTAAATAACCAATCAATTAAGGAAATTGATGGAGTGTACCTTTCTTGGCTTATACTTTGGTGAAGAAAAATTTGCTTCCTTGGAAATTTATTTTGCACCGATTTACTTCCATACGCATCAATCTCAGGTTGAACCCTCTTCAACACTAATTGTTCTCTTTTTGCCATCACTAAAGGAGTTTCGCATGTTGCACACTTTAATTCAGTATCAATGAGTGAAGGTGGGTGGATGAACTCCAAGTCTACTCTCGGATTGGGCAAAACAATCTTTTCTCTATGTTCTTCTTCTTTTTCTGCAGTTTTCTATAACTCTGAACTTTTCTTGAATAATTGATCAGCAAGCTGGAACTCAATCTCAGTGATCAAAACTTCTTCCTTCTCAATGGTGGCTGCCAAGGAGATATCTTTACATTCCTCCTCATGAAGTGGTTCTTCGATTGTTCTTAAAATAGGAAGAGTTTGGTTGGAACAACTCAGGCTATGCAACTCTTTAGAATTGTCTTCCTTAACTTTAGCCATTACCAAGGAGTCATCATTCTTCTTTTCTTCATTTCGTGTAAAAGATCCCTCTTCCTCATCTTCTCTAACCACTTCATTAGTTTCTCCCATTAGAATCATCACCCTTGAATTCGGACAATGTGAGGCAATGTGGCCAAACCCCAAGCATTTGAAACACTTGATATCTCTAGATCTCGACTTGTTATTGTCATTAAAGGCTTTCTTCTCTTCATTAAGCTTCACGGCATTAAACTTGCTATCCACCTTTGGAATTGTTTTTGGAGGATTGTTGCTTTTTTGGAAAGGCCGAGACATGCCTTCTTTAAGCCTTCTTTTTCTTTGTCTTTCTATTCTCAAAGCCAATTGTATAACATCATCAAGAGTTTCATATGATTGCAATTCCACAACGTCACCAATGTCTTAATGCAACCCTTTAATAAAACAAGCCACGGTTTGCTCGATTGGTTCCACCACATTGCAACAGATCTTTAAAATCTCAAACTCGGTCAAGTATTCGTCAACCATTAGTGAGCCTTGTTTCAAATTTTGAAATTGAAGGAATAATTCTTGCTTGTAGTGCGGAGGGACAAATCATTTTTTCATGAGTGATTTCAAAGCTTCCCAACTTCGGACCTCACCTTCTCCTTCCTTCTGCCTTTGCGCTTTAAGGTTCTCCCACCATATACTAGCATAACCAGAAAGCTCTAATGCAACCATTTGAATCTTTGTCTTTTCGGAATAGTCATAGCAATCGAAATCCGATCTACCTTCTCAACCCATTCTAGAAAATCACCACCATTACTAGAGCCTTTAAAAGGAGGAATAGAGACCTTAACATGTCTCATTTCATTTTTGATATGTGGTCTCCTACTCGGACTAAGTGATTCCCTCTCTTCGGATTCCTCCCATTTTTCATCAAATACACTAGCATCTCGACCCCGTGAATCAATAGATGTACTAAGCCTCCTTCTAGGCTTTGGTGTTCTAGGACCCCTCACATGATCGTCTTCGGAAGTTCCATCTTTTGCTGAAGTTTATGGATCATTTCTAACATGTCATCCAACCTTCCATGCAAACTAGACTCGGCTTGTTCATGAGCTTCCTCGGATGGTGCACTCGGGTTGTTTCTTATCTCCTTATTATTATGATACTGAGCTCCACTTCTTGTAGTCATAATAATCAATTAATAGTCTCAATAATACAGCAAAAACGTGAGCTAGGCTCGGATACAAAATGATGTGCTCCAAATGTCACAAGGAGCAATAAAATAAATCGGCTAGAGAAAACCACAATAATCTGCCCAACCTGCTTTAACCAGAGATAACTCCTCAAAAGTCGTGATTAAGATCTGAATTTTGGAGGACATATCATCAATAGACTTAGATTAAACATGTCAAAATTGTAGCTCAAAAGCTCTTCAGAATCTCCAAATATAGCAATAATAAGGCAGCACCAAAACCAGGGTTCTGCCCAGAACAGATTCGGCGACTAAATAAGAAATGATTAGTGTTCAACGTGCATACGGCCTATCAACGCCAATTTTGGAGGGAAATATCTCGACAACTTGAAGATTAAGTCAACCAAAAACGAGCTCAAAAGAACGTGCACAAGAGCCTCAAATTACAGTCACAAATGCGAGAATCAAGAAGAAATATTCCAAGGACAGTTTCATCGGCTAGCCAAATTTCCACAACAAGAACATACTCAACATAAATCGTCAAATATAATCACCTTTTGAGAACAGGGGATTCTAGTAACAATGGAAATATGAAGGAAGAAACAAGAACTCTTTGATGAAATAGCAAGAAAACGCAAAGAACACCCGAGGAGTCCGCTAAACCTCCTAAAGTGAGAGGGGCGACTTCAATTGGCTTGACCGGTTAAGGAAGCACTCTCCAAGGACTTGAATACTTCTCCCACTTCCACACCACAATGACCTCCACTAGTAGGAAGTATTGGAAGAAGTAGCAACCCTTCCAACTAGGCCAAGAAGTACCAAGAGAGCCGAGTTCAGGCAAGGAGAGATTGACCAACAGAGGAGGTTGCCGCGGACCACACACCACAAGGAATAACTAGAGTTTTTCTTTAACAATGTCATCTCCGTTCATGCTTGCCCTAGAGGGCACTAAATACCCTCTAGGGGCTTTACAACAAAAGGACATAATTGACCTAAAATGAAATCACAAAAATGACCACAAATAATAAATGACAAAAACAAGTTTGAGGTTGGTTTTTTCGTTTCTATAATTGTAACGTTTGACATACCAAATAAACTCCAAATATAACTCTCAATACCTCTTTGGAAAGCTCTATGTGTTGGCTACAAAACGTATGAAGAACAGTTTTTCATTTGACGTCATTTGAGCTACAAAAACGTCAAATACTCCACCATGGTCGAATTGTAGGCAGACTTGTAACGTCTACCCTTTCTTCCATAATTTTGCTTCCAAGTAAGTGCAAGCTTAGGAGCCTTTTTATCCTCATGATTTGGCTCATCTTCATAGTTCTTTAGCTCATTCCAACCTACAAAATAAATAAAAAGATTAGAAAATAAAAGAGCCCTTGGCTCGGGCTCAGGTGATGGGTCCTTGGGGCACATCACTTGGCCAGCCCCAATCCTCGCACGTGCAAATCTTTCATCCTTACTTTAGATTATCCGCTCTTTGTTATCTGTTCGTCATTTTTGCATACCAGTACCTACACCTACACCACGAGTAACTGAAAGCACAAAGGCTTAGTAAGGAAAAGGTTATTGCAATATGATATGCCTCTCTTTAGCCCTTTTTGGAATGGGAGCCACCCAAAACAATCCTTTTCGTTAAGTCGTTGGTTCTTTGGTTTTTTGCTTGTACTTCGAGCTGGAGATTGGAAGATTTTCTTTGTGATAGAGTAGTGACCGGATCTAACTTTCTACATGCAACTAGAACTCTCGTACCCTAAGAGGGAGGTGCTTCGGCTAGTTGCAGACTAGACCTGCTACCCATCCGCCCCTCAACTCCCGTTTTTATCATTTTCTTTTGTCCCTGTGCCGGGCTAAGCTACCGGTACCACAGAAGACCTTTATCATCTTAATGTTTTTCCTCATTTTCATCATTTATCCTCACTCATGCATGTGTGAGTATCCCCACCAAGGAGGCACTCCATATTAGTTTCTATTAACATGATGCAAGACCATACATTCTCAACCTAACATGATGCATAATACTTTATAACGTAACATTAACAGAAATTGAAGTGCACATTGAAATAAAAGTAACTGTAATGGCAGGAATTGAAAGCAAACTGAAATTGAAAGCGCATATAGTAAACAACGATAATTGAAAGCACACAACAGAGAACAATTATAATTAGAAGCGCATAACAGAAAACAAGTATAATATTGAATTAAAACAGCGAATGAACAATAAACTAAACATACTCATTAAACTAAGCTAGACTAAACATGCTCAAGTAGAATTATCATTTTAGTTATGTCCTAATTAATTTGCATACTCAATAAGATAAGATAATTATTCTAGTTCTTTAGCCTAGTTAACTTCCTAGTCGATTTACATGCTCAATGTGTAATTAATTACTCTAGTTGATTATCGTGCTCTCTAAATGATTAAACATGCTTAGTTGATCAACATGCATCGAGTTCAGTTAATTGGACATGCTCGAGAAACTATACATACTAGTAAATTAAACACACTAGTTAATTAATCATGCTCAATAAACACACACGGATCAACATGCTAATATTAGTTATTTAACATCTAGTATGCTTAAGGGTCCAAGATAATTAACATGCTCAAGCCTAGTTGATTAACATGCTTAAACGATTATTCATGCTAGTAAATTGAATATGCTGATTCACTAAACATGCTAGTTAGTTAATTATAAACATACTAATTAAACATACTAGTTAATTAGTTCAACATGTTTGAGTCTAGTTGATTATTCTAGTTAGGTTAATTAAACATAGCATAACCTACTCAATTAACATGCTAACATTATGTTCATTAATTAATTAAACATGCTAATTAAACTTACTAATTCATGCTAATTACATGGCATATCTAATTAATTGACATGCGAATATCATTCTAGTTAGTTAATTAACATGCTCGAGTAAAAGTACAATTTGGATTCTAATTTATTTCAATTTGACATGCTTAAGGTTAAGTTGAGTGAACGTGCTAGTCAATTTAACATGCTAGTCTAGTTAAGTATCCTAGTGAAGTTAATTAGTTAATGATGATTAATTAAACAACTAGTTAATTAATTAAACTAGTTAATTAAACATGCATCAAGTCTAATTAATCACTCAAGTCTAGTTACTTTACTTTAATTAGATTAACATGCTCAAAGAAGGATCACAATTATAGTAAATCGAACATGCTTATACAGAGAAATTTAACTAACAACAAGTAAGAGAATAAGCAACAAGAATAAAATCGACATAAAAAAAGGGAAATCAATTCATTCACGCTTATCTCATCCTCATATCTCTTTAGTTTATCATCCTCCATTTCACCACAAACTACTCTATGCTTCGCAACAATTTTTCATCTACCAACTAGTATCTACAAAGCAACCAAATCACAGCACTAATAAGATAACAAAGCTAACACTAAGGAAATATCACAGAGCAATAAAAACAAGGGCACAGAATATCGCAACGAAGGAATAGAACTAAAAACCCCAGAAATACTACAGAGCATCGATAATGGAAATAACAACAGAAACTCATCCAAGTAAACCAACACTACTCACGCACCCCTACTTTTGGTTTAGGGCCTCCATAGGCCAAGACACCCCTATTTCCTTACCTAAACCGATGAACACAATAAGGACAGCAAGGAAACCAAGCCTTCATGCAACTACCAGCTTCACAGCAGCTCACTCACGTACACACTCATCCAAGGAACACTCACTACTCTCAAATTATAGGGAAGCCCACTCTCACACACTAGAACTCACACTTAGCTCACCACTCAACCACACAACTCACACACACTCAGAGGCTCACATGCAGGAGCACTCCTCATAGGAAGAGAAGCCTCACGTAGCAGGGAGGGGGATTTCACGTAGGGAGAGGAGCTGAACGTAGAGATGGAAGGGGAGAGGAAGCTTATAACTAGGAGGGGGAACAAATCGTACGTGTAGGAGGCAGGGAGGTCGGCTACGCGTGGTCTGGAGGAGGATTTGCTTTCGGGGGTCACATTCTAATTGGTTAAGGGTCGTTCTCCTTCTGATTTTAAATCATTTATTGTCGCAGATCTGGACTGCTTCGGATGAGTGTGGACGCAGTGGTCTCGTCCACAAGAGTAAAACTCCTAAGGCTAAACCATGGTTTCGGACGAGAACTGACGTCCTCATCCATGCCATATTGTCTACTGACAATGTTCGGACGTGTTATGGTGTCCACATGAAGCGTCTGCACGCATCCGCATATGTCCATAAATTGGAAAGAGGCAAATCGGACGAGGCCTCTCCTCGTCCGCACTCGTCGTGAGCATTCGAAGGTGTCCATATTTGGACAGATTAGACCCAGATGAGGCCACCCATGTCTGCAGGAACTTGGCTGCATCCGCAGCCTTGTCTGCAACGACAACATAGGCAGGGGCGACCTTTGGGATGTGAAGACAACATCCCCGTGTCGTCCCAAAGTGCTAGGACGACGTTCTATACACTTGCAGAGGAGGAATAGCGTCCGCGGAGTCGTCTGCAAGTGCACAATCCAGCATTTTTTTTCACATTTACCAACTTAACTTCTATCATATAATATTTTCCCATAGTTACACGTCATAAACAACACGTATATACGCAATGTAATGTCCCAATTACCCTATCCTTTAATCACATCGCATATACGGGGAAAACATAACACAAATACCCTTTAGACCTAACGCTCTGAAACATCTTTGATAATACCCCGATAATTGTCCAACTTAATTATCAATTTCTTACGTTTAATTGCTAATCGTTTCACACAACAACTCTACCCATTTCTTACCTTTAATTGCTAATCGTTGAAGAATTTCTATGCTAGAAGAAATGTAACAAGTTGTCCAACTCAAATTTTTCCCTTCAGTTCACAAACCCCTTCTCCAAACGCACAACGTATCACTTCCACTAATTCACTCTTCTCATAGCTCTCACAGAACATCCACACACCAGAGATTTCACTCACACACAGAGGAGGGAAAAACACAAAGGACTGCTTCTGCTTCAACTAGACAGATAAATAACTTGAAGACCTTACCAGGAGGCTAGAGGAGTGACGGTCATTCACCAACCGGGATGGGCAGGGTTGCCTCGACGTGGGAGAGCTGCTGCTTTGTCGACAGAGTGGGATTTTAATGCGTAAATGACAAAAAAACTCGTATACTTAAAATAGATTTTTTGTAGAATCATGCTATTTCAGTCGAGGGAAGGCGTCCGAGCCTTGAATGCATGTCGACCAAATTCTACATTTTCCCTTTAGAATTGCTATTTCGGTCGAGGGAAGGCGTCCAAGCCTCGACCGTATGTCGACCGAAAAGTTGAAAAAATTGGAAAAATTCAAATCTTCCAAGACCGCATCCGACCACACATCGACCGTGGTTCTACCGAAAACTCATATTGCTGAAAGAGTGTGATTTTGGACACGAACTATCGACCTAGCCTTATCCTAAAACACAAGGGATGATCCGTAACACTTTTTGGATGCAAGCCACAACCGCGCATCGACTGCGGTGCGACCAGAAACTCAAAATACACCTTTTTCCATCAAAAACTTTATACTTTAATCACTCCTTAATATTTTTTCCACATTTACACTGCATTAATCAACAACATACCACCCCACAACATAATATATTAATTATTCCAAAATTCATTACTTTAATTAAACGGGAAATTATTATTTGGGTATTACATTATTGCCCCAGTTCGTAAAGTTTATTGTTTTTTTAAATCTTCCACTGCTAGTTAATTAAATTCAAGTTATGGGTCTCATGGTTTGGTTCTTCTGGGTCGGATTGTTTCTCGTTCTATCTCGAGTCCCTTTGGGGCGTGACAACTTCTAAAAGAAATAAACTTCCCACCATAATATTAACAACCCACTACAATAATAATTATTTAATACATAAAGTAAAGAAGTATCACATGAAATTTATAATTTTTAATCCCACCACTCGGTGGCAGGTCTAACAAAAATACTGGATTGAACAACCCGATATTCAGAGAGAACTTGATTGGCCAGACCAATGCTTGGTTTGCAGTGAAAGATTTAATGAAAATCAAAGTCATAGCCCACAACAAATGACTCGATGTCCACATGGTTCACAAAAAAATAGTACAATACAGATAAAGTGGAAATGTTGTGCATGAATATAGAATTAAACAATATAATTCACATAATTCTACAGGCCATAGCAAAATGGGGAATCCTCATCAACTGAAAGAAATAAAACACTAAAAAATAGAAGAATAAGGGAAAAAGGGTCTTCACTATGACTGCTACTCTTGGTAGCCTCAATTTTTACCCTAGAAGGGTGGGTGTCATTAAGGTGAGTGACTAACTCAGTAGGAAGACCTATATTATACTCTAATGCATAAGAAACTGCTTTTATCATTTCATCTAAAAACCATGAGCCAGTTAAAAAATATTGCGCATGAATTTACATTCATCAAGACTTTTTTACTATTTTTAAGAAAACTAGCTCCACGATCCACTGGTAGAGCAAACATCAAAAACATGGCCGTATAAATAGGCAACTATAAATAAAATATGCCTCCACCATTTTCCATAGAAAAATGTCCCAGTGAAAAAGTGGTCACTCACGGACCCTGGCACATCGATTGCCCACAAGACGACGATCCATAGATCTAGTTCGTCACATGAGACAAAAAGAAGAGACTGTTTGAAGACTAATCAATATGCATCAATCGTAAAAATAAACACCTCTGCCAGGTTTAGGGATTCGAACCTAAGGACACATTATTATTGTTTTATCATCCAATCGCATCGTACAAAAAAAACACCTTCACTCAACAGAAGATGTACATGGATAACCTCAAGTTGTTTTGGCCTCAAAGTTGTCCAAAAATAATAGGAGGTTCATCCACATATACGTAAGTAACTATAAAATGAAATACCATACACGTGTAAAGTAAACATATAAAACTGGCGTACATATAATATAAAAATAGACAAGCTAAAAAGTAGGACAAGTCAATTGTATGTGTGATAGCTCAAAAAATAGAGGTTTTGAAAACTATGATGCATATGCAGTACAATATAGAAATCCTTACCTCGATGATGACTACTCTTCTTACCAACAGAAACACTATTCTGGGAAATAAATTCAAAGTCTGTGAAATCATCGAAACCTATAACAAACAAAATTTCAAGAATTCATATGCAAACACTAGGGAAAAAGAGTGGATGAGTCCTATATTGGGATTAAGAACCCAAATCAAAGGATTGACAACCAAAAATCCCAAACAAAACTTTAAGAACGATGGGTAGTTCTTATATCAAGACTAAGACTTAAGCTAAAGGGAAACAACAATTGGACGATGAAATATTCCATTCAAATTAATCAATTGGTCGCCCAGGCTGCGACAACAAACGCCAGTCGCGGAAGCCCATACTGCTTTTTTGAAATTGGCCACTGTATGAATTACAGTGGCCTTGGTCTGGGCTTTGTAAGAGTCGCGGACCTGGTATTCTTTTGGGCCGCAGTCCAGCCTTTTGGGTTGTGGTCCAATACAAAATTGTGTCTGATTTTAGGTCTGTTAGGACCAGATTTTTTGGTATTCTTTTACCCAATTCAATTTCATTAATTCGAAATAAAAATTTAGGATTTTAAAGTGTAAAAATTTAACTTGAAAATTTATGCTTAATTGATGCAGCACAGCTCCGCCTCATTTTTATTTTAATTTAAATTAAATATTTTTGTTTTGTAATAACTTAAATTGTTACTTGGTTTTGTTATTTGTTTTTGCAGTCCGCTTGTTGTTTGTGTTTTATTTTAAGGTTATTGCTGTAATTTAGGTCATTAGGGCTTAACCCTAATTAGGGTAGTATTCAAGCATCTCTAAGTGAACTTTGTAAAGGTAAATAGTTGAATACAGAAAACTGAACGTTCGTTCAAACTTGGAGTTTCTCTAGTCTGTCATATCCTTTTCGGTGAGTCATATCTGAACAAGTTTGTGTGTACAAAATTAAGATCATCTATTGTAAGTTTTAGGTGATTTCTCTTATTGCTACTCATTTCTCTTCTTTGTGCCATCAAAGAAGAATATACAGTAAAGGTGTAGAAAACTTTCAAAGATCCAAGTTTGAGAGCTGCTTCTTGCAAAGTAGTCATTGAAGTCAGACAACACAGCAGTAGTGTTTTTCGAACCAGCTTGTTATTTGCTCCACAGTTCATTTCATCACTTATCATTAGAGGAAACCAACCTCAATTCACAGGAAAGGATTTGTTCCAAAGCTTCAGCCTTTTTTCCGCAACCTTTTCCATTGACTCGGGCATAACTTCATCAAGAATCATCGTTCCCGTTTAGAGTAGTTTGTCGGTCCATTTCATGTTTTTGGACGTATATTGAAGAAGCTTTTTGTTTTGCATTCACGAGTAGAATTTTTACAGCGTTTTGGACGTCCCTCGGTTATAAAGGACTTCCCTTTGCTCTAAATGATGACGCTTCAGCTATAAAAGATGCCCGTCATCCATATCTATCATCTGTTTTCCTATTTCTCAAATGTTCATCGTTACTCCATTTTAGCACCGTCAATTCATTTGCCTTGAAGGACGTCTGTTCTTCTAGAAGGGACGTTTGTTGTGTCTCCATTTTTAACGCCGTCAATTCCTGCGCTGAAAAGAACATCCATTTTGTTTTTTTCTTCCATTTGGGACGTCCCTTCCCTATATTAAATGTTTGTCTTACTTCGCTCAAAACAACGTCTCTTTGCTATAAAGAACATCCGTTCCTCCACGAGAGACGTCCATTTTCCCCAATCTTTGACGTTCGTCTTTTATAAAGGCGTCTGGTTTTCTCTCAAAGACCCGTCCCCTTTATTCCTACACTCCTGCATCTGAGTGAGCTCCCATAGGCGCATCATTTAATTAACAAAGCTTTGGTTGGTGCATCATCTGGTATCAGAGCCAATTTGGCCTATTTATACTCTGTGATTTTGCATTAATATTGTTGGAAAAATGAGTTCAAGAGGTGTATCTTATTATACACAAAACTAACAACAAATAGGCAAGCATCCAAGCAACAATCACCGAAGAGACGTGAGTTTAGTCGTCAATGCCGGTTTGATGAGATACAGTCTTTGATGCGAGACATAGCTTGAAAGTTACAAGAGGTGCAAGACCAGCATCTTAAGACTCTTCAACCACCAATTCCACAGGAAGAAGTTGAAGAAATTATTGAAGAGGTCATTAGAGATGAAACCATGTTGGAAGAGATTATAATGCCAGAAGAAGGGCCCACTTCTTGAAACTGAATCTCGTATGGAAAAGGAAGTCAATTTTTAAGAGATGCATAGCCCGAGTTGCTCCAACCAAACTGTTCCTATTTCAAGAAAAATTGAAGGGTCACTTCATGAAAAGGAATGTAAAGATATCTCCTTGGCAACCATTATTGTGAAAGAAGAAATGTCAGTTTCTAAGATTGACTTCTCGCATGCAAGTCCACTACTCAAATTAAGTTCAGAATTACAAATAAACCCTCAAGGCATGAAAGAAGATTTGATTGAAGAGGGATTCTATGAGTTAAAAAACCTCATTGGCAAGGATGTTCCCTCAACACTTATTCTAGAACAAAAGCAAGTAATTATCGAAGAGTGTTGTAGACAAGAGAAGCCTATCCTCTTAAGTTGTCTAGTCCCTCCAACTCTCCAAATTCACAGAGTTGGATTTCCAAAAGAGCTTCCATGATGATATACCAGCAGTAGGGGATTAGAATATAACCTAGAAATATGATGTTGAATTGTTGAATTGTGGCTCAACCTTTGGATGCTTTTTTTTGTACTAGTGGTAGTCAAGCGGTCGAGACTTTCAGTCGAGTATCGCATCCAAAAAATATTAAAATTTAACAGATTCGTCCCTTTTTCTATGATTGAGTTGCAGTCGTAAGAATAAGTCAAGTTAGGCGACCGAATCTTCACTTTCGTTAAATTGGCAGAATTTTAGTTTTGGAAAGTGAAATTTGAAAACGCGTAACTCCTTTGTCTTAGATTCTTTTGAGCTGAAATTTGGACCACATCTCATTGAATGAATAAGAAAAATAACCTTTGAAGAATTTTGAGAATATTCCTTAAGAATTAGGAAATATGCTGAAAATGCTCCAGGTGGTTGAATTTGGAAAGTAGGATAGCTAGCACTCCTTTTGATGACTTTGCGAATGGATGCTTGAGGGATGGTTGGATACCACTTCACACAACCTTTCCCTGAAGAGTAGGGCTGGGGATGCCACTGAGAAAACTCACTTAAGCCTAAGTGAGATCCTACCTTGTGATATATAACTCACACAAGAAGAACTTTTGATGTAACTCACCAAAGTATTTGAAAAAGGAATCACTCCAAAAATTAGCAAAAGCCATTTTGTATTCAAACTTCAACTGTCTAAAATATAAGCATTAGGTGGCTTTATATAGTCTTTTACAAAGCATAAAATAATAATAAACTAAGTGTGGCCATAGAGTAATCTCTTCATAATATTCCTTAGTCAAACCAGGAGAAGTGTCTTGGGCCTTGAAATTTGCCTTGGCTATAAAATCTCCATGAATAAAATAAGAAAATAATCCATGTATGATGTGGTAGGTCAATAATAGTAAAATATTCACAAACCACCTCCCATATTTGAACAATTGATTAGGAATGTTGTGGATGTCCCTTTATAATTCAATTATTTCCATAAAAATAGTTGTGAGAATACCTTTGAGTATGTGTGGGCAAGGAACAATTTTTTAATAACTCTTTAAGTTGTTCTTTCTCCCATATATCTTGCTAGATTCCCACCATGAGCTTTCCTTATTAGTGATGCTCGAAACTTGCCATCTTTGCATTGTGATTTTTGAATTTCATGAGTTGTCATACCAATATTGCCATCTTTGGAAACAAAATCTTTGTATTGAGACATTGGCCATTAGTTTTGTCTTTCCCCTTTTGCATTTGATCAAATAAGGAAAATAATTCAGCAACTTATTCTTAGACAATAATGCAAAAATAGGCAACTAGGTTTTGAAACCACCAAATAAACAACGAGTAGATTTTTCCTTAATCTTATTGCCATAAGAGTATTTCCATAAAATCAATTTAATGTCTTCATGCAATAGTAAGGTTTCCATAATCCAAAAATAGTAATTATATTCAACCAAATCAACTTTTTCCATATTGCCATAAACATAACCAAATATTACTTTGTCCACCCAACTCTAAAAATCCAAGTAATCAATTTATCCAATGGGGCATACCTCTTTGTCATGAGCATAAGAATCTTCAACCGATTTTTCTTTAATACATCATGATTCTTTGAAACTTGCCTTGGTTGAAGTGGGATTAACTTGCCTATCCTTCCACTATCTTTAAATGCATTATAATTAGAAAGGCAATTAGGACACTCATCATGCGCATGCCAGGACAATTTCCAAAAAGGTTCAATTGTATTTGCCATGTCACATATCAATATATTAGTAAAACTCTCATAAGAAAAATTAGTCCGAGTGTGGTTTACCTTCATGTCTTTTTCGTCATTCAACAAACTCAAACTTTTCTTAAAATCAATGGAAGGTAAAGTGTCGTCACTCTTTCCATCTTTGATTAGAGGACATAACCTTTTCGTGTGTGAACTTTAGCCATGAAGATTGTGGTCCTAATCAATGTGTCACCAAAATTTGTGAGTGAAGCCATGCATCAATATCTCCAAGTAATTTCCTTTAACCAAAATCATTGAGGATATGTTAGCACAAATATCATCCTTAATTAGTAAAGAGCAAACCTTGTCATTGTTGACATTTTGGTTATGGACAATTTGTTCCTCTTGTGGTTCCTCTTGTATTGTTGTTGTCAAGGAATCATCTTAGCTTTCTATAGGTTTGGATACTTGTTACTCGAAATAATCTAATTCGCTTTCTAATTCCTCATCATGGCTTTGTATTGGTAAAATTGGGTGCTCAATATTTTTTGCTTCAAGTTGTTGTAACAAGGCACTAATTTTAGCAAGTTGACCTTTGTTGACTTTTGGAAGAATTTTCATACCTTGGGAGTGGTGGTAGTGAGTGTAGAGCATACTTTTATCTCTCAATTATCAGAGTCATCTTGATTACATCTTCAAATGTGTCATAAGACCGTAGTTCCACATGCTTCCAATGCCATTGTGAAGTCCTTGGATGAACCTTGATATTGTTTCATCTTCCGGTTCTTGCAAATTACACTTTGTTTGTAACGCTTCGAACTTAGCAATATAATCGTCGATGGCGTAGGATCCTAGCTTGAGGCTTTGCAATTGATAGTAGATCTCTTGGTTGTAATGGCTTGGAATGAACTCCTCACTCATGAGTCTCTTTAATAAAATCCAAGTCCGAATCTCTTCGCCTCATTGCCTTCTCTTTGCACTAATGTTGCTCCACTTGGTGCTTGCATATCCTATGAACCCAGGTTTTATTAGATGCACCTTCCTAAGTTCTAAAAATTCGTAAGACTCAAATATCCTTTCCACTATTTCCACCCATTCATTATAATCGACCATTGCTTGAGCCGCTGAACTGCGGGATGGATACCCTAGGAATAGCTGGTGGTCAATTCTCCTCATCTGAGAAATAACTCGATAAGTAGTTTCATCTCCTCATTATTGTGTAAAAAAAATATCATGACTTAATAGGACGTTTTAACTCCGATACCAAATGATGCACCATCGAAAGGAGATTAGAATATAACTTGGAAATATGATGTTGAATTCTTGAATTGTGGCTCAACTTTCAGATGCTTATTTTTGAACTAACGGTCATCGGGCAGTTGAGACTTTTGATCGAGTATCGCATCTGAAAAATATTAGAATTTAACAAATTCATCCCTTTTTCTACGGTTGAGTCACGGTTGCAAGAATAGGTCGAGTTAGGCGACCGAATCTCCATTTACCTTAAATTGGCAGAATTTCAATTTTGGAAAGTGAACTTTGAAAGTGTGTAACTCCTTTGTCTTAGATTCTTTTGAGCTGAAATTTAGACCACGTCTTGCTGAATGATTAAGGAAAAGAACATTTCAAGAACTTTGAGAATATACTTCAAGAATTAGGAAATATACTGAAAACGCTCAAGGTGGTCGGATTTGGAATGTAGGACAGCTTGAATTCCCTTTTGATGACTTTACGGATGGATGTTTGATAGATTGTTTGACACCATTTCACACAACCTTTCCCTAAATATTAGGGTTGCAGATGCCACTAAGAAAACTCACTCAAGCCTAAGTGAGATCCCACCTTGTGACATATAAATCACACAAGAAAAACTTAGGATGTAACTCACCAAAGTGTTTGAAAAATGAATTACTCCAATTTTGAAATTAGCAAAAGCTATTTTCTATTCAAATTTCAATTGTCTAAAACATAAGAATTAGGTGGCATTATATAGCCTTTTAAAAAGCATAAATAATAATAAACTAATTAAGCAATAACAACCCTAATCGGCTTATAGAATAAGTTGTCTGATTTTTTATTTAATAGAAACTAGGTTAATTAACTAAAAGAATATTAAATTAATATCTTTTTTTCTTTCTCTCCAAGTCTAGATGTATTTGGCAGCTAATCCTTGTTGGTCCTCATCCAATTGGATGGTTTCCATGTAGAGATTTCCTTGATCTCCATATTTGGACACTTGGACTTTCCTTAATCTTTGCTCTCTGTTCCATGGGCCTTTGATATAGCAAATGAAGATCAAATTTAATGATCCAACTTGTTCTAGAAAGCTTAAGAAGTCCGCTACAATCTTTATAAGACACTATTTTTAAATGACATCGTTTAGAATGCCAAAATAGTCAAATACTTTCCAGAGGTCAAAAGAAGACAGTTTTTGGAAAGTCTTTCCATTTCTCTTCCATTGCTTTTGAACTTCCACCTATGCTTGACCTTGAATTTATCCATGGTATTCTTTGAGGCTTAATTAATAATATAATGGACCCATAGTCCATCACAGGACCAAAAAGTAAGGGCTACAACTATTGATCACTCTATATATACTAGAATTTCAATTTGGGTTGATAACCTTTGCATGCCTAATGGTGTAATTAAAGACATGTTGATAGTCAATCTGGATGTTTTGGGTGAGAATTATGTTGACCCTGTTTTACTACTACCGTGTGATCTTGTTCCTGACTGTTGTAAATCCATCCCCACTGAGCATCCTAAGCCAAGAAGTTATGATCAATCTGATTTGAAGAATTCGATGCATGGTGTCAATCAAAATGTTCCATTTGATAGAGGAGGAGGAACATCGACAGAAGATAAAGATGGAAGACTCCCTGGATTTAAGATCAAATCCTTTTCAACCCCGAGAGTATGATGCACCACGACTCCTCCTCATTTTTATTTTAATTTAAATGCAATATTTTTGTTTTGTAATAACTTAAATTCTTACTTGGTTTTGTTTTTCGTTTGTTGTTTGTATTTTATTTTAAGGTTATTGCTGTAATTTAGGTTATTAGGGCATAACCCTAATTGTGGTAGTATTTAAGTATCTCTAAGTGAACTTTATAAAGGTGAATAGTTAAATACAGAATACTGAATGTTTGTTCAAACTTTGAGTTTCTCCAACATGCCGCATCCTTTTCGATGAGTCATATCCGAATAAGTTTGTGTGTACAAAATTGAGGTAATCTCTTGTAAGTTTTAGGTGATTTTGCTTATTGCTACTCCTTTCTCTTCTTTGTGCCATCGAAGAAAAATATCTTGTAAAGTGTAAAAAACTTTCAAAGATCCAAGTTGGAGAGCTGCTTCTTGTAAAGTCGCTATTGAAGTTGGACAACACAGCAGTAGTGTTTTTCGAACTAGCTTGTTATTTTCTGCACAGTTCATTTCATCACTTATTGTTGGAGGAAACCGACCACAATTCACATAGAAGGATTTGTTCCAGAGCTTTGACCTTTCTTCCGTAACTTTTTCCATTGACACAAGCGTAACTTTATCAAGAATTGTCGTTTCTGTTCAGAGTAGTTCGTGGGTCCATTTCACATTTTTGGACGTATATTAAAGGAGCTTTTCATTATGTATTCGCGGGTAGTGTTTTTATTGTGTTTTTGGCTATTATAAAGGACATCCCTGTGCTCTAAATGACGAAGCTTAAGCTATAAAGGACGTCTGTCATCCCTATATGTCGTCTGTTTTCCTATTTCTCAAACGTTAGTTGTTACTCCATTTTAGCGCCAACAATTCATTCGCCTTGAAGGATGTCTGTTCTTCTAAAAGGGACATCCATCGTGACTCCATTTTTAACGCCGTCAATTTCTGCGCTAAAAAGAACGTCCATCTTTTCTAAAGGCATTCGTCTTTCTCCCAAACACCCGTCCCCTTTATTCCTATGTTCCAGCGTCCGAGTAAGCTTCCACAAGTGCATCATTTGGTATCAAAGCTTCCCATAGGCTCATCATTTGGTATCAAAGCTTCTGCTGGTGCATCATTAATTTTGGATAGGTAACCATACTTAATTAAATCCGTGAACCGTTGGAATTAGATTTTGGGCTTTAATTAGAGTTAAACCCACTTTGAGGTAAGGATTTATTTTTATGCACTGCGTTGCATAAATTATATAAAGTAATTATTTTGAGACGTGTCTCATATAAAAATAACGTGTCTGTTTTATGACCTTCAGATTTTTATATTATATTTTATTTTTCACTGTATTCTTTTAAATTAAGTATGCATATTATATTTTTGGATCAACTCAGTCGTGTGAACTGAGTTCGATCGACCCAATTTGGGGTATGTTTTATTTTCACGCATTAGACCATGCAGAATGTGTTTGTTGTTGTTAACTAGAGTAATATTAAAGTTGTATATGGTGTGTCCTTGGACACAAAATCCTAAACCTGATCAGGGTATTTTATGTGGCTTTCGCGATCGACGAGCATCGCCTTTATTCTGTTATAAGTATATGGTATGGTGTGTCCGAAAACTGTGAGTGGCTCCATTTTCACTGTGATTTTTAATCAGTAACACAATTACATATTTTAATTACGCACCAAATATTAGTGGATTGTTTTAAACACGTGTCATTTTGTAAACATTTTTCTAAAATCAATTTATAAAATGTGATTTTAAATTCATGCATGCTTAAACATTTCATTCTAATTAAAAATTATTAAATCCCTATTCAATTTAGACAACTCACCCTAATGACACCTTTCAGAATTTTATCATTCGGACTTCCAGTTGTCGAATCAAGATTAGATCCAGCGGGATTTTATTTTATTTTTGTACTTTAATAATTTATTTTTGAGAGACCCCTTTTGTGAGGTAAATTTTGTTAAGGATAATTGTAATCATTATTTTTACTTTCCTCACAGTTATTTCATTTTGGATTATAACACTACACTATCTGATCTAACTATTGGATGTGTTAAGCCCATGTTATCGGACTCTGGCTTGTAATAATTATTTTATGTCTTCCGCTGCTATTTAATAGATTTAAGTGAAATATGCCGAGCGATTTGGTTCTTTGGGCTGAGTAGTTTCCTGTTCTGTCTTGAGTCCCTTGCGGGTCATGACAGAATTTTTTGTATCAGAGTCAGGTTTCATCTTAAAAAGTGATATCAATAAGATAGATAGTATAGTAATATACAAAGGTTTACAAATACTGTGCCTAAGAACAAAGTACAAAAATAATTTTGCGTTAAGGTTCTATTGGAAAGACATCTCGAGGTTGTCCGCTGTTGGATAAAGACATTTCTCTAATCAGACACAGATAAGTTGGAGTCATCCAAATTTAGTTGGAGACGATAAGGAGTACCCTTTGTAAATGATTAGAAACAACCTTTTTGAACATATGAGTCTGCAAACTCTTCTGAGTTATGTGTGTGGGTCGGTAAAGTTTAAACTTAGGAAAATCATCATAGAAGGAAGTCCAAAGCCTCTATTTCCTTCAAAAATCCAATGTTTGCTCTGTCATATTTGGAATCTGTTAGTCTAAGTTGAAACCTTGCATTTGAAGACTTTGATTCAAAAATTGTTGGTAAAGACTTCTAATTAGTTATTGTATTGTACAATTCGGCATTAGTGTAAACTTCTACGTAGGCAGTTAGAAATATTTGGACCAAAGAGTTTTCTGAAAGTGGCTTATATTGAAACCACATAGGATGAGATTATAAAACATTTAAAGGTCAATGGTTGTGGGCGGAGCTGACCCTCAAAGTGTTGAAAATCAGTTGAGGGTGATGCTGTAACATCCCGTAACCTTTTTCGTATAAAAATTTTTTTTTCTTTAAAACCATTGTAAAACCATTGCGTAATAAAACCAGAGTCATAAATATACAACGGAAGTCTTAATCATATAAAACATACAACGGAAGTCTTTGACAAGTAAATACTATAAACCCATTGTTAAATAAACATTTAAATAACACATTAGCTTAAAACATTTATTTGAAATCATAAAAATACTTAAAAGTCTTTAAAACATTTATTCCTTTCCGTGAGCCATAACCACAGGTCATGGTCGCCAACAACACAAACGTCCACACAACAATACTCCATCAGCTACGTCCATCAATAGCTTTATCCATTCATCTGCTCCTTACCTACATCAACAGGACTTAACTATGAGCCTAATGCTCAGTACATGATATAAACGTAAAACATAGAGTTCACATACAATTTCTATAACTTTGTATAAGATTTTCTATTTCGTTAATCTTTTACTGTATGTTATCGTTATTTCATTTGCTTATATGCCGGAGTATGAAACTAGACCATATAAACATTCGTTTACTGTTATATGCCGGGTGTATCAAACCGGACTATATAAACATTCGTTTACTGTTTATATGCCAGGCGTATCAAACCAGACCATATAAATATCTGTGTCGGGCGTATCCAACTGGACTACAGTTAACTTCTATGTCTGGCATATCAAACCAGTCCATAGTCGTTTACTTGATATCTATACTGGGCGTATCTAACGGGTCCACAGTCGTTTACTTGATATCTATGCCGGGCGTAACAAACCGGACCACAGTCGTTTACTTGATATCTGTGTCGGGAGTAACAAATCGGACCATAGTCATTTACTTGGTATCTATGTCGGGCGTAACAAACTGGACCATAGTCGTTTACTTGATATCTGTGTCAGGATTACCTAAGCGGTCCACAGTCATTTAATTGATATCTGTGTCGGGCATAACTAACCGGTCCACAGCCATTTACTTGATATCTGTGCTAGGCATAACTAACCGGTCCACAACTGTTTGCTTATCTTGATTATTGTGTTGGGTGTAACTAACTGGACCACAGCTATTTATGTATATTCCGTTTTCATGTACTTTAGTATTTCAAGTCTTAATGTTGTCATGCACATACAATCCTACGTGTTCCTTAATCCTATCCTTAAAACGTGATCCGTCCTATCTAAGGAACTGAACTTAAATCTAATAAACATGCAAACAAACAATATACCCTTCCATTCAATAACATACTTGTGCATTTAAAACAAACATCAAACAAAACCCTAATTTCCTGAGATGTAAGTCCTTTCGGACAAAGCACATGCAATAGCACATACCTGAAATCTTTAGCTTTAATTGGTTTAACACTTTATGTTTCCTTCACAAAACCTATCCATTATTAACACATATAGTTATTAATAATTAATTTTCAATAATAAAATCGCCTAACTTCAACTACCATGCTCATATACCCATAGTGGATAACCTACTATTATGTCCAAACTATCAAAGAACCTTATCTTCCAACAATCACATTATCCAACAACGACAATCCTTAATCCAATAATTATTTTCTCCAAAATCCCACATAATAAAACTCATTACTTTCACATCTAGTCTTAACTAATATTTCCATTAATATTTCTAATAATTCAGCTTATTCATGTCAATATACTTCACATGATACAATTAACAACCTAAACCACTAATCATATATTCCCATGAATATTAAATCTTCTAACACATGGAATACATAAACCAATGCTAATCATCCAACTCCATTTATATACATAAAATAATTCATCCAATCGTACACTATATTAGTAGTACCCAAACCCTATATCATAACGATGACAAAACCATGAAGATTAACAAAAGCAAGATTTGCTTACTGGAAGCCTCGCAACATAGGAAATTCGTACACCAAGAAAACCACTCTTACGGACAGCTTCTCACTCTCTTTAAACTTTTCCAGAACTTCACAGAACTACATCACACACTCACGGTTTCACTCTCTACTACTTTCTTCTAAAACATACACACATTCACAAACCTCACAACTCTCAGCAGTCAAGGCTTCCTCACAATATTTTGGTAGAGCAATGCCACTTTTCTCCTTTTGTGAACTCACCTTTCCACTCTCTTCTATTTATGGGCAACTCCAACAACTCCATCATTAATTCACCGAAGATGGAAGGTCATGGAACTCCACTCATAATGATCACTAACTAACTCAACCCTTAGACATTCCAACGTATAAAACATCAATCCTCTCAGTTTTATATGCATTTAACTGCGTCTCCTTCGATTCCCCGACGTTCAAATGAAGCTTTGCTTTGTCTTCACATTAGTTATCATCTCCAGAATATTCATTATAATTGGCGGTTGATCACGCCGGCTGATCACCATCAAGGCAATCGACCGCCATGAATAGCCGCAACGTTTTCATTCAGAATTCACCCATTTTCACTCCGATTGATCAACTCCGGTTGATCTCCCTTTGTCGAACTGCCCCAACGATCAATCACAGTTTACACCCTTTTATTCACGTTATTCATGCATAATTATATCATTATTTCTTCAATAATAAAATACAAGTTTGAACACAATCAACCACAAATCTCATACCCATCACCAAAACCCACTTATATTTACAGGATGATCACCCTGGTTGATCTCAATCAACCACCATGATCATCCACACCTTCAAAACTCATTTTCCATACCCATTTTCATTTGCAAGTTGATCACTCTAGATGATCTCGATCAACCACCATGATCATCTACACTTTCAAACAATCATCTGCCATTCCCTTCTCCAATATACATATGCCAATATATATATATATAACCGTATCCTTATTAAATCACTCTTCCAAACTATTCAAACATAGATGTCCAAATTTGTTTTACTTGACCAATGTCTTAAACTGCCCCAATAAATTCTATATCTTTAACATTATTATTAACTAGTTCTCATCCCTTACAACATCCAAATACGTCCAATTATATTTTCTCTTACTACCTCCACTGGGGATCAATCCAATTGATATCATCCAATATAACTTTAAGTATCTCTAATTGATTTCAATCCTTCTCATAATCTAACTATGAACCTAACGGAGTATCATCATTCACTTATTCCAATTATGTTTCTCTTGACCAATACCTTTACTTGTCCAACTTAGCTCCTAATATCCCAAAATTATCACTCAAGCTACACTTTCAGCTCAACAAAGGTTTGGGATATTACAGATGCAGAGGAATTTGACGGCTATTGGATCAGTTTGATGTAATCCTAGGTATGGATTGGTTAAACCTATATAAAGCTAAGATTGACAGTTATCAAAGGAATATTACCCTTACATTGGAAAATGGAAAGATCCTCGTACATCCATGTCATACTCGTATGTTTCCTATTGATCCTGTTTTGCGAGCCTGTTTGGGTGGTCATAGGAGATTGGACCTTACGGGAGTATATTTGCTATTAGTAGTGACCTTGTTACGGTTAGGCAGGATTTTGATTTATCAATGGTTTGTGATTACCCTGATGTTTTTTCCTAAGGATCTGCTTGGGTTGCCACCTGACAACGACATTGCATTTTGTATTGATTTGATGCCCGAACCTACTCCAATTTCAATTACTTTGCACCGCATGGCTCCTGCTCAATTGAATGAAATGAGAGTTCAATTGAACGATTTGTTGCAAAAAAATGGTCTATTCATAATAGTATTTCACTGTGGGGCACACCAGTTTTATTTGCAAAGAAGCAGGGTAGTTTGTTTTACCTATGCATTGATTACCGAAAATTGAATCATGTGACAGTCAAAAACAAGTATCTGTTGCCTCGGATTGATGACGTATTTGATATGTTGGGAGGATCTATGTACTTCTCGAAGATCAATTTGAGATCTGGTTATCATCAACTGAAGATACATGAAGAAGATATTCCAAAGACTATTTTTCGAACTCGTTATGGATACTTTGAATTTATGGTGCTTCCATTTGGATTAACTAATGCACCAGCTACTTTTATAGACCTTATGAATCGAGTCTTTCTGCCATATCTTGATCAGTTTGTAGTAGTCTTCATCGATGATATCATGATTTTTTTTTCTAAATGTCTTGATGAGCATATGGACATCTAAAAATTATTTTACAGACGCCGAGGGAACAACAGTTGTATGCAAAGCGTGAAAAATACAACTTTTGGATGACCGAAGTGAAATTTCTTGGCCATGTTGTTTATCAAAATAGCATTTCCATTGATCCAGCTAAGATTGAAGCTGTGTTAGATTGGTAGACACTCAAAAACGTTATTGGAGTGTGTAACTTCTTGAGCTGGCTGGTTCTTATCGTCGATTGGTGTAGAATTTTTCTTCTATTGCTATTCCACAATGCAGTTGACAAGTAAGGATGTCAAATTTATTTGGAATGAAAAATGTCAGGAGTTGGCTTGGGTTGTGTTCTGATGCAACATGATAAAGTTATAGTTTATGTATCTCATCATTTGAAGACGCATGAGTGGAATTACCCTACTTATGATCTAGAGCTTGCAGCTATTATTTTCGCCTTAAAGATTTGGTGGAGCTACTTGTATGGTGTCAAATTCGAGGTATTTTCATATCACAAAAAGTTTAAAGTATTCTTCTCATAACATGATTTGAATTTCTGACAACGTCATTGGGTAGAGTATATGGAAGACTATGATTTCACTTTGGAGTATCCTTCTTAAAAGGTTAATGTTGTAGTTGATGCATTGAGTCGTTATCCTTAAGAATCTCTTTCTTGCCTTGTTTTGGATGATTGGAAGAGATGTTTGATTATTGAAGATTATGAGCTACAATACCAGGAGGATGGTCATACAGGTCGAGTTTGTAATTTAGTAGAGACCCCTACACTTTTGCAACGTGTGAAAGACTTGCAGAAGTTTGATAATTAGTTAAAGGATAGATTCGAGAAGATTCAAGTTGTTAAGCAGTTTGACAGTTAGGAGATCAATTCTGATAGATTCCTATTCTTAAAAAATTGAGTTGTCTTTAGTGATTTGGATTTGAGGCAGGTAGTTTTAGCAGAAGGCCATAAATCTAGATTTGCTATTCATCCCAGCAGTACGAAAATGTATCGTGATTTGAAGTGTCAGTATTGGTGGATTGGAATGAAACGAGATGTAGCAGAGTATGTTTCGAGGTGTTTGACCTGTCAACAAATTAAGGCTAAACATAAAAAACCAGCTAGGTTATTGCAGTCTTTGCCTATCTCTGAGTAGAAATGAGACAAGATTACCATAGATTTCATGACTAGTTTACCTAGGATGGTGCAAAAATTTGACGTAGTGTGGGTAATTGTTGATAGATTAATGAAATCTGCACATTTTATTCCTGTCAGAATGGACTTCTCTTTTATCAAACTGAGTAAGTTGTATATTGAGGGCATCGTTCATCTTCACAGTGTTCCCTCGAGTATTGTTTCTAATACAGATCCAAGATTTACGTTGAAATTTTAGAGATCCCTTCAAAAAGCTTTGGGCACAAAGCTTAATTTGAGTACGGCACATCATCTTTAGACAAATGGTCAGTCTGAGCGTACGATCTAGATTCTAAAGGATATGTTGAGATCTTGTATTCTGGAATACAGATCCCTTCAAAAAGCTTTGGGCACAAAGCTTAATTTGAGTACGGCACATCATCTTTAGACAAATGGTCAGTCTGAGCGTACGATCTAGATTCTAAAGGATATGTTGAGATCTTGTATTCTGGATTTCGGTGATAGTTGGGTCAATCATTTGCTTTTATTGGAGTTTGTTTATAACAACAGTTATCAAGTCACTATCAGTGTTTCGCCATATGAAGCTTTGCATAGAAGACTATGCATATCACCTTTATGTTGGGCTGAGATCGAGGAGCGTGTCATTCTCGAGCCTATTTTTATTCAAGAGACAACTAAAAAAATTCAAGTAATTAAGGAACGACTAGGTACAGTTCAGAGTCGACAGAAAAGTAATGCAAACCTCCGGAGGAAGGAAGTTGAATTTGAGGCCAATGATTTTGTGTTCTTAAATGTACGACCTCATTGAGATATTAGTCGTTTCGGTGAGAAAGGAGAGTTAGCTCCAAGATATATAGGTCTTTTTTAGATTATTGAGCGGATTGGTTCTATCACGACCCGAAGGCAGGCCTAACAGAACCGTCAATTCAGGTGACCTGATCTTCGTAGAGGATCTAGTTACCTAGCCCAAGGAGTAAAAGAAGCGAAAGTCTTAATTGGAAAATTAAGCTCAAACCCAAATCACATGGGTTGGGATCCATAGAGTGATCAGCTAAAGACATGATAGTATAAATAAAGAAACATACTATCCAGGAATTAAATCAAACAACACCAAAACTACAAACCCCAAACTTACCCGATATGAAGGGATTGAACCGACGAACAGACTCCCACCCATGGGAAGATCGATACACCCACCTGAGAGGTACCGATAAGGCCCCACGAAGATATATGCGAATTCCATGCACCGAGCCTACACCCTAACCTAGGAAAAATAGAGTTTAAGGGATGAACGACAAACTCAGTAGGGAAGTCGATATTAAATGCAATGCATGCTACTCTTTTGAAATTCATTTCATGCTTCTCATTTACCATACATGGATTTTAAAACCTCTTTATCATTTTATGTAAACCAGCCAATGGCCCTTGATGTGGTTGCATCAAAACCCGCTGTATACATAGACAGCTATATCGCAAAATATGCCAACATCGTTTTTTGCACGAAAACGTCATCAGTGAAAAGAGATGGTCACACAAGAACCCATCTGGCACTCATCATAGAATAGGTGGCTATCCGTCGATAGCAACACCTCATGAGGCAGAGAAAATAACAATGATGGCGTTCCAGAGATCCAGCGCGTCACCTGAGTTGCCGACAAGTTAAAGCTCTGATTTAACACAACTCGTATGACCATATAGGACGGATAAGGTTGCTCGCGATGGACTTCTTTTTAACTAAAATACCTATAGGTTCCAAATTGACGAGGGTTGCCAAAGAGCAGAGCTACAAGCCTTCATGTCACCCATCAAATGAAACGGTACTAGGATAGGCAAAGCTTTGTGACTGACAACCTTCTAATCCGTGTAACTAAAACTCTGGCCAGGTTCTAGGACTCCAAACCCAAGGAAATGTCATCATCTTCCCATCTCCATTTTGACTTTCGGGGTTCAAAACCTGAGGACATGTCATCATGGTGGATCAATCCGATGAGGATAGTTTCTCTCTTAATTCTCCAACTATAGAATTGGTTTCTGACAATTCTACTTCAATGGAGGTTTGGCTCCATGCTTTAGCCAATCACACATCTTGTTCCACTTTTTGCATATCTGGCTCCTTGCACCATCATCCAATTTCAATCCTCATTGACATCGACAATACACATAATGTAATGCCCCGCGTTAATTTAAACCCTTTTTCCTTTTTAATTTCGTGCAAAATTTTTCTTTTTATTTAATTAAAACATACGAGAGAAAATAAATTAAAATGAACGAGATAAATAAAAATGCATAAAATAAATCAGAGTAAAAGCGAAAACATAAATAAATTCAAAATATTGTTTGACAATTAAAATGTGAGTTCAAGTTTTACAAAACGTTTATCAATTCTCAAACCCTTTCAAAATGACATTTTTGCTTCATGCGAGCCATAACCCCTCAGGTCGATTCAGCTGGGTAACCCAAGTGTTCAACGGGTAATGCATCCTCCTCCACTCTGAGAATGCTAACATCTTGAAAATTACCTACACCACAAGAAAACAGTGAGCCTAAGGCCCAGCAAGAAATGAGATGCAATATGATGCATGCTTGTAACTGATTATGTCAGCATAGAATCCACCCAAATTATTCTTCACTCACGGTTACATACATTAATTCATACATTGAGCTGGGACATTGGAGGATGCCGTCGCAAGGAGAGTAGCCGCTAGTTGGCATCTAACCCTCTGGTAGACAGGCTCTCGGACAAGGGAAGGGCATAATTCTTGAGTCTACCCATTTAGATTCGAACTACCTTCCCATCCTCCAATTCCCTTACATTCATTTACTTTATCCATTTTTCTCCCATAAAAATGCTTATGAATACCAATCCAAACATGACATTCCTAATTGTTTCTATTATCATGATGCATGTTAATACAGAATAATAATCACAACAATATATACATACATCCATATCAATTAACGAGAAACCAAACGAGTTCAATTAAATCACAACCAAGTTAACAACCAAGAGTAAGCCAAAAACCTATATTACCAAGCAACATAATATAATACCACGGCTATGAGCAATAATCCAATTAACTAAAATCAGTGAATTAAATAACAGAGAGCTAACACAAGGCAATATAGTTTGATGGCAATTAGCATGACATAATTTAAATAGAAAATAGCAACAAAGCATGGAATATGGTAAAAACTACTAGCATGCTATAACATGGAGTAATGTTTTATAATGGAATATTTCAAAGCTATCTAAATATAGGCTAATGATTCATTTTCTTAACAATGAGATAATATAACGTGTATTGCAAAGTAGCGTTTTGAGTTTAGCAGTTAATCATTGGCGAAAACATGCTTAATAGATCAATAAATTGAAAACATGAGGTGAGCATAGGCATAACGAATAGAGGCAGCATAATATCTAGGAGATCAAGCATGGTTTAATGGCAACCTTTCCAAATAGAAACTAACAGTTTATTCAGTAACATGAAGTAATGACAAGGGGCTAACAACTAAGATATCACTTTCACAAATACAGAGAAATATTCACAGTGAACTAGTAGTTTAGAGTTCTTAACCAATAGCAGAATGATTAAGATATACTACTAATATGTGAGAGCTAAACTAACAATGCTACTCTAATTTATAAGCCATAGAACAGTGTTCCTTAAATTCATAGATTTATGCACCGAATAACCAAACTATCAGAGTATTTATATAACAGGAAGTATAATTATGCAGATGTTATGAACTTAGCAAAGAGCAATAAAATCCAAACTATACAGTTTATACATTTCATGGCAGGGAGTTATCTATAAAACTATTATGAATGAAACAAAGTGCATTATCAACTAGTCTGCAAACTTAGACATGATATTTACTATGATAATTTAATGTTCTTAACCAGCAGCAAAGTATCCAACATTAACCAAGAGGTAACTGTGAGTTTATTGGAAATCAAGAGCAAAGCAACCAACCAACAAATAGAAATCTTAACTTGACAGAGAATAATACCATCCAATTCACAAGTCTATGCATTGATAACTCAAGAGGATGTCCAGATAGAAGCATTATCATAAACCATCCAGAAGTCAGAAACATTATTAACAAATATACAGGGCGAGACATTGAGTAGCATGAACTTAAACAAGCAAGAGCAACACAAGCATTTCATAAAAGCTATATTCAATCAATTAACAAATGAGACGCTGCTTGTGGTGTAGGGTCTCCACTGGCCACAACCACGACTCAATCTCATTTCTTACCTCACTGGAGATTTCCAAGCAGTAGAAGATTTTGTGCACTGGACAACACCCCATAGCAACCCACAGTTTTCCTTAAATCCAAACTAGGAGCTCGCCTCAACTATACACACCCAACTCACAAAGTGTTTTTCTCTCATTTCTCTCACTCTCCAGCTCTCGGCTCTCTCTGTAAACACTCACTCTCAAGAAGCAACTCTCCACACTGTGAAAATAAAAATGGCAGTGTTGCTTTTGCTGCCAGCATTTTATAAATGGAAAAGGACTTATGGTGAGTAGGGGGATGACGATTAGTCACCCACCACAAAGAAAGAAGTCGTCGAGACGTGGAGGGGGCACTAGCTTGTCTTTTGAGTGGATAATAAATGAGTAAATGACAAAACATCAGCTGGTTAAAATAGGCATTTCGTGAATGTATGCAATTTTGGTCGAGTGAATTGACCGAATCCCTCGACCGAAATGCCAAAATTACAATATGGAATGCATTTTGGATGAGAATCTTCGATCGCTCTTTGACCAAAAACCCAAAATGAAATCTGTAATACATTTTAGACGAGAACCTCGATCGCGTCCAAGACCGGTCTTCGACCGAAAACCCAAAATGAAATCTGTAATGCATTTCGATTGAATCTCACCACCGCGTCTTTGTGTAACACCCTGATATTTTAAAATGGGTAATTATTTAATTATTTGAGTATTACGAAGGACGCATTGGTAAGAACTCCATTTATTGAGATTAAATAGAATTTACCCTATGTAAAATATATATATATATGGTGAATAAAATTATAATGTTTGAAATTACTTATAATCGTTTTAAATTAAGGACTTATTGAATAAAAATAAGAGAGGAGTTAAATTATTGAGGATTTAAAATAATTAAAAGGTATCTTAAAGAAATTGGATTAAATTTAATAAAATTTAATTTAATTAGTAAGGATTAAATTAGAATAGGGATTAGAAATTTAATGGATTTAATTTAATGATTTAAAGTTTAATTGTAGGAAGGTATGCTGAACCGATTCAATAAGAACCGAACCGGCCAAGCATGTTATGAGAAGAATGGCCGAAGGCCATTCGGCGAATAAGGGAGATGAGAGCCCGAGTGAAATCGGGACAGCAAGAGATGAGAGACAGAGGCAGCGCCTAGCAGTGGGCAAATCGGGTTCGGTTCCGGTTCTGGGCCGGTCGGAACCGAATAATCGGTTCTCGGTTCCGAGAACTCGGGACCGAACCTGGAACCGATGGGTTCCGGAACCGAAATCGGAACCGAAATCGGAACCGACCTCGGTTCTCGGTTCTGGAACCGGCGGTTCTCGGTTCCAAGGACATATTAATATCTATGCAAAATCTAAAAATAAGCATAAAATCGCAAAATCTAAAGGCACTAAAATCACTTCCATAAAAAGGGCATTTCACAAGCATGAACAATAAGCAGGTAATAAAAGAACCAACATTGAAATAAACTTTTTGGAAGACTGTTTTTGAAATAATAAAGTTCACGTTTCACACTGTACCCACCAAGGACATATTAGAAATTGCAATATTGCAAAAGTCTCGCCTAATGAAATGCTAATTCATGTTTCTGCATCCACATTGAATAAGTTAGGGATAAGTTGATCTTTTCTGGTTTATTACCAATAATATCACATATAAAGTTAATTCATTAAACTAAATGCTATGCAGTTGAAGAGATCACCTTTGAGACTAGACTAGTAATAATTGGTCAGGCCAAGAGATCATCTCCTTCTTCGTCATCTTTCTCGTAACCATTAATTGCTGAAAAGAACAGTTATATGATTCATTCAACATTAAAAAGTTTCACGAAATATAGAAAAGTATTTATCAAATGAACGCACCTTCATCAATAGTTTCGTAGTCATTTGTTGGTTGCAACGTATGTAAATGACTCTGGGTACGATTACGAATCCAGCTTTGTGTGCAAATTATAGCTTCAACTGTTTCCGGTAGGAGGGCAGTACGTGATAAATCAATAACACGACCCCCACAGCTAAAAGCTGACTCAGAAGGGACAGTAGAAATTGGAATGCTGAATATATCTTTGGCAATTCTGCTTAACACTGGATACTTATGTGTCATTAATTTCCACCACCTTAATAAGTCAAAATTAGGTGCAAACTTCTCAGCTCGCTCACTCAAATATTCCTCCAACTCTGAATTTGCAAACCTCTCCATTGAATTATCATAGAATTGTGCATAAACCATGTCAACCTCATTTGAGGGATTTGCAATATTAATATCATTAAGAATCTCCAGCTCATTAGCCGAATCACCTTTATACTGTAAATATAATCGTTCTAAAACATACTCCGTTGCTTTCACATATTGATCAGCTTTATCGGGTCCCATTAGAATTGAGATACAATGTTTTAGAAACTTTGTTTTGCCTCTGGGGTCAAGAAGGACTGCCACGAATAAAAATGTATTCATCTTATCGAAATGTCCCCAATACTTTTTCAACTTTGTTATCATTCCAAAAGCCATGCTCATCAACGATACATTGTCACTGTTGGCATACTCATCAATGATCATATTCAAATTGCAAGCTTCCGTGACATATTGGTGAGCTGTAATAGACAAAGATTTTGAAACTTTTATAGTGCTATCGTAAAAGGCCTTTAGAAACTTCACAAATAGTCGAATGTTATTCCAATCTGTACATGTAGGATGACCTTCCTCTTGCATTGCTGTTGCGTAAGTATTATCACATTCTTTCATTTTATCAAACGCTAAAGCATACTTTTCGGCATTATCGAGCATCAAATATGTGGAGTTCCATCTAGTCGGCACATCAAGAGTTATATTGCCTTTAAATGTAATCTTTACACTATCGATGCAGGACTTGAAGAGCCTAAGTCTTTGAGGAGAAGATTTAACGTACTTCACTGTATTTCTGACTCGAACAATGGAATTGTGATGCTCCTTAAGCCCATCAGAAACAATCAAGTTCAAAATATGGGCAAAACATCTAACATGCATATGCTCTCCATTTAAAACCAACCCATCCCAATTTCTTACAGTTCGAACTAAGAAAGAAATAGCAACATCATTGGATGAGGCATTGTCAACTGTTACTGTCAAAACTTTATCAATCTCCCAGCCAAGTAAGCATTTCTCCATTAAGCTACCGATTGTCTCTCCTTTATGGTCAAAGATCTCACAAAAGTTTATTATCTTCTTCTGAAAGTTCCATTCCTCATCAATCCAATGGGCGGTTATCACCATATAACACTTATTTTGTGTCGACGTCCAAGTGTCTGTAGTCAAACACACACGTTGATTACTTTCCTTGAAGTATGCTTTCAACTTCTCTTTTTCTTTCTTGTACATCTTCTCTATATCTCTGCTAATAGTTCGACGAGAAGGCATAACAAAATCATTCCTAAAAAATTGAAGTAATTCTCTGAAGCCTTCCCATTCGACCATTCTCATCGGTAATTCATCTTTGATTATCATTCGGGCTATACATTCCCTTGCACCCATATGACTGAATGTTGGCTTATTGGAGCTGGAGCATTGTCCCTCTTCTTTTTTTGTAAATGGCAACTTCCGTTGATTGCTATCTAAATTTGTCACGTGCTTTTTGCAAACTTTTACATGTTTCCACAAACTAGATGTTCCATTCTTTTTTGTATTCGCCGCAAGGATTTGCTGACAATACTTGCATTGTGCTTTACTATTGTCTGGATCATCACTTTCAATGTGGACGAAATGCTCCCAAACATCAAAACTCCTTGTGCGTTTTTTTGAAACATTTTGTGTCATTTCCGCCATTTTGTTTGTATCCTGAAAAATCAACGAGCAACAAGTGATCAACATTAAACAACGAAAAAAACAATGTCATTATAAAAGATTGTCAATTTGTGATCAACTATAAAAGATTGTCAATTTGCAACATTAAACAGATTGTCAATTTGCAACATTAAACAGATTGTGATAAAAAACAATGTCAAAAAACAGATTGTCAATTTGTGATCAATATTAAACAGATTGCAATCAATATTAAACAGATTGTAATAAACAACAGAGTACAAATGTACAAAACTAGAGGGAAAACCAGATTGTACAAATGGCAAAAACATGGCAAAACCAAATTCTAACCAAAATTACTCTCCATGGCAACATTCATCAGATAAATTACGCTACAGCTACTGGATAGTGAGAAAAAATTGTACTTTAATCTTGGATTGAAAGGAGCAGAGCAACCAACTAGACCAGAATCGGGGGAGAAATCAAACTATATTCGAAGTGGTCGACTGGTCGTCGCAAATCTCGGTCGCACAGCTTCACAGTCGTCGCGTCATCACTGGTTCGCACTGCCCGACGCCCGTCGCAGTTTCGCAGAGTTCGTCGCCTCTTCGCAGTGCTCCTCGCAGTTTCGCATTCGTCGTCTCACCGCGCAGTCGTCGTCGCAGCTTCGATCGGCCGATTGAGTGGTCGTCGCAGATTGGATTCGCCGATCGCTGTTCTCGATTCCAGTCTCCAGCTCCAGCAGCCTGAAGAGGGGGGGTCGGGGGAGGGGATTTACTTTCTAGGTTTACATTTTTTTTAATTTCATCGGTTCTCGGTTCTTGACATATGGAACCGAGAACCGAACCCTATTTCTAATCAGGAACCGAGAACCGATGAACTTTAGCGATTAGAACTAGAACCGCGAACCGAACCGAGAACCGAACTCTGTTCCAGTTCGGTTCTTAGTTCGGTTCGGTTCCTGCCCAGTCCTAGCAGCGCCGGTGAATGATGAGTCGGGAGTCGATGGTAGCCCTCGGGATGGCTTTCTCGTGGTGGTGCATTGCTGTCCGACTGGCATGTGACTGCGAAGGGTGTGGTACCATGACTTCGGATCGCAGGGAGCTAGGGCTCGATTTGTTGCTGCTTGCAGGATGGAATTGGAGCTTCTGCGGCGTGGTGATTCCGGCGACTGATTGGCGGCGACTAGCAGCAAAGATTGGCGACTTCGAAGGTGAGCTGCGATCAACGAAGGAATGGCTTCAGCTAGGCAGGGGCTTCGGTTCGCGATCGGCTGGGACGTGCGGTCTGGGTTGCTTTCGATTGGACCGAACTGGTCCGCTGGTTCTACCTAGTGAAAGGCGTCAGTTTGCAGCTCAGATCGTGGGCGAAGAATCAGCTTCCATCGCTAATAAGGTGGGATAATTTGTTATGCATTTCAAATGATATCCTCTAGGTGTAAATTCTGGAGAGTTGTGAAATGGAAGAACAATGAAGGTTGATGGCCGAGAGGTTGGGGCTTCTATCGACTGGTGAGAATTTCCTTCCATTTTTCCTTATGGGTTTTATTAAGACATTTGCCCTACAAATTGGTTATGAGTTTATCTATTACGTTGTGGAAGGGAGAAAGGTGTACATGGAGGAGTTCCTGGTATGGTAGTGAAGTTGATGTCTTTGGCTCTTGGTTTTTCTCGGGCATTGTTCAGGTATTAGTCTCTCTGTTTATTGTTGCTCCGCAAATGTGTAATGATTTATGCTCTATGGTTGGATATTACTCTCTGCACTTGGATATATTATTATGATGGTGAATTGTTGTTGCATCATTATGCTGGAATCTTTACAAAATGTGGTTAATGTAATGGGTTTGAGCTACTGAGATTTGTGGTCAATTCTGGGTTCATGTCTTAAGTGATATTGTTCTGCGTTTTAATTATTGCCTTCTGGACTTGGATAGATTTTGTTGAAGGATGTTTGGATAAGTGTCGTCTGTTTATTATGAATTTTAGATAGAATATGTTAATTGTCTTGTTGAGGATTTGGGAAGAGTATTTCAAATGGATGCTCCTGCTGAATTACAGATTTAACAAATGTACTTGGTTAGTGTTATTTGGTTATGACTATGGAATTATTGGGTGTTGTTGGACATTATTCCTTGTTTTGGTTTATTGTTTATTGGTTTGGTAAGTGATAGGTCTGGATGTCATTGTCTGCTGTTGTGATTGGATGGTTCTATTAGTAAATTTCTATGGGTTATTATTAATTGGACTGATTGGTTTAGTCGGATTCGCTATTGTTGTAGTTATCATCTAAAATGTGAAAAAGGAATTATAAACTTGTTATGTTGATAAGGTGATCTGGGTGCTCTCTGGAACAAGTGTTGGAGCTGCTGGGTGCATTGAAGAGCCATCCCTGTTGTATGTCTTTAGTAATGGTAAGACTTGGGTGTGTCTTGGCCATTTGGAGGCCCTACACCGCAAGTGTGTTTGTGAGTGGTAGAGTCTGCTTGTTTTCGCTGCTTGTTTGTTGTACGTTTTGATGCTTGTAGGTTAGTTCTCTGTATTCTCGTTGGAGTTGGGTTCTATATAATTGTTCTGCATGTCTTCCTTAACATATAGGTAGATTAGTTGTTGATAGTTCACTGGGTGAAATTTTGTTATGACTCTTGATTAGTTCCCTTGCTATTGGTTATTTCCATTATGTTGATAGTGTAGGATGGTAGGGTACTATGTTGCTATGTGATGCTTTGTGATTTCTTGGAGTTTCCTTCGTTGTTCTACCCTGGGTTATGTTATACTCACATGTATTGTGCTATAATAAATTGATTGTTATTTCTTGTTGACATCCATGTTAACTGTCAATTGAGCATGTTACCAAATTTAAAGTGATTATAATTAGTGCAAATTAATTGATTGAGAACATTAAACCAATTGTTAATTCGTCAAACATGTTAACTTAATTGATTTAGTTAACCTTGATTTAGTTAACCTAAGTAGATAGATAAGGTAAGTAATGCAAACATGTTAATAAATCTAGGTTATAAACTTCTCTAACTTGTTATCATCCTTTGATGTGTTGTCTTAATTTATATATTATTTTACTTGTCGTCGTGTGCTCTTATGTTCGTTATGGTTTTGCCTGACTCCTTGAATGAGCTGATAGGATAGTTCTTTGTATGTGCTTTTGAGTAGTCTCATAACGCTAAAAACAATTAGGAGCACCACGACGGAGTGGCTACACGTCTTGAGTGAGAAAAATAACTAATATTTCTCTTGTCGGGATCACAAGACTAATTAACTTAAACAATTAGAAACCGTAGGATTTCCCTAATCCATGCTTCATATACGAGCTATTCCTAAAATACGAAATTATGCCTAATATAAGTAATTAAAAGGTTGGTTTGGGACGAACTCATTCCAAAGAATCAAAGAGAAACATTTCATATGCATAAACTCATTTTCTTACTGGGCCTTTAGGCTCACGTCTTACTTGCGGTGTAGGTACACAACGCGCAGAGTTTCTCGAGCAAGGAAGAAGCAGTTGATGAGGGATTTGCACGCGCGAGCTTGCGGTTGGCCAAGCTATGAGAAGTGAGAGAAAATTAAATTGTAATGTAATTCAATTTCTAAATTGTAATTAAGTTTCTTTTCATAAATTGTAATTTAAATGTTTAGTTTATTTTGCTTTAAATTATTACGCTTCCACAAATGTCTTTATTTTCAAAATGATGTATTTTCACAACGTTTTAAAATGTTCCTAACGGCCCGGCGTGTACTCTGATATGTTTTCTTAAAATCTAACACATTTTTAAATGTATGAAAAATCCGAGTCATTACACTTTGACCGCCTTGCAACCGAAAACCTAAAATGCAATCTGTAATGCATTTCGAAGGAGAACCTCGACTACGACCAAGACCGCCTTGCGATTGAAAACCTAAAATGCACATTTTCCCTTAAAAATTTATACTTTAATCACTCCAAAAAAAGTTTTATGTATTTACACGGTATTATATCGACCACAAAATACCATCTTACAATTAAATATATTTATTTCATGAAATTCTTCATATTACATAAACGGAGAAATTTATTGGGTATTACATAACTTCTTGGATGAGCATCTTGCTAGGCGGCTTCAGCTCAATCTGGATTTTTCCAATCCAGTCCTAGTAGCAGTCACTAATGGTAACACTATTATGAGTGCTAGCATTTCCTCGCCTACTACATGGTCTATGCATAATGTCATGACTCGAAAGCACACCTAATAGAAACGTCGAGTCGAACGACCCTATCCTTGGAGAGAACCTGATCTCCCAGCACAAGGATTGGTTTATAGTGGAATACTTGAACACAAATCAAATTTGTAGCCCACACGAGATAGGCCTAAGCCCACATAGTGATCACGAGAAATAATAGCGTAAATTAAATTAAACACTGTGCATCCAACCCAAAGTCCAAATGATATACAAATATTTAATACAACCCAAACTGTTGCTAAAGTCCTCATCAGGAACAAAATAAAACACTCAAAGGGAAAAGAGGAAACATAAACTATACAACCAGTTGCTATTCCTAACCAGTCTTACCTTTGCTTGGAGGAAAATGGTCGGTGGGGAGAGTGACTAACTCAGTAGGAAAAGTATACTAAATGCAATTCATGTAAAACTGATTTTATATTTTCTAGTCAAAACCATGGTTAAAATCAATACCATATCCGTGCATGAGTTTACAATCATTTTTAAAATATTCTTAACCATCAAAATTGGCTCCACGAGCCACTTATGAGGCAATCGTCAAAACGTCACTAGATACCTAGCCAACTATAGTAAAATAAGCATACATCATCTTTTCATAAGTTTAAAGTAGGGTCCATGAAAAATGAGGGTCACTTAAGGACCCCTCCGATACAATCACATAGAAAGGCAACACTCCGAAGATGGCAATTATAATGACCCAGTTTTTCTTACTTTTGAAAACGTGTAAAATTTTAAAAAAAATTTATAAAACAACGGAAAACTTTTCTTTCATATAATCAATTAAAGATAATAAATAAAGTCATTTTCTTAAAACACTTTTTACATTATCTTTACAAAACGTTTTCTATTTAAATCCATTAGCCTAGCCAGCCACAAGATCTACGTGTGCAAATTCATCATCAACTGCTCCTTAACCTGTTCTCCTATTCTTGAGCGTACTTACATCATGAGACAAACATGAGCCTAATGCTCAGCAAGAAATAGAAATGCAGTATGATGCATGCATATGTTTGATTATGTCAGAAAGGAATCCACCAAATCTATCTTTTACTTATAGTTTCATATCATTAAACTCATACATTGACTAGAACATTGGGAATATTTTCCACAAGAAGAATAATTTTTGGCCGGAAACTAAACCTTGGTAGACAGGCTCGCACATCCCGACGAGGAAAGGGTTTAGTCTCAAGTCTACCTGTTAGAATCCAAATTACCTCCCTAACCCCCAATTCCCATTACACTCATTTAGTCTTGTTTTTTTCGTGCAATGCATGTGAATACCAACCTTATGGTATCCCTATTTGTTTATATTATCATGATGCATGTTCATACAAAGCTTATAAATGCTATAACAACATGGATCACAATATAAGGGATAACAATACATGCGATATCAACAAAGATCACAATACAGTAGAGAACAATACGTGCGATAACAATAGGGATCACAATATAGTAAAGAATAACAGGAATCAAAAAATAGTAAAAAACAATACGTATGATAACAAGAAGGATCACAATATAATAAAGAACAATATGTGAGATAACAACAGGGATCACAATATAGTAAAGAACAATACGTGTGATAACAACAGGGATAATAATATAGTAAAGAACAATACGTGTGATAACAACAGGGATCACAATCAACAAAGAGTAATAACACAACATCACTAAATGAATCTATCCACCCATCACATACCACAAAATTCAGAATATATAAATTAAATACAACAATCCTAATCTCATAATGCAGGCCTCCACTGGCCAATCACATGCACTATTTGATCTGTAACAGGTTTCGGCACTTCCCCCTTCTTCTCTCAATCGATACCTACACAAATTCATAACATTTAATTATTAATAACAATCCTATAAACTGTACTTCCTCACACACGCACATTAAAGCCTTCATTCTATATTCTAATTTCTTTATCTTCATCCAACTACACTCACAACATTCCCAAAGAAATACCATAACGGAGAACCAAAACAACAATATTCTATACCCTGCATAACCGTAGATGAAATGAAGAGCAACAGTCAACAAAGCTAACACTCATCATAGTTCTTCTCGAATTATTTCCAACAAAATAGAAATTATTAGAGAACCATTTCCAGCACTGTCACATACTCTTCCTTCGGCAACCAACAAACAGAGCTCTACATTCTTCATTCTCTCATCACATATTAAATATCCTTCAGTAAAACACAACATAGCATAACATAACAACAAAACACAACATCCATAAACCTTTATCTTCTACCGTATATTCCCTCAAATCCATAAAATGAGAAGGAATAGGGAATACCTAAAGAACTCAAGGACAGAAGGCATACAAGACCCTTCCTTTCTTTCTTCCTATGTCTTTTTCTCTTTTCTTCCACTGCTTCCTATTTCCTTCCAGAGAACTCTTCTCCTCCACCTTCAACTTCTTCTTCTTTTTCTCTTTGTTTCTCTTCTGCCTCTCTTTCATTTTTACAGAGAGTGTCACTCATAGATTCTCACTCTTCCTCTCTAACCATTTTCTTCCTTCGAAGAAGTGTCCCACAACAACTCTCTTTCTCTTCTCTGTCTCTTAATCTCTTCATCAACAACTTCCCACAATCCCAAGGTCTCACCTAACTCTCCATCTCTGTGTCATCTGTAAAAGGGTGAAGACGTGGAGGCATTACAAGAACCCAACCACATAGGGATCAGCACTTCTTCTTGGGCATGGCAACCCAGGTGGAATCGGCCGACTTGGAATTCACGAGTCACAGCGTTCACCCATCCACCTCGCCACTGTGATCTCCACAGTAACACTAACTGCCGACTAACTCATTCCAACAACGAAACACCAATTCACATCAGAAAATAGAACGGGGGACACATCAAAACCAAACCCAACACCCAGAACAACACAAGGAAATCAACAATTATTGGCAATGGAGACCGAGAATCAACACACGGGGGACCTACCTCACACAAATGCCAGAGAAGACCACCCTTCCCATCTGAAATCCAATCCCCAGCTTTACCAATATTCATCTCAGTTTGGCGCAGCAAAACTCCAGCTTGCGAGAGAAGTTCGCTCATTCCAGCAGGTCCGATTACTCTGGGTCCTAGCCCCGCAGTTGAGCCGGCCAGATGGCAACAGTCGCACGCCCGCTCAGCACCGATGACCCGAGCCAACAAGGAGGAGACTTCCTACATCTTCTACTCTTTTCTTTCACTGCACCCTATTTCCTTCCAGAGAACTCTTCTCCTCCACCTTCAACTTCTTCTTCTTTTCCTCTTTGTTTCTCCTCTACCTCTCTTTCATTTTTACAGAGAGTGTCATTAAAAGATTCTCTCTCTTCCTTTTTGACCATTTTCTTCCTTCGAAGAAGTGTCCCACAACAACTCTCTTTCTCTTCTCTGTCTCTTAATCTCTTCATCAACAGCTTCCCACAATCCCAAGGTCTCACCTAACTCTCCATCCATGTGCCATTGTAAAAGGGTGAAGACATGGAGGCATTACAAGAACCTAGCCGCATAGGGATCAACACTTCTTCTCGAGCACGGCAACCTAGGTGGAATCGGCCGACTTGGAATTCATGAGTCACTGTGTTCACCCATCCACCTCGCCACTATGATCTCCACAGTAACACTAACTGCCGCCCAACTCATCCCAACAATGAAACACCAATTCACATCAGAAAATAGAATGGGGGGACACATTAGAACCAAACCCAACACCTAGAACAACACCAAGGAAATCAACAATGCTCGGCAATGGAGACCGAGAATCAACACACAAGGGACCTACCTCACATTAACGCCAGAGATGACCACCCTTGCAGTCTGAAATCCAATCCCCAGCTTTGCCAAAATTCATCTCTGTCTGGCGCAGCAAAACTCCAGCTTGCGGAAGCAGTTTGCTCATTCCAGCGAGTTCGATTACTCTAACCCCTAACCCCGTAGTTGAGCTGGCCAGATGGCAACGGTCGCACGCTTGCTGAACACCGACGACCCGAGCCAGTAAGGAGGAGACTTTCTCTCCTCCTCGATGAATATGATGAAAAAGAATAATGAATGAAATGTTTTATGTGAATATGATGAATGAAATGTATGTGTGTGAAAAAGATAATGTAAAGAAAAAAAGTAAGTGATCATGTGTCCTTGGGTGAAAGATCTTAAAACTCTAGAAGAAGCAATAAGGGAATGGTAAAGTTGTTAGTGAAGCAATGAAGGGGATGCTTAATCCTGCAATGGGAAGCCCCAAAAGCTTTGAGTGAAGCAATGAGAGAGTGTCATAGTCCATAGGTAAGGATCCCATAAA
Organism: Begonia loranthoides; assembly: GCA_022433065.1. Taxonomy (NCBI): domain Eukaryota; kingdom Viridiplantae; phylum Streptophyta; class Magnoliopsida; order Cucurbitales; family Begoniaceae; genus Begonia; species Begonia loranthoides. The sequence continues at coordinate 18,307,674 of CM039477.1, read as the reverse complement.
GTTGTGAGTAATGTACGTATCATACGCAAGAAAAATGCTAAAAGTAACGAGAGAGTATCTATAGTTGTAACATCTTGAGATTTTTCTTTTTGAAATTTTCAATGTTTAAGGATCAAGAGGAAAATGGGAATGACAATGGGTCAAATAGGATATATATTATAGTTTATATATATATATATAATGGATATTAATAAAAAGAAAATAATAAATTAAGTTTGGAGTTAGAATGGAACTAAAAGTCGGGGGGTAAGCAAGTATTAGAGTGACACAGTGAAATTGGAAATGTTGTTCGTGACTTAATGGATGACGTCGCTTTAGAAGAATTGTTCGATGTTAAGGATTTGTCAAGGGAGGCATCTAAGGAAGCATACGGATCAGCAGAAAAAAGAAATTCAAATGCAGAATGGTGTCATTTTGGACGAAGGAAATAGTTAAGGATGAGCGGATGATATAATGATCGTTGGATAGAACTAAGGAACTGCTGATATCAAAGTTGGTGAAAGGCGCGAAGATGGCAGAACAAGATAAAATGTGGGTGAAAGGAGGGTCATTAGATTAAATGGAAGGAAGAGTGTATGGTCGTTGGATTAGAAGACAAAAGAAAAATATGCTCACGCGGGAGAGAAAGATTTCGTAGTGGGAGAGAGAATGACTGTTGGATTAAATGATAGGATAGAACATTGGTTGTTGGATTAAAAAAAGATGCTTATGTAAGAGAAGAAAAATTTCATGAGAGAGAGAGAAGGATCGTTGGATCGATAGGGCAGATGAAATGAGGATCGTTGCCATAGAGGGGAAAGATATCGTGTGGAAAAAATGTTAAGTAAACGTAAAAACAACTGCATCATTTTCCATTAAGGAACGTATCCGCGGTAATGAACATGTCCATGACAACATGTTAAAAGGAAGCAAATATCGTCGTTTCAAAGGAAAATTGTAGAGTGTTAAGTATCTAAGGAAGCAAACACGTCCGCGGTAGGAAATAAAAAAAGAAAACATTGTCATATCGAAGGAAAGAATGTGTGTCCACCAAAGTAAACGTGTTTGTGGTAGCATAGACGAAGAGAGGAATGACATTGTTTTCACTAAAGGAACCAGCTAAACAGTGGAGTTGTTGGAGTTTGAGCATTCACAAATGGAAACAAGTCCAAAAATACGTTGTGACAAAAATGATTGGTTTAGATGAACAAAATTTTACCAAGAATATTCTTGCTGGACACGAATGTGTCCATTGCAGCATCCCATACTTCCGCGTTCGAGGTACTGCTATTTAAAAGATGAACAATGCTTCGCCCGATTGATGATTGAGTCATTGCGTGCCATTTCGCCACGGAGAAAGTGTGCATTGAAGAAAATGAAAGGGATGACCTCTCGACTGAAGAGTCATGGTCAATCTTCTAGCTTGGATGTACTGAGACACACTCAGATTAAAAAGAGGAATAATCGATAATATATTTTATATTCGCTAGAGAAGTAATTGACTGGGGTGACCAAGAGAAGAATTTAAAGAAAAGATTACCCTATACTGACAGAGAGGATTTTGGCTCAACAAAGTTAAGAATTTGGTAGAGTGTGTTGCTTATAAATCCAGGTAAGTAGAGATGCATGTGTTTGGCTATTTGGTCTACACCATAAGGTGTTAGGTGACTTTGTATGATTTGTTTGTTGTTTTTATCTTTAATGTCTCGAGGATGTAATGTTCTACTTTCTGTGCTAGGATATGATATTCTGTATTTTGAGATTATTTTTATTTATCTCGAGGATCTGATGCTCTGCTGTTTATGTTGATAAACATAGAATCTGTTTTCAATAAAAGCATGATGTGTAGGAATTTTGATGTCTGTTAGGATTGAGATGTTATTCTCTGCATACTATTAAATGTTGATTTACTCAAGGATGTGCTAGACTGTATTTTAGTTGTTTATTTTACTGCATTGTTTGGCATATAAGAAAGATAAAAAGAAGAAAGAAGATACATAAATAAGTCTGGAGGACAGGCTGATGTGAAGGAGAACCACGGGGATACATGTTAGTTTGCCTTTGATTGATGTAGGGGCAGATCGCTCAATGTCGGTTGTTGTGCATTGATATGCGCCGTGGCTAACAGAGGACTCTGTTGATGTCGTGTGTATCACCCAAAGTTGTGAGATTTTTCCATAGTCAAGCCTCCTCAATCTCAAAAAGATAAAAAAGATTAACAGTAAACAAAAAAATAGAAAAGGAATTGATATTTTATCATATCTTACATGTATATAGTGGACTGTTATGAGCTGTTGTTATAGTTGATGTAAAGTTTTAAGTTGATAGATGCATGAAAATAAAGAATGTGACGTGATTAATTAATTTAATCTCTACTTACTAAGCATTAGACTCATTATTTTGAACCTGTGGTGTAGGTATTGAAGTTAGTGAAGAAGAGTTTCTTGATGATGCAGTGAAGATGAGTTCTCATGAGTGAAACTTGGAGGTTGTCTGGCGATATTAACTTGTGGAATTTTATTTTGTTGGAAAAAAAGGTTTGATTTTATGTTTTCAAAATCATATTTTATAGACTTTATAAGAATTTAATATTTGTGGGATTTTATGTTAATGATTTTGTATTTTGGATTTTATGCTTCAGATTTATTAATGTGGACTTTTATATACTGTGGGATTTTGATGTTATAACTATATTTGACTGTTGCAACTATTTGGTATCTTTTTTCCATTATTAAAAATAATGGCTTAAGATTTTATTATTTCATGTTTTAGTAAAAAGATTAAAAAAAAAATTTAAATTTTGGGTCATTACAATAGTTCGCCTATAAACTTTTAGTGTTGATGTGGTTCCATGAAAGTAATTTGTTAATGAATAATAACAAACATCACACAATTGTATCAGCACGATTGAGTTTTTATATATGATTTATTGAACATGCATTGTATGATGATTGATGATGATGGAGTGTTGTATTGACAATTATATTGGACTAGGTTGTGCAAACATGCATAATTCATAAATGTGAGTAGGATAGGGCCACTAAAGCGTGCTATGGTATGATAGACTAAGTAGTTGCATGTTGTGACTAAGGAGATGAGTCTCCAAATTGTCAATGAGGTTGATCGATGATAGATGTATGGTTGTAGAGCATGGCTGAATACTTAGGTGACATGGATTATGATTTATAATGTGTTACATCCTTAGGCATGTGGAATTTGATGTGACAACAAGGGCAGTTTTATCTCCTGCATGTGAGCATTCGTATAATGCACGTTGGGTGATCAGTTGAGCATCAGTTAGTATTATGTAGTATAGAAGCATATTCATTAAGGATGGTGTAATTCGTTAGTGGTCTAGGTTGTAACTGTAACATCCCGTATTTTCAAAATACGTAAAATTCAAAATTTTTCTTTTCATAAAAACATCAGAGCCTTTTTCCTTCATAAAACCCGATCACTAACACTCGATCGCTAAAACCCGATCGCTTTACTTTGATCGCTAACAACCGATCGCTAAAACCCGATCGCTTTAATTTCACTTTTCTCAATTTTCTTTCACCTTTATCAATTTACATTCAAAAACCATAACATTCTTTGAATAAAATGCAGCAGAATAAAAACAACATTAATAAGTTACAAAACTCTTTTTCAAATACTTTTCCTTTCACTTTTTCGCCCAGCCAGCCACAAGATCCACCCGTGCAAATCCATCATCAACTGTCCTTCACCTGTTCATCTGTTGCTCATTCGTACCTAAATCACAAGACCTAAACTAATGAGTTTAACGCTCAGTAAGTGATAAAGTGAAGTGCAGATGATATGCATGATCATACAATACAATTTAAGTCAAGAGTGTATACAAGACAAACACCGTGGGACCATGAATAACCCTGTCAATCCACAAAGGACCAATATATATATCAATGGGTTACCCAGGCCGTATACACTTCTTTGTTACGAGAACGTTTGGGGTTTCGGAACAGGAAGCAATGAACCCTGGTATCCCATGTCGCTAACCTATTTTCTTTCTAATCTGTCCAACACGGATCTATATGACAATGGGACGTCATTAACTTCCAAAACTCCCACACACCTATTTACATAGATTATTATCTCATACAATATGTACGTGGAATCATACAATCCTTTATGCAATAAATGTCTAATAAACACATCATTAAAAGAACCTAAATCTAGTAAACACACAGCATGCAATCCTAATTCTTGCGATGTAGGGTCCGAAAACCAAGGCACAGTAAGTATCACTTACCTGGCGACAATAACGCCTTTCTGTTTCTTTTCTCTTCTTCGTACCTTCAAAACCATAACAACTATGCATTAATAACAATCTCTTAAACCGTAACATTTAATCAGTCCCATTTTCATTTCTTACTAACGCAATACTAATTCCAAGACCTTCAGATATATAACAGAAAAGTATTGACCCACAATGTTGCTCATTCCATCAATGTCTCATGATAAATTAACTTTACAAAATCAACAAGAATAATTTATCATAAGTCCATATATCCCATAACAGAGTAAAGAATCAGTTAATGCTATCCCATAACAGAGTAGAGAACCAGTTAATGCCTACTTACACATGAAATGACCAAATGCATAATTTATAAAACCATCTTCATATATCCTTAAACAAATACAGCCACACACATAGCAATAACCAACGACTTCCACAATAACAAACCTTAACAGATTTTCAAATCTTAACTTAGTGGCAGAAGTTGAACAACAGAATAACAACAACAGATTCAACTTCAACAATAATCAAACAGAAGCTTCACAAAGAGCAGATCATAACCACAATTGACAGAACAACCATCCACAAAAACTAACAAGGTTTCACACAATCCTCATCGTACATATCCTTAACTTCATTTAAAAGACTATATAAATGACTTTGTAATACATGCATACTTGAAACACGCCCAAAAGCAGTAGCACATGTCAACACGACTTCCAAGTTTGGTCATTCACTAACTTGCTCTTCGTCCATTCTCTCATTTGCAGCAGGTCACCAACAAAAGAACAAGACAACTTGTCACAATCCAAAACCAATCCAACATAACAACAGATTATTCAAGATATCCCTCGACAGTAACCAATATCCAATATTCATCAATCTAATATTCACCTTTCACAAATAATAATCGATACAGCAGCCAAAGAAGACACAACAACATCCACAGATGTCTTTGTTTATCAACAAAGGCATAATTCATCTTCACTAATCCATTCAACAGATTTTCTAACAATACCACTACCAATTCAGAATCTGAATTCTCATGAACTATTTTCCACAACCAAAATCAATTATTCAAATAGCAAAGGAAAAATTGCAACTTACCCAGGGATAACCGAGTAGTAGCCTCCCAACTTTCTCCTCCAAAACACTCGGCCCACTCCCCTATTTGACATCCTGTAGAGACACACGGCCTTTCCTCCATCTCCAGCTTTTCTTCTTTTCAGTCAGCCTTCTCACTGCTTCACTGAATGGAAGAGCACCCGAGAGGAAGACACCCCTTCAATCCTTTCTTCAGCTATCAATTCTCACAATAGATTAACTTACAGAGCCCAACAGCTAACTTTATAGAGGAAGAAGGAGGCGGTGGGAGACGATTCCCATTCTTAGGAGAATGGATCCAATGAGCTGACGCCAAACAAAGCTTCTCCTACACCGTCTGAACGTGTCGTCATCAGCAAAATCGAAGGAAAATGCAAAAAGGGAAGAGATACTCGTTAGATTTAAATGGGTTTTTTGGCCAATTTTGCCCTTCTGAATGCGGTGCGTCGTCCGCATCATCCGAAACCAGTTTTCGGACGAGAAAACGTGTCCCCATTCCTTAGTCCGTACCGTCCGAATTGCATTTCGGATGCCATTTAGCGTCCGCAGTCGTCCGAATGTGTCCAGACTTAGGACAGATTCATTCGGACGCCATTTGTCTCTCGTCCGCTACCGTCCGAATGTGTCCAGTTTAAAGACAGATTCATTCGGATGCCATTTTTCTATCATCTGCAGTCGCCCAAAAGCGTCCGAATTGTCTTAGAATTGGACAGATTCAATGCGGAGGCTGTCCTGTGTCGTCCGCAGAGGTCCGTTGGCGTCCGCATGTGGACAGCTTGGAGATTGGGACGCCAATTACCGTCCAAATTGGCATCTTCAGAAGTTCGAAACTCACTGTACACATTTTTCCTACATTTTTCACACTTTGATTATTTTTCCAAATATTCCCCAAACCAATATAAATTATAACATATTGATTACATCATTAGTAACATCCCGATAATTTATTCGACGAATTCGAATATCTCCAATTATTTTCCAATTATCAATTTTAACTTCCGATATAAAAAGTCAGGATATTACAGTAACTCTAATAGTATTTTATTGATATTTTGATGACAAGTTACTAGACATGAGTTGTGGTGTACTGTTAGATGATAATGGTCTCGGTAAGATTGAGCATGAAAAATGTTACTCGTCATTTTGAAGTATTATTTAATCGTTGAGTGGTGGATATTAACTCTCAACTTACATAAGTTTATTTCTTTTATAAATACATATGAAAATCATAAAAACAAGAGGCAACGAGTCGAAAGGGTAATAGCATAGCATAGCTAGATGTATAATGTTGAGACATGTATTAGGATTACATAGTATATGGGTTTTAGATGGATCGAGGGTACATTCTTTTTCGGTGGCTGGTTTTTAGTGGTGAACTTTTTGTGTAAATAACACAAAGGAGTAGAGAGAGAAAAGTTTACGATGTCCACTGAAACTAGGGTTTCCACATTGTGTAAAGCGACCATAATTTTGGCTGTCCATTTAAGGACAATACCATTGCCTTTCATCTTATGAAATCTAGTTCGCCAGCAGTGCCAAGCAGCTTCGTTCCAGAAGTTTTTTGGATAGGTCATTTCAAACAAAATACAATACACGCATATGTGCTACTTGTCATGATTTGATTATTTTTCATTTACCTGAAAATTCACAAAGTCGTTACATGATAAAGCATGTCAATTCTCAACGCATTAATCGAATATTAAATAAAAAAAATAAAATGACAAATTAACCATCGTGGTTTGCGGTTAATGACCCTTTATTTTCTAACAAATTAACCACTAACATATGGGAAAATGACAAAGCCAACATTGTGTCTTGAGACGCCGCCGTGATTTGTTAGGAGACTGCCATGGCGTCTAGACACCGCGGCGGTTTGTCATGAGACCACGACGATCTCATGACTGGAAAAATTTTTTATCGCAAATTTGAGGGCTTAAACGAATAATTTTAGGCCCGAGAAAGGGGATCATAGGGTAAATCCTAAAACTAGTGATAGATCTTTGAGAGAGCTTCGATTTGATAACTTTTGGAGCCAATTCTGACACCTGTAGCCAAAGTTATGGTCTGTTGAAGTTGAAGATGTCAAAAATCTAATAAAAACATTGGATTCGTAAAACATATACATAGGGACTTTGAACTAGCCATGAAACTCTCTGTTTTTCATGCATGGCTACTTCAAAGTTCGCAGCGATTCTCGATTTTTAGTGTTTCAAAGTCCCTACTTCAAAAAATTTTCCAGTCATGAGACTGTCGTAGTCTCATGACAAACCGTCGCGGCGGTCTCCTAACAAACTGTGGCAATGTCTCAAGACGCCACTACAGTGTCTCAAGGTACCGCCGCGGTTTGGCCTTCTTTTCTTGGAAAAACACAGAGCCGCGACAGTTTGTCTACGAACCGTCGCGGCTCCACATCAGCTTGTTAACAGTAAACGCGATAGCGATGTTGGCTTTGTCATTTTTCCATACGTTAGTGGTTAATTTATTAGACAATAAAGGATAGTGGTTGACTTGTCATTGATCGCAAACCAAGATGGTTAATTTGTCATTTTCCCTAAAAAAAATTTACACGTGAAAACTATTATTATAAAAATAGTGACTTTTACAAATTACAAAACTTAGTGTTCCAACAAAGTGTCTAATTCAATTTAGGCATGGAATCAAAAAGACCTATGTACTCCCTACCGAAATCAAAATCCAGTATTTTAGTTTTTACTTGACATCTCAATTTATATTATTAAATATCACATGGTTGTTATATTAAGACTTCTTACCATGAAAAGTAAATTGGAAGTGATGTGCCATGGCTTATGCTTCCAATTTAGATTAATGAAGTATATTATTTCTATGTGTTTTAATTTATTTTAAGAATTTATTAGTTTTATGTTGGTTAAAGTTTACGAACTTAAATTATGTGACCCTTGGCTAGACTTCTGTTCTAGTCGAGTTTGGTTCATTTTGGAAAGATATTTTAGGGGTTTTATAAGGGCTTACACCTTAATTTTGTGAGGACTATTTAAGCTCTCTTTAAACTCTTTGAACTTAGTTTTTGAATAACAATTTATTGGATTAGAGATTAAGATTGATTTACCTTATTATTCAATTATGGTGAGATTGAGTGTGGTAGTTGGTGGTAACTTTTCTACTTTTCTCAAAGTAAAACCAAAGTAAGTTTTCATATTTTCATTTCATTGGAGCATTTCTATTCCGTTGGATTTTGATTGTGTTTTCTTCATTAATTATTTGGATTGTGGCGCGATTTTCACTATTATTCCATCCGTTCATCCTTCCCCATTACCATTTTTCTTGGTTTCTTTCAATTTGATCTGAATCTGTCGATTGTAGTTGCAACTTTTTAAGTTTCGATCATCTGCTTACTCTTAGTGGTCATGCACTCCGATACATTTTTTTCAAATTAAAGTCATTTCCAGACTATCACTATCTTGTCTAGTTGCCCAATCCCGAGCCACAAATCTTTCCAATCCTTTCACTAGTCGCCCACCCTCAACCTAGTCGTCCAAACCCAGGACACTTTCTGAACTTATTAACTCTGGTCAACTCGTCCTTATTTATAGTCAACCTCTCTTTGCTCACTTCCAAGTTTTCCAATAGGGTAAATGACAAATCAACCATCGTGGTTTGTGATCAATGACAAGTCAACCACTATGGTTTTTTTTTTTAACAAGTTAACCATTGACGTATAGAAAAATGACAAACCCAACATCGCGGTCACGTTCTCCGTTCATCGGCGTCTGAGAAGAAAGACGATGCGGCGTCTGGAAAGAAAGACGTGAAGACACCGCAATTTCAAAGCAAGGTTTCTGGTGATCTCTGTGTGTACTAGGTTGGTTCGAACAATTTATAAAACTTTGATATTAATGGCAGCTTGCAATTTTGGAACTTGATGATATTGATGGTGATAAATGGGCGTTTGTCCAATCCTCTAGTTGCTGTCGATGCCTTCTCCATTTGGTAAATCCCCATTCCTCCCCATAATCTGCAAAAATTCCTTTGGTTAATTACTGCTTTGCTGGTCTTGCAGTTTGACCATCCAAGAATGGGTTGTCATGATATTTTATGGCTTCAACATTGCTGTAAGATGCTTTCTTCTGAATAAAAAACTTTCTGCATAAAAGCAAGCCTCCAATAAAAGTTTCCATTTAAATCGTCAAACTCTTCTTTTATTTTTACTCACGATTCACTCTTTGACAGTGTGAGAGTTTCAAACGAACTTGGGGCTAGGAACGCTCAAGCTGCGAAGTTTGCCGTCTTCGTCGCCTCCTCGACGACAGTGGCGATCGGAGTGGTGTCTTGCGCTGTGAGACACCGCGAAAATCGCAATGTCTTGCGCTGTGAGACACCGTGAAATCACGGTGTCTCACAAGACACCTTGAATTTTTGCGGTGTCTACGCAAGACATCGCGTATTCTCCGTATCTTGAGACGGTGTCTCGTCAATTTTTTAACGAAAAATGTTACCGCAATGTTGATTTTGTCATTTTATCATACGTCAGTGGTTAAATTGTTAGAAAAAATACCATAGTGGTTGACTTGTCATTGATCACAAACCACGATGGTTAATTTGTCATTTACCCTTTTCCAAGGGTCAATCACTTCTTCTCTAACCCTCCGTTTTTTGCATTAAAAAGTGGGCATAGACTTAAATTCCAATATAATCTACATTTGGATTTAATAAAAAAAGTCAAAATTATTATCTATTTTCTAATTCAAAATTCTAATATTTATTTTCTCGTTTTCCATTCTATTGGCATATTTTATTAGCACAAACTAAATATATCTTCTTAAAGTTTAAGTGTGAAAACTTTGTTGTCAAATAAATATTCAAAACAAAAATGAACAAAATTTGTAATTATGATTAGTTCCAAGTGCAAAACATACTTTAGTTATTCTTAATTTACACTGCTCTCTTAATTTACACTCTAAGGTGTAATTTGTTTAGGCACATTTTTTGACTAGTGTCATGTATAAATAATGTTACTCATCAATAAGAGGCATTATTTAACTTAAATGTATGTAGAAAGTGTTTATCAATTAAAGAATCATGCCTACAAATTTTGGGTAATTAATAAAACAACCACTGAACTATCTAATCAATGACAAGACAAATACTAAATAATTTTTACTAATAAATAAAACACTGAATTATAGAAAATGAACGATGCAAACATTGCTGTCATGTTTTTCGTTAAAAATTCAAATTTTTTTTTTTGCAGCAGAAAACACATTTCCTCTGCGGGAAAGTAAGTCCTATTCCTTTTCCGTAGCCAAAAGGGTTTTTTTTTTTTTTTGCAGTAAAAAGAGTATTTTTTTGCAGCAAAAACGATATTTTCCACAACGAAAATGTACTTTCCCCAGAATATTAATTAAATAGATAATTCATTTGAAGTGATTCTCAAAATTGAAATATTTTAATTATTTCTTTTTTTATATATTTAACTAAGTAACTTGAACAATTAAATTTGAGTAATTAATTTGGTAATTAATTGTCAATTTGGAAATAGTAGTCCAAAATATGGTAATTAATTAACAAATTTTTAAGATATTAGTCCAATTTGGTAATTAATTACCGGTTAATTAATTACAAAATCATTATTATCACAAGGTAAAATTAATTAACAATTTAATTTATTATGAAATTAATTACCAAATTATTTAATAGTATGCTTAAAATACGTTTTTCTGTCACACAAAATAAATGACATGTCTAATTAAAAAATAAAAGAGAATGTCTTTTATGCTATGGTTACTTCCAGTGCAGAAAATACCCTTTCCGCTATGGAAAATATAATCTTTCCGCTGCAGAAAATATTTTCTGCTACGAAAAATACTCTTATTTTCCAAATTGTATTTTAATATTTTTTTTTCTTGTAGTTGTTTCTGAATTCATCATCCTCTAGTGTCTCTCTCCCGAACTGTTCAATTGCTTGAATGTTAAAAGGGTTCCGTTTTTCAGTAATTAGTATGTAGATAGGAAATTTTCTAATTGAGTCTTTTGTACATAATCTATTTATTATGTGGGTCTTGCTTCCTTTCTTTTACAACATCAACTTCTTCTGCTGAAGTTATTTGTTCTCAAACTTTCAGACTATTTTTCTCTCCTCTCAAATTCTTGTGTTTAATTTCAAAAATAAATGATAAATGTTTTTGTGACTAGAAAAGATAGTTTACTAGAACTTTCATAAATAAGTCATAGGTTTGTACGATAGAGATAAATAGTCATTGAAAAGACGAACAAAAAGTCATCATCAAGTCAGAAATTCTAACATAAACATGACAATGATATTGGTCCCATTCATTTACCATAATTTGAAGTTTTATTTATTGAACAATTTGTGCCATCTTTTAAATATCCCTTAATAAGTTAACACAAAGCTACACAACCCAACCCACCACCCATGTCTACCAATATTATATTTATTTTAATTGTCTCCTCTAACCAAGTCCAGCCGAGTTAAATTTATCAAAACTACCACATGGTTTGCATGACCTTGAACCAGAATTTACTAGTCAAAGATCTGCCCCAGAATTCGACCTTGGTTTCCGTAGTGCTTTTTTAACTCCGTCAACTAAATTAACACGACACAACTCAACCTTGAATCCAGGCCGTTGGGAAATCAGACCATTTGCCTCTAAGGAAACAAATAACAAGGCAAATCAACATTCCAGGCTCTTGAATTTCCTATGAAAAGACAATTGTTTCATATATACAACAAAAACTCTCTCTGTCTAAAGTGTACTCAAGCTTCCTAAATTCTAAAAATTCTCTATGATAAGACAAATTACAGCAAGGTCATTGAGTGCCTTATCGAGACAATCCCCGATTCAGCAAAGTAGTTGGGAGGTTTGAAGCAACGAGAAGTGGGTAGATTCATATTCTGCTTTTAACACCAACCTTAATTTTCTTCTGCCACAATCAAAGCCTCATTCGACGAGAAGAAGAAAGTAAAAAATCATTTCTCTTCATCCTCGGAGTCTGACTTCGCAAAAACAGGATCTGGCTGTGTTTGAGCATAAGCCGGAGCAATGTATTTTGGATCGTTTGCTGCAACATCAGCATACTTGAGTATGGCTTCTCTTGGATCTTCATCCATCCATGTCTCCTTAATCATACCACCTTGCTGCAATAGATTTACTCCCATGAGATTATTCAGAGAATTAAAGTTCAAGCTACACAAATTAGAAAGTAAAGGTGTAGTTTGCTACCTTAAGAAGATATTGGGTCAATAAGCTTCCCTGACTTACACCAACTCTTCCACCAAATCCAGGTCCTGTCATGGGAAGTTCGGGCTTATGGGACTTAAGAGGGTCTTTCAATATCTTCTCCCTTTGACGCTTCCGGCTGGGTTGATCTCTAAATAAGGGCAGAGCATGAGGGTTGTGAATAACAGGCTTTACCTCGAAGTCATCAACTGACTTTTTCCGAGGTGCACGAGCCACACAGACTAGAGCTCCTCTTTCACTAATGTTTGGATCATATAATACATGAGTTCCTCCTTGAGATTTATCCCCAGCTGTTGCAAATATCTATAACATGCAATAATTAGTATTGAATCAACATTATTATCATCAATATGTTTGTGCCAGTTTGTGCATTGCACAGGGATATATCCATGAGGTATATCGATGGGGGATCATATAGAAGATCAATGCAACAAAAATATTACCAAAGATTAACTTTCCACCATGTTTTGGTGTATCACAGCTATGAAAGGGCATCTCATGCTCTCTAAAGTTAAGATCTAATTTGAAATAAGAGGGAAAAAATGACTAAACCTGATTTAGCTTTGGGTGCCAAGCACATTGTACAACACTACATGTGGGAGATATGCCAACTCTAGAAACAAGTTCAAGCTTCACTCTGTCAAAAAAGCACAACAGACCACCAATTGTACTCTCTCTTTCAACAGATGTTCCAGTCAGGAACAGTTGCTCATCGGGACTAAATGCTATGTTTGTTTGGGCATAATGGTTAGGAAGATCTTCAAACACCTTTAATGGCTTTTTCATCTGGCGCAAATCCCATACCTGGTACACAGTTCAAAATTAACAAATTGAGAATGGACGATGTACACTTAGACAAAGAGCATAAGAACAGATTAAATGACATCTCGTCAAATTTGACTTGATGAACCTTTAAAGACCCATCAAAGCTTCTAGAAATTAAAATTTTCCCATCGCTAGAAAACTTAAGCCCAGTAATGTCATCTGAATGACTTTTTTCAACATGTATATCTGGTCTGCTTCCCCAGCCAGGCTTCATGTTCCATATCTACAAAATCAAGTTCCACGAAGGATATCCTTAAGACCATAATTCAAATAATTACGTAAATAAATATATTGGAAGTAAAAAAAAAACAGTACAGATATTATTAAAATTCAAGAAAAATTCAAGAAAAGTTCAAGAAAAACATAATGTATGTAAAGTGATATCAGAACAACTGGAAGATATACCTGAATAGAGCCATCTCCAATACCACCAGCGATGCATTTTCCTTCACGATCCCAAGCACATGTGGTAACTGGAACTCTTCCAGGCCTAGCAAGCTTAGGTTTAATGACCTGGGCATGTGATTGCTACTACATTTAGTTAAAGAAGGAAATTATCATAATCCTAGATACTACATTGAGCCTTCTTGTCATAACGTAATGCATAGAATCCAATTTGTGTCAAACAAATATGTTAATCAGACTTCACAATAAACGACATAACTCAGAAAATATATTAATCAGATCAACTACCTTAGTTCTAGCTCTTCACATCAAACATATTATTTCACTTTTTAAACACAATGACCCATCAAATAGATTATTTCACTTTTTAAACACTATGACAATCGGGTTCTGCTATCAAATCCAAATGAATCGTATACAAAGAACCAAGCAATAGTGTTTTGATAAAAAAAAAAAAGTGAAAGTGAAATAGAAAAATAATATTCCCATAGTAACGATCAATGTCAATGAAATTGAACACACTATCAAGAAAATATGCTGATATATTGTTGGTAAGATTATTAAGCACAGAACCTGCTTTTGACTTTTGAAGTCATTAACATCCCATATTCGCAGAGAACCATCTTCAGATGATGTCAAAATGGTCTCTTTATTTTTAGGGTGCCACTCCCCACAAGTCAACCCTGATATATGTCCCTTGGTATTCTTCAGATCACGAATGTACATATCTCCTTTCATAAACTCACCTAATGTCAGTCCATCGCGGTCATATATCTGCATCACATTTTTCATCGACATTATGGAGCTGATGTAAATTATTGACTTCATAAAGTGAAATATAGTCTTTGGCACCTTAGCTACAGCAGATCCTGTAACACAAAGAAAGCGATCAGCAGTAGGACTCCAACTTAGATTACGGACTTGATGGCCTTCAAAAGGTTCTAGCTGTCTAAAAGATTGCAAACGAGCGTTCATCCCTTGAAAATCGTACATTCGAACAGTATAATCATAACTCCCAGAAAGAACTCTAGACCCAGTGTGATCAACAGCAAGTGCGGACACAATCTGTCAAGTCCATTCAGTATAAATTCCACAATAGAGGTAGGATTTTAGAAAGAAAATGACATGAAGTTGAAGACATTCAAATCAGCTGCGAAGTTACCATACTGTTTTAAAGAGTATTCTTCAGGTTAATTTATCACCATTTTATAATCTGCCACTATTTATTAATCCTATACACTACAATGGCAAGATAGAAATGAACTTTTATGAGTTAAACGACAAGGAAGAATCCTAGCACATGATACTAGTGGACACTGCATCATCAATTTGAAAGTATAAACAAACTAAGAACTGAAATTACTTCCACTAAGAACTGTAAATTTTACATGCGGACTACTCTTTTGAGCCTCCATCATTAAAAAAATCATAAATCCTTAGCAATTCCAAAAACTTCTTCCGAGTTGGATGCAATGAAAACATAAAGCATTGCTCCAAAGGGCACTTACACTTTCTTCTCTCTAATTGAAAAAGGAATCCAATAACAGTCACCACAATTGATACGAGATCAAACAATAGGACTTCAAAATTCACCACAATTTCACCATAGTCAGCTTAAAATCATTTCATTTCAACTAAAGAGAACTTCAAAACCTCAATAAAACGATTATTTTTTCTCCTCAAAAAGAAAACTGACAGATGAAAAGTTGGGCATTGAATGAAACCTTAGTATGTCCCTTAAGCACAATCTCGTTTGTAAGTGGAATCCGATACTGATTCACCTCGTTCTGCTGCTCCTCTAAATCCGAATCATCTGCATTCGACCCGGCAGGAGGCCGTGGCGGACCAATCATCTCACCGTCATCATCCTCGTCGTCAGTTATGGACAAACCTGGAGGCGGTGGCGGGGGACCGATCATTTCATCGTCGTCATCGTAATTCGAATCCACCGCTGGACGAGGGGGAGGCGGGCCAATAATCGAACTATCGTCAATATCACTTCTGGAAAGACTAGGACCCCCATCACTGGCCAGATTATCGTCAAAATTTGAAGCTTTAGGGTTCCGGAGGGAGTCGAGCCATGCTTTGGAGGAGGAAGAGATGACAGGGAGGTCGCCGTTCTTGTTAGACAAAGGACTTTCAAAGCGCTTCGAGGTTTTCACGGTGGCTCCGGTGGAAATGGAGCGCCGGGTTGCATTGTGAATGACTTCGAGGGGCGTTACGGATTTCGATTGTTTACCGAAGGTCAGAGGAAATTGGGTTCGGACGCCATCGTATATCTCACCCTCGTCCGCCATGAGGGAGCTTCTCTTGGAAACGTATCCACCGAGTGAGTTAACTGGGTAGTGATGTAAGGGGATGAGGAGTACGGATCAGTGCCTGTTTGGGCCGTAAATAATCCAGACCCAATAAGGGGGTGGTTCGATGAGATGTAAGTCTCGCTTTTGTTGCCCAGAGCGAGGTCTGTTGTTTTCCTCTCACGCATGTAGAATGGTCTAATTATCATAGAGTTAGTTGTGTAATTAGCAAATCAAGGACATATTTAGAGGATAATTATAGAATACATTTTTACAACCTCCTGCAATGCCTGCTCAGTTGATCTCAGTCTAAACAAATGCAACGCAGACTGCTTGTGTGATCGTTGTGCTGGAAATGACTGGGAAGATAATTCTGAGAGAAAATTCAAAGCTTAATTCAAAAATTGTTACAAGCATTCAAAACATCTCACGTCACAGCTTGTCTGTATTTTTCTACAAATAAAATAATAAACTTTTCTATACGAAACTTTGTCTTTTCACAGTAAAATGTCAACTTTCTGTAAAGTAAAGACTACATTCCATTACAGAAAGACGACAGTTCTGTATTAGAATGACGACATTCCTCTGTAGAATGACAACTTTTTTGAGTTATATTTCAAAGACTCACGTTCTGCAGGGGTAATATAACGTTCCGCTGCGAAAAGTTAATGTTTCGCAAAGGAAAGAAAACGTTACGCATAAGAATAACAACACTATTTAACAAAAAACGTAACCGCGATGTTTATTCTGTCAATTTTTCATAGTTCAATGATTAAATTGTTAGCAAAAATACTTTAGTGGTTAACTTTTCACTTATAATTGGTTGAATTGTTAATTTCCCTATTTGAGGTCATTCAAGCTTTTAATTCAGCTGTCTTTCTAATCCTAAATTTGAAAAATTGTTACAAATAATACAAACAAAAAGAAGAAGCTGAAAATAGACAATTCCTTTGCCACTCGGATAAAAATGCTATTTGCGTTGATCAAATACAATATAATCATCATATGCTGGAAATTCATAAAAGAAACAAGAAGGGATAACTGTATTTTGTCTAAAACAATGATTTTTCCTATATGCTTAATCGTAAGTAATAAAGACCTGCTCGAGGAGTGTCGCAGGTGTGAAAGAAACTGTGTTGAATGTATCATCATCGCCTCATCATGATTGATTTCTCTGTTCATTTTTCCATGAATTTTTGGCAGCCACAGCCGAGGAATTGCCAGAATCCCCATTTGCATCTTTTGGTTTCGAGAAGAAAGGATCCCATTCGTGAGCTCCGACTTCATGCTGTCGGTCTTCAAGTAAAGCATATTTCCAACTATTTTCCTCAATAAAGTCTTCATCTCGACGACCTCCAACGATGTCATTTCTCAACTTAGTAACTTTATCAATAATTGCTTGTACTGAAACGTCAAACGCATCTTTCAAGGTCTCCAGCTTCGACTGAGGATCTGCATAAACCAGCCTCGGAATCAAATTTATGACCTCCTCCCTCATAATCTTAACTTGCTGGGGCGAGATTTGGCAGAGCCTCTCCTCGATACTGACATTCCTCTTGCGAATATCGTCTTCTAGGATGAACACGGAATATAAGGTATAGTTCCTCGGAAGATGCCAAGTGTATTGTGTGTAGGCTGACCCAGGATGGAAGAAGACGGGTATGCAACCAGCCAGCATCGAGTCAAAAGCCGACCTTCTTGTGTACGAATCGCCTTGAGGTTGCAGACAGAAAAGAGAGCTCTGAAACATTTGCATTATACTGCTGGGAGAGTGGCATTTGCTCTCCCCAAAATCACATTCCAACAGCTTACAGGCCCTGGAGGTTTTGCACTGATCAATAATCTGGCCTCTTATAGATTTGGAATTGCCTGGCCGGGGAGCCCCAGCAAATGAGAACAACCACTTCCGGTCCAATTTTCTCATTCGATCTTGCCAATCAAACACATCGGAATCCTTAGCAGGATGAAAGTAAGTTGGGTATGGAATACCAAAATCATTAGCATTCCAGGGGCTCGATTCGACAACAAGCATCGACATGTTTTTGGCGGCCGGTAGAAACAGAAGTTTACTGCCCCAATCCGATTCTTCATCTGTAAGTCTCCTGAAATCCCATGTTATCCTCCCAGCGACCAGAAAATGGTCTCGACCGCCCATGATTTTCCACTCCGGCCTGTTAATAAGCCAGTCGACCAATTCAAGCGAAGCTGCATCTCTCACGGATGTATTGTACCCCCAAAGATATCGAGCAATATCGAATCCTGCATAAAAGGGTACAAAAATAGCTGAAGCGATAGAAGAATCATTTGTGAGGCAATCGTACTGCTTCATCCGATTACTGAATATAACATCGACAGCAAACTGGTTGGTTCCATACCACCCTTTATCAGAAAACACTCCCTCTATGTTTTCTAACGGTGGACCAAGCCCTGCATTAGTAGTGAACTTACACATATTCGTCCAAAGGCTCAGGCTTCTGCATTCCCTTAGCATGTCCTCATTAAACCTTGGAGGAAGATCATGGACGTAAATATACCTCCCGCCACAAGGATCGCTCTTGTTATTGATCGTTCTCAAGGCTCTCATAAACGGGAAATTCTCGATTTTGTCTTTGGTATCAGAGTTGGATCCTTTGGCGTTTGGTGGAGCATTATTTGAATTCTCCATCAATGTTTTGTCTTTGTAATCAGATTTCACATTCTCTGGTGGAGCATTATCGAAAGGCTTCGGTTTTGATTCCACATCCGGCTTCTTCCCATCAATCACATGAGACGGGACCAGTTTTCGAGCAGTGGATTCAATAGTAAAAGGACCAAGTTCAGATGGTGAGATTGATTTATCCATGGAATTGCTTCCCAACACAGCAAAGTGAAAGTACAACAAGAGAACCCAGATAAACACGGACAATGAAGCCAAAAAACAAAGTCGGGAACTTTGACTTTTTCTCGTTCCCCTCTCCATCTGCTCCAAGGGGAAGGTCGTTGGAGACCGGCGTCTCATCCGATTCTTACTCGACTGACAATCAATCACGGAACATCTCTTTCATCCAATTCAAACAACCACGCAAGTCCAAAATCCAAAAATCCAACAACCAAAGTAACAGTATAAATTTCAAACAACAACCGAATAAAATCCCTCCAGATCAGTCAAGGCTGTACTGAAATTGTAACTACAGTGTGAAAGAACTACAGAGGAACCATTTTTACCCCAATTTAAAAACAAGGAATCTCAGAGCTAGAATGATCCGTCTCAAAATTATAAAAGACGAAATCAACTATTTACAGCAGAGAATGTGAAATGGAACGAAAAAGGAGGAGAAGAAGAACAAAAAGAAGAACGAGAAACACAGAGAAACTTACAGAATCAAGATTTTCTGAGAAAGATTCCACAATTTTGGAAGGTGAATCTCGTGAACGCATAGATGGAGAGAGAGAGAGAGAGAGAGAGAGAGATGCTAGAGTTTATGACTCCATAAGAGGACGGCCAGAGAAGAGGTGCATGTTAGGAAATGAAGGCAGCGCACGTTAGAATGGTAGCAGACATTGTAGGGATCATTACAGCATGCCACGTTTTCGTAATGCTGACGTGGCACTAGAAATTGCTTTGCCTGAATATGGAAAGTGATGGGAAAACACCCCTCTGATAGGAGTGTCCCAATTTGAACCGACTCTAAAGAACCGAACCGAATCAATTTTTTTTTATCATATAAAAAGTCGAAGGGTGACAACTCAAGTCCAGAAGCCACTTCTCGACCCGCACAAAGCTTCTTCATTAATGGGTGGGTTCCATCTCGTACTTGAGTTGGGCATGTCTAATTTTTAGAGAGGCAAGAGAGAGATAAAGAGTTTGTTTAAAAGGATATTTGATACGAGAGAAATATAAAGAAACTTTTGAGTGAGCACAGTTAGAGAGAGAAAGAGAGAGAGAGGAAGAAAAATAAAAATTTATTCACTGTGTGATCAAATTTATAGACTATTTTTCCTAATAAATAGTATTAGAGCTTGATTGTTAGATAATCAAATTTTGTTAGATTTCATCACAACTAGTAAAGTTTCCGACTTTATAACTTTTTGATTTCTCATGTGGATTAAAATAGTCGAGAATTCGAGTTCGATTATAAAATTAAAGTCTGACAATTATTACCAGTGAAAACCTATTTTGAAATATATGTTTTACTATAAAGATCTTCACGACCCAACAAATGGGGATGCAACAAGACACTGAGGCAAGACAAAATAAAGAATAATAATTGATGCATCGAAAATATGTCGCTTATATCAGGCGATGGGTTGATGCAAGTTTGTTTTATAGTATTGCTACACATAATAGAGTCGATCAACCATGGAGGTATTAAAATCATTGTTTGAAATTTGAAGAACTCATAGTAAAGCTCTTATGATTAAGAGACCTATACATTTGAAATACGTAAATAAATGTTGTATCAATGAGCACATGAACGAGTTTCAGGTACAGTGAATCAACTACTCGGTATAAGTATCAAAGGCTTTGTTATTGCTTAGTTCTATGCCAATTAGTTGGGAAACAATTATGTTTACAATTAACGACCCAGAGCTAGATGGCAAATTAAATGGAAAATTATCTCTGTATATGGTTAAAAATCGTTTACTCAATGAGAAAGTTAGAAGAAAGGATTCAGGTCATTCTTTTAGGGGAGGTGTTCTTGTTAGTGAGAAATAAGAAAGACATGGTGGAAGCCAAAATAAAGATCGACAAAAAAAGGGCTCATCCATAGATAGATCTAATTCGAAAGGAAAAACAATGAAATGTTTTCATTATCTGAAGTTGTGATATATGAAAAGTAACTGCAGAATATGGTAGAAGGAACAATCCTAATGAGCATAATAGTGACACATAAATTACTGCAACAACGTTGCTGATGGTGATGTGATTATCGCCTATGATGAAGATTGTGTGAGTTTTGACATTTCAATTGTGTACTTAGATTATTGATTCTAGTGTTTTTCATGGTTAATATTTAACATTCTACACCAATGGTGATTATGGTTAGGTAAGGATGGAAAATGATGGTCCATCAAAAACAGTGAAAAGTGGTGATATTAATTTGGAACCCAATTGAGGCTGCAAGTTGACAAAGAGAGATGTTAAAGACGTTCTAGATATTTGGTTGAATTTGATATCCACTAGTAAGCTAGAAGATGATGATTTTGTAAATTATTTTAGTAAAGATAAATGGAATTCTCGATGTGGTTAAAGATCGTTTACTCAATGAGAAAGTTAGAAGAGAGAATTCAAGTCATTCTTCTAGTGGTGATGTTCTTGTTAGTGAGAAACAAGAAAGTCATGGTGGAAGCCAAAATGAAGATTGGCATAAAAAGGGTTCATCCATAGATAGATCTAAATCGAAAGGAAAGATAATGAAATGTTTTCACTACCACAAGTTAGGATATATGAAAAGGAACTACAGAATATGGAAGAAGGAACAATCCAAAAGGAAAGATAATGAGCTTGATAGTGAACGTAAATTACTGCAACTATTATTGATGGCAATGTGATTAGGGCCTATGATGAAGGTTGTGTGAGTTTTGACACTTCAACCGTGAACTTGCATTATTGGTTCTAGTGTTTTGCATGGTTAATATTTTTCATCCTACACTAATGGTGATTATGGTCATGTAAGGATGGAAAATGATGGTGCATCAAAAATAGTGAAAATTGATGATATTAAGTTGGAACCCAATTCAGGATGCAAGTTGATAAAGAGAGATGTTATAAATGTAACGACCCGAATTCTTACTTGCCTTAAGAACTCATGCAACTTTAGATTAATTAAAAACTTTAAAGGAACATTATTTGAAAAAAAACGTTCGATGTTGAAAATCAGAGTGCCAAGAAAATCCGAGCGTTACCAACTTACTGAAAACGACCGGTTTAATTCAAAAGGGACAACTATGATTAATAAAATTTGCGGAAACGTAATTTAAAAGCATCACAAACAACGTTAATTAAGGTTCCGATAATCCTAATACGTATTCAACTAGAGTTAAAATGGCAAATCAACATTTACAAACCATGTTTGACGTTAAACCCTTTTTAAAACATCTTTCCTTGTCTTAGTGTCGTGCTACTACTACTCCGCTTGCGTCTCCTCCGGATATGTCGCAGGCTCCACCGGAATGGCCTCCTCAACAACTCCTGGCACAATTACTTCACTACCTACACCACAAGTAAGGACGTGAGCTTTCGCCCAGTAAGGAAATGGAGAAAAATAAAAGCATATGTCTCTTTTTAGTTTCCTTTGGAATGGGGGCCCCAAACCAATTATTTTCTTACGATCTTTCTTTCGTTATTTACTCATACTTCGAGCTGGAGATTGGAAGACCCATATGAGATGGTATAGTGGGCCGGACCTAACCTCCTTAGGTCCCATTCCCAATAAGGTAGGGGCATTTCCTAATTGTCGGGCTAGGACCGCTATCTATCCGCCTCCAACTCCCTTAATCCTTTCTTTCGTCTTTTCTTATCGTTTTACTTTCCTTACCATGCATGTGGCTATCACCCCGTGGGAGTACCCCCCCTACTTTGTTTCTATTATATGAATGTACGAGGACCCTCCTACCTAGACTAACTCTTACATGACTATTAACAACAATACTTAAAGGGATCCACAATAAAATAGCATAACATAACACATAAGAAAAACAAGGTGTATTCACAGAGAACGCTTAACCTGTCAGATAGATAAATTAAAATTAACTAAGCATAATAATCCGACACACAAACTTAACTATGCTTTAGAAACGATGGGAATTAATGACATGTTTCATTGTCAATGCTAAATAAAGTGACAATCAAGCTATGAATGAAATCATGCTATTAAACGAAGTTATGCTATTAACAAAATTGAGCAGTGTATGATTATCGATTTTTAACAACGAAATGAAATAGTGAAAGCATGTTTCTTAAAGGGAAAGTAAAACAGCAGAGAAATCCCACTACAACGAAGATGTACAATTCCATGATTTCAAATAAACTATAGTAGCGAAGTGTTAAAAAAATCAGGACAGCGAACACGCATCTTTGTTAATTATAAACCACAAAGATAACCAGACAATGGAACATACTTCTTAGACGATATTGAACATTAACAAAGCATTGAAAGCTAAAAAGAAAACAACAAGACATGCTTTAACGATGAACTTAACAGCAGAATCGGGCAACCTATCATGCTTCCAAACAATTAATAACGAGACAGAACAATAAATACTGATCATGTGTTAATTTGACTAGTAAAAATAGTAGTGATACACGATTTTGTAGGCTATAGATCATGCTTTTTGATTGACTAAAACAGCGGTAATTATTTCATGAAGCAAAACAATAAATTGAACCTACAGATCATGCTTCTTAGTGATAGCGAATATTATAGAAACGGAACAACGAAAACATACTTTTATCAATGAACACGAAACCGCAATAATTTAGTGTTAAACAAGCTTTTATTCAACCAAACTAGCAGTGAACAACGAATCGAAGACGAACAGCACGAATATGCTATCAACCGATTGGAATAGTATGGCAATAAACGGACACGAAGCATGCTTTTATCTAAATCAGATAGCAGTGCCAACATTAATACAAAGCAGCTAAATTACCTTTGTAGCGGTATTATCAATAGCAACTAGAAACAAATTGTAAAGGTGAAGGGCATGCTTCCTATCAACTACAATTCTACAGCAATAATAGTGTTCAGGGTAGAGAAACACACTCATTAGTGAATTCCATAAATAACAGCGACAAGAATTAATAAAACATGCACGATAGTAGTGAACGAGCATGAGGTAATATCATGGCATAAACAATGAACAAAACTTTGTGTGGAATAATAATACCACCATAGAACAAACGTGCCTTTATCTAACTATAACAGTAGTGATAATAAACAGTGGAATAACAAGAATGGAATAGCGAGACATAGTCATATAATCAAATAACAGAACTACTTGATATGCTTATAGCAAAAAATATAATGCAAGGGAAATAAACCTAAATAGATTTAACACTTTAAAATCATACTATGACTTCACTCAACTCAATCATCCAAGTCACAATGGGAACAATAAGTCTCTAGTTAGCAAAACGACATCCTTAACGTCCCTAGAAGTCTGCCAAAACTTATTCACATTTCTCATTCGTTTACACATATTCTCTTTATCCCCCTTTTTAGCTTGACACAGTAAGCATTGTGCATATTCAAAGCAATAAAGATAACGTGCAGATAGTGGCAAGAAAACAAACGAAACAGTGAAGGAATCCAAAGTTTAGCAGAGATATACCAGCCATCGAAATACTTAAGGAAAATATGAAACTTATAGTATACAGAAAACAATCATAGATACTGCACAAATCAACAACTTAAGCTACACACACATGCACTCTTCTACTTGGGTGTAGGGCCTCTACCTAGCCAAGACAACCCATCCCTTACCTTTGAAGGCTCTCCTTCCTCGGACAGCAGCTCCTTAGTTGACTCCCTCCACGCAGAAATCCCAGCCCTTCCCCGGAAGAACAGAAAAAGTGGAGAAGGAGGGGATGCAAGCTGAAGAAATAGGGCTCCTTTTTGGGACACGTCTTACGTGGGCTAGAGGTGGTGCAGGCAACGCCATCAGCAGTCTGAATAGTGGGTGAGAGGCGTCGTGCTGGGTCTCTCTCGGCACCACGTCTTTCTTCCTCTTATTTAAGTTTTATTCTATCGCTGAACTGATACGATTCGGATGAGTGTGGATGACTTGATCTCGTCCGCAAGGCCAAAAATCTGTAGGCTAAAATCTGACTTCGGATAGAAATCGGCGTCCCCGTCTTCGTCCATACCGTCCGTAGTCCCGATGGCGTCCTCATGCGTCGTCCAACAGTGCCCTAAAATTAAACATATTCAATTTGGATGACTCTCTTCTCGTCCACATCGTCCTCATGTATCGTCCGAATGGGTCCAAGAATTGGACAGATTCAATTCGAACGACTCTCTTCCTCATCCACAGGCGTCCGCCATTATCCTAAAGTCTCTAGACTTAAACAGATTCGATGCGGACACGTCTTGTTTCGTATGAATCGTCCACGTTCCACGTCTGCAACTCCTCAATACAGTGAGGTTAGGACCCTGGGTGGCGTCCTGAGTCGTCCCAAAGTCTGGGCGACGTTCCAGGAGTGTTACGAACGACACCTCTTGTCCGCAACGTTGTTCGCACGCATCCTAACGGACCAAAAATCTATTTCCTTTGAAATTTCAACTAAGTTTTATCCGAATCGGGCTTCCCACGAATTTACAAGTCATAACCAAGGCATATAGGAACGAAATGCATTACAAGAAATTTCACCTACAAAGTTTGATTATATCATTTACAGGAAAAAATACTTTTGGGTGGTTACAATAGACGTTCTAGATATTCAGTTGAATTTGGTATCCACCAGTAAGCTACAAGATTATGGTTCTGCAAATTATTTTGGTGAAGATAAATGGAAGCTCACAAAGGATTTTATAGGTATAGTAAGAGAAAAGAAGACTGATACTTTTTTACTACATACAAATAAAGCTATATAAAGAAGAAATAAATGTCACTAAGAAAATAGATGATATTGAGCTTTGACATAAGAGGCTTGGTCATATCAGCGAGGAAAGACCTCAAACATTTGTCAATAAGTAGTTTTTGTTTGGATTAAGCTACTCAAGTTTGAAGACTTATGTGTATTGTTTGTTTGGGAAATCTCACAAAGCTGTGTTTTGGAGTGTCAACGTCCCCAAGAGAAATCAAATCCTTTATTTGATCCATATAGATGTTCAAATTATACAAGATAAGACATTTGGGGGTGCATGCTATTTTGTCACATTTATAATCATTTGCAAAAAGAAAACATAAAATTTGAAAATGCGTAAAATTTGAAATTTTCTTTCTTTTTAAAACAAAATGTATCAGAGTGTGTCTAACCGGATCGCGATTGACTCTTTCTTTAAACCTCGTTTGGGAAAGCCAATTACAAGGTGCGGAAGTGTAAATCGTTTAAAGAAGAAACTAAACAATTGAATACAATTTAATAAAACTTAACATATACACAACCGTTTCCCTTAGCCTGGCTAGCTCGAGGCTCATGCGTGCGAATTTTTCACCTCTTCTTGCTATTAGTTCGTCATTCTTGTATATTAGCCTATTATTATCTGTTCGTCACTGTACCTACACCACAAGTAATATGTGAGCCTAATGGCTCAGTAAGGAAAAATGTTAATACAATTATGCTTATGAGTCTCTTTAGTTCTTTTGGAATGGGGGCCACCCAAACTAATCCTTTCATTAGCCATTTACCATTTTATTACTTTTCTTTACATCATTCGTTCATTACTCGTACTTCGAGTTGGAGATTGGAGAATCCGTGGCGGTAGGGTAGATCTTTGTCGGCTTCAACCAACTAGGGTAGACAGTCTCGCAGTCCTGACAAGGGAAAGGTAACGTTCTCTTTTAATCCTGTCTACCTGGCTGATCCGTACTTACCCCACTATCCTCCAACTCCCTTATTCTTTTCTTTGTGTTTGTGCAGGGCTAAGCTACCGGACTACAGAGGCGTTTATTATCTTACTGTTTTACTCATTTTCATCATTTATCCTCACTCATGCATGCGTGCGTACCACCCCGTGGCACTCCCTATTGTTTCTATTAACATGATGCATGAACATGCATTCTCAATCTATCGTGATGCATGATGCGTTCTAACATAATATTCCTAGACATTGAAGTACGCATATAAAAGAAAGTAATTGAAAGCAAACTGAACTTGAAAGCGCATATAGAAGAATATAGAAATTAAAAGCACCCAACAACTATAATTAAAGTACATAACAGGGAACAATTATAAAAGCAATGAGCATTAAAGGGAATAAGTAATGAATCGTGAAACAATACAGAAATCAAGTACAACATTCTTGGAACGTACAAAACATAACAAGGGGGAAAACCAAAGTAGGGACATGCTATCGATTTACATGCTTGTTATCCTAGTAAATTTCCTAGTCTATTTACATGCTTCCTACGTTTATATTTCTATGTCATTATTCTAATCAGTTATTAACATGCTCCTATGTTAATTTCATGCTTTTATTCTACTTAACTAATCATGCTTTGGTTCAACGGAAAATAACATGCTAAGGATCTGGATTTGTAAGCAATACAAGAAAACAATAACAAAAGCATTCATAAAAAATTCCTTCAGTTAGTCAATGAAACCCTTAACTCATTCACGTTTACTTCATTCTCTTTTCATCTTTTTATCATTTTACCCTTTAGAAAAGTAAAGCATCGATAATGTAATTGAATTGCGCATTGAAATAAAGTAACTATAACTGAAAGCGCATATAATAAATAACGGCGATTGAAAGTAAATGAACAGTAAAGAAACGGTAATGAAGCATACAATGAATTTCGATTAACTAAACATGCTTGTCAACTAAGCTAACTAAACATGGAAACATGCTTGTAAATCGGTAATTGTTATTTTAGTTGATTAAGCATGCTTTTATTCCAACGAGTTAATAACCTAATTAATTACATGCTCAAGTTGATTTCTTGTTCAAGAAAGGATTACAATTATTTTTTCCTAAGAGACTTCAACGTGTCTTCTATTATAATTTATTAATATGCTTGACTTGTTAATTCACTCTAGTTAATTACATGCTTGTAAATTATAATTTACATGCTCACTAAGTTGATTAACAGTTTAGGGTTCTAGTCAATTAATCATGTTCACTAAGTAGGTTAATTAACATGCTCACTAGAAGTTAATTAAACATACTTTAGTTAATTAGTTCACTTACCCAACTAGTTAGATAATTACACTTTCTCGATTCGTTAGCCATTAAACATGCTTGAGTCGATAAATCATGCAAACATGCTTACTAAAATTACAATTGTTATTCTAATAAATTATTAGTCGATTTACATGCTTGGCTAACCGATTAAACCTGCTGACTAGTTAAACATGCTTACTATCCTATACAGAATTAGCAATCATAATGATTATGATTTAACCAAATAATAAGAACCAGAACCAGTCATAGAACAACGTATGTATCATGAAAGGAAATATATCACAAGAAAAGAACAACAAGTAAACACTATAAACACGATCATCCTTAGCATAATTCTCCATTCGTTCTCCCTTTCTAGTCATAACTATCATTCATAATTAATGCATCGATAACAAAACTAATGATAAAGAAAAGTCACAAAACTAACAACAGGAGACAAAGCTACTAACGAAGGGAACTCTACCGAGCATCACAAATAAAACATTTAAATCACAGAACCATCAAGAAAATATCAGCGTAAAACTCACACACTCTACTTGTGGTGTAGGGCATCAATGGCCAACATTTTCCTTACTTCAAATCTTTATCGCGCATCAGCACCAAATCTTTATCCTCTTTCTCTTTCCGATACTTTCACAATTAGAAACGTTTATCATTAATGACTTCATAATTATTTATAACCTTAATCTTTATTCGTCACTTCATAATGTTCCATAATCCAGACACCACCCCAACAGAATATAAACTTCCAATTACAACCCACATTCCATTTAAAATATCCTTAACCGAAACCGAGAACATTTACCATCACTCAACCACAATGGTATGTGCACAGCCAATATCCGATCTAAATATCCCACAAAACCAAGGAGCAATTAAACAACAGAAGCATTAACAGACAATATCCATCACGATCAGTATAACACTAAATAGTAGGAGTATCAACAAATTATCATTCACATGGTAGTGAGGCTAAGCTTTTGGAGACAATTAACAGAGAAATTCTTGAATCAAGTCCACTAATTAATCAAGGCAGGAATCAACAGAGCATTTATCCAATCCACCAAGCACTATTATTCCACAGAACACCAAAAAACATTAACCCAACAATAACCATATGCTGTAAGGAACACGAGGGCACAACCCACCTGGACCACCAAACAGAAATCAGAGAGTACCCATTTACCAACATATTTATCATCCTGATTCATCAATCGAAGGACAGAGAAAGTCATTACCTACTGACTTCACCCCTTCACCGCTATCATGATTTCCAGAGAGCTCCCTGCCTCTAACTTCTCCTCAGCTTCATCACGGCTCATACCAAAAGAGAGAGCTTCTTCCACAGCTCTCACCCATTCGAGAGCCTTTGCCTACGAGTCTTCTGCCTTCCTCCTCTTCTGCTGCCTTATCTACTCAACAAGGGGGACACTCTCTACCAATCCTTGGAAGGTAGAGAGCGACACTCTTCAGTGTGCCCGACAGCCACTGGAGATTTCTCAGATTGTGTTCCCCATGCCATCACGCTGTCATTCTCTAGCAGAGCAGGAACCGGGTGAAGAGGATCAAATCTCAAGCTAGACCATGGCCTTTGGCCGGTCCAGCTTGGACCGTAGCCCCCCCTGCTCGACATCAACGCTAGCCACCGTCCCTACAACACTCTCCAACCATTGCCAACAAACATCCTCAAGTGCGAAAGAGGAGGAAACCTAACAAACATACCTCCGTTTTATCGCCAAAAATTGAGACCTATGGAGGTCCCGAAGCCACACCGCGTCACTCCCACGACGCTTTTCATCATCGATCCAACACCGTATGCCGGAGCCTCGCCCACATCGCTGCCTCCAATTCCTTGTCACTAGCTGGTTGTTGCTCACCGCTCGTCGTCTCCCATCTCGCCCGATCGCTGCTCTCTTTCTCCCAATCTCGCAGCTCCCCCTCTCTCCCTCTTGTTCTTCTTTTTCTTCTCTCGCAAAGGCCAAAGGCCATTCGCCTTTAATCAGACTGGTTCCGTAGTGAACCAGTCCACCTCACCTCCCCATAATTCTTTTACTTTTATTTCCAATCCCATTTTAAATCTTAATTACTTAACATTAATATATATATATATATATATATATATATATATATTAAGTGTTAAATATTCGTATCGCATATTAATCGTCCCAAATTGTAACTCTCGACTTTTTTTTTTTCAAATGTCGTTAAAGAATTATTACGGATCCGATTTAAATTTATTAATTCCATTTCCCAAATAGATTTCCATCAATTAAACCTCTAATAAATTCTCTTAATTTATAACTGAACGATTACATCCTCGGTAATACCTTGATAAATCCAAATACCCTTAATTAATTTCCAATTATTCTTAATAAATTTCGATATGAAAATTCAGGATGTTACAAAAAGTGTTTAGTTTTTCTTTCAAAACAAAAGATCAAGTATCAAAGTTGCATGTTATAGTAGAGAGAGATATCAGAAGAAAACTTAAATGTATCATAGCTAATAATGATGGCGAGTATATATGGTCATTTGAAAAATATTGTAAGATCATGAGATTAAACTTGAAAAGACTTCCTAAAAATCCTCATCATAATGTAGTGGCAACAATAATGATTAGAATAATTTAAGAAAGGATCAAGTGTATGTTCTTTGATACAAAGTCATCTAAATTTTTTTGGGGTGAATCTTTGAGAACTGCAGTTGACTTAATTAACCTTTCTCCTTCAACTCTATTAAATGGTGATGTTTTAAAAAAGTTTGGATAAGGAAAGTTGTTTCTTACAAGCGCTTGAGAGTGTTTGGGTGTAAAGCCTATGCTCATGTTTCAAAAGACGAATGATCCTAGCTAGATGATATTTACATGATGAGTTCGGTTACATATTTTGAGATCTACTTACTAAAACGATAGTCAAAAGCAGAGATGTAGTTGGAAGATCAGATAGTTGAAATTGATAAGGCTAGGCCTTACTAAGTTCTAGAACTCCCTGCTAGTTTGGATTCGATGAACCGGTAATTGAGAATTATGGAGGAGTTAGAGAGGAAGACTATGGTCATATTTGTTAAGCTAAATGTTGTTAGGCTTAATTATTTTGATGATTAATGTTTTGATTTAAATTATAAGTTGTTTATTGCTTTTATATTTAATTGTATAATCATAATGTTTATATTGATATTTATTGAAAATACCCTCAATATGGGTATTAAAGTGTGCTAACATGTTTATCTAAGTCTATGTAGTGAATAGGTATCAAATTGGGACTTAGAAATGTCAAAGATGGCAAATGGGGGGAGTTGAGAACAAGTAGAATGAAGATTTGGTCGACCTAAACTGCTGAAGAAGGATTCGGTCGAAGAATTGATCAAAGGTCCAGTCGACTGGAGCAACCAAAAATGTAGACAGTGCACTCCCAGGTTTTGTGGTCGACAACATGGTTGAGGACCCGGTCTAAGCACATGACCGAAATTGTATACAGAGTACTCCGAAGTGTTTCAGACAACAAAGTGGTTGATGGTACGGACGAAGACTTCGACCGAAATTGTACATAGAGAGCACCAAAAGTTTTTGGTTGAGTAAGTGGTTAAGGAAGACAAATTTGGTCAGCTGAAAATGTGTAGAACACCCAACGGCTAGTTTTCAACAGTCGGGTGTGGTCAACCACAACGGATTTGGTCGACCAAAAAGTCAGTGTCTATAAATATAAGACACTCCTAGACTCATTCTAACGAACCAAGAATTGAGGCAAAACTCTGTTGAATTTTATACACAATTCCAAATTCGTTATAGAGCTTGTAACCTAACTCTCCTCATCCATAAACTTGAGAGTTGCTTTAGGTAAAGTTAGGATTTAGTTGTTTTTCTATTTCATCGTTTGTACTCCAAAACAAAGGGTGATGCCCCGAAATAGTTAAAGAGAAAAATGTGACGCCCTAAGTAAGAGTCAGTTGTAAAAGGTTTGTTTGACACTCATAAGTCAAACTTTGCCAATCGGGGAGGATTGGGATAGTAGGGATCTCCAAGTGGAACGCTTGGAGCATGGATGTAGGTCGGGGTTGCTGAACCGCATGAACAACCTTGTTTGCATTCTTTATCCCTTAAACTCTTTATTATTGCTATTGATTACATGTTTTATAATTGCTAAATCCCTTAGGGATATAAAATTGAATATCGCAGGAAAAAGTTTTAAAACCTAACTCACCCCCCTCTTAGGTTATATTTCGATCATTCAATTGGTATCAGAATGTGTTAATTTAAATTTTTGTGTGATATTGTGTTTATTATGCGTATTGATATAAATTTGTCTAAATTGCATCTATTGAGTTATTTTTTCGTGTTGAAATTTATTTGGAGAAATTTGATTGAATTCGTTGGTTAAATAAATTGATATGGATTTCAATATGCACAATGAAGGACAATCCATCTCTAGAACTCCATATTTTGATGGTAGTGATTATATATTGGAAGTCTAGAATGAAAATTTTTGTACAATCATTAGATTATGATTTGTGGCATATAATTGAAAATGGTCCATATGAGCCAATGAAATGCGTAAATGGTATAAATGTCCCGAAATTAGATTACGAATATGATGAATTTGATATATGCAAATTGAGTTTAAATGCTAAAGCTACTAATGTGTTATTTTGTGCTTTAGCAAGAGATTAATTTGATAGGGTTCAAAGATATGAGAGTGCACATCAAATTTGGAGACTCCTTGAGGCCACATATGAAGAAAGCACATCCTCCCAAGAAAAAGGAATTAGCAAATACATGATTCATGGCCAATGAGGAAAAAGTACACGATTCTTCTAGCAATTTGGATAATTGTGATGATGATAATGAATTGCTAGATACTTTCAATGAGTTATTTAATAATTTTACTATGCTTCAACATAAATATAACTTGTTGAAAAAGGAGAAAAACAATTTGATTAAAAAGCATGCTAAATTGATTGAATCTTTAGAAAATCAAATTGTTGAATTGAAAAGCCTGGTTGAAACTTCAAATGCTACTATTAAGTCTTTAGAATTTGATGTTGATGAATTGAAAGTGAAAAATATTGATTTGAACTCTATTGTGCTTAAATTCACTAATGGTAGCAAAACTTTTAATATGCTTTTAGGTAAGCAAAGGGTTATATTCAATCAAACTGGAATTGGCTATCAACCATTTACTAAGTAAAAGAATTATAAGAATTTCTTTGTTGACTCATCTATGTGGAATACTTGTAATTGTATTGGGCATAAATCATTTTGTTGTTCATTGAAATTAAATGACAAAATGATTGGTTCTAAATTTGTTTAGGTTCTTAAGGAAATACTCCTAAGGATAAAGGCCCCAAAAAGGTTTGGGTGCCTAAGAAAAACACTTAGTTGTTTTTTGACTTTTGAATCAAGAGTTGACATATAATTTGAAGATATTGCTTAATGCTTATACTCTTGATTTAAATAGATTTTGTTTATAGACTAATTTATGTTTATACTTTTGATTTGATTTAAATAAAATGGATAGTATGCATATAAGATAAAATTCTTATTTCTTTGATTGATCTTGATCTTATTTGCATATTTTTTCCTTGTTTTGGTATCATTGGTTATTTTGGGTATAATTCTTAAATTGGTATCACTTTCCTTCGTGAATATTGATTCTTAAAGTTGCATACTTCTTATTGGTATTATTTTTTTTATTCATATTTGGCTTTAATTGTTATTAATCCAACAAGTGGTGTCATGATTTGCATATATTCAAAGTGAAAGATTGTAAATAACCTAAGAGGGGAGTGAATTAGGTTTTTAAACTTTTTTGTGCCATTTTTGATTTCTTTAACCGTAAATAATTTAATACAATTAAAGGCTTACCTAACACAATATTAATGAACAATAAGAGAAGGGTTAGAGGATACGAAACCGAGTTGTTAACACGGTTCGACAAAGTACATCTACATCTGTGCTTCAAGGTTCTCCTTGAAGATGTATTCACTTCAACCGCTCGGGTTACACTTGATTAAACTTCTTAAGTATTAATCTAACCGTTACAGCAACTGATTCTTAAGGCATCACAATTCTCGTTCGATTACAATTCTTCGAACTCAAACTCTCAAAAATCAAGCTCTCAAGCTTTTAATAACAACATCCCAAACAATAAATCTCAATAGGCTTATGTGAAGGTTGTGTTTTGTACACTCTTTGTAAGCTAAAAATTGTGTCGAAATTTTGGTAGAGTTTTGATGCTTTTCACATTGGTACCTCCATCCTCGGAGTGCCTTTTATTTATAAGTTCCTCTGCTTTTGGTCAGCCAAAACTTTTTGGTTTGACCTCATCCGACCGTTGAAAATTAGCCGTTACACTTTTCTGTGCATTTTCGATCGCTTAGCTCGACCAAAGTCTCGACCGCCTCACGTCCGAAATCCTTTGGAGCTCCCAATTTTACTCTTTTTGTCGCATTCCTCAACCGATATCTTCAACCACGTCTCGACCACAAAAATGCAAAATTTTATAGAGTCATTTTGTGGTGCATTTTTTATCGCCAAATTCGACAGGCCTTCGACCGAGTCTCTTCCACAAAATTGACAAATATTACATATTCAAAGTTGGCGATTTTTCAGATGTCGACCACGTCAAGACTGCAAAAATGCCAAATATTGTAGAAGCAAACTTTGGACATTTTTGGTCGAGTTCTTCATTTGCAGCTTCGACCGCGTCACGACCAAAAACCATGGAATGCATAGCTTGAGATATTCAGATGCATTTCCTCACGTCCTCGCTTCGTCTAAAAAATCTGAGGACTATTATGTTTGAGTTTTTGGTCGAAACCTTCGACCGCCACTGCGACCACATTACGTCCGAAAACATCCAAAATTAAACACTTCACTTCCGATCCACATATCTCGAATTCTTTAAGTCCCACATGATATCTACTCACTACATGGACTTAGACAAACTCATTAGACAACAATAATTC
Organism: Begonia loranthoides; assembly: GCA_022433065.1. Lineage (NCBI taxonomy): Eukaryota > Viridiplantae > Streptophyta > Magnoliopsida > Cucurbitales > Begoniaceae > Begonia > Begonia loranthoides. The sequence continues at coordinate 18,272,777 of CM039477.1, read as the reverse complement.
TCTAATTAAGGGTATTTCCAATATAATCAAAATATTTGCATATAAAATAAATTCAACAAATAAACAATTTATTAATTTCATTATTATTAATCCTCATCAAAATAAATATGCCTAACACTCTTAGGCTAACAATCTCCCCATTTTTTATGATGACAAAATATGTTAAGTTATTTATCCTTCAGTCCAAGCACACTTATAATTGTATTGCTAAAATTGATTTCTCCCCCTTAGTTTATGCAATACTTTTTCCAACAATCTTTTCATACAAACACATGCTTCAAATTATCCCAAACTCTCCCCCTTTTTGTCTCAATAAAAAAAGGAAATCTATATGGAAGAGAAGATTAGCAAAATATTAGGCTCCCGCTTAATAATGGTCAAAAGGAGTTATAGAGAGGATTTTGAAAGAATTAGCATGGTAACAATTGTTTTTAAGCTCTCCAAAAGTCATTATCAACTTAAAATAATCAAAGTAAACCAAACATCCAAGAAGCATTCATAGTCAATAACATCCACCAAAATGATAATAGAGCATGCACATGAAGCGTTCAAATTAAGAGTACAAACATTTTCTTAGAGTAGATGTTCAAATACAATGTTTAAAAAGAAACACTCCAACACAAATAATAGTTATGAGTTCTAGTCAAAATGACCATTACAACTTAAGAATTACAAATCAACTACAAACTTAAAACTAAAATCATCAAGCTAAGCATCGGGAAGCTCTACGTCATTGGTGGAGGGAGGAGGTGGAGCCGATGATGATGGGATGTCATGATGGACTATAGGAGATGAAGCACCTATGGTCTAAACACCACGAGAGAGGTCGTCCACCCGCCTATCCAAGGCGTCAAACCCAGTTGTAAAACTAGTCATCATTTGAATCATATACTCCGATTGCCAATTCAAAGTTTCTTGTATCTTAGCAATCTCAGAGGCAAAGGCAGAAGGATCACGATATGAAGGAGTAGGCCAAGTAGAGGGACCGGGTTGAGAGGAAGGAAGAGTAAGCATCGGTTCCTCAGCGTCATCGGGATACAAAGAAGCTTCAGCTGATGTGGAGGTGACATGAGATGATTTCAGAATCCATTGCCTGTCACCACCCAAGATGGATCCCATTCGTCCTATAGAATAAATGACCATACTCTGAATGGGCATCGATTGCTCGGTGGAAGGAAATGAAACATCCATCATTCTAAAAATATATGATAGAAGAATGTTAAATGGTAAGGATTTCGTGCTACTATGTGCAGCCTCAACCATTTGATATAGAATAAAATAGTCAAGATTGAACGAATTTCCACTATAAAGACGTTGCATAACATACAAGTCCATATAACTTACATGGTCCTAATGACCATCACGTGGAAGCACGTTTTACATTAGTGTGTGATGAATCATACGAGCACAGATACTTAGATCCTTAGCCTTGTGTCTCAAAGTGAAATTCCCAATAGGATCTCTTAAAATCTGCTCAAGAAATCTATCACCAATCTCGGTGTTAAGAAATCTGGCACAATATTCCCATTGTAATATGGTGCACAAAGGTTTCCATCCTTAAAATCCAGGAAACGGTTGATTAATTGTTGAGTGATTTTGATCTCTTTACCGTACAATAAACTTTTGAATTTCAGCTATTCTGATGAGTAAGATGAATTCATGTAGAACATCTGAATTGCTATTTCAATGTAAGGGCCATCCAAGCTAAACAACCTATGTAAGCCCATCCGTGTATACAGTTCTTCTAAATTCAGACTAGATAACCCCGCAAATGATATTTTTCTTGACAAAATCAAAGACGGGTCCTTAAATTCTTCCTCAAATCGAATCCTACAGTGATCTTTAGAGAGTAATCTAGACCTATTTAATGAAGGAATTATTGAACTATTTATTTGTTTGAAGAATTTCGTTTACAAGAGGGACAGTTGGCCATTGAAATTTTTGGAGAGAAAAAGCTTGGAAATCACTACAAAAACTTAAAAAAGCGGAGGAATACCGTAAGATACTAAGAGAAATGACAAAAAACACGAGGGGAGTCTGAGAGGTGCATTGGAAATCGCTGGAGTTCCCAGGAGAGGAAGAGGCACAGTTCGACCTAAAAATCGATTTAAAAACGCGATTCAGGCGACTGAAAATATTGGGTCAACCAAAAATGGAAAAAAAATAGGCAGATTTAAAACTGAAATTTGTGACAGTTTAAAAAAAATTCCTAACTTATGCATCAAATTTCCTAACACAGAATCAATCTAATGGAATTGAATTGGCATAAAAACTTATGAGATTTTTAGGACGATTGACTGAGGAACATTAAACCTAAACGAATTTGAATACCACAAAATGTTTTCTTATCTAGAGGTTTAGTGAATTATCTGCTAATTGATCATTGGTGTTTACGAATTCAAGAGTAATGTCACCTTTTAACACATGATCACGGATGAAATGATATTTAATCTCAATGTGTTTTGTCCATTAGTGGAGAATTGGATTCTTAGAGATATTGATTGCACTAGTGTTGTTGCACTTAATTAGAATTTTCTTGAAGATTTGTCCATAATCTTCTAAGATTTGTTTCATCCAAAGCAATTGAGTACAACAACTTTCGGCTACAATATATTCACTTTCGACGGTACAAAGTGCAACCGAATTTTATTTCTTAGAGAACAAGAGATTAGAGATTCTCCAAGAAATTGACAAGTTCCTCTTGTGCTTTTCCTTTCAACTAGACTACCCGCATAGTCAGAATTGGTATACCCTATCAAATTGAAAGATGCACGCTTGGGATATCACAATCCAAGACTACTAGTCCCATTTAAATATTTGCGAATTCTGTTAACTGCATTTAAGTGTGACTCTTTGGCAGAGAATTGAAACCTAGTACATAGACATACACTAAAGAGAATATTGGGCCTAGTTGCAGTTAAGTATAAGAGAGATCTAATCAAGCCACAATATTTCTTTATATCCACATTTTTTTTTCTATATTCATCTTTGTCCAATTTTGTGGATGTACTCATGGGAGTTCTAGAAGGTTTGGAAGTGTCCATACCAAATCATTTGATAAGCTCCTTGACGTATTTTTTTTATTCAAGAAAATCTATAATACCCCGAACTTTTATATCAGAATTTAATAAGGACAATTGGAGAGAAATTGGAGATTTCTGGATTAATTGGATAATTATTGAGGTATTACCAAGGACGTGTCCGTTATATGTTAATTTACAAAAAAATCATTGGACGATAATTAATATTAAATAAGTGGGAAGTAATTAGGGATTAAGAGGTAAGGGGATGATTAATTAATTACTTAGTGAGTGATTATATTAAAATGGGGAATAGTCATGAAATATTGGAAAATTTACGGGAATTGGAGGTAAAAACAGGTTTGGTTCACGCGAGTTTGGGCTGCTAGCCTGTCCGGTTCAGGGATGTAATAGGGGATTTGATTTTTTAAATGGCCTTTGGCTAGTTTTGCGAGACAGAGAGAATAGAAGAGGGAGAGAGGCGAGATCGAGAGAGACCGAGGGCGACGAATCGGGAAGGTCGGTGACTAGTGGGCTCGAGCGACGCTGTCTGACGACGAGCTCTGGGGTGTGGCAGCTGCTGGAGAAGCAAAGAGGCGGGCCGCAGGATGCTAGGGCTTGGAATTGGAGTCTCTACCAGCGACGATATCAAGCTTCGAGAGATGTTTTCCGTCGATCTCCTGCTCCGGGCAAGACGTAGTCACAGTAAGCTGATGATTTCTGCCCTCCTCCTTCGTTCAGTTGGCTAGCGTTGACGGTTGGTGACGGCAGGGTGTTCGGATGGTGATCCTGCGGGGGATCAAGGGCTGGAAGTGGCAGGTTTGGGCTAGACCGGCCCAAGGCCAAGGTCCAGCCCATTGTTGGGTCTAACCCATACCCTGCAGTAGGACAGTGACCGTGTGTACGAGTGGGGAACACTCTGTATGCTGTCGGGCATGTTGGTCGGGCGTGTAGAGAGTCTGTCCTTAGAAAAGGGATGAAGACCGACAGAAGGCTGGTAGAATGGTGAGATTAAAAGATGACAGAAGAGGAGGAGCTGGTCTGTTGAGTTCTTCCTGGAAGCTGAGAAGGAGACTGTGTGCAGGAAGCTTGGAGCTGCTTCGGGTCTGCCTTGTTTCTGGTGAGAATGTTTCCTTTAATCTTCGTGTGTTTATGTGAAATATGGGCAGTAGGAAATGACAGAAAAATGGATGTGGTACATTGTTGTGTTATCTGGTTATGCCAAGTGTTGTTAAGAAAATATATTCTGCCCCTTGATTATTGTTGCTGGAATGGAAATGTTGGCTGTTGTGTTGTTTACTGCCAAAAGTGGGTATAAGTTGAATGTGCTCCATGTTTCTTTGGATTATGCATGTTCTGTTGTGGAGAATAGACCATTGTCTCCTTATATTATTGCTGCTTCGGATTAGTGCTCTCTACATCATTGTGATGGGACATTAAAATACATATGGAACTCCTTTGTGTCGGAAATTTGTTATGTTAGTTGGGAATGTGTTCTGTTAACTCTCTATGATGGATATTTTAGATCACCTGTTTTGGTATAGCTACTGCCTAGTGTTTGACTGTGAAGCATGAAAATACACTGCCGTTTGGTATTGGTTTCTGCCTTTAGATATTGTCTCTGTTGTTTTAAAATACTCCATGTTTCTCATTAGTCGACTCGTGTCCTATTATTGTCAACATTGAAGGATTGGGTTTATGTTCTGAGAAATGGTTCTTGGATTGGTTGTTGAATATCTTCTGTCGTGTTATTTTGGCTAGTGTTGGCTGATTTTATTGGACGTTAAAATATGGATAACATTCTCTGTTAGATGGCATATCTCATTGACCTGAATTTGGTTCATTAGTGGATGGATATATTCTGTCATTTGGTTTGGGTTTCTATATTCTAGGTTGGATGCCATTGATGGTCTGTTTAGCTAGCCTTCATTGTTTTGAGAAGCATGAATATGTTGGAATGAGTTGGTTAATCTACTATTGTTGGATAATTTGTTGTTTTCTTTGGATTCGGTTCACTAATCGGATAAACATATTATAGAAATTGGATAAGTATAGTTTTATGACTCGTTTCAGATATTATTATTGGGCGTCGGTTTATGGGTCTATTAATAGAGATTAACTTATTAGACCAGGTTATGATTAATGAAGCTGTTTCGTCTAAGGAACTTGAGTAGATGACGTATAAGAAATAAGAATATAAATGAAGGTGAGATTAATAAATTGATTAAAGTGATTAGGTCAATAATTAAGCGTTGTTAAATTGTGAAGGTACTAAAGAAGGAAGAAAGGATAACAAATAAGCGTAGAACGCTTTAAGCAATCGAGGTAAGTGATATGCATGTATTTTGGTCTTCGGACCCTACATTGCAAGTTTAGAAGATGCATGTTTCGTTGCTTACTACTTTCCTTGCATGTTTCGGTGTTTACAGTTTTAATAGCACGTTTTGTTGTTTACAGTTTTCATAGCATGTTTCGATGATTACAGTTTTCATAGCATGTTTTGTTGTTTACCGTTTTAAGCATGCCTATAGTTATTAATTGCATATACAACATGATTATAGTTATTAATGACATGTTTCATTGTTCATTGTTTTCCTAGCATGTTTTGTTGTTTACAGCTTTATTAGCACACTTCGTTGTTTACAATTTTTAAGAGTATGTTTCGTTGTTTACAGTACTTAAATGCACGTTTCATTGTTTATTGCTTTTACAGCACGTTTCAATGTTTTTTTATGCTTTCAGAAATTTGCATGCATTCACAAACAACAAACAAAACGATACAAATAACGGACGAATCATAAAAAGTAAAAAGGGAACGAAGAAACAAATAGTGAGAGCAGAAACAAGTTATAAACGAAGAAACTAATAACGAACGAATGAGAAACGAAACAGATAATAAACGAATAATAAGTCATAAGAAGGTAAAAGAAAAGAAAAAGGCAACGATATGACGCGAGGCCGTTCAAGCCTGTGTGCACTGCCGCTAGCAAGCTTTCGGATTATGCTATCGTTGCTAGCAAGCTTTCGGATTATGCCATCGCTACTCATATCTGTTGCAAGGTCCCTGGATTATGCCGGGACATTCCCTGGATTATGTTGAGACATAACGACCAATGATTAGGAAGCTTTCGGATTATGCCATCGCTACTATATCGGAGGTAAAAGACGATGACAAAGAATAAAAAGAAAAAGATGAAGACGATGAATAAAATGTAAAAGACGAAAAACGATGAATAAAACGTAAAAGATCGACAAAAACAAAAAAGGCAATAACGACGAATAAAACGTAAAGGATTGATGAGAACGATGACTAAAACATAAAAGATAAGAAGATAAGAAAAAGAAGAGAAACGATGATTTAAAGATGTACAAGATGAGCATATAGTAGCATGATAGGTATTATCACTTACTGAGCCTTAGACTCATAGGGTACTACTTGCGATATAGGTACAAGTACGAGAGAACAAATGATGGACAGATGTAGGAGCAGCTGATGAAAGATTTGCAAGAGGGAGACTTGCGACTGGTTGGCTAATTAAAGAAAAGATGAATGAGTTGTAATTATAAAGTAATATTTTAATAATTGTTTTAAATGAATTAATTATGCTTCCATTACGCTTTTAAATAAAAATAATTTTTATCAACTAAATTATTAATTACGCTTCCGCTATGTCTTAAATAAAAGATTTTATAACACCTCCGCAATAAAGAATTTTATTAGTTGAATTTTATACGACAAGTTTAAACGAATATGTTTAGTAGTGGTTTGACTTTAGGGCACACTTGATTCACTTTATAAAGATTTTCAAAGTTTTAAATTTCACGCATTTTTAAAGGGTTTGAAAAATTCGAGTCGTTACAAGATCCCATATTGAGATTGTCTAATTCGCAAACCAAGAAAAAATTCAATTCGCCCATCATACTCATCTCAAATTTGCTTTGCATTAAATTCACAAATTCTTTGCAAAGTGTCTCATTGGTAGAACCAAAAATAATATTATTTGCTTAGATTCGCACAATCAAAATACCTCCATCATTGTGCTTAATAAATATGGCAGAATCTACTTTTCCTAAGATGAAATCTCTTTCTCTTAAGAATTTACTTAACCTATCGTACTAAGCTCTTGGTGTTTGCTTGAGGCCACAATGGGCTTTACAAAGCTTATATATGTGATCTAGTTTATCATAGACTTCAAACCCTAATGATTGCTCAGATAGACTTCTACCATAATAAATCCATTAAGAAAGCACTCTTTACATCCATTTGATAAAGAGTGAAATTCTTATAGCAAGAAAAAGCCAAAAGCATTTTAATAGACGCTAAATGAGCAATCAGTGCAAAAGTTTCCTCAAAATCATTTCATTCTTCTTGATTGTGCCCTTTTACAACAAGTCTCATCTTATTCCTAACTACTATTCCACTTTCATTTAATTTATTCTTTAAAACCCATTTAGTTCTTATGATAGAGTGATCCTTTGGCCAAGGAACAAGTTCCTAAACATTGTTCCTCTCAAATTGGTTCAATTCCTCTTGCATGGCCAACAACCAATTTTCATCGAATTCGGCCTCATTGAAATTCTTAGGTTCTATTTGAGAAATGAATTTCATATTGGCACACATGTTTCTAACGGAGGGAGGATCTAGTTTTGACACCTAGTTTAGGATCACCTTAAACATCAACCATTGGATGACTTTTAGCATACCTCCAATCCTTTGGTAAGTCATCATGGTTATCAACATTTAAGGTTCCCTCTAAGAATTGATCTTGAGATTCTTGAGGAGGACATTTAAGAATCTCCTTCCCTTTTTCACCTAGACTAAGATTTTCTAATTCATTCTCTAATTCGATGATTGGTTTCTCAACACTAAGGGTAGGTATAGATTCGTCAAAAGTGATGTACGTGAATTCTTCTACCACTAACATCGTTTTGTTGAAGATCCTATACGCTTTGCTAGAAGAGGAGTATCCAAGAAAGATTCCTACATCTGTCTTGAAATCGAATTTACCTAGATTGTCCTTAGCGTTAAGAATAAAGCATTTACATATAAAAACTTTGAAATAGCTAACATTTAGAGTCCTACAATTCCAGAGTTTATAAGGAGTTTTTTCCAGGGTAGGACAGATTGAGACATGGTTGAAAACATAGCACGATGTGGCAACAACTTCTGCCCAAAAATACTTGGGAAGATCATTCTCATTAAGCATAGTTCATGCTAGTTCTTGAAGAGAATGATTTTTTCCCTCAACTACTCCATTTTTTTAAGGGGTTCTAGGAGAAGAGAAGTTGTGTTCAATGTTGTATTTTTGACAAAGGGCATGGAATTGATCATTTTTTAATTCGCCACCATGATCACTCCTATCTATAACAATGGTGAGGTCCTTCTCGTTTTAGACTTTCTTCCAAAAGCTAGAGAATACTTCAAAGGTTTAGTTCTTTGTTCTTAAGAAGAACACCTATGTATAACATGAAAAATCATACACAATCACATATGCATAATGTTTTCCTCCTAAGCTTGAAACCGTAGATGGACTGAAAAGATCCATGTGAAGTAGTTGGAGAAACTTAGATGTAGAGATATATTGTGTGGAAGAGAAAGAGCTTTTCGTTGGTTTTCCTTTTTGACAAGCATCACAAACTCTATATTTTTCAAACAATATTTTTGGAAGACCTCTAATTAGATTGTTTTTCAAAATCCAAGCTAAGGTATCAATTCCTACGTGTCCTAGTCTCTTATGCCAAGTTCAAGAATTGTTAGAATCATTAGCACTAAAACACTTTTCAACATTGCATGAAACACAAGATAAATCAATTGCATATATGTTTTCATGCCTATATCCCATAAACAAAACTTTACCATTTGAATCATCTAATATCATGCAAGATTTAGCCTCAAATATCTCTTTATATCCTTTATCACATAATTAGCTAATACTCAACAAATTATGCTTCAAACCATCAACAAGTAAAACATCTTCAATACTTGGATTTGAAAGATTACCTATATTGCCAACACCAATAATTTTACCTTTTTGGTTAACTCTAAATTTTATACTTCCTTTCTTATCTTTGATAGAGGTAAAATTTGAGAAGTCTCCCATCATATGTCTCGAACATCCACTGTCCAAGTACCATTGATCCTTAGCAGGAGAGACTTCAACCTACAATCACAAGTCATGTTGACTTTTTAGGTACCCAAATCTTTTTGGGTCCTTTGGGGTTAAACTCGGTTCCTTTGGAACCCAAACAAGCTTATAAAAATTTCTATTTTTAATAGCTTTTGAAGGGCAAACAAATTATTTATGACCAATAGCATTACAAGTATAGCATGTAGTCGGTTTTACAAAAAAAATTCTATAACTCTTTTTCTTTTGAAGGGGTTGATAACCCAAACAAGCTTTATCAAATATTATCTTTTGCTTACCTAGGAGCATATGCAAATTCTTACTCCCATTGGTGAAGTTAAGCATCAAATTATTCAAATCAACATTTTTGGCCTTTAACATGCTATTCTCATTTTCAAGTGATTTGACATGCTCATTCAATTCAACATTCTTAGTTTTTAAGTCACTAATTTCTTTTTCAAATGAATGAACACTATCAACATGCTTCTTCACAATACACTCATTTTCCTTTTTCAACCTCTTATATTTAATTTTAAGCAAGTTGAATTCTTTTAGCAATTTATCAAATTCATCACCTAAATCTTCATCATCACTATCATTATCATTATCAGAGAAAGAAGAATCATGTACCTCATCCTCCTTAGCCATGAAGCAAATGTTGGCCACTTCTTCGACTTTAGATGATGACTTTTCTTTGTTGTCATCCCATGTGGCTTTAAGTGCCTTCTTCTTCAAGCTTTTTGTTGTCTTCTTCCCTTGTAGACAATCGGCTTTAACATGCCCTGATTTTCCACAACCATAGCATGTAAGCTCCTTGTCGTTGTGCGGCTTATCTCCTTTGGATTTCTTCATTCCTTGCCACTTTTTCCATTGGAGGATTTTGCTAATATTCTAAGATAGGAGTGCTATCTCATCATCATCGTCTTCATCCTCAGATTCCTCTTGTTTGCTTGAGGAGGTTTTGAGGGTAATGGTTTTCTTCTTGGGATTCTCTTTCTCTTTGAGCTTCTCCATCTCATTGGCTCTCATTGTGATCTCATGTGTCATAAGAGAGCCAATGAGTTCTTCCATCTTTAGAACTTTGAGATCTCGGGCCTCAAGGATACCTGTCACCTTTGGTTGCCACATTGGAGGATCTTCCTAACAGGCTCTTCATTTGGATAAACTCTTCCAAAGACTTTCAAATTATTAGTAATGTTAGTGAATCTAGTAAAAATTTGAGTAATAGACTCATCTTTATCCATAGTAAACAATTCATAGTCATGCATAATCATACTCAGTTTATTTTGTTTGACTTGATTTGTTCTTTCATGAGTAGTCTCAAGTAATTTCCATATTTCATGCACATTCTCACATGCTTGAATTCAATTGAACTCATCTGAATTTAATGTACAGTACAAAAAATTAATTGCCTTAACATTTAGGGTAACTTTTCTCATGTCAACCTCATCATACTCATCATCCAATTTAGGCATATTTATACCATTTTCAGATTTAATAGGCACATATTGTCCTCTAGCAATTACATTCCACAAGACATAGTCAATAGATTGAACATATATTCTTATTCTAGCTTTCCAATAAACATAATTGTTTCCATCAAAAAATGGTGGCCCAGATGTGGATTGTCCTTCCATATTCATGTTGTTTGTGTTAGATGCCATATGACTTTCTTGTACAAAAATTCAACAAATAATCACAACAAAATCTCTAACATGCTCTGATACTAATTGAAACATCGTAAATAACCTAAGAGGGGAGTGAATTAGGTTTTTAAAATTTTTCGTGCAATTTTTAATTTCTCTAACCGTAAATGATTTAATAAAATTAAAGGCTTATCTAACACAATATTAATAAACAATAAGTGAAGGGTTAGAGGATACAAAACTGAGATGTTAATGCAGTTTGGCAAAGCACGCCTACGTCCGCGCTTCCGAGTTCTCCCTTGAAGATGTATTCACTTCAACTACTCGGGTTACACTTGATTGAACTTCTTGGGCATTAATCTAACCGTTACAACAACTGACTCTTAGAGTGTCACCCTTCTCGTTCGATCACAATTCTTCGAACTCAAACTCACAAAAAGCAAGCTCTCAAGCTTTTACAAACAACCTCACAAACAATAAATCTCAATAGGTGCTTTTCACGATTGGTACATCTATCCTTGGAGTGCCTTCTATTTATAATTTTCTCTGCTTTCAGTTGACCAAAATGTTTTGATTTGACTTCATTCGACCATTGAAAATTATTCATTAGACTTTTTTGTGCATTTTTGGTTGCATGGCTCGACTGGAGTCTCAACCATGTCACGTTCAAAATCCTTTGGAGCTCCCAATTTTACTCTTTTGGTCGCATTCCTCGACTGATATCTTCAACCGTGTCTCGACCGCAAAAATGCCAAATTTTATAGAGTCGTTCTATAGTGCACTTTTGGTCACCAAATTTGATCAGGCCTTCGACCCCATCTCGTCCGTAAAATCGCCTAATATTACAGATTCAAAGGGGGCGATTTTTTGGACGAGGTCTTCGACTGCATCACAACCGCATCAAGACTACAAAAATGCCAAATATTATAGGAGTAAACTTCGGACATTTTTGGTCGAGTTCTTCATCTATAGCTTTGACCTTGTCACGAACAAAAACCATGGAATGCACAGCTTGAGATATTCGGACGCATTTCCTTGTTCGTCCAAAAACTCCAAGTACAATTCTGTTTGGGTTTTCAGTCAAAACCTTTGACCGCCATTGCAACCGTGTTTTGTGTTGGGTGTTGATACATATGGGTACATTTTCTGTGGGTGGAATTATGTTGGTCTTTGCTGTGTGATTTAGATAAAACTATGAAGTTGGGTTATATTGATGAAATGGTTTCATGTAGGAAACTCTAGTATGTAATGTACAAGGATTAAGGGCATTAAAGGTGTTGAGATTAATAGGCTACGGTTATTGATAATTATATGTTATTTATTTGTGAAGGTACTAAAAATGAAGGAAAGGGTAACGTTTAAGTGTTGAACTCTTTAAGGAAATGAGGTAAGTGATATGTGTGTGCTTTGGTCTTTGGGGCCCTGCTTCGCAAGAATAGGATATGCTCGTTTGATTGTTTATTACTTTATTAGAATAGTAGAATGCGAGTATGTCTACTGTGTTACGAGCATGGCTACTATTTTACTAGCATGTCTACCTCGTAATAGTATGCCTACAGCTTTAATAGTATATCTACCACTTTACTACCATGTCTACTGTTTTAATATCATGTTTATCGTTTTATCAAACATGTTCTGTGAATTGTATGTTGAGTGTTTTATTAGGTTCCCTTAATTATGTGATAGAGATTATATGCATTGACGAGCATCATGGTTTTCAAAGATTACGAAAATGGTTTTCATGTACCATTTTGAAAAGGAAACAAAAAATGAAACGAAGTACGAATAAACGATTAAGAAAAGTAAAGAAAAGGGGTTGGTCCGGTAAGTAATGTCTGCAACCTAACTAAGAAATGATAACGGTTCTTGTGGTCTGATAGGTAAAGCCCGACACGAGAACATAATGAAAAGATAACGGTTATGTAGTCCGGTAAATAATGCCCGGCATATAACCCAAACGAGATCAAAGATAATTGTTTTTGTGGTCCGGTGAGTAATGCCCGACATAGAGACAAAAGAAAAGATAAGTAAAGTAAAGAATATGAAAACGAAAATGGATACGGAAATGATATGAGCACAGATACGGATACGGAAATGGGAACAGAAATAGAAATAGAAACGAAAATAGAAACAAGTTTCTAGAAACAGAAATGGATACAGAAAGATACAGATATAGATGGATACGGAAACACGTATGATCACATATATAGAAACATGAACGAAAATAGAAACAGAAAGATAAGAACGAAAACGTAAAAGGTAAAAGATAGGAAAAACAAAAAGAAAAACTACATATAGATTTTAAAGTGGCACAACATGTGCATCCAGTTATTGATTTCTATCACTTACTGAGCAATAGGCTCATTAGTTTATGTCTTGCAATGTAGGTACAAGCATGAGAGAATGATGAGCAGATTAAAGAGCAATTAATGTAGGATTTGCACAGGCATGTCTTGTGGCTGGCTAGGCTAATGGATTAAAGAGAAAACAGTTTTGTAATTTAATGTAAATAGTTTATTTATTATCTTTTAAATGAATCATTTATGTTTTCGATACGTTTTTAGAAAAATGATTTTATAATTATAGTCTTCCGCTATTTATAATGATTTAAGTATCGAGTTTAAGAAAATGATTTTTAATGATTAGGTTTTAAGAAAAGAACTCTAATTTAAACTTAAAAGGTTTTAATAAAGCTTTCAGCTATTTTATAAAAGAAAAAAAAAGTTTTAAATTTCATACGATTTTCAAAGCAAAGAAAAACAGGTTCGTTACACTCGTCAAGTCAACAAATTAAATTTGAAAAAGAAAAAGATGATGAGGAAGATTGCCTTCATCACTAGGAGATTCAACAAGTTCTTCCAATGAAGGAAATGGCAACATAAAAGGTTCATAAAAGGAGAACAACATAAAAAAAAAGCCCAATTATTTTGAGTGTGGAAAGTTTTGATACTATAAAGCCTTTTGTTAGCCTAAGTGTGTTAGGTGTATTTATATTTTAATGATGATTAATATTAATTGAGATAATAAGTTCTTTATTTGGTGAATTTACACTATACACAAATATTTTGATTTGTTGGAAATACCTTCAAAACACGTATTATTAATGTGCTAACAAGTTTATCTAAGTCTATGTAGTGTTTTCACCTCATTGTGAGACTTAGAAATTAAAGGAAAAGGATATTGGATTGTTGAGGTCGAACTACGGATGCAAGAGAAGCGACCAAAGCTGGGTTTTGGTCATCTGGTTGCAACGCGGTCGAGGTGAAGTCGACTGAAACCGCAAGCAGATCAACCTTAAGCATTTTTTATCGAAGCGAGGACGCGATGATGACACCAAATCTTGCAAGCTCAGCTGCCCGTGGGTTTTCGATCGTGACGCGGTCAAACAACGGATGAGGAACTCGACCAAAATGTCTGAAGTTTTGAATTTGTAATATTTGTACATTTTGCGGACAAGACGCAGTCGAGGCCAGGTCAAAGTCTATGACCAAAAAAGCACAAGTTTTGAATATGTAAGATTTGACGATTTTGCGGTCGAGACACAGTCGAGGCCAGGTCAAAGTCGGCAACCAAAAATGCACCAGTTTTGAATCTGTAAGATTTGGCGATTTTGTAGTCAAATTGATGTAGAGGCCCAGTGACGGAAAAAGCATAGAATTGTCTAACGGCTAGTTTTCAACGATCAGATGAGGTTGAACCGAAAAAGTTTAGGACGACCGAAAAGAAAAGCAATTATAAATAGAAGGCACTCCGAGGATGAAGGTACCAAGTGAAAAAGCGTTGAAACTCTGCCAAAATTCTAACACAAATTTTAGTTTACAATTGTTGTACAAAACATAACTTCCACATAAGCCTAGTGAGATTATTTGTTTGTGAGGTTGTTTGTAAAAGCATGAAAGCTTTATTTTTGAGAAAATTGTACTCGAGCGAAAAAAGTAACTCCCTAGGAATTAGTTGATTGTAATGGTACGATTGACACCCATGAAGTTCAAGCAAGTGTAATTCATAGCGGTTGAGGTGAATACATCTTCAAAGGAGAACTTTGAAGCACAGACGTAGGCGTGCTTTGCCAAACTACGTTAACAACTCGGTTTCTCATTCTCTAACCCTTCTCTTATAGCTCTTAATTATTGTGCTAGATAAGATTAATTGTGATAATTTATTTACGATTAGAGAAATGCATAATGGCACGAAAAAGTTTAAAAACCTAATTCACCCCCTTCTTAGGTTAATTACAATCTTTCAATTGGTATCAGAGTAGGTTAGTAATTTCGTTGTGATTATTTGTTAAATTTGTGTACAAGAATATCATATGGCATCTAACACAAACACCATAAATATGGAAGGACAATCCACATCTAGGCCACCTTTGACGGAAACAATTATGTATATTGGAAAACTAGAATGAGAATATATGTTCAATCTATTGACTATGCATTGTGGAATGTGATTGCTAAAGGTCCATATGTGCCAATTAAAACTGAAAATGGTATAAATGCGCCTAAACTAGATGATGAATATGGTGACATGGACATGAGAAAATTGAGTTTAAACTCTAAGACCGTCAACCTATTGTATTGTGCATTAAATGTAGATGAGTTTAATAGAATACAAGCATCTAAGAATGCAGGTGATATTTGGAGATTACTTGAGATTACTCATGAAGGAACAAATCAAGTCAAAGAAAATAATTTGAGTATGATTGTGCGTTACTATGAATTATTTACTATGGACAAAGACGAATCTATTACTCAAATGTTTACTAGATTCACTAACATTACTAATAGTTTGAAAGTGCTTGGAAGAGTTTATCCAAATGAAGAACTTGTTAGGAAGGTCCTCCGATGACTTCTGAGAAATTAGCAACCAAAGGTGACGGCTATCCTTGAGGCTCGGGATCTCAAAGTCCTAAACATGGAAGAACTCATTTGTAATACCCCGACTTATTATATAAGAATTTAATAAGGATAAATTGAAAAGTAATTGAGGGTATTCGGATTATTTGAATATTTATCGGGGTATTACCAAGGGTGCAACTGATAGATTATAATTTAAGAAAATTTATTGGAGGATAATTAGAATTAAATTGGGAGGAGTATTATATTGGATAATTAAATTTATGATGAAAAATATGTTATGTAATCGTTAATTTGAGGCTTGATGCGGTATAAATGAGGGAAGAAATATTTTAGAAGATTATAAAGTGAAGGATGGTTACGGATTTTGTATGTTACACATTCGGTCGAGTTGAGTTTGCGGTGTGGGTCGAATATTGCGACCGAATTACATTTTAGGACGTTCACTAGCATTTTTGGTCGACCGACGGTCGCAGCTGGGTTGTGTCTCGACCGAATTCCATTTCAGGCTACTCTCTGCATTTTTGGTCGAGTCAGGGTTGAGGTGGGGTCAAGTATCTCAACCTAAACACGTTCCATATCACACTTGGAGTTTTTGGTCGATTTTCAGTCAACTAGCTATTGAGTTGTGGACAAGAAGGATTTGAATATGTCAAATTAACTGACCTTTTGGTCGCTCTGCGGTCGACTAGCGATCCAGTGGCGGAAGTGAAGAATTTGAATCTGTCGAATTAATTGACATTTTGATTGATATGCGGTTGAGGATTTTGAACTCCTTCCTAGACTGAAAAACCAACTTAAAGCGAGAAACCCATTTTCTATCAGTCATTTCTCTCTCTCTCTAACCCCCCTGATTTTCTCCCTCCCCTGTGACGTTCCTTCCTTCCCCGAGAAGATTGGGAGCTTTCCACGTGGCCATTGCCTGTTGGACCTCTTTCCCTAAGATGGGCAACTGTCCATCAATCTTCAGCATTCACGTCTCCTCTCTTGTCTTTAAAATTGATGGAATGGTTGTGTGGACAACGCCGAATTTATGCCTGGTGTGAGCTGCGATTAAGGAGAAAAGGGGAGTGTTGTGTTGTTCTATGAGTGAAGAACTGGTTTGTGAGTTGTGGGAGGATTGGAGTGAGCCCTGTTTTTGGAAAAGTTTCCAGGGTGTGTTGCGGTGCTGGTGAAATCCTGTGGCTATGAAGACTTGTTGGAGTGACATTTGGTTTAAGGTAAGAGTTTGGTTTTGGGGTTTCATTGACCAGTTAATGAATCTTCAACTTATATCAAGTTTTGTGGGATGATTAACCCATTGATTTTGTCCATTGAAAGGTTGAGAGGTTGTGATTTTGGTCTTGGCTGCTGCAATCCTTCAAGTAAGAATTAGGATGTATGTTGACCAGTAGAGGCCCTACATCGCATGTTTGTTTGTTGTTTGATATTAAGCATTACTTTAGTTATTCCCTGTGAAATATAGAACTATTTGGTTGTTGATATTGGACATTGATTGGATTACTCATTGCGAAATATTATTGTACCATGAACTGATATCGTAGTGTTGATTCCAGAAGCATGAAGACTCAGTCTGCATAGGCAGTTGTTGGAGCTATGGGTTGTTGAGTAGGATGCTGAAATTATATTGTGAAGAATTTCCCTGTTGATACAGCACGAATTTGAAATGGATTTCTGTCTCTGTTTCATATCTAAATGTTGCCCTGACTGAGCTTTATGAATTGAAATCTGTGAAGGGCTGTGTAAAATATGAATCCAACCTGTGATAGGATGGACAAATTATAGTAAAACGATTGTTGCTCTTGAACTCCACAAGAACTCGCAATTATTTTCTTGTTGATAGTAGAAATTGGGTTAATAGTTGCTTTCATTCTCGGCCGAACAAAAATAGGTTAGCCCATTTAAGAAAACTCTTAATTTACCTAATAAATCACTTGACGGTTAATCTCTATTAGCCATCTGTCATTTCGTAGGTAATTCACATGTTAGCCTCTCTTTGATAATTGACTTCTAAATGTGTTTTTCATAATTGTTGTGTTTACTATTGTAAATCTTGTGAACTGTACATGACATTCATGCATCATACCTAGGGATTATGAAATTGTCAACATATTACATGACATACTTAATATATATAAATAGGTGTGTGGGGGTTTGGGAGAATTGGTGATGGTCCATCGGTGGGGACACCATAGGATATATCTCCCCATCGAAGTGACGGTTAACCATGTGGACCATAGGATATATCCTCTTCTCTTATACGAAAATCCCCAACATTTTTAACAAAAGAGTGTGGTGATGATCGTGGTGGTGATGCCATAGGATGTATCTCCTCGTTGGAGTGACGGATAGCCACATGACCATAGGACGTATCCAACTCTTGGTTTAACAAAAAGATAAGGTTTTTTTCTGTGATGCATCATATTATCAAGCCTGAACATTAGCATTGCATTCCATTCTAATTCTTGTTGGGCGTTAGGCTCATTGTTTTCTCCATGATGTAGATATATGTACGAGAACCAATTTGGAGCAGTTGATAAAGGATTTGCACGCGCGAGTCTTGTGGCTGGTTGGGTTAAAAAAAGTTAAATGGAAACAAATTGTAAAAGCTTTTGTAATAGAATTAATTTATATTCTTAAATGTTTTGTTTAACTAATATGTCTTCTGTTGTATTTTCAAAAAAGTAATTATCGTTTTAATAGTGCTAGGTACTTAAACTAAAAACGAAAAGAATTTTATTACTTCCACTACAATTTATAAAAAGGTTTCAAGTAAAGAATTTAACGACCGGGTTTTTTGAAGGAAATATCTTCTGAGTTTTTTTTATAAAAAGAAAAGTTTTAAATATTTTGTGATTTTTAAACATTGGTAAAACCAGAGCGTTACAAGGCTCTCTCATGACACATGAGATCACAATGAGAGCCAATGAGAAGGAAAAGCTCAAAGAGAAGGAGAACCCAAAGAAGAAGACCATAGCCCTCAAAGCCTCCTCAAGCCATCAAGAGGAATATGAGGATTAGGACGATGATGATGAGATAGCCCTCCTATCTCAGAAGATTAGCAAGCTCCTCCAACGGAAAAAGTGGCAAGGAAAGAAGAAATCTAAAGGAGAGAAGTCACACAACGACAAGGAGCTTACATGCTACAGTTGTGAAAAATCGGGGCATGTTAAAGCCAATTTTTTTCAAGAGAAGAAAAGGACGATGAAAAGCTTCAAGAAGAAGGCCCTTAAAGCTACTTGGGATGATAGTGAAGAAGAGTTATCATCTGAAGTTGAAGAAGTGGCCAACATGTGCTTCATGGCCAAAGAGGATGAGGTACTTGTTTCTTCCTTTTTTGATAATGACAATGATAGTAATAATGATTGCGATGATGAAGAGTTAGGTGATGAGTTTGATGAATTGCTAGAAGAATTCAACTAGCTTAAACTTAAATATAAGAAGTCGAAGAAGGAAAATGATTGCATGGTAAAGAAGCATGTTGATAGTGTTCAATTGTTTGAAAAAGAAATTAGTGACTTGAAATCAAATAATGATAAATTGAATGAACATGTTGTATTACTTGAAAATTAGAATAGCATGTTAAAGGCTAAAAATGTTGATTTAAACAATGTTGTACTTAATTTCACAAATGTGAGTAAGAATTTGAATGTTCCTAGGTAAGCAAAAGATGACATTTGATAAGGCCAGTTTGAATTATCAACCCTTACAAAAGAAAAAGAGTTATAGAAACTTGTTTTGTAAAACTGACTACATGCTATACTTGTAATGCTATTGGACATAAATCATTAAATATAGGAATGTTGACAAGCTTGTTTAGGTTATGAAAGGAATCAAGTTTAACCCCAAAGGACCCAAAAAGATTTGGGTACCTAAAAAGTCAACATGACTTGTGATTGTAGATTGAAGCTTCTTTCGCTAAGGATCAATAGTACTTGAACAACCGATGTTCGAGACATATGATGGGAGACTTCTCAAAGTTCACCTCCATCAATGACAATAAAGGAAGCGTACCTTTTGGAGGAAATCAAATGGGTAAAATTATTGGAATTGGCAACATAGGTAACACTTCTATCCAAAAATTGAAGATGTTTTGCTTGTTGATGGTTTGAAGCATAATTTGTTAAGTATTAGCCAATTGCGTGATAAAGGATATAAGTAATTTTTAAGGCTAAATCTTGCATGATTTTAGATAATTTAAATGGTAAAGTTTTTATTTATGGGGTATAGACATGAAAACATATATGCAATTGATTTATCTAGAGCTTCATGTAATGTTGAAAAGTGTTTTAGTGCTAGTGACTCAAACAATTCTTGGACTTGGCATAGGAGACTAGGACATGTAGGAATGGATACCTTAGCTAAGATTTTGAAAAACAATCTAGTTAGGGGTCTTCCAAAAGTATTGTTTTAAAAAGATAGAGTTTGTGATGCATGTAAAAAAGGAAAGCAATCAAAAAACTCTTTCTCTTCCAAACAATATATCTCTACTTCAAAGCCCCTCCAATTACTTCACATGGATCTTTTTAGTCCTTCTAAGGTTTCAAGCTTAGGAGGAAAACATTATGCATATGTGATTGTGGACGATTTTTCACGTTATACATGAGTTTTCTTCTTAAAAACAAAGGACAAAACATTTGAAATATTCTTTAGCTTTAGGAAGAAAGTCCAAAATGAGAAGGAGCTCACCATTTTCACAATTAGGAGAAATCATGGTGACAAATTCGAAAACGATCAATTCGATGCCTTTTGTCAAAAATACGATATTGGACACAATTTCTCTTCTCCTAGAACCCCTGAACAAAATGGAATTGTTGAAAGGAAAAATCATTCTCTTCAAGAACTAGCATGAACTATGCTTAATGGGAATGATCTACCCAATTATTTTTGGGCAGAAGCCATTGCCACAGTGTGCTATATCCTCAATCGTGTCTCAATCTGTCATACTCTAGAAAAACCCCTTATGAACTTTGGAATTGTAAGACTCCCAATGTTTGCTATTTCAAAGCTTTTGGATGCAAATGCTTTATACTTAACACTAAGGACAATTTAGGCATATTTGATTCCAAGACAGATGTGGGAATCTATCTTGGATACTCCTCCTCTAGAAAAGCCTATAGGGTGTCCAACAAAAGAACGTTAGTGGTAGAAGAATCCATGCACATCACTTTTGAGGAATCTATTCCTACTCCTAGCGTTAGGAAAACTATCATAGAGTTAGAAAATGAATTAGAAAATCTTAGTTTAGGTAATAAAAGGAAGGAGATTCTTGAAAGTCCTCCTCAAGAATCTCAAGATCAATTTTTAGAGGGAACCTCAAATGTTGATAACCATTATGACTTACCAAAAGATTGGAGGAATGCTAAAAGTCATCCAATGGTTGATATTTTAGGTGATCCTAAACTAGGTGTCAAAACTATATCCTCCCTTAGAAACATGTGTACCAATATGGTATTCATTTCTCAAATAGAGCCTAAGAATTTTAATAAGGGCGAAGTCGATGAAAATTGGTTATTAGCTATGCAAGAGGAAATAAATCAATTTGAGAGGCACAATATTTGGGAACTTGTTCCTAGGCCAAAGGATCACTTTATTATTGGAACTAAATGGGTTTTTAAGAATAAGTTATATGAAAGTGGATAGTGGTTAGGAATAAGGCGAGACTCGTTGCAAAATGTTACAATCAAGAAGAATGAATTGATTTTGAGGAAACTTTTGCACCGGTAGCTTGTTTAGAATCTATTAGAATGCTTTTAGTCTTTTCTTGCTATAAGAATTTTGCTCTTTATCAAATGGGTGTGAAGAGTGCTTTTCTCAATGGTTTTATCATGGAAGAAGTCTATGTTGAGCAACCTTTAGGGTTTGAAGTTTATGATAAATAAGACCATGTTTATAAACTTTATAAAGCCCTCTACGGCCTCAAGCAAGCACCAAGAGCTTGGTATGATAGGTTGAGCAAATTTTTAAGAGAGAGACTTTACCTTAGGAAAAGTAGATTCTACCCTTTTCGTCAAGCACAATGGTAATGATATTATGATTGTGCAAATCTATGTCGATGATATCATATTCGCCTCTACCAATGACACACTTTGCAAAGAATTTGCAAATTTAATGCAAACTAAATTTGAAATGAGTATGATGGGAGAATTGAAATTTTTTCTTAGTTTGCAAATAAGACAATCATAGGATGGAATTTTCCTAAACCAAGAAAAATATGTCAAGGAACTTATCAAAAGATTTGGTATGGACTCTTCTAAACCCTCTAGAACTCCCATGAGCACATCCACAAAATTGGACAAAGATGAAAATGGAAAAGATGTATAAAAAAATATCGTGGCATGATTGGATCTCTTCTATATTTAATCCCAAGTAGGCCCGATATTCTCTTTAGTGTGTGCTTGTGTGCTAGGTTCCAATTCTCACATAAGGAGTCACACTTAAATGTCGTTAAAAGGATTCTCAAATATTTAAGTTGGACTAGTAGTCTTAGATTGTGGTATCCCAACGGTACATCTTTCGATTTGATTGGGTATACTGATTCTGACTATACGGGTAGTCTACTTGATAGGAAGAGCACTTGTGGTACTTGTCAATTTCTTGGAAAATCTCTAATTTCTTGGTTTTCTAAGAAACAAAATTTGGTTGCATTTTCTACCGCCGAAAGTGAATATATTGCAGCCGGAAGTTGTTGCGCTCAATCGCTTAGGATGAAGCAAACTTTGAAAGATTATGGACAAATCTTTAATAGTATTCCAATCAAGTGCGACAACACTAGTGCAACTAACATCTCTAAAAATCCTATTCTTCACTCATGAACAAAACACATTAAGATTATACATCATTTTATCTATGATCATGTGTCAAAAGGAGACATTACTTTTCAATTCGTAAACACCGAAAATTAACTAGCGGATATTTTCACTAAACCTCTTGACGAAAAGACTTTTTGTGGTATACAAATTTGGTTGGGCTTAATGTTTCTTGATCAATCCAATTAGTAATCCATTAAGTTGTAAGTCAATTTTACATTTTAAGAGCCATTTAAGGTTAGAAAATTCATTGTATAAGTTTGGACACTCAATTTTTCAAAACTGTCCTGAATTGTCTTTTTCGGTCGACCTAAAATGTTTTCAGTCGACCGAATTGCATTTTAAATCTATTTTTAGGCCGAACCATGCCCTAACCACGATAAGACCTTTGCTCCTTTTCTACAAACTCTGGCAATTTCTAGTGATTCCAGAGGCCTCCTCTCATGATTTTCCAGTTATTCTCTTTGATTTCTACAGTATACTTCCACTCCCTTAGGGTTTTAGGGTGATTTCCATTCGTTTTTCATCACTTTTTCTCCAATGGCAAATCATCGCTCTAGGAAACATAATTCTACAATCAATCCAAATAATCCTATTATTCGTTCTGTCAATAGGTCTCGTTTATTTACGAATGATCTTTGAAGAACTTGATATGAGGAGGAATTCAAGGAACGTTCTTTGATTTTATCTCAACAAATTTCATTTTATGGATTAGCTAGCCTAAATTTAGAAGATATTTATACTTGTTTGGGCTTGTCTAAATTTTTCTCTCTTGATGATCCATACAATGAAAAATCCATTTGTATGTTTTAAGCAAATGCTGTCTCTTCGACAAATCCGTTAAAATTCAAGAGTTTTATCTACAGAAAAGAGATTAAACTCTCTTCACATGATCTCAATATCTTCTTAGATTGTGGCGAAGGTCTCTTGCTTGAATTTTACTTTAACGGGAATGTTGTCCCCAACTTCCATAACACCAAAGTCAGTAATCATTTTCTTGAGCAAATCCTAAAAGATTCTATTGGAAACTTCAAGTTGAGACCCAAAGCCAAGGATCACAACATTAGAGCTCATGTGATCCATCACACTATTACTGACAATATTCTTCCTCATGATGGTCATTGAGACCACGTCAGCTATATGGATATGGACGTTCTGCAGCTTATATATAGTGAAATCCCTATCAATCTTGGCTATCTTATCTTGTACCAAATGATTGAGGTTGCCGATAGCCACACAAAATCATTACCCTTCAATATCCTACTCTTCAATCTTTTTCGATCTATGGATATTCCCATTCCCTCTTACAAGCCATTGTTGTCTATTCGAAGCATGGTCATATGGGCTTTGTTATAGGTAGGGATGGACAATGGGTGGTGAAGCCTGATCATGTCCCTTCCACTTCTACCGACAATATTCCTCAACCTGATGATGCAAAGGAACTAATGCTATCTCTTCCATCCACTGTGCCCGGTCCTTCCACTCGTCATGAATCTTATGCCTCCGCCTCCAACATTGCTCGACTCCAAGAGACCTTAAATAGTCAATCGGAGTTTATGGCTCACATGATGACCACTTTTACTGCTAGTTTTGACGCCTTGGATTGGCATATGGATGACATCTCTTTTGGTGTTTGGACCACCGGTGCGCCATCTCCATCAGCTCACTCAGACGATCCATCATCCTCAGCTCCACCTCCTCCCTCCACCGATGATGTTGAGCTTCCTGATGTTTAGATTTATGATTTTAGATTTTAAGTTTGTAGTTGATGTGTAAGTTTTAAGTTTGTAATGACTATTTGAACTAGAACTTGTCACTTTGATTTGTATTTGAATATCTATTTCCAGCTTGTGTTTGTCCTCTAAATTTGAAATGCTTGGTATATCTCTATGCTTGGCACTAAAATTACTTGGATTCAATCATTGTTTTGCTTTAACTTTCATGGATGTATAACTTGATTTTCACCTTTGGATACATTGGATGATTGACTAGGCATGCATCTTGGATATTTGGATTAGTTTGATTGCTTTTGTAGGTTGATTTTGCATTTTGGGGGAGCTTAAAAAACACGTTACCATGCATAAATTTTTTTTAAAACAATTCTCTCTTTAACTCTCTTTGACATTTATCAAGAGGGAGCATTTTATTTTGATGAACTTTTTTTGATTGAGACAA